>JAJHZJ010000629.1:2503860-3711360 GCA_023548195.1 Bettongia penicillata ogilbyi
AGGAAATAAAAGGATTGACCAAAGAGATAGAAAGAGACCCAGGAGAAAGCAGCAACAAAGGAGGTGTCTTATCAAAGAATGGGGAAATGTTAAGTTCTACAGGAACAAGAAGGATGAGAATTGAATATTGTCTATTTATGTGGCAATTGAAAAGTTATCAGTATATTTGTAGAGAGCAGTTTCAGTAGACTCATGGAGATGGATGCTGTTTTGATGAAGTGAGTGGGTGGTGAGGAAATTTAGCAATGAAAGGAAGGAGAGAAATGAGATGATAACTTGAGGGGAGTAGCCAGGTCAAGGGAAGGCTTTTATTTTTCTTTTTTGACTATAGGAAGCCTGAGCATTTTTGTGGTGGAGGGTAAGTAGTGAGTAGAGAGATGAGAGACTAGAGATGGGAGTGAGTTTCAGGAAGAGACAGAATTGTAGATTTAGAACTAGAAGTTAGCAATCAAATCTAACACCCTCATTTTACATTTGAGGAAAATGAAGCCCAGAAAGGCTAAGTAACTGGCTCCAAGGTCATACCAGGGACTAAATGGCAGAGCTGGTATTTGAACACAAATCCTTTGACTCTAAAATCTGTACTATTACACTTTTTCCCCATGATGGGGAAACAGAGGTGGAGGGGATGGCTTTGGCAAGCAAGAATGTTACCTTATTCTCTGAGACTGGAAGGAAGAACTAGATGGGAGAAGATAGCAGAGAAATTTGGGGTTGTGAGGGAGGAGGAATAATGGGCTCAATCTTCTCTCAGTAAAGAGAGAAGTTTAAGGTATTAAGTTTAGGGAACTGGAAAAAGTGAAAATATGCTCCTCTTCCTTCAAACACTGTTCTTTCCTGCATCCCCCCATTGGCTCCAGTAATAATTGTTAGGGTTGCCCTCTGATAACTGTAAAATTTAAACTTATAGGTTTACATCTCAGCAGCTTTCACTGATAGGAGAAGTCAGGAAGAGAGAGGTAGTTACAGTTAAACATTAAAAACCAAAGCAAAAGAAATCCAAACAAACAAACAAAAAATTCTTTGTTCTGGAAAGCCCGAATGGTATCTGTATTGAGAGGAAGTCCAGGGCATCGCTAAGAAACACATTTCTTAGCATTTCAGTTTCTCTTCATTGTTGTACTTCTGAGTTATTTGCCCTGCTCTATCTTTGCTCTCGTATTTCTTTCCTTCCCTCAGCAGTATTGCTGAATGTCAAGGTCAATTCTGGCAAGTCGTATTTAGGAGAATTTGTAAAAATGCAAAATGTCCAAAGAAATAATTTGAAGCTCTTCTATGAGGGAGAAATTAGATTATCTTTATTATTTTAATTGACCGAAGGTAGAGGACAATTTTTCAATAATGCTGATGTTGGGGAGGGGTACATTAAAATACATACAATCTCTGCCATCATAGGCATTCACCACCCTTCCAATCTTGGTGTCATGTTTGGGGGATATGTGAGGGCATGATTTGGCCCAAACATAATCTAAATCTACAAAATACTGAGTTGTGTTATAATGGTAATCTGCTATAATGTGACTCCAAAATTTCCAATTTTGGAAGGGAAGGGGAAGAAGGAGGGGAGAGATAGATAGATAGACAGCGAGACAGACAGACAGGTAGAATAGGGAGGAAAAAAGAGAGGAGGAAAGGGGATAGGAGAGGGAGGGGAGAGTAGAAGGAAAAGAAAGGGGGAAGGGTAGAATGGAGAAAAAAGAGAGAGAGAGGGAGGAAGGAGAGAGTATATGAACTATTATTCTGTGATTCAAATGCATATTTAACTGACAGACCTCTTATTAGTCTTTATTATGTCCCAAAGGGGTGGGTTAATGCCAATTCCCCCACTTTATAAATTAAAAAACTGAGGCATATGCAGGCATAGTGCATTATTTACATATCAAATGGCAGAATTCAGTTTTCCTGTAATATGCTTTGGAGACATAAGGTGCTCAGTGCCTTGGTTTGGTATCTAGGGGCAAATCCTTTAACTACACTATACCCTGCTTCTCTGCTTTGTGAAAATTGTAATGACAAATTGTCAACATTTGGATCTTCTAGAGGAGGCTGTCATAGAAATGTGATGTATTATCATTGTTATATAGGAAAAAAATGATTTACTTCAGGACTTCAAGGACAGTCTTTTCTTCTTAAATAGAATTGGAGCGAGAAAGGCAGAGAGAGACATATGGATATAGTTATATGGTAGGATAGAGGGGGAAGAGAGAAGAAAAGTGAGAGAAGAAAGAAATATAGAGCACATGAGGAGAAAGAGGGGATTCTTTTTTCTTTCTTTCCTCCAACCAAGACCTCTTTTAGTTCTCATTACCCCTTTACTGTTGGGGAGGAAGATAACCTGTCCAGAGATATTAAGCTGATTCATGAAATAGCTAGAAAATGCCCTGCCTTTATTGAACTAATCAGTCAAGGGCTCAGGATAGATGTCCATCTATGCATATAGTATCTTCCTGCAAGGTCTCTTCAGGCCTAATTGGACCTTGCCTGTGGCTGATTGGCTAAGACTCTCTGGAAGTGGTTACTGCCCTAATGGAAGGTTAAAGCCTATGACATAATGGCCAGCATCGAGCACTATACAGTTGTAACTTCAAATATGCCTCTGTAGCTTTGTGTTTTGTTTGCATACTGTAAAAATAAGATCTGTAGAACTGACCTAAATGTTTGAATCAACTGTAAGAGGAATACACTTAAAATTCTGAGGAACAGTCAGGACCAGCAAGAGCTCCACCAAAGAGACTTTCTGCCTTTGTAATGCCCCAGAGCACCTCGAACAGTGCCAAAGTCTCAACATTGTGGGGTTCAGTAAGGATTGCTGTGAGGCTTAGAAGTTTTAGAAGGGCTTAAAAAAATCTGAAACCAAATAGAATGGTGTGAAGGCTTTCCTTAGCTGAAAAACTGGCATAATAATTACCTGTCAGGTAACGATGGTTAAGAATTCATAATGCTCCAAATGTATTCACTCACTTAATAATAGAACAAATATTTGTGAAGAACTTGCTCTGAGTATAGGAGTGTTTTCAATTTTTTTTTCAAAAATTAAATTATATAGTTTTATTAACAAAGGTTTATTTTTCTTTCCTATTTTCTTTCCTTCCAACCTCCCCACACATTAAAAAAAATACAACAAAACCTTTGTAACAAATACACTTAGTCAAGCAAAACAAATTCCTACATTGATCATGTCTCAAAACATCTCGTTCTTTACCTGTCTCAATACTGTGTGAACCTTCCACTCTATACAGGTTAACCTCATCTTTGTGCTTCACTAATTAATCTTGTCTCTTCATAATTGAACAATGTGATCCTCAGCCTTTACTCAGACTATGCCTCATTCTTGGATTTCCCTCTCACTCCTTATTTTTATCTCTAGGTTCTTTCAAGGGATGGGGATATAGCTTGAACCTGTGATTTCACTGGTGTAAGGAATTCCTGGATAAGGAGACTTTCAATATGCAGACCTGTACCTTCTGGACAACTTAAAGTTCTAGACAGCTGAGTGGAGTCCTGAGAGGTTAAGTAACTTGCCCAAAATCATACAGCCAATATGAGTCAGAGGCAGGATTTCAACCCCGGTTTTCTTAGCTTTGAGGCTGGGTCTCTATCCACTAGCAACATTGCTTCTCCAACCCCTTTCAAATAGCCACCTTTATCAAGAAGCTGTTCATGATTCCCTGGTTTGTAGTGACTCCCTTCCTCACATCCCTACCCTCCAAATAACTTTATTTTGCATTTATCCCATATTTACTTATTTATAAACGTATCCTTCTTCCTGAACACATACTTTGCTCTCGCATCTCTGTGTCTTCATGCCTGGAACACTCTCCCTTCCTCTCTTCCCCTAATGAATTTCTACCTATCCTTTAATTCTCAACTCATAAACTACCTCTTCTAGGCAGCCTCAATCCTCTTCCTCCTGGTTAGTAACAGCTTTCCCCCAAGATTTTACATGGCAGTTTGTTTTATATGTTTAATGTACTTATTATATAATATCACATATTATAGGCAGTGAGTCTTCTCTAAACATTCTATCTCCTCTAGCACCCAACATAGGACTCTGTATACAGTAGGCACAATAAATGCAGTCTTTAGAGTTGTGGTGCTGCAGTATTTTAGGAGTAAACACAACAAAGTAAAAAACTCCAAACAGCCCTGAGTGATAATGACTATAATGCCTTTCTATTGTCCTTTGAGTTAATCTGTAATTTTGATATTTTGGAATCCTGGTGTTTCATGATCTGTATCCATATAGCCCTGCTGGTTAAATATGAAAAAATATTGCCAAGGATAGCAGAGAAAGTGTGAGATATTAAATCTATGAATGATATTAGAGAGTCCCATATAAAAAGTCTACCATATTTGCATTATTTCAATAAATTCTGAAATTATAAATGTACATATATGTATGATCATTATGTATTCCATTTATATGGGACACTCTACAGAGTCTTTTCAGACACCAAATACAGTGGTTACTGTCCTCTTTTATATTATTTCAGAGAAAACACATGGATGAATGAAAACATCTGTAGTGGCTAAAACCATGTAGAGTCTAAGTTTATTAGAAATGGAACTTGTGTTTTTTTCTTTCCAAATTTCTTAGTGTCCAAAATATTTAGCAAAAGTCAGAAATGAATTTCTTTCTCCCCTCTACTACTCATAATAATTGATACCAGGATGTCTAGGTAAGTGGATTCCTCCTTTTCCTTCCTGTCCCTCTTCCTTAAACTAATCAAACACTGATTTTCTTGCCATATGCCACTCTTTCTCTTCCAAATAAAATGATGTACTATCGACCTACAATTTCTATCACCCTTCAAATTCAATGAGATAATTTTAGCTCAGAGCCTGGCACTTAGTAGGTGCTATGAAAATGCTCATTCCCTCCCTCTTCATTTCCTGCTGAGTTAATCTGCCTTTACAGAGCTATCATCAGAGGTCAGAAAGGAGGTCTGAGCCCTGACATAAAGAAGGGAAAAGGGTCTGTACCGAGTAATAAGGTCTCAGATTCAGGAGCTTTGAAGCTATTTAACAACAGGTGCTATCCAGTCTCTGCTTGAAGACAGATGTGGCTTTCGGTCTCACCCTCCCGGCAGATCTTGGATTAACCTTTTGCTGACATTATTCAAAAAGGGTGCAGGGACTTGTTTCTCCATGAGGATGCAAACTCCTTGTGAGTAGGGACTGCTTCATTCTTCATTTTTGAGTCCCCAAGCACAGGGCTTGACACATTTGTTATTATGTTTATTAATGTCTGAATTTTCGTGAGTCCATTTTTGTTTTTTCTTGGCAAACATACTGG
Organism: Bettongia penicillata ogilbyi; assembly: GCA_023548195.1. NCBI lineage: Eukaryota > Metazoa > Chordata > Mammalia > Diprotodontia > Potoroidae > Bettongia > Bettongia penicillata. The sequence goes on from JAJHZJ010000629.1 coordinate 2,509,157, forward strand.
TGTGGTTTGCCATTTCCTTCTCCAGCTCATTTTACTGATGAGGAAACTGAAGCAAACAGGGTTAAGTGACTTGTCCAGGTTCGCATGGCTAGAGTCTGAGGATAGATTTGAACTTTGGTCTTCCTGAGTCCAGGCCCAGCAATCTATCCACTGGACCACCTAGCTGCCTCATAATAGACTGACACATAATAGGTGCTAATCAATGTCTGTTGTTTAACTGTATGCTTGACTGGAAGCCCCTGGTCCTCAATCCCAGTTAACCCTAATCTAAATGCCTTGATTCTTGAAGGCAGCACTCACGGTTGGTTCAAGTGTACTTTGGAGGAGGAAGAACCTAAGGGTATGTAATATTTACACACACACACACACACATATCTGTATGTATGTATACATACATATATACATATATATGCGTGTGTGTGTGTATATATATATATATATTTATACACACTTGTTTTCTACTCAATTTGTTTTATGAATAGACAGACTTATTGTAACTTCTGTTTTTGGTTTCCTTTAGCCATTAAACTTTAGAGCTGGGTGGTGGGTTACACTGGGGGATTAATCACCCCCTGCATTTACAAATTAAGAAATTGTGAGATTCACAGAGGTGACATAATTTGTCCAAGGTTACACAGAGCCAGGATGAGATTCAAAATCTCCGAACTGACTCATTTCCCCCACTAACTGGTGCTCCAGAAATTCTGTCTTTCTTTTCTCTGTCTTTTATCTATACCCTCTATTTTCAGACTATTAAATTACAGCCACAAGTCAACTCAAGTGGGAAAATGGACTGTGGGCAGGAGGAAGAACCCCTCTGGTCACTGCTATTACCTCTCTCCCCACCCAGAGGCTTGCAACAGTCCTTACCTCAGTTAGGAACAGGAAGAAAAGAGAGAGGGGCTATTTTTGTCATTGGTGCTCTTTGAATACTGGCCCAATTCTAACTCAGAAATCAATCAGAAGTGAAAGTGGGGATGAAGAGCTCTCAAAGTGGGTCAGTAAGGCCCATTATGTCTGGCATGGTGGAGTTGTAGAAATCAAATAATGGTATGAAATCTCAGCTTTAGAATTTCTCTCTATCCTATGTATACAAACACTTTGCTTGGTCAGAATCAATTACAGTATGATATTATTTTCAAATGATTCACAATGGGTACTTGCATGCTAAAGAAAATGCTTCTGTCGCTTGAGGCTGTCCTCGCAGTGTTAGTATTTAACACTTTAAAATATACCTATTAGACATTGATATTGATCCTAATTAATAAAGGGATACAAAGGATTTTTAATCCCATGAAACCTATTGTTCAATTAAAAAAACATTTATCAAGCAACTATTATGCCAATGGCAAGGGAAGCGAGGTGGCACCATAATGCACAGAGCACAGACTTAGAGTCAGGACGATTCACCTTTACAAGTTCAAATCTGGCCTCAGACTCTTATTTAGCTGCGTGATCCTGGACAAGTCACTTAATCCTGTTTGCCCCAGTTCCTCATCTGTAAAATGGGCTGGAGAAGGAAATGGCAAACTATGTCAGTATCTTTACCTAGAAAACTCTAAATGGGATCACAAACAGCCAGATACAACCGAAACAATAGTAACAAAATGCCCATGGCATTTGGTAGAAAGTTGGATTTAGCGTGATGAAGACCTGAGTTCAAACCCCTCAGACAATTAGTCGCTATATGACCCTGAGTAAGTCATTTAATTTCTCTATGCCTCTTTTTCTTCATTTATAAAATTTATATTTATATAATATAATATATAATAAAATTTATAAAATGTGGGTTTAGTTAGAAGTGAAGTATAAATATTGGGGGTGGGGATTGTGCAGGGCAGGAAGAGAGGATAAAATGAGTCAGAAATAGGAAAGATGACCTCAGGAGACATTTCTCCCACATTTACCTTCTCCTAAATAGGACTGAATGATCTTCATTTATAAAATGGACCTGATGGCCTTCAAGATCTCATCAAGTTCTAAATCTACGATCCTCTGATTCTGAAGATATAGGTTCAAGTCCTGCCTCAGACACATATTGGCTGTGTGACCCTGAGCAAGTCACTTAATCTTAAGTGGCAACTTCAGACTAAAAATTGCAGCAGTGCTAACATATATTGATAAAAAAGAGTTTCCTTACCCAAGAGTTTCCTAAGGTACTAAAATCATAGATCCAATCCTTATCCTTATCTATATGCAAAGTCAATACAAAGACACCAATTGCCACCGAAGGCGGGAAAAGATATAGTTCCTGCCCTCAAGGGGTTTCCAGTTTAAAAGGATATACAGATTGCCATGCTCTGAAATATAATGTAATATTTCAGAAAGAAAGTATCGAATATGATTCTAAGACAGGAGAGATTTCACCAAATCACTCCCAGAATGTTTTCCACCCTAGTGGGACAATCTATAATTATTTTTGGGATATTTTGCCCCCTGAAAAAGGGAACCCCTCCCTTCCCCCCCACCCCACCCCTTACAAATTGGTGGCTCTCTGTCTCTGAAGTATCCTTCCTTTCTGGCCCTGCAGAGTTTCAAAACAAAGCTTTAAGAGGCTAGAGCTTGAGTGTGCTGTGCAGCTCAGTTTCTGGCTCAGGTTCCATAGTGGAAGAGAGGAGATGCTCAAGGGAGGGAGAGAGGGAGCAGGAGTGCAGTATTTTCACAGGAAGCTCACCTCCCTGGCAGCCCTGAACCTGGGCTCCATCAATTTAATGCCCATGTATTTAGGTTCGAAGTTGGAGGCTCCCTATGTGGCCTGACTCTCCATGCCTGTCTCCTCCTGGCTAGAAGTTTGGAGGTCTGCTCCTAATGAATGCAGACTGTGTATGCTCAACTTTGCCATCTTGAAGTCTTCCATCCAAGATGCAGGTTTATTTCGAAGTAAGAAGTATAAATACGGGGGGACAGGGGGGATTGTAAGGGGGCAGGAAGAGAGGACAATATGAATCAAAAATAGGAAAGATGACCTTATGAGACATTTCTCCCACATTCACTCTCTCCTAAACAGGATTGAAATGGGGGGAAAATAGGATTCCAGGGTTTTTGTTTTGTTTTCAACAGTGAGTGAAACAGATGAGATTACTAAGTAAAAGTGGGTGGGAGTCACTTTGTGATGTCTGTTCTTGCCGCAGGGAAGGTAGGAGTTGCACATTGGAACAATGGTCTTGAAATCACTCCTCTTGGCAGGGGAATGAAGAGGAAATAAATAGTTGTCTAAGTAGAGTTGGTCAAAGGCCACTGAAATTGTTGCCAGACCTCACTGTTTCTGTTGTGGGCACTGCCATCCTTCCGGAGCACTTGAGTTCATATTCAAGGAACCATATGGAACTCTTCTCTCTGCCTCACTACTCATACCCAGTCAGTTGCCAGATCTTGTTAATTCAGTCTCTACAATCTCTTTTCCATCTATTCCCTTTCCATGCCTCCTATGGCTACCACTATATTTGGGGCCTTCATCACCTTTTGCCTAGACTATTGCAGTGGTCTCTTACTTGGTTTCCTAGCTTCCCTCATGCCAATTCGTTTTCCACACAGCTGCCAAATAATTCTTCTGAAGCACAGGTCTGACCTTGTCCGTCCTCTGCTCAGGCATCTTCACAGGCTTGTAAAAATAAAGCTAGAAACAACCTTAGAGACTATTAATTCCAGTGTTTCCTCTTCCATCTAGGACAAGATGCAAACCTGCCTTATCCAAGCCCTTCATAATCTGATTCCAGTCTGCCATTCTAGCTTTCTTTCACGTGGCTTTCCTTTACACATTCTACATTCCAGACAAACTGGTCTCCTTGCTGGGTCCTGAATTTTGCATCTCATCTCCTGCTTTCATACTTTTTCAAACAGGCTATCTCCCACACCTTGAATGTACTATTTCTAGAGATTACATCTTGGTTTGAAAAATGAGACTGGCTAAATGAGGCAGAACTGTGCCTCTCTACACTTGTCTGTTTTGTCGCTATCCTGTTGTGTGACCATGCCTTGCTGCCATAGTCACGGGAAGACATTTTTGAGGCTTTTCATGTTGTTTTCAGACTCCTCCAAATCAACCGATCTCAGTAAATAATGATAATATTGGTAGCTATTACTTACAAAGTGTTTTAAGGTTTGCAAAATACTACATGTTACCTCATTTAATCCTTACAATCCTGAGGTGGGTGGTGTTATTATCAAAATTGTATCAACTGAGGCTGAGATGAAGAGATTTGTGACATTCCAGGGTCACATAGCTAGTTAGTGTCTGAGGCAGGATTCAAATTCAGATATTCCTGATTCCAAGTCTAAGGCTCTGTCCCTTGAACCATTTTTCCACCAATGGAATAATATAATGAGTAGGATTTGCTGTCAGAATACCAGCATTGATGCTCATTATATGTATAACTTTGAGCAAATCCCTTAACCTCTCCAGGGGTCAGTTTCCCCAAGTGTAAAATGAGGTGACTGCTTTAGATGGATTCAATGGTCCCTTTCAGTTCATAATCCAATATTGGAGATATAAAAATTCACATAGCCAAGATAAGATAAATAGCATACAGAATTTTAGTGCTTTTAATTTTCCTAAGCATCTTTGCCTCCATTATGTCATGCAATTCAGTTCAGCAGACATGTCTTAGTATCTCATATGACCCTACCACAAGCTTATGAGTTAGGTAATCTCAATTTTACAGATGAAGAAACTGAGGGAGAGTGATAGTCACTCCCTTAACACCTAGACAATAAACAGCACAGATTGGCTTCTGTAGGGAGTGGTGAATCTTTATTTGGCTAAAACATCTGGTTTCTGTGGCCTTGGGTCCATCCCTACACTTCCTCAAGCCTTGTTTCTTCCCCTATAGCACAAGAGAGTTAGACAAGGTAATTTCTACTATCCCTTCCAGTTCTAAAGACCTATATAACGCTACGGTTCTATCATTCTTCCATTCTGTTCATCCTGAGATGTATCTCTGAGGCCTGGAGAAAATAAAACAAATCCTATGATATCTACATTTTTTTTTTATTTGGTAGGATTGAGAAGATAGGGCCTGGTGGTCAGAAACTCTTTGCTATCCATTTAAGTCAAGTATTCTTGACAGTATGCTCTATCCTTTCCAGAGTATAAATGGGGCTTCAGGGAAAAACATTGAGATGTCACAGTCTTCTGTGTCACTGAAGCAGATGACACCCTTGGCTCTGCTCCCATGGTATGACAGCTCAGAATGTCAGTACCCTCAAAACCTAAGCTCTGTCATGAATCAGACCCTGGAACAAGTCCAGTGGGCAAAATAATCAACTCCAAGAAAAGTTAATTTGGGAGGACATTCAGATGGAAGAAAGAAAAGCAAATGGCAAGAAGCCAGGTTTGACATGATTAGTTTTTTTCATTTATATTTATAGAATGCTCTCTTTTAAAGAATCCAACAGAGACTAACAAAAAAATGAACATTTTTAGAGCACATATTGTGCTGAGCTGATACAAAGAGGCATGAAACAGTCTCTACCCTCTTTGGAGAGACAGGACAGGATACCTTCACGCACATATATATTTCATATATGTATATATTCACATGCATATGTTTACACTGCCACAAAATACATATTACATGTGGGTATATAAGTGTTTATATTACACAGATGTATAAAAAGCAATTTGACATAGATGATAGAGAGTTAGTCTTGGAACCAAGAAGATCTAGCTCAAATCCTGAGTTTAACATATACTGACTATATAAATGGGCAAATCATGTAAACTTTTGGTACCCTTGACAACTCTCTAAGAAGATCATTTTCAAAGAAAGTGCTGGTCAGCATTGGTAGAAGGGGAATTCTCTATACCAATGAAATGACAGATCCAGCCCCTGTCTGTCTGTCTGTCTATATATCTATCTATCTATCCATCTATCTACTCATATTCTTGAATTCAAATCTGGCCTCAGATATTTCCTAACTGTATGACCCTGGGAAAGCTACTTTGTCCCAGTTTCCTCATCTATCAAATGAACTGGAGAAGGAAATGGCAAACCACTGCAGTATCTTTGCCAAAAAAACCCCAAATGGGGTCATGAAGAGTCGGAAATGACTGATCATCTATCTAATATTGCATATACATTGACATATGCTCTCTCACGCTCTTTCTCTCTCTCTCTCTCTCTCTCTCTCTATATATATATATATATATGTGTGTGTGTGTGTGTGCGTATGTATACCCATGTCTATGAGGGAAAGGCAGTGCACAGAACACTGGGCCTGGAGTTTGGAAGATCTGAATTCAAATTCTACCCCACACACTTACGAGCTGTGTGACCCTGGGCAAGTCACTTACATTTCTGTCCACCTTAGTTTTCCCAACTATAAGATGAGAATAACAATAGCACTTGAATCACAGGGTTGTTGTAAGGATCAAATAAGGTAATATTTGTACAGCGCTAAGGACAGTACCTGACACTTAGAAAGCACTATTATATAAATGCTGGATATTACCATCATGGCTGCTGTTAGGTCATTTTTCAGGCATATACAACTCTTCATGACCCTATTTGGAGTTTTCTTGGCAAAGATACTGGAGTAACTTGCCCTTTCCTTCTCCAGCTCATTTTATAGAAGAGGAAACTGAAGCAAACAGGATTAAATGACTTGCCCAGAGTCACATAGCTAGCAAGTGTCTGAGGCTGGATTTGAATTCATAAAGATGAGTCTTCCTGACTCCAGGCCTGCCACTCTATGCACTGTGCCCTTTATTATTATTATTAGACATGCACATGGGGCAAGTAGGTAGTGCAGTGGATAGAGCACTAGTGCAAGAGCCAGCAAGACCTGAGTTCAAATCTCACCTCAGACACTTGACACTCACTAGCTGTGCGACCTTGGGCAAGTCACTTAACCCCAATTGCCTCATCCTGGGCTATCTCCAGTCATCCTGATGAATATCAGGTCACTGGATTCAGATGGCTCCGAAGGAGAAGTGAGGCTGGTGATCTGCACAGCCCTCCCTCACTCAAAACAAAGTCAAGTGCAAGTCCTGTCATTATTTCTCTGATGGCATGGTCTTCTTCGGCAACGAAGGATGAACACACAGACACACACATACATATGTTTCCCCTCCAATTCCCCCCCATCCAACCTACATTTTTGGTCTCAGCAACTCACAAAGGCTCTTTATTAAGGTACAGAGCAGTCCAAGTTGGAGAAAGGACCATATAAAACCATGTTGAATAGTTTCAATAGTAAAGTAGCACTTCTGTTTATTTGTACTAAACCATCTGTTGGACCTTCATGAGGGGGTGCCTATTTCTTCTAGTGTAGTCAGATTTGGTGAACAAGTCCATGTCTACCCATTTTATCAAATTCCACCAGTGCTTAAGGACAGGCATTTTCCAGGAGATTGAGATGAGTAGTAATAGTGGTGAGCAGCTGAGACTAATTTAAAAGAAATTAGCATGCAAGTCAGGCCTCATTAAAAACATTGCTTCTCTGATTGGACTGGGAGACCTCTATGAAGGAAATCCCACTGAGACCTGGACTACTAGAAAGATTCCTAGTGATGGCAGAACATTGCTGTTGTTGCCTTATTAACACTAAAGTTCTACAAGTACCCTAAATTTCTCTGGGGGTAATCCATCCCAGACCAGTTCATATGCTCATTGAGAAGGAAGAAGGAATTGTCTGCTAATGAACCAAAGCATCAAGCCGAAAATCTGAGAAGAAAGTATAGCTAGGCCCAAAAGCATGCTTGTGTCTGCAAGAAACTGAGTGCAGCAAGTTGTGAGACATCTTTAGGAATCTCAGAGCCTCAGGTTGTTCTGTAATCAGACCTACGACTGCTCCTTGGACCGCTTCTTTTCATTGATCCTGTGAATGATTCCTGTTCTTGTCTCCGACCCTCATTTCAGCCCTTGTCTTTCTGACTGCCAACTCTGACTCTGAAGTTTGCTCCCAAGTCTGGCCCTTTGCTGAGCGGAAACCTCCAGGACGTGGCCTTTTCTCATTTCTTGCCCCAGTAGGCATTACCTTCTATCATGGAAAGGCCTGAGTCCTGCTCTGTTCACCCCCACTCCCACTCCCTCCCAGTAAATCTTGAAGGAACAGTGTAATTCACACTTGTGATTCTATGGACCTTAATTATATCCCCTTTCAGCTTTCTGTCTTTCCAAACTAAACTCTCAGTCTTTTAAATATGTCCTTATAAGGCATTCTCTTACATATCCTTTCTTCATCACCTGGGATGATGGGTCTCCTCCATAGGAGTTTGGACTCCTAATCCACTGCTGTGGTCTTTAGGATCTGCTTCTCCAAAAAACCTGGGTGACCAGGGGCTCCTGCCTTCCTCCTACATCCTACCTGGCTTCTCTGGACATTGCTACTTATTAGATTCATAGTTTGCTTTGGTCTGTTGGTAAATGGTCCCCTCATCTCCCTGATGGAGGTGTGTCCTGGCCACCTTTGACTTGCTCCAGAAGGCTATAAGACTTTTCCCTGCTGACATGATCCATACTGGAACTTTTCTGGGAATGAAATGGGACAGTAGAGATTCTTCTTCCTTAGAAACACTTCTTCCATTTATTTTAGTTCGACTACATAGCATGACTATTGTGAAAATGTACTCAATAGGAAAGTATATGGAGAACCTATACAGAATTGTATGCTGTTGCGGGGAGGGAGGGGGGTAATGGGGCAAAGGTGGGGGGGGAATAAAATCTTAATTTTAAGGAAGTGATTGTAGAACACTAAAAAAATAATAAAAAAAAAATTAAAAAAAAAAAAACAACACTCCCTAGTAGCCTGAGCCTCCATGGGGTTTTGCTTTGTGAAGACTGCCCAGCCATAAAGAGAAGCAGTACATTTGTGTTGGAAAGAATATTTGAAATCTAGAGACCTTGGATCTAGTGCTGACTGGGCCCTCACCAGCTATGTGAACTTGACCCTCTGATGCTCGGACTCACCTATGAACAAGGGGGGAAAGGGGGGCAGTAAGGGAACTAGATGCTCTCTCTGAGCCCTTTTGTCAAATGAGCTAGTATTTCTAAAGCACTTAGCACAGTGTCTGACACAATGTATGTGTTTAATAAATGCTTGTTCCTTTCTCCTCCCTCCCCCACATGGTTTTTTTACATTTTAGGATTATCTGATACTTGGGTGTATTATAAAAAAAGGCCAGTTTTCATGACTATACATGTTTGTAATGGGTTTTGTTTTTCTTGCCTTCTCACAGGGAGGGGGAGAAGAGATCCCTTTCCCAAGAATTCAAAACTAAAAATTTAATACAATTGAATTTTTAAAAAGAAAAAGAAAAATGCAAAGGAAAAGTTAGGAGGAGACAAAATCTAGAAATCCTTTTCTCCAATTATCCTTCTGAATGACCCTTCATAAAGCCAGCTCTTCTCTAAAGACCCTAAGCTCTCTCAAGAGAGGCTTGGCCTTCCTCTTAGTCCTGTAAGTCGAAGTTGATTTAGGCTTCCAAGTCCAAGTTGATACACAACCCAGTTGCTCAAAGCCCATCCTCCTTCAGTGTGGTTTTCAGCTGAATGCCAAAAGCTGAAGCAAAAACTCATAACATGCCAATTACCCTGGCCTCAAAACCACAAATGATTGTACACAGCTGTTGGCAACAGAAACCTTGTTCCAAGCATTTAATGCCTAATTGAATAAACCCAAAGATCCTAGCTTTGCCTTTCGCTCGAAGCTGGAGGGTCCCTTCACTCTGAACTTTAACAAATTTAGAGGGAAAGAGGAAAAAGGAGGAGCCTAAGCATCTCTTCCCCACTATTCCTGATCCAACACTTCCCACTGATCTGGGTTTGGGTGAGGCTGGTAGCAATTTGTGAAGCTGGAGGTGGGCATTCTAAGCCTCAACTCTAGAATGTCTTCCCAAAATTTTCACTGAATGGGGAAGAAGTGGATTTATTTCAGGGTTCAGTGCTTAAAGAAGAAGGCAACCAGCATGTGTCCTGTGGACATGGTGCTGTATTAATAGCACAGCAGTTCCCAGTATGAATCTGGGAATCAATATGCTTGTGAATGGTTTTCAAATGAACACAGTCCCTATTGGGATGGATAAAACACAAAGTCACCTCAGAACATTCCTGAAACCCTAGTAGCTTTTTATCATGATAAGAATGTAGGCTCCTTGAAGGTAGGGGCTATCTTGTTTTTGTATTTCTAAACCCAGAGCCTAGAGAGGTACAGATTGGCTTTGGTGGCAGGAAAACCTGGGTTCAAATCTTGCCATATATATATATATATATATATATATATATATATATATATATATATATATATATATATATATATATATATATATATATATGTATACCTTCCTTACCTCTCAGTGCCAGATGACTGTCAGAAGCTATAAATGACAGGCAAGTTGCCAATCTGCTTTGATAGAGGGGGTTTCCTTAACAAGAGTCAGATCGCCATGTTAATGAAATCACAAGTGTGGATCAAACAAAATTCCCAGGGACTACAACATTTCTTTTCCTGGCCCAAGCTATGATTTCATCAGTATAGGGAACTCCCAAAGAAAACTATCATTGAAGATTAGCAACTATTCTGCAATTCATAATGCAAAGATTTGTTTGGGTCACTGAAACCTAAAGTGGGGCAGTGGGGTCACACAAGCCTAGTGTGACCTCTCCAAAGTGCCCAGAATACAGTAAGAGCTTAATAAATGTTTGTTGACTTGAATTGCCTGTAGTCTCTCAACCTATAAATACTAATAATAGTGGAAATAACATCACATGGGTATGTGATTTTCCCTGATGTTTAAAAGCTGTTCTCATACTCTTAAATGTTGAGAAGCACTGATGTGATAGATAGGGAAAGGACATTTCTCATTGTGCTTGAGGTTCTTTTTTTATTTCAGAAGGCCCTAGTTTTCCAATCTAATCAAGATGTATCTATAGAAGCCTTACCTGGTGTCCCTCCAAGTTCATTGTTACCATCATATTTCCTCTTCTGTGGTTCCAGAGGTGGGTAGGGGAATATAGACGACAGTGACAAGTCCTACTTCTGTTTAGGTCTTTATTGACATACCAGTTTAAGTGATGATGATATTGATGCTGATTTATTGATGCTTTTAAAATATATATATAGGCTAACAGATTTTCAGATCATAGCCACATGCTTCATTTAATCTTTTCTTCTATTTGACATTTTCTCCTTCCTTCTTTCCTTTCTCCTTTTTCCTCCTTCTCTTCCTTCCTTTCCTCCTACCTTTCCTTCTTCCTTCCTTCTTTGCTTTCTTTTTTCTTTCCTTCCTCCCTTTTTTCCTTTTCTTCTACCTTTCTTCTTTCTTTCCTTCCTTTTCTCCTTCCTGTCTTCCTCCCTCTCTCCCTCACTTCCTTTCCTTTTCTCTCTCCCTAGGTTTTAAAAGCAAAGGAAGGTATTTCCCAGCCATCACCATACCATGCTGCTTCCTCTCTGGACATAGTTCCCATTTTATACCCTCCCACATACAAATGTTAGAGCTAGAAACTCAGTCCCTGAAATTCCAAGGTTTAAATTATGAATTTATTTCTTATCATTCTTGCTTACAACCAAGTCCCTGTGACACTTCCTGGCCAAGTCTACACTATACAGCCTCCCCTCCCTTTTTTTTTTTTTTTAAAAAAAAACCTTTTAAAATATTTTTATTTAAAGTTTTGAGTTTCAAATTCTATCCCTCCCTTCCCTCTCCCCCTTAGAATGTAAGAAATCACATATAGATTATACTTGTGCAGTTATGTAAAACATTTCCACATTAGTCATTTTGTAGAAGACTCGAATAAATGAAAAAAAAGAAAGTGAAAAATAGCACACTTCAGTCTGTATTCAGTCAATATCAGGTCTCACTCTGGAAGCAGAGAGTATACTTCATCATTAGTTCTTGATTATCTTGGGTCATTGTATTCCTGAGAATAGCTAGGTCCTTCACGATTCTTTATTGAACAATATTGCTGTTACTGTGTACAATATTCTCCTGGTTCTGTTCTCTTCACTATGCATCAGTTCATGTAAGTCTTTCAAGGTTTTTCTGAAATTATCTATCTATCCATCTCTCAGTTTCTTAATCTATCTCTTTATCTATCTTTCTATTGAGTTATCAAGCTATCTAATTAATTAATATTGGGAATTCCCTGTGAAGAGTTCCCTCTAATAATACAGATAAACACCTTCCCTGCACTTTAGAGTGTATATAGAAAGTTGCTCAGAATGTTATGTACTTGTCCAACATCACAGAGTCAATATTTGACAGAGATGGGACTTGAACCCAGGTTTTCCTGATTCTAAGGTCAGCTTTTTACTCATCAATCCCATTTGATCATGACATAACAACTCTGTGACATAGGCAGCACAGATTTTATCCCCAATCTATTACGGAAAGAACTGTGTCTCAGAAAAGCTAAGTGATTTATCTAAGATCACTGAGCTATTGAATTGCAGAGCAGGAATTTGAATCCACGGTTCTTGATAAAGACAAATGCTTTTTCTAAAGTAAAATTAACTCATCTTCAAAGAAAGGTTTTAGTTTTTTGTTTTAGGTTTTTTTTTTTAACCAGAAAAATGAAGCATAGATTTAGAGCTAAACAGGTCATCTAATCCAATCCCCATATTTTCCAGATGAGGAAAATAATACTCAGTGAGGTTAGATATCTTCCCTATGGTCACATGTCTAGTAAGTGAAAAAGACAGAATCTCAACCCAGGTTTTTCTGACTCCAAACCCATGATATAATTCATTGTAGCAAAAGGAAAAGGGAATAAGTATTTACATATATACTATGTGGCATGCATTGTGCTAAGTAAATATTACACGATATTGATCCTTATAACAACCCTGTGAGACAGGTCCTGTTATTATCTTCATTTTAAAGTTGAGGAAACTGAGGTAAACATAGATTAAGCCTAAGGTCACTTAGCCAGAAAATCACTTACCTGATCACTTGTCCAAGTGGTAAATGTCTGAGGTCAAATTTGAATTCAGGTCTTTCTGACTCCAGGCCCACTGTACCAGTGCCACCTAGTTGACTCCCTACACTATGTCTAAGTACAAGTTAAGTTCCCAAGTAATAAATGCAGTTGGTTGTTACTCCTAAAGGGACACTATCATGAAGGAGGGTTTTTTGTTTTTGTTTTTAAATGTTATGTTCTAACTGTCACAACTTCTTGTGAAGGACAAGGATTTCCATACAGTTGGTTAGTTGGTGGCCAGGTTGAATTGAAGAGCAAGGCTAATTACAGTTAATTTTAGTCTGTTTCACAGTCTTCCCAAGGTTTCCATTGGGAGCCTTCTCCATGGGGGAGACTCTCCACACTCCCTTTGCCTCCATTCTGAAAAGGAGAGAAAGCCTGCACTTCATGCCACTTTTGGGAGCCACCTGGAATTCTGACTAGGAAAGAGTCATAAGCAAAAGGTGACAGGTGAACCTTCTGGGGGCAGACGGAATCAAGCTAGAAGGGGCTGGGCAAGGAAATGAATGAGCATATCTAAACAGAACTGAACAGAACAGCACTTGTGGGAATTATCCAAGGTAGCACTTAGCGGATGTTCTAATTTCTCTGCTCCTATGACAAGAGATATCAGCCCAAGGTTAACATTATAAATAACCATTCAGGGGGAAGGATGTGAAAGGACCAAGTTGCCTGTGACATGGAGGAACTAGATACAGATAAATCAGTACCTTTCATTGTTTTCTATCCAAAAGTAAACGATTCTAGTGCTGTGCATCTCCCCACCCAGAAAAAAAGCTCATGCCCCCTTTAATGCAAACACGATATTCCAAATCTGCTTGGTAACTAGGGAAGAAAACTAAGGCAAAGGTCGAGCTGAGCATATAGACTTCACTGGGACTATTTCTCTGGAAATTATTTGTTCCTTTCTGTCAGTTATTCAGTTACTTAAGTGGATGGAAGAGGAAGAGGAGGGGGAAGCACATTGCAATGAAAGTGGAGTCTGGGTGCTCAGGGAGCCAAAAGTCTCCCCTCCTATAACCTCCAGGGTGTTTGAAATCTGAAAAGGGTAATTGTTGGCTGAGAATTTCCCTCCTTTCACATCCAGAACTAACTTTCTACTCCTGAAAGCAATATTCAGGGAAGTCAAAGGACCTGGCAAGGCAGGACTTCTCATGAGCAGCTGGGGAAAGCAGAGGGAGGTTTTCAAAGAAGGCAGTAAAAGACAGATCCAGAATTTCAATTCACAAGACACTGAGGTGTGGCTTGAAACTTTGTCCCATCCCATAACTTGATCCAGCAGAAATAAATAAATAAATGAATGGAGCTGGAAAGTTGTCACTGAGTTCTCTGTGGACATCGCTGTGCCTGGGAGTTTGCTGCTGACAACCAAATTCTATAATAACTACTCATCTTTTTAACTCCTTGAGGCTTCCACAATTCTTTCTTCACAAAAGTTATGTGATGTGAGAAGGGCAGATATTATTATGCCTATTTACAAGTTAGGAAACTGAAGTTCACAGAGGTTGTGATAGATCAGAAGTACAGTGAACAATATTGACTCTAGAGTCAGCAGGCTTCGGTTTAAATCCTGTCTCTGACACTGTGTCACCTTGAGCAAGTTACTTATTCTCTTTGGGCCTCAGTTTACTAATCTGTTCGATAAGGAGGTTGGACTATATGGCCTGTGAGGTTCCTGCTAGCTCAAGATCTAGGATCCTATGCCTTAGAAAGCTTGCTGGATTTCAAGTTAGATGTCCTTGGTTGGAATCTCTTCTCCTACCTTTTGCCTACCTTAGAAGGCAATTTTAAAATACATATATATAATTATATATTATATTTTATATAATTATGTTTTATACTTTGTTACATATTTATTATAATAATATTTATGTAATATATTTATATGTAATTATATGTCATAATTATATATAAATATATAATTTATAGGTGGATGAGTCCTTTTCATGGCTGCTCTTCTACCTTTGGGTCTACCTGTCACTCAACTCTTGCCTTGGACTCCAAGAAATTGTAGCACATACAGTGGCCACACCTAGCAGATGGGCTAAACCCAATCAAGGGTAACTGACAGGGCTCAAACTGGTCAGTGAGCTGGGTAGATGTTTATTCCAAATATGTAAAGACGTCCCCCACTGGAATGGGAGGATGAGAACAATTTATTCCAATGGCCATAGAGGTGGCTGAAGCAGGTGCTGTCGTGGGGTTAGAGCTTGGTGAGACATTGAGGATGCCAACATCATCTACTGCATTCTGGGCCATGACCAGTCGTCCAGACTTTTGTCTTACCACTGGACTTGAGTGACTCTAGAAGAAAGGATGAGGCTGATGACTTTGTGAAACTCTGTCTCATTTAAATCCAATTCACGCACACGCAAATCAAGTAAGATATCACCCATCATCTCATTGGTCCTCTCCAGAAATGAAAGATGTACAAGAACAACAAAATCTTTTCTTTTTCAACACCTTTGTCCTACTGGTTATCTCCAGTTTATCCTGTTATATAGGTTATTTGTAAATAGTTGCTTGCCAGTTGTCTTCCCCATTGGACTACATTTTTTTGAGAACAGGAACTAGTTTTTTCCCTTTCATTGTATCTTTAGCATTTAGTACAATGTGTGGCACAAAGTGGGTGCTAAAGAAATACTTGCTGAATTATTTTAAGGGAATCCACTAATACAGATGTACATCAAGCAATGGCATTTGGATTTTCAGCACTACAAACCATTGTGGCTTCTATCAGATTTCCAGTCTCTGAAAACTACAAAACAGCCTCAACTACAATTTCACTCAATGACTCAGCTGAATAAATGAACACACATGACTTCTATAGACTAAATAAATAACGTACCTCACAGATCTTCATGTTGTTCTTTTTCAAAGCTAGATGGCTACAGCTGAGAGGCAGCAAGTTGTTCAGTCATTTTTCAGTCCTGACTGATTCTGTGACCCCTATTTGGGATTTTCTTGGCAGAGATACTGGGGTGGTTTGCAATTCCCTTCTCCAGCTCATTTTACAGGTGAGGAAACTGAGGCAAACAGGGTTAAGTGACTCTCCCAGGGTCTTGGACCTGATAAGTGTCGGAGGCCAGATTTGAACTCAGGAAGATGGATCTTTCTGACTTCAAGCTGGGTATTCTATCCACTAACCACTAGCTGCTCCTAGAGGTGTATAGTGTAGTGTTTAGAGAACTCACCTCAGAATCAGGAATAATAAAAGCTAACATTTACAAAATGCTTTAAATATTTAATTTGACTCTTACGACAATACTGTCACATGCTGTTGTTAAATTAAGATGAGATTCAGTGACTTGCCCAAGGTTGCACAGCTACTAAGTATCTAGGATGAGATTTGAATTCAGGTCTTCCTGCCTCTAGATCCAAGACCCATTCTACTACATCAAGCTGATTCCATACAATTTTAGGGGTGAGGAAAGAGCTTCATACTTGGAAAAGAGTACTGTTTTTGGAGTCAGAAAACCTGGGTTAAAATACCTATGTGACCTCAAGCAATCCACATAATCTCTCCTCATCTTAAGGACTTAAGGACTCTTCAGCTAAGCACTTAAGGACTCTTCAGCTCCGAATCTATGATCTACAATCCACAGAACGTGAGGGAAAGAGGTTGGTTGGAATTATTCAAATGCTTATTGCATGTGCCCAGTTATGCTAAGAGACTTCTCCATCTGCGTACTTCTGACACATACAAGCTACTTACCCAAGCAAGTTCCTTAACCTCTGTGCCTCAGGCAACTCTTCATGTTCTAAGGTACAAAACAATTACTGATCTGCAGTAGGAGATGAAGTTTCCTTACTGGAAGTTCCCTTTTCTCAATGAAATCACAGGTCAGATTTTTTTCTAAGAAAGTCAAAGCTGTTGTGAATAACAAAATGCATAAAATAAAATTCCTTTACAAGTGTCACAAAATTCATAATAGCTTTTTAATCATCATCTATTTTCTAAATAAATGAAAATTATTGCAATTATGCGAGGACTCATGACATTTTTAGACATTTCCAAAGGGATTATCATTCTTGAAAAACTTGGGAGCTGCTATAGAAAAGATTTAGTTCTGTTTCAGGCTCAAAAAAACAGGCACAGTCCTGAACTTCCCTTTAGACAGTGCGATAAGTGTTGGCGAGCAGAAACAGTGGTATTTTCAGCCACAGTCTGACTCACAGAAAGCAGGGTTGTAGGTGGTAGTGTCTTTGATTTTCAAAAGACAGAGGGTATACATGTTGACATGTATTTGCCCAGACCCCCCCCTCCGCCTCCATTTGTGAGCAAAGAGATCAGAGAGTGAAACATTTATCATTCTTGTCTCTTGCAAAATAAATGATCCTTCCTTCCCTCTGGAGTAACACAGAGACAGGTTCATTAACTTTTTATAGCCTATATGGATGTAGGCAGCTGTAATGCAGACAGTTCTTGGCTCATATGAACACGCCAAGAAAAGAAAGAAGAGCCAGGGAAGAAACACAGTATGTGGGGATGAGAAGGAAGGTCACGATGAGGAAGGAGATGAATTCTACAGCTTCACCACCAAGTTATCTCTTCACAGTCCAACAAAGCTGCATTTTTCTGTATAATTGCCTACCACTTAAGGGAGAATCTGATTCAGAATAAGTCAAAATCGAAGTTAGGGCTTCCAGGGAACTATCTCCCACAGGAATATAATTCTTAAATAGACTTTTCATTCCCCTGCTTGCAGACTTGAGTTGTATCTGAATCTCTGTGACCCCATTTGGGGTTTTCTTGGCAAAGATACTGCAATGGTTTGCTATTTCCTTTTCCTGTTCATTTTACAGATGAGGAAACTGAGACAAATAGGGTTAAGTGACTTGCCCAGAGTCACACAGCTTAAGTGTCTGAGTGCTGTATCCACTGAGTCACAGACTTATTCATCCCTTTATCCAGGGACACTCAGTCCCACCCTTATCATACCCTATTGAGGGTTTAGAACATTTCAGCATCTGAAGCCTAAGAAAAATTGTTTGTATTTTTTCTGTTTCTTCTCCCTCAAAGTCTCCTGGCAGTTTCAAAAAACATAATAAGCTAGATGTATTTCAAACTAGAGTAACTCAGCTATCACAACAGCCTACTGGTTGGTCTTCCTGGCTCAAGCCTCTCCCCATTCCAGTCCATCCTCCACTCAGCTGCCAAGGTGATATCCCTAAAGCATAGGTCTTTTTACATCACTTTCCTATTTAATAAACTCCCATGGTTCCCTATTACCTCTTGGGTAAAATAGAGAATCCTCAAAAGCTCTTTACAACCTGACTCCTTCCTTCTTACATTTTCAAGTCTTCTTATATCTAACTCCTCACTACATACTCTATGATCCAATGACCTTTAGCTTCCTTGCTGCTTTTCTCTCTATAAATTCTGTCTCCTAAGACTATAAAATTTTACAGGCTGTCCCTATCTTAATGTTGTTTGAGTGAGGTTCAGGGCTCCAGGGTGTGCAGTGCAAGGAAGTGAAGGCAGTAGAGAAAAGGTAATACAAACATACTTTTTTTGAGGTGAAATACATCATGAGAGGTAGTCAGGGAGAATGGGAATAGATCAGGTCAATTAGGGTCACTGACAGAAGTGGAGGGATCAAAACTGGTAAAGTCCTTATCTGGGTTGTTATAAGTCCTTATCTGGGTCACGCAAGGCTGGACATTGTGTGGAAAGAGCAGAAAGCCTGGACCTGGAATGCAGGTCATAGTTCCAGGCTTAGCACTGATTCATAATAAGGGGCACACCTGGCAAACTGACAGCTACATGACATACAAAGTCCTCATCATTGAGAAAAGCATCTCTTGGAAGTACTATGGGCCTTGCCCTGGATGAGTTGACTCTGGGAACTTGGAATTTCCCAGCTTTTTCCTTTAGCAGGACAGGTAGGTGACTGAAGTCCTGATAGTCCCCCCATTCCTGGAATCTTCTCCTTCCTCATCTCCACTGACTGGATTCCTTAGAGACTCCAAACCCTACCTTCTGCAGAAGGCCCTTCCCTGCTGCTAGTGACTGCCCTTTGAGATGGCCTCCCATTTTCACTGGACGTGTGTGTGTGTGTGTGCACATATCTGTCTGTCTGTCCATCCGTCTATCCATGCACATGCATACCTCCATCCATCCAACCATTGCTGGTTTTTATGGCTGCCTTCCCCATCAGAATGCCATCTCCTGTCAGGAGAGACTGTTTTTGTCTCTCTTTACGTCAGCAGTGCTTTAGCGCAGTGCCTGGCACATATTAAATGCTTAATAAATACTTGTTGATAGACCAACTGAGACTCAGTGAAGGGCTTGCATTAGAGCATATGAATCACATATTCACATGAATAGGTAACACTCATGAATCATGGATAGAAAAATTCTCTACTAACTGGGCAATATGCCCTCTGTCTTCAGTGTGCACAAATTCTCTGTAACTATGAGGAGCTTTTCTATAACTTTCCCTTCCCAATGTCCTTCTTTTTATCAGTGGTATTGTCATTCCCTCCATCACCCAAATTTACATGATCAGGGTCAATTTTTATCCCTTCTCCTATGCCTTCCATGCATAGTCAACTAGTTACCTAGTTAAGCTCACTCCAACAAAGCAATTATTGCAAACCTGGGAAAGCTAGGTGGTACAGTGGATAGAGCACAAGTCAGGAGGCACTGAATTCAAATCTCACCTCAGACACTTGCCACTCATTAGCTGTGTGACCTTGGGCAAGTCACCTAACCCCATTTGCCTCATCCTGGGCTATCTCCAGTCATCCTGAGGAATATCAGGCTACTATATTCAGATGACTCTGGAGGAGAAGTGAGGCTGGTGATCTGCACAGCCCTCTCCCACTCAAAACAAAGTCAAGTGCAAGTCATGTCATCATTTCTCTGATGGCGTGGTCTTCTCCAGCCACGAAGGATGAACATAACAGCAACAAAGAACAATATGTATATATGTATATGTATGTATGTATACACATATATACTTGTGTGTATGTGTGCATATAGAGATATGTACATACACACATACATACATATATACATGTGTTTATACATATATATGTAAAACGATTGCAATCGTTTTTTTTCTCCACACTTGCAGTCTTCTTTTTCTCCAAGCTTGCTCCCTGCAGCTAGATTTATTTAATTAACATGCTACTTTCTTTATGTCATTTCCCTGCTCAAAAATCATTGATGTTTTCCCATGACCTACAGGATAAAATTCAAACTCTATAGCTTGGTAGTCAGAACCTTCCACGATCTGGCCGCACTCTCCTTTCAACTGTATTGATCACGATTTACCAAAATGAACCCTCTGCTCTAACCAGCAAAATGTCCAGTTATAGTTTCCTAAGTATTCTTTGTCCATTGCCTTCTCTGAGTCTTTGCTACTTCTTGCTTTCTGCCTGTAATACTATTAGAGAATCACAGATCTGGAATAAGAAAGGACCTCAGGGATTATCTAATTCATTCTCCTTCCATTAACCAGATGAGGAAACTGAAGCCCCAAAAGTTTAAGTGGCTCATTCCAGGTCAAACTGTCAGAGCCAGGATTGAAATTCTGTTTTCCTGACTCCAAGTTGAGTCTTTTCATAGAAACACACCACACCAGACTCTTCCTCTTCAGCTGTCAGGATCAATTCAATTCAATTCAACAGCATTTATTAAATGCCTAAGAATACATAGAAAAAAAATAAGCTCCTTACCTCTGAGGAGTTTCCATCTTACTAGGGTAATAAAAGATATACATGTGTAAGTAAAAACAAAATCATTCTGGGAGGAGGGCAGAGCTTAGGATGAGGAACAGTTTGTTAATGATAAAATAGAGGGCATGGTGTATGAATAGGGAAGTGTGGAATGGGGACCCTGGCAAGATGGGGCAGATGTGACTAGGTATGAAGGAGTAGAACTTCTTACTTACAATTAAATTCCTATTTCTGTCATGGAATACTCCTTGAACTCCAGGCCAGTGGAATCCCTTTACTTTGAACTCTTTCATGGATTTTCTGTGCCACTCATTTGACCATTACTGTTTATATAGGTCTATGCTCCAACTAACTTCATCTTTTAAATAAACAAGCAAACCAACTTTCACTAGACCCTACCATCCCTTCTGGGCAGCTAGGTGACACAGTGGATAGACAGAGTGGTGGGACCAAAGCCAGGAAGACCTGGGTTCAAATTTGACCTCAGACACTTAATAGCTCTGTGAATCTGAGCAAGTCACTTAACCATATTTGCCTCAGTTTCCTCATCCATCAAATGAGCTGGAGAAGGAAATGGCAAACCACTCCAGTATCTTTGCCAAGAAAACTCCAAATGGGGTCATAGAGACTTGCACATAACTGAACATTACACCATCCCCTTAAACTGTATCCTGTATCTTTCCTCCCTTTCTCAAGCCCAAGTCCTAGAAAAAAAAAGTCTGTCTACACTTCTTGCTTTTCCTCTCCTCTCACTTACTCCTCAACCTTTGTCTTTTGGCTTCTCACCTCATTATTCAACTAAAACAGCTCTATCTGAAGCTACTGATTAACTCATCATTGTTACATCTGATGGTCTTTTCTCAATTTTCATTGTTCTTAGACTTTCTGATACATTTAGCACTGCCAACCACCTTCTCTTCCTAGATGGTCTCTTCTTTCTGGGTTTTGATGACTCATTTCTCTGCTGGTTCTCCTATCTGACTGTTCTTTTAATCTCTTTCACTGGCTTATCTTCCATGTTTTATTTCCTAAAAATGAATTTTCCTCAAGTTTCGATGCTAGGCCCTTTTCTCTTTTCCAGACACGTTTCTTTTGATGACCTCATCAGCTTTCATTGGTTTAATTATCATGGTATCATTGCTATATAGATGACTCACTATCTCTTATACTATTATATGTTACATTATATTTTGTATTTTTATATATGTGTGTACACACAGGTATACATACATAGATACATACACATACATGTATGTAGTCCCAGGTCTCCCTTGAGCTTCAATTTCATGTCATCAACTGCCATAGGGATGCTTCAAATTAGACATCCTAGAGATATAGGAAAACCTGTCAAAACCAAAAATATGATCTTTCTCCCAACCCAACACTCTTCAAACTTTCCTATTCCTGTAATTGTTCTTCCTTTCTCATAGGTTTTCTTGGCATTATCCTCACTCTTTCTCACCATATATGGTCACCTGGTTACCAAATTTTATCCTTCATACCTCTACAACATCTGTTGCAGCCAATCTCTTCTATCTTCTACAGTTGCCAGATTAGTTCAAACTCTTATTTACTCCAGGCAGATTATTGCAATGGTCTCTTAGTCTTCCTGCATCAAGTCTCTCTTCACTCCAGTCCCTCCAGCCAAATGGTTTTTACTAAGAAACAAATGTGATTGTATCACTCCCTCCTCAACAAACCCCTTTAGAATATTGCCTCTAGAATAAAATACAAACTGCCGTGTATAACTCTTAAAGGCCTTTACAACCTGGCTCCAATCTATCTTTCTAGTCCAGGGGTGGGGAACCTGTAGCACTGAGGCCACATGTGGCTCTCTAAGTCTTCAAGTGCAGCCCTTTAACTAAATCCAAACTTCTCAGAACAAATTCACTTAATAAAAGGATTTGTTCTATAAAACTTGGACTCAGTCAAAAGACTGCACCCAAGAACCTAGAAGGATACATGTGGCCTGTAGGTCACAGGTTCCCCACTGCTGTCTAGTCTCATTATATCTTAGTCTTCTTTCCCTACTTTATGATCCAGTCAAATTGGCCACCTCTGTTACCCATATGGGTTGTCTATCTTCCATCTCTGTGCCTTTTTACTGGTTATTCCCCATGCCCCAAATATATTCCCTCCTCACTTCTGCCTCAAAGGATCCATCTCTTCCTTTAAGATAAAGTTAATACCATTACTAGGTCTGTATCCCAAAACAGATAAAAAACAAAAAGGAAAAGGACATATATGTACAAAAATATTTATAGCAGCTCTTTTCTGGGGGTAAAGAATTAGAAGTTGAGGCAACACCCATCAAATGGAGAATGACTGATCAAGTTGTGGTATGTGATTATGATGGAATTTTATTGTATGATAAGAAATGATGAGCAGATGCTTTCAGAAAAACCTGGAAAGACTTGTATGGGCTTAAGCAAAGTAAAATGTATTGTATATAAAGCAATAGCAATATTGTAGGATGATGAGCTGTGAATGACTTAGATATTCTCAGAAATACAATGATCCAAGACAACTCTAAAGGACTTATGATGAAAAATGCTATTCATCCTCAGACAAAGAACTGAAGGTGTCTGAATACAGATTGAAGCATACTTTTTTAACTTTATTTTTCTTGTGTTTTCTTGTCTGTTTTCTTTCACAACATGACTGTTATAGATATGTTTTGCATGACCATATATATAATGTATAAAACTTATGTGAAATTGCTTGCCTTCTCAATGAGGGTGGAGGGAGGAAGAAAGAGAATTTGGAACTCAAGGTTTTAAAAATTTTTGCATGTAAGTGAGATGCATGGAGAAAAATGAAATACTAAATAAAAGCTATTAAAAAAGATATCGCTTAAGCAACACTTTTTACATGAAGCCTATCTTGATGCCCCCAACTACCAGCGGCCTCTCTCTCTGATTTGTATTTATTGTGTGTAAGCTTACATAAGTACATATTGTCTGCCTCAAGAGAGTGTAAGCTCCTTGAGGGGAGGGCTTGTTTCATTTCTTGTATTTGTATTACTAGAGCTTAGCACAGTACCTAGCACATTGTAATCATTTATATGCTTGTTGATTGATTATTAGAGAATTTTCCACAGAGGAGAGACCATAGGATACATCTAGTTCAATCCCTTCATTCGATAAGGAAATGAATACTCAGAGAAATTAAGGACTAGAACCCTGATTTGCATTCTTAATACAAATAAAAATTAGAAACAATAAGGCCAAAGGAAAGATACTAAACTTAGGAGCCAGAAGATCTGAACTGTAACCCCCAGGGTGTTACTAAGCAGCTCTGTGACTTTATACAATTACCTAAGTCTCTCTGAGTCTCTGCTAAATAGCACAGTAGATAGCATGTCAGGCCTTGAGTAAGGAAGACCTTAATGCAAATCTGACCTTAGACACTTACTAACTGTGTGACCCTGGACAAGTCACTTAATTCTGTTTGTTTCAGTTTCCTCATCTGTAAAAAGAGGTAAAGAAGGAAATGGCAAACCACTCCAGTATCTTTGCCAGGAAAACCCCAAATAAAGTCACAAAGAGTCAGACATGACTGAAACAACTGAACAGCAGCATCAACTCTAAGTCTCATCTTTCTTATCTATAAAATAAAGGGATTGGATAGGACGACTTTTAGGGAGTCTTCTGGTTCTTTAAGTCATATAATCATAGATTTCAGGGTAGAAGGGACTTTAGAGGTCATTTAGTCCAGCCCCTCATTTAAGGAATCTGAGGCAAGTTTAGCAACTTAGTTAAGGTAGTAAGTGGAAGAGACAGTATTCCAACGCAGATCCTTTGGCTCCATCTCCATCATTTGTTTCCACTGTACTACAATTATGAGATATAAACTCTTTTTCTCCATGTTCCATTGCTATGCTATTTGTCTGGGGATAGACAAAATGATCCAGTAGAAAGACTCTCGCTGGACTCAGATTGTCCCTCTGATATTTTTCTGCCTGTGTGACCTTGAATAAATAACTTAACTTATCCTAATCTGTAAAATGGAAGAGTTGGCCTAGAAGGCCTCTGAACTTTACTGTGCTCTTCATAACCAGAATTCCCTACACTGCTTTAGATGGTTAAATAGTATTAGATCTTAAGAGGCAAAGGAACAACAAAGAGATGATTAAAAAAAGGCAGATGGAGAACTTGCAGTCATTTGAAACATTAGGTTTTGCTTCACAGAGAGTGTGACTGAGACAGCAGTCCTTGCAGATGGATGTGAGTATAAAATGCATCACATTTCAGCATAAAGGACCATAGAGTAATATGTAAAATAGTCAATTTTCTGTAATGAGAGAAGGTTTGTTGTCACAGGATGCTGCACATAAAAAGCGGGAATGTTGGGAACAGGCCTGGAGAAGGGTTAGAAGAAAAGCCAATGAGTTTCAGGCTCTTGGGACATTTCCTGTGTTTCTTCTCAGACATATCTACACATGAGAGCTGCACTTTTATAGCTGTGATCTGGTATTTGCGACAGCAACAGCTGTGTGATAACTTAATTGCGAAAGAAAGTTCTGGGGTCTGTTCCCAATATTTTTTTTTTTAAGAGAAAAAAAACCAACCCAATTCCTCTCAACTTATAGCTTTATGGACAAAACCTAGTGGAGAATCTTTGACCTTATTGAAGTCAGCCACTAGGGGCTTGTCTCAGTGTGTCTTGCCAGAGGAACAGATGATGGCAATAACTGGAAAGTTAATGAAGTTCAAGTCGGGACTGACAGGGATCCTGGCAGTCATTATCGTTCTTTCTTGATATAAAGGACCCAGCTGGTGGTTGGACCTGCATTTAGGGGTCTGACACAAAGTAAATGGAATAGAGTGGCTCCTGCGGTTAGATTCATCATTAACAATATGCATTTCATTCATTCAACAAATATTTATTAAGCACTTAGCATGTGAGAGAAAGCTGTCTGCACTCAGCGAGTCCACTTTTTCTCCTCTCACTCAATTCTAAACCTTTTGCGATCCAGCTTCCGATCTCATCATTCAACTGAGACTATTCTCTCTAAAATTATGAATGCTCTCTTCATTAACAAATCTGATTGTCTTTTCTCAGGTCCCATCTTTCTTGACCTCTCCGCAGTTTTCAACACTATTGATCTCCCTCCTCTCCTAGTCACTTTTTCCTTTGTAGGTTTCCATGTCATTGCTCTCTCCTGGTTCTTTTCCTATTTGCCTGATTGCTTCTCTGTCCCTGTTGCTTGATCTTGGATCCAGGTCAGGCCCTCCAACAGTGGGTGTGTCCCAAAGTTCTGGCATTGATTCTAATCTTCTCCTTCTTTCTTCTTTGGAGAATTTAACAAATGTCATCAATTCAGTCACAATCTCTATCCAGATGATTCCTAGGTTTATATTCCCATCCCTAAGCACTCTCTTGCATTCCATCCTCACAATTACCAACTGACCACTAGACATCTCAAACTGGCTGTCCCTTAGGCATCACAATCCCGATATATCCGAAATAGAACTCACTACCCTTTGCACCCAATTCTTCCCTCTTTCCTATTATTTTTGGCACTACAATCCTCCCAGTCAGCCAAGGACTAATATCTCATGGTCAGCTTTGATGTCTCCTTCATAGACCCCTCACATACCCAAGAGTTGTCATTTCTAGTTTCAGAATGTTTCCTGAATATGTCCCCTTCTCTCCAGTCACAGAGCCACCACCTTAGGGCATGTCTTCATCACCTCTTTCCTGGATTATTGTAAAAGTCTCTGGTTGGTCTCACTGCCTTAAATCTCTCACTATCCCCATCCATCTTCCATTCAGATGTCAAGGTAATTTTTCTAAAATTCATATCTGACCATGTTATACAGCTATTCAACAAACTCCGATTACTCCAAAAACTCCAAAACTCCCTATTACTTCCAGGCCAAATATAAATCCCTGGGTTGGGTTTTAGAGACCTTTGCAATGTGGTACCTGCCAACCTTTCTACTCTTCTTATACTTTACTTTTTTTCACATCTTCTGTGATTCAGAGGCATTAGATTTCTTAATGCATTGCCAATATGAGTGAACAGATGAATGCAAGTGCTATTTTAGACTATTTAAGAGATGATTGATTGTGAGGGTTGAGAGAGAGAAAGGAGTCAAAAGTGACTTCAAAATTTTGATCCTGAGTGATTGGAAGAATGGTAGTATTATCAACAGACATTGGCAAGTTGGAAGGGCAGGTTTAGTAAAGAAGATGGATTCTGTTCTGCACATATTGAGCTTAAGGCTGACATAAATTTCTCTATATTCCAGCCTGCACGCACTGTTCAATGACTGTGCTACTCCAAAATGATGGCTCATTGAGTGTTCTCCTTTAGGTCATTCAACAGTGAAGGAGCAGGAATCTTAATAACTGATCCTGTATATTGCCACCCTACCTGTCAGGACTCATCTGCTGTGTGTGTGTGTGTGTGTCTGTGTGTGTGTGTGTGTGTGTGCAGATGGATTTGTTATCTCATAAATTCAAGCTTTTCTTCCAATGATACAGATTGCAATCCATCCATGCCTACCCATTCTGCTTGTTCCTAGTACAGAATTGCACTGAATTTGTGAGTTGGGAAGGAACTCAAAGCTCATCTTACTCAACTCATACACAAAAGGAATCACCCACACCAAATGATATATCCAACAAATGGTCCTTTAGCCTGAGCTGGAAAGCCACTAAGGAAGTGGAACATGCCACCTCTCAAGTAAGTCCAGTCTACTTTGGTAGTTTCAATATTTAGGAGGTTCCCCCCACACCGATATAGTGTCCAAATTTTTCTCTTCACATTTCACCTAATTCTGCCAATGGAGCCAAACAGAACAAGTATAGACCTTCTTCCACAAGACAGCAATTCAAGTATTTGAAGACAGCATCACACCTTCTCCGTCTTTTCTTCTACAAGCTAAATACCCAGTTCCTCCAGGATCCTGCTGATCCTCCTAAGACATGAGCTTAAGGACCTTCCTCACCCTTATTGCCTCTTCTCAAAACTCTCAAGTTTAATCAATGTCTATTCAACCATGACAACCAAAAATGAACAGAGAACTTGAGATCTGACATGGACACATTACAGTGGGACCATCACTTCCCTATTCCTGAAAGCTGTTCCTCTCTTTATGCAGCCCAAGATCAAATGAGCTTTTTAGGTGACCGCCATCACACTACTGAATCATATTGAGCTGACCGTCCATTCATCTCAGTAGGTTCCTTTCAGAACAACGGTTGTCTGTCTTCCCCATCTAACACTTGTGCAAATGATTTCTTTTGTGTACCAGCTAAAAAGTCTACATTTATTGCTATTGAATTTTGTCTTATTAGATTCAGCCTAATATTCTACCCTATCAAGATCCTTTTTGATGTTAACTTTGTCATCCACTGTTAGTTTTCCCTCCCAGTTTTGTATTATCTGCAGTGATGAACATTCCACCTATGCCTTTATCCAAGTCATAGATAAATAATGTTGAATGGCACAGAAACAAGAATAAATAACAGGTTACCCCCTGCCACACTGATACTGAACTATATTTTGAGTCTATACATTCATTTGTATTGTGACCCAATTAATATCTTTCCATCTTCTCTCCAAGAATACTTTATATACTTTGTTAAAATCTAGGCAAATTCTGTTCACAACCTTCTCCTTCATTTACTAATTTAGTAATACTATCAAAAAATAAAATAAGATCAGGTTGGTGTGCCTAGTTCATGATCAAGCCAGACTGACCTTTTGTAATCACCACTTCTTTTTCTAGATCTTTATCAGTCATCTTTTTAATGATCTATCTAGAACTTTCCCAGGAATAAAAATCAAGCTCACTAGATTACAGTTTGCAGTCTTTTTCTCCTAGAGATTTAAAGACATTTATGGGTTCCTAGATTCTAGGAAGTATTGACAAAGTCTGTTGAATAGCCTACTTCCTTTTCTGATCATACATGCTCAATGATGTATTTTAATCAGTTTATCATAGAAGATAGTACTAGGAACATACATATTTCACACTACTTATTCCTGCCATGTGTCTTTTTAAAATTGTCCTTTGGATTATTGGGAATTTTAATTATTACACAGTCACAATATTTTGTAGTTCATAGCCATATTGGGCTATGGGAAAGCACTGATAGAAAAGAGTTGGACTTTTTCAGCAGGAAGCAGAAAACACTGAATAATTTCCTAGATAGAATTCTTTCTTCTTCGTCTATTCAGTTCTCTAGCTCACTTCTACCTGTGTGGGCTGTTAAAGATCTAAATCCTGGTGGATTAATTTAATATGGGTACATCACTTAGTTTTGTCTTAGTATTCTATTTCTGGACAAAAATGAATGAGACAAGGTCTTTATCTTGCGTTTCCCTGTTGCTTCTGAATCATAGGCTTCAGAACTAAGAGTATGGCTGATGGGAAAGGAAGAGAATGCAGTTAGAGAGGCAGAAACTAAGCAGACTCCCACTTCATGATGTCTAATAATTGTTACCAACAAGAACAGTCTCAGTTTACAGTTCCCTTTATAAAAGCCCTATCATTTTTTAATGCTGGATGAATAAATAATGATAAAAGGCACTTAACAGGTTAATGGAGCATTAACTATCTCTGAAACATAGCTGAATTCCGGCAGAAGTCTAAACAATTTTACCCATAAACATAGATCAAGCTTCTTTATACTCAACATCACTGGATAGAATATTCAATGAAGTAAAATAATGGTGGGCCCAATTTAAAATTAATCGCTCCTAGCTGCACTCGTAAGTCCTCATTTCCTATGTCCATGTATCTATGCTGCCAGAAGAGACATGAGGGATGATGACGGGACAGCCCTGCTAGAGTTTCTGAAAATAAGTATAAGCCGTTTGCACATCACCTAGTCCATTTGCCCCCACATCAGGAAGATTTGGTGGTGAAAAGGAAATTTAGTGTGCTTTCAGGGAACCCTTTGGGTCCTTTAACTGGTTCCAGGCTGTTAGCCATGTGATGAAGAGAGGCCTTTCTTCATTGCTATTAAGTTAGAACTGGGGTTTGTTCAAAGGCACCAATCAGTCAAAGGGAATCTTTTGGCTCTGGTTCCTTCTTGCCTGACTGAGGTCAAATGGCAGAGAATGCTGTAAACTTTTGAGTGGGAAGAGAAGTTTCAGGCCTTTTCCTCTTCTGACAAGGGCTACTGCTAGCCATGTGGTCCATGAATACCTGATTCTTCTTTTTGTCTGCTTTTTTCACATCCATTCTTGCCTGGTTTAGGTGAAGGTATTATATTGGAGACAGCTATGACTTTGTGAGTTTTGAAAGGTCAGAATGGTAGTCTAGGGGCCAGAAAACATGCTTGGATTTGAGTCACAAGACTCCCAGGAGCTTGAGTCCCTGATGGGTTTTGTAGCTAGTCAAGATGATACAAAGGATAAAGTCCCTAGCAACCTGTTTGACCCAACACAGATAGAGGAACTCAAGAGACAACTATAGCAGTTAATCTTTGGAAGTGAGCTTGCTTGGGTGAATGCTATGAAGAAACTACTTTAAATTCAGACTCTCTCTCCCCAGAGATTAAGGTGGTATAAGGGAGGCTGTATCTCCCCAGGCCCCCATTAAGTTTTAGGGAGAAGGAGAATGTTTGTACTTTTGATCTTTGTTATATCTTTGCAATAACTATTCCTTTGTAAAAAACTAATTGACATTAAAATAAATTACCATGTTATGAAACACTTCTTCGGTTAAAGCCCTATTATGTGGTCTCAGTTTTTTACTCCAAGATAGAGAGTCAAATGTGACTTCATTGGTTAAATGGAATTGGGTTGCTAATTATAATCAGTCAATGCTAATTATAAATCAGGGAAATAAGGGCAGCTAGGTGGTGCTGTAGACAGAGCACCAGGAAGACTTGAATTCAAATCTGAATTCAAACACTTACAAGTTGTGTGACCCTGGGCAAGTCACTTAATTCTATTTGCTTCAGTTTCCTCATCTGCCAAAAAACCTCCAAATAGGGTCATGAAAAGTCAGACATGACTGAAAAACAACCGAACAATGACAAGAGTGGGGAAAATACATTGAAATGGAGACTCAAGCCAAACACGAGACATGGGATATCCTAGAATCCTGAGGTGAGAGGAGAGCAAATATAGAGCACTGATACCCTGGAATCATACTTAGCATGATGAAATGGCTACACTATGAAAGACATATGAGAACTGAAACTCACTGAGAAAACAATAGCTTTACAGATCCCATCTTATGCTCTCTATAGGTCATATAATCATTGAGTATAACAAGTGGAATATTTGCACTTTTATGTAACTTTTTTCCTGTTTTTCTTATTTTGTCTCAAGACAGTCAAATATAATTTCAAGATACAGTAAAAGGGTATTTTTAAATTTGTTTACAGTACTTCACATTTAAATAAAATACATTATTTCTTTCTAACATTTCAAACTTCATTGTCATTTTCTCACTAAGAAGGAATGAATTCAGGTTTTTCACAGCTCTGATTTGTGACAGAGAGGGTTCCTGCAGCCTATAGTCATATCAAAGCAGTATTTTATATCCCAAAAAATCCTGCTACCTGTCATCATTCTAAGGACAAGAAAAACACAGTGGTATATTTCAGCAATCACTGCTTCCTGGGAGACTGGGACTCGTGGATTTCTTGAGCTTAAAAGTTCTGGGCTACAGTTCTAGAGTCTGTACTAAGGTCATGAACAAGATGAGTTGCTGGGAGTATTGGGGGAGAGGGAAGAGGGATCACCGCCTAAAGAGGGATAAACCAGTCCAGGTTTGAAATGGAGCAGGTCAAAATTTCTACACCAGTTAGAGTGGGAAAGGTGCTAAGAGTGGCCCCTTTATTTCCAACCTGGGTGAGAGAGGGAAATCCAGCCTTTAAAACACATGCTCACACACATAAAATAGCACCAAGCTAGCTGACCATGGAGCTTTGTGATAGTCACTGATACTATCTGATGATTTCCAGTAAATAATTTTTGTGCTATTTTTCATCAATGATAATGATGTTTAGCAACACTTTGTACTTCCTGGCATATCATCTGACCTTGGTTCTTCTCCCAGTCTCAACCATAAATTCTTTTTTGCAAGAGCAATAAGGCGTTGTGGCCAAGGATCTCCTGAGGGATTATTGTGCTCCTTGGGCCTTTGGCCTCATGTTTCAGAGCCTTGACTTAAAGCACAGTCTAATTGACCAGAAATGCATTTTCTGGCATGTCCTGTTCCTTCAGTGGAAGTGGTGTTCAGCATTTCCCCCAGTAAGATGTAGTCATATCCCTCTCTTCCGACCATCTAAAAATCTCTTTCGACTGAATCCACTGGACATATATACATATATATCTCTTCCACTGTTGAAGACTGTAACCTTAGGGTAAACTGGAATACTTCAGGGTCCTGGGAAAGGCAAACTAAGAAAAGGGTAACTCAGACTGAGAGAGTGGGTCACCTAGCCTGAGTGAGTATTTTCTCACTCAAAATACCAAGAAATTCTGTGAGTCTAGCCACATGAATGGTGCTTTAACTGCTCAGGAAGGCTTGACATAGTGCTGAAAGGAATCTGATTACATCCTTCAATATACCTATCTCCCTGCATCTATACAGGATGAAAGCAAATTTATCCATACTTTATTCATTTACCTAGCTCAGAATAAATTCTTTCTTTTCTCTTATTTGTTTATGTGGTGCTTTTTTTTTTTCTGAAATACTTCATTGTTTATCAAGAACCCAGGCAAGACTTTCATTCTGTCTCCCCAAAGACACAGAATTTTTGCCCTGGAAGGAGCAGGGATGGGCAGAAGCCACTTATGTAAGGTTAAAAAAAAACAAACCTCCATATGGAACATTTCTTCCTAAAAAATCCTCTTCTTATGTCTCAAGATAGTATGAAGGTCACCTTTGTTAAAAATAGGTCCAACACCTTGAAAGTGTATAGCAAGGTTTAGTATTGAGATTTGGTACAGGATTGTGAAAGGGGAATTTCCTATGGAAATCTTGCTTATAACAGATAATAGAGAAGTAGCCTACGTTATAAAGATAGTCTATATTAAATTTAATAAATGTTTAATCTTAAGGCTATCTAAAAGGATATTATCCTCATTGATTGGCTGAGTACTTCACTTTTGAAAAAAAAGATTGGATCTTAAGATTGCTGTGTAGGAAACTAGTTCTGACCAGATACTAAGGAAGATAAAAGGAATAAGGGAAAAAAGAGGATATGATCAAACAAGTGAAAATGGGGGTTTGTAGGGGGTGGGAGAGAAGAAGTGTTAGAACCTCCAAGTACTAGAAATTTCCATGCCCAAAAACATGTTAATGAGTAATTATGTATGTGTAGAAGGGAACTAAGGAAAGGAGGGGGGTAGGGTAAACTAGAAGTGTTTGGGGAAGCCCATAACAGCATACATTTTATCAGTAGTCACAAAGCTGAGAGAGTCAAGCAACAAGCTTGAAATAAAATAAATATTAAAATAAAAATTTACCATGTGCTCAGCCTTGAGTATAAAAATATAAAAGTGAAATTGTCATGACCTCAGAGAGTTTACTTTCTATCAGATGAGTCTATATTGATGTCTCCAAGAGTGTTTTTGCTGATCAGTTCCTTTTATGAGTAGCACACTGAAAGAGGAATAAAATTCTCTCCAAACCTTACAACATAAAACCTTCCAGGCACTTTGCACTAATTAAAATGGCCATTAGGTGATTATTCAATCATTCATTTTTTTTTTTTATTGGCTGCAGGAACTCATGGAAGGTGTATGTTTGGAAGCTGTAGAGAGGAGGTGGCGGGTGGGGGTGGGGTAGGGAGCACTATCTGCTTTGGTGACATTATTACTCACAGAGAATCAACAACTGAAAAAGTCCCTTTAGTGTATTAAGGGCAAGACTGTACCCTTCTCTTGAACCATCTTTGGGTGGTGAGTTACTCCCAACTTAAGTTGGTTTTTGAAGGATGGATACCAGTTTTCAAGTTATTTCTAGCTTGGTTGAACTTGTCAGAGCTTCTACTCTGCCCTCATTGCCTTTGAGAACTCAGTCTTGCTAATATTCCATCATCCACTCCCCCCACATAATGGCTTCATTGGTACAGAGTGTATACTATATAGTCTATATAGTACATAATTTAATGGTACAGATGGTAAATGTCAGAAAGCTCCAAGAAGGAAGAGGTCATTGTCTTGGATAACCTAAGACAGTCTTTTGAACATTCCTGGTCAACTAGAAAACTCCCTGCTGCATTCCCTTTGACTTTTTGGTGAAGTAAGTAAGGAGGAATGGTTATATGGAGATGTGAACATCCTTTAATGTAATCACATTTTTTGTAAAGCCCTTTCAAAAAATGTAATTTTTTTCAAATCATCATTTTTCCTGCCAGAAAAAAAAATCTTTTTTGTTTTCTTCTATTTGAATTGAATTACAGGTTTGAGCTTTTCTCCTAATCTATACCTTACAGTGTTGTGGGGGGAAAAATTTACATTAAATTGTTTCCACAGCAATCAGCTCAGTTCATCAGCTTTCTGGTATGGTCTGACTTCTTTTAAAGAGGACCTTTCCTCCTACAAATATTTAAAGAGACTGCACTGTGCAGTCTAAGTGATTTTCAAGGTTAATTTTTGTTCTACTCAATATTGCCATATGTGCTGACTTTAGAACCTAGCCCTTGTGTAAAATGTGACTCCACTGAAAACATATATTTGAATATTTGTGTATTGCTATTACTTTAAATGTCTGCCTTATTTTTTTTTCCTTTCAAAGAGGTGTAATTTCAAGAGACAGTCTCTATTTGGGGATCATTATATTTAGGTCAGTAGAACTGAAACAAGATGAATCTGTTATTCTCTACATTAGTGACCTATTATAGCCTACTCACCTAAATTAATCTTTCGTTAAAGAAGTCATAGTGTATGATCTCAGCCCTTTGGGTATGAGCATCTTTTCACTCTCATGCCTGGAATGTTCTCACTCCTCAACCATGACTCTTAGAATCCCTGTCTGCCTTCAGGAAGCTGAAGACCTGTCTGCTGCAGGAGGACTTTCCTGGTCTCCCCAGATAGTGGCATCTTCGCATCTAAGGCTATCTTGTATCTACTTCATAAGTATCTTCTTTGTACTCATGTGGAAACATGTTGTGTTCCCCATTAGAAAGGGGGCAGATACTGTTTTCACTTTTCCTCAGGAGTAAGTACAGTGCCTGGCACACAGCAAGTGCTTAATAGAGGGTTATAAGTTGGTTAATTGATTGGGGGGAGCCCTTCCCCCCTCAGCTTTGCAGTCAGTCTGAGTAATGCCAAATGGAACTGGTTTGTTCAAGATAGAGGAGACCTTATGAACTGAATTCCTCTTCCCCGTATTTGCTGACTAGGTTTTCAGTTCAGTGATTTGTCAATGGGTTTGCTCAGAAGTCTGTCTGGGAAACGGCACTATCTTGCCTCTGGACTTCAGTCATTCCACCGTTACAACAATGTGTCCAAGACAATTTATCCTTTCCCTAGGTGCTTTGGGTTTTAATATCCTTCTCTGTAGGACAGAGAACGTTAGCCTCTTCTTTCATCATTAAGTATTATGAAACTCATATGATTCTGGGAATGAAAGGGAATTTCAAAGGTCATTGACTCCTGAGCACTTAATAACTGCTTATTGACTGACTCACTGACTCTATTTCTTAGGTGGGAGGAAAATTAGGGAAAAGATAGATAAAGCATTGCTTAAGTGCTTTACCTCATGCCAGGCACAGTGGTAAGTGCTAGGGGTACAAATAAATCAAGCAAAAAAATTCCTGTCCTCAGGCAGCTGATGGGAAGACAACTGAAAAGGGATGGGGGTGGGGGTGGGGAGGTCAAAAGAGTAGGTAGAGGCTAGGAGGACATAGTGAGGAGACAAGCAGTGGCAGTAGCCCAGCAAGTCTAGTTCCCAGCAAGATACAGGAAAAGGTTCATTTATGCCTTTAGAGGCATTAGAGTCCAAGCTGTGACCATCTCAACTAAAATGGAAAGACTTCGAGTATGGTCTTGGGTGAAACTGTATTTGTTCTCTGATAACCAGCATAATTAAGTATAGAGAACAAGACTCGTAACCATTAAGTCAGTCACTAAAATGATAAAATATTTGGCCAGGAAACTCATAGAAACCATTACCCCAAAAAATGGTTCTGAATTGCTACAGCGGGCTATAACCGGAGAAGTGGTCTTGAAGGGAGGGTGATCTAGCCAAGGAAAAGTGTGTGGAGCCAATGAGATCATTGACCATTCTGCTTCTTTATTGACAAAGCCTGCCCAGCCTCGGGGCACTGAGGCCTCTCAGCCAGCCTTTCTTGTCTGCTCACAAAGAGGCAACCTCATCACTTCAGGCCTACACTGTCGCTGTGGTGGTCTGGCTGGCCACTTCCTCTCAGTTCTAGTCCTTTCCCTCTGAAATTACCTTTTGTCTCTAAATACCTTATGTGTACATAGATGTTTTCCTGTTGTCTCTTCCATTAGAGGATGAGCTCCTTCAGGGCAGTCTGTGTTTTGGCTTTTCTTTGCCTCTGCAGGGCCCATCACAATACCATAGTACAGTACCTGGCATATACTAAGTGCTTAATAAATGCTTCTTCAGGGATTCCCTTACAGAGAGATCTCGATCTTTCCTTCTCTCACAGACCTGTTTGCCCATGTCTGATTAACCTCTCATTTCCCCTTTATTCCCCAGGGCACGAATTGGAGTCTCTGTGCTTTCCTTTGTTGCAACTGGCTTACCATATTTACCTTTCTCCCTTCACTTTCTGCTGGCCTCTGTGTGCATTGAACCAAATGGACTCCCAAATATTAGGAATCCAAAAAGCCAAAGCCAGACATTCTGCTTCTCAGAGACAAGACCACAAGCAAAATGTCAATG
Source organism: Bettongia penicillata ogilbyi (assembly GCA_023548195.1). NCBI lineage: Eukaryota > Metazoa > Chordata > Mammalia > Diprotodontia > Potoroidae > Bettongia > Bettongia penicillata. The sequence continues at coordinate 2,545,599 of JAJHZJ010000629.1, forward strand.
GAACAGCTATGGTGGTTTATAATACTATGCCTGGGGTCTATCTATTCAACCTCTTCATGCTTACTATGCTACAATCAAAGGCTCTTGCCACCTCCTGTTTCCCTCATTGACCCACCTAATCCCACCCTCTCTTCTAACTCAGAGTAGACCTGGGAGCAGTTTAGCCATCATCAATAGAAATCAAATGAAAGCCTCTCTCCCCTCATCCTACCTCTCCAGAACTCTAAGGCCCCTGAGGTGTTTTCATTAGCCCTGTGGTAAATATTAATGAGACCACATTAGGTCCCAAGTGCCCCTTGCCCTTTTCCCTTTGTCCATAGGTGTTTATCCTCCTCCTCCTGTCCTTTTCCCCCCTCCCCAACCTCTCACCAAAGCTTAGCTCAGCTTGGCTCCACTGCATTGTTCTCTGTACTAATGAAGCCTTTTGGGCCTGGATGCTGAACTCTGTTCTCCACTTTTGTTTAGTGTCCGACCTCCCTCTCCTCATGGAGCCAAAGTGAGCCTAAGGCTGCTGGCAGGAAGTAAATTTGGTGGGTTGTCAACCTAGCCATGTGGATGCAATTAAAACCTCACCCGGTGTGCATCAACCCAGCCTAAAGCAGCCAGTATGTGGTGACAGGCTACCCAGGGAGGGAGGAGACAAGCTGAGGAGGCTTCATGCTAACCTGATGGAATGGGGTAGGAAAAAAAAATGATGTCACTTTGTTCTACATCCATCTGGAGGTGGAGGTCACCATGTCAGCTTGGAAGCTTCCTGACTAAGAAATTGCCATGGAAACTACTCTGGCCTACTTCCTTTGGAGATAGCCTCTGGCCCTTCTCCCTCAATCTGAGTTCCCTGTTGAACACATTTTCTTTATATAAAGTGAGTGATGTTAGACACTTGCTACAGAATACAAGGGACAAACCTCATGAGATCTGTGCCTGGAGCAGGCAAAGAGGACAGGGGACAAATCTTGTCATTTGTGGGTAGGGCATAACTAGAAAATTAAGCTTGGTGGGAGAGCCAAGGAAAAGTGGGTGGAGCCAGTGAGGAGATAATTGATCAGAGAGGGAGATCTACAAAAGGTAAAAATCTTAGATCTATGAAGTCGCAAATAAGTATGACTAATGAAAGAAAGTGGAGGAGAGAGAATGAAGAACAGGGCCTAGCAAAGGATAAAATGTGTTAACAAGAGATATTTGGAGAGTTGTCCCATGTGGGAGAATATCTAAGATTGTTCTGCCCAATCCAGGATGTTTGCTTATCCAACCTTTCAGGAAGCGCCAGTTCCTTTATCTCAGTTTTCCTCAGTCTTTGTGGCCCTTATGGTAAAAACCTTTCCCACTCTTTTTTTTTACTCACTTTCCTCTTCTCAGTATTGATTATGTGACTTTATTATCATTAATGCTGGGAACTATCTAAAAAGCAGAGCCATAACTAGCACAGGGCAAATGAGGCTTGGACCCAGAGCACTGAGATGGAGGGGACAGGCATCCTCCCTAGGATGGTCTTTTCTCCCTTGGCAGGGCAGGTTTTCACTATTCTTTCATCCCTACAACTTTTCCTTAAACTTCATATCAATTTTTCCTCTGGAAGGACAGGGTGTCATTTCCCTTGTGGGATCCTCTGAAGGACAGGTTACCCACCCCTTCTTCTCAATGATTGCACCCATGTTTGTACTATTCCTATACATATCATGCCCCACAACTGAATTTGCCATAGTTTTGACTGAGTTGTTAGGAAGGTAAAATTCCAGCTGTTGGGGACTTAAATATCATTACCTATTATTGAAAGTGATCTCCTTAAAGGGGAAAAAAAGATTTGCCTTCAAGAAACTTAAAATCAGGATAAGTTTTTGTTAAATGAATGGATTAGTGAATTAGTTCTTCTTGATGGGAATGATAGAAAGCAGATCTTGGCCCTCAGAGAGCTTCATTCTTTTAAATTAATTGAGTACCTCTTACATGCCTGGCACTGTATTAGGTGCTATGGGAGATACAAAAGAAATTAATGAAGTGACTTGTCTGGGATGCTTTAAGAAATTATCAGCTGTGGTATAGATTGTGACAGAATACCATTGTGCTATAAGAAATGATGAGCAGGATGGTTTCAGAAAAACCTGAGAAAACTTATATGAAGTCATTCAAAGTGAAGTGAGCAGAACCAGGAGAACGTGGTGCACAGTAACAGCAATATTGTACTATGGTCAACTGTGAATAACTTAGCTATTCTCAGCAATATAATACTCCAATACAATACTACAATGCTACAATACAATTCTGAAGGACTTATGATGAAAAATCCTGTCTACCTCTAGAGAGAAAACTAATGGAGTCTGAAGGCAGATTGAAGCGTACTTTTATCACTGTATTTTTCTTGCTTTTTTTCCCTTTTTGTACCATGGCTTTTATGGGAAAATGTTGTGCATGATTTCACATGTATAACTGGTATAACATTTCTTGTCTTCTCAGTGGGTAGGGAAGGGGCAAGAAGGAGGGAAAAAATTTGGAACTCAAATAATATTTTAACTTTTAAAAAGAAATTATTATTTTATTGAAATTATTACTTTTCTGCATGTCATAATATACTCAAAATGGTAAGGCAACAAGAATATTAAAAGTCATACCATTAAAAAATATCCCCCCCAAAAAAACTTGTGCTGAGCACTGGGGATACAAAGAAAGGAAAAAGATAGTCCCTGCCCATGAGAAGCTCACAGTCTAATATGGGAGATAACATGCAATAACTATGGTCAAGGAACCATGGACAGTATCAGTAGGAAATAATCAACAGTGGGAAGGCATTAGAATTAGGAAGGATTTGGACAGGTTTCCTGAAGAAAATGAGATTTGAATGGGAATTTAAAGAAATCTGGGGAGACTAGGAGGTACAAGTGAGGAAGGAGAACACTTCTCCAATGAAAGACAGCTAGAGGAAATGCCCAGAGAGGGAAGATGAAATGTCTTATTCCAAGAACAGCAAGGAAGCCAGTGTCGATGAATTCAAGAATATGTAGGGCAGGGAGGAAGTTGATTATTGGAAAGTGGGGGTGGGGTGAGAGACCCTAAGAGAGAGACTAAAACTTGGAGACCTTTTGACTTAGAGATCCCATTGCTTGTAATATACCCCCAAAGAAGTCCAAGAAAGAAAGGCCATACTGAATATTTATAGTAGCATTTTTTTGTTGTTTTTGTAGCAAAGAACTGGAAATAAAGCAGATGTCATCAATAGGGAATGGAAACATTTTATTTTGTTATTATTCATTATTAAATTATTATTAATAAGATAATTTAAAAATTGTGACGAATGTAATGGAAAACTATTGTACTATAAGAAATAATGACTGTAAGGAGAAGCATGAAAAGGTTTACATGAACAGATGCAAAGTGAAGTAATCAGAACCAAGGAAACAACATACCCAATGACTACAATAAGTATAACAAAATAACAATAACTAAAAGCAAAAACGAAAATGAATACTTTGTAATTATAAGGACCAAGTTTGGTCCTGAAAAAGATTTGAGAAAATACACTTAAGCTTTCCAAACTTCTCTTTGTTCATGTTCATTGTTTCTTACATAATAACTGTATTCTATTACATTTGTGTGCCACAATTTTTTTAGCCATTTCCCCCAATCTGCTTTATTCTACTTCTTTGCTACAATGACAACAGTAGCAACAACAAAATATTGCTCTAAACATTTTAGGGAGACCTTTCTTTCTTTGACTTCTTTGAGGTCTTTCTCAGGCTCAACCAAGGAATCTCTGGGAGTAGAACAAGGCTTTCACCATGTTTAATCAATGTGTTGATTAGATTTTTAAAAACTACTCCCCATCCCTTCCCATCCCACTCCACCTATATTTGCATTCTTTGTTACAGAAAAATATCTCTCTGGGTCATAGGGATGTATTTATTTAGAAGTGAGTGTGAAGGATAAACAAGAGATAGCAATACAAACTTTAAAAAGAAATTGTCAGTTGACAAAAAACCTCAGGTAACTAATTTCTCTTTTTATGAAATAACATTGTCACTGAAGTTACTTAATCTTATGGTTCCATAGGTCTTTACTATAAATGACACTTATTGCAGCACTTTCAAACTCTCCATGACCCCATTTGGAGTTTTCTTGGCAAAGACACTGGAGTAGTTTGCCATTTCCTTCTCCAGCTCATTTTACAGACGAGGAAACTGAGTTTCAGTGACTTGACCTGGGTCACACAGCTTGTTAAGTGTCTGAGGCTGCATTTGAACTCAGCAAGTTTGAGTTTTTCCTGATTTCCAGCCCAGTGCTCTATCTACTTTGCTGTCTAACTGAGAGGGACTAACTTAGGTAATTTAGAAGTGTGTTTTTTAAGCTGAAAATTAAAAAAGAAAACAAACAACCCTTCACATGGCATATTTGATTGCTTATAAGAAAGCTCCATTCCAGATTGAAATTTTTTCCCCAGATATTTTTCTTCCCAGATGCTAATAATCTCACTTGAGATATAGAGACAGAAAATAAAGTGAATTTAGTGAGCTTTTGGCTTGGTTGTATTTTTTTTCACTTCACAGTGGTAGACTGTGTCTTACTTGAAGGGTTTTACAATGTTTTTATAATACTTTCCCCCTCCTGAACTCCTAAATTTGCTTAATTTATGCCTGAGTTCTCTTGAGTCCTTTTATTCCAACCCCCTGACTTTTCCCTACCCCCACTCAATGAGAAGGTACATTTGGGGCAGCTAGGTGGTGTAGTGGTGGATAGAGTACAGAATTTAGCTTCAGAAAGACCTGAGTTCAAATATGACCTCAGAGGCTTGCTCGCTTCATAATCCAGGACAAGTCATTTAACTTGAGGTCATCCTAGCTGTGAGAATACAATAATATCACCTTCCTCACAGGAGTGTTGTGAAGATTGATTAAGATAACATATGTAAGATGCCTGGCAAACTTTTTTCTTCTTTTTCAAATGCATAAAGACATCACCCCCAAAAGAATTTCCATGTACACAGTACAACACAAAAAAGGGGATTCTCTATAAAACTACGAATTTACATTTCATATTGTTTAATGTTTTTGAAGAACCATATTAGTACTACACATTGTTTTCAAAGTTACTGTTCTCTATGCTTCCTTCTAAATTTTCTTTTCTTCTCTGCTCTGAATTTTTTATATTTTTTCTTCCCTCCCCTGCTGCCCTAGAGAAGGTTACCATTAGATACATATGTGTACATGTTTGTATGTATGTATAACCATACTATACATACTTCTATTAATCAGTTCTTTCTCTGCAAACTTAAAAGCACTACATAAATGCTAGCTATTATTGTTATTACTGTAACTGGAAAAGGAAAGGTTCTTGAGACTGGGAAAATGCACTGGGTTCCCAAAGAGACCCTGGTACCTTGAGAAAGGGGGACCTTTACCCTTCAAATTGCTAAGACCAAGGAATGACTCCTGGTTCTAGCAGTCACTCCTAGCAGTTTCTGCTGATGTCACAGGGAGACTCTTTCATTCGTGAATGTTCATGTCTACTAGCATCTGATGCTAAAATGAGCATTGGAAAGCAATGTGTAGAAGCACTGTTTTGGTATAGATAATAATTATCAACAGTTCTCAAAATCTCTAGTCTTAGGACCCCTTTATACTCTTAAAAATTATAGAGAACTCCATCCCCAAGAGGTTTTGTTCATGTAGGTCCCATCTAGTAATATTTACTCTATTAAAAATTAAAACTGATACATTTTAAATTATTTATTCACTTACAAATAATAAATCAATTACCATAAACATGAATAACATTTTATAAAAAATATTTTTCATGTGTAAAATATTTATATTTTATGCAAAAAATTGTTTTTCAATCCTTTCCAAAGAAATTCAGTGAGGAGATTGGCAATGTCTTACATAATTTTTCAAATCTCTTTAATGTCTGGCTTAATAGAAGACAGCTGGGGTCTCATATCTGCTCCTGTATTCAATCTGTTACATTTATGTTGTTTTGACTGAAGTATATGAAGAAAATCAGCCTCACAGATATATATAGTTGGAAGAGGGGAAGTATTCCAATAGATAAATAACATCTTAGTATTATGATGAAAATAGTTTTGACCCCACAGACCTCCTGAAAGCTTCTCAGGGACCCCTATGGGTCTTTGGACCAAACTTTGAGAAATATGTTTCTTTGGCTTGTATGCACAATTTTAGTTCCTGGGAATCCTAAAGAGAAGAACATCACATTTTCATGTGACTAAATCACCATGGTAAAGTGGAAAAGCACTCCAAACTTATAATCAGCTAAGCAGAGTTTGGCTCTCAGCTGTTATATTTTTTTTTCAGCTATCTGAACTTGAGCAATTTACTTTGCAGTAGTGCTGGTTTCCTTACCTGTAAAAGTGGACAGTAAACCCTGTATTAGGGGCAGATAGTGGTGTAGTATGTATAGGTTGCTGGGCCTAGGGTGAGTCCAAATCCAGTCTTAGAAACTTATGAGCTGTGTGACCCTGGGCAAGTCACTTAATCTTTTTAGTGTCATTTTCCTCATCCGTAAAAGGAGATGAAGAAGGAAACAGCAAAATGTTTCAGTATCTTTGCCAAGAAACCCCAAATGAGATCGTGAAAAGTCGGACATGACTGTAACAACTGAATAACCACAACAAAAATTTATTTGACAGGCTTGTCATCATTGTTAAATGAGATAATGAATTAAATGTGCTCTGAAAACCCTGAAGCTACATAAATGTAAACTATTATCATCTCCTGAAAGCAAGGTACAGCTAAAGTAGCATCCTATAACTCCCTAACCTTCCAGTATCTGAAGGATGAGGATGACAGGAAGATCCTCACGTTTGACTTTTTTAAGTACATTTTTACATCTCTTCCCTAATCCCTTTCACTAGCAAAGAAAAACAGTAGAGCAAAAGCAACCCAAACAAATGACCGCATCTCAGAATAAATGCAACGGTCTGCCTCTGTACTTGATTGCATCGCTTGATCTTCATGATCCAAATTGTTTATTATAAATGGTGAGGTCAGCTTCCTGTCAGTGATCTTTCCATTTACATTATTGTAGCTATTGTGTATATTCTTCTGGTTTGGTTTATTTCCCTCCGTATTAGCTCATTCCCTTCTTTCCCATGTTTCTTTGAATTACTCATTATTTGTCATTTCTTTCTGCAAAATAATATTCCATTATGTTCCTATCCCTCAATTTGTTTAGCCCTTCCCCAGTTGATGGGTTCTTACTTTTTTTCCAGTTCTTTGTTAACATGAAAAGTGTTCCTATGATTATTTCTGGTATTTCTGAGATCTTTGTTGTCTGTTTTAGACCTTCTTGGGAATGTTGACACTTTTTTTGGTACCTAATGTGATAACCACAACCCAGAGTGTGAAGTAATTGTCCCTCCTGTTCCCTGTTCTCACGAGGGAACCCATTGGAACCCCAAGACCCAAGAAATTCAGCTAGTGCTCTGTTAGTGAGTAGTATGGGGCAACTAGAATGCTAAATCTGTGCTTGACTCTTCAAATGCTGAGTGAAGCCTTGTCTACTCGGAATCTAAGGGCTTCCAGGAAATCCACTCACAAGCTGCTATAGATAAGCTTTGGAATTCAAATCTGGTTTGTATTTCTCAAGCCATCTTCTAAATGACTGAAGTTTCTCTGTTTAAGACTCTGCTTTTGGTTTCAACCTAATACCCTTTGAGTAGGTGATGACAGATTGCTTTGGATCTGTTAATCACAATGATAAGGATTGGGGCTCCCAGATTACTTGGCACCTCTGCTTTAGGTCCCCAAGGCAAGTCCCAGGCAAAATTGTCAAGAAGTTTGTCCTTGGGAATTAGCAGTCTCTCCCTAAACTCTTAGGGATGTGATGCCTCCCTTCTTCCCACCCCCAGATTCTCAGGGTCTAAATCTTCCATTAGGAGAGAACACATGTATTTGCTTAAGAACCTCAGAATCGGAATTTGCAGAATCAGTATTAGAACCTCAGTGATCATCTAGTCCAAATAGAAATCCCTTCTGTAACATTTCAGCAAATGTTAATCAGTCACTATTTGAAGAACTCAGGGATTGGGTATTCACTACTAATTATTCAGTGGTCTCATTGATCAGCTTAGCCTATGGTAGATAGAGACCCAGTGAAATGTTGCTGTTGTTCAGCTATGTCCAACTTTTTATGATCCCATTTGGGATTTTCTTGGCACAGATACTGTAGCACTTTGCCATTTCCTACTCTAGTTCATTTTATAGAAGAGGAACTGAGGTAAACAAGTTCAATGACTTACCTAGGGTTACACAGCTACTAAGTGTCTGAGGCTGGATTTGAATTTATGTCTTCCTGAATCCAGGTCCCTTGCCCTATCTATAGAGCTACCTAAATCACTTAACTTCCTGCTGCCCCAGGCAATTCTGTAAATTATGGACTGAGGAGCTGATCTGCCCAAAGGGCAGAATTTCCATACTTGAAATTCCCTGTACTCCAGAAATCACAAGGTCAGATTCACACCTAGCATCCCTTCTGTCTCCCCACCCCCAATCCTATGAAGTGACTTTCTAATTGTAGAATCTCAGGCATCAAGTACAAAATGAGGTCTCCAAGCACTTGACCTCAGAAATCACTGAACTAATTTGTCTACTGGGGAAACAGACCACCGTTGGGCCACTTTATTTTTTAGTAAAGTCAGCCTAGCTGGTCTTCACTACAGAAAATAACCTTGATTTTTAAAAAAAATTGTATGTTTTATCTACTTTTTTCCCCCACAGGAAATATCATTTGGGTGGTTTTAAAGCTAGGATTACTGACTTTGGTATCAGTCTTGTTCCTAATAATACTTCAGAATCAATCATTCACAAGATTTGTCTCTTTATTCATTTGTTGAGCATTTGTTATATGATGACTTTCCATCCTAGGCTACACCACAGACAGTATATACTGTGTTAGGTGCTGATTGAACAGAGAGGTATCAGAAATACTTGCTCTCAAGGAACTTAAGAGAAATCTCTGTAACCCAAGAAAAGCCTTGAAATCCCTGACCGTCTTTAAACCACTAAGTTTGATCTTTTCAGCAAGCATCTGTCCTTGGATGGAGCTGTTTCCCAAGACATTTCTAAAGAAATATCCCATGGACATTTCCCTGAAGAAACTCTTTCCTACCTCTTGGCCTTAGGGAAGGACTTTGTCCTAGGCAGACCTCCCCAACCCCTTCTTCTCTCTTCATGGGCTCAGCATCCCCATGGCTGTCTAACTCCAGTTAAAGGCATTCTGGGCTGCATCTGCAGTTCGCTGACATAACACAGCTGAAGTTAGTCAAGGCCCAGGCAGGAGCTCATGCCAAATGTCTGACACTGGCTCCATTCCCACATATTCCTTAGAATCAAAGCAACATGACATACTGGATAAATCAGAGCAGGAGTGTTTTCTCCCGAGGTCAGCTTGTGGAGATGGTCATTAAAACGTCAGTCTTCTGGGTGATAACAGCTCTAGCAAGACTTCAAATGTTTAAAGTTGCAATTCCAATTGATTCCCACAGAGCACTAGCTAGGTCTCTGGAAATTAGCAGGGAGGTGGGGAAGAGAGGGAAGAGAACCTTTCCACCTTCCCCCACCCCATTTCCCCTTGTATTTACATGCAGAATTTAAAATGAGGAGACTCCTCCCAATTTCCAGTTCCAAAATTTCTGAGCCCACCCACACTATTTCCCTCTGTCGTTGCTCTTGGCCGTCCCTGAACCCCAGAGTTTATAAAGGTGTTTGTTGAGGGGTAAGACATGGGGAGGAGGGTAAATCTACTAAGCAATAGGAGGCTGGAGAGCTAGAAAGGGTATGTCTTGCCTGGATTAGGCATGTAGTATGATCTCTTAAAAAATTTGGCCAACTAGTGATTCAAAAAAGTCTTCCTTCAAAAGCAAACAGCCCCACTCCCCCTTTCCTACACACACTCCCTTTGCCCCAGAGTTAAGCCTATGCATCATTTACACTCTTGTGTCAATTGTTATAATCAGATCAACACCCAGATGAGAGGTATTGGTGTAAATCTTGGGGTGATTTTGAAACAAAAAACACATCAGGAGGGATAGTGGAAAGCTGGGGTACAAGGGAGGAACATATCCTTCTTTGTAATTTTGCTCTTTCCACCGAGACATAATGGATATAGCTCTGGTATGAAGAAAGAGGCTATCTGCAAGCAGAGAATGAACTGGTAAACAGAAATAGTATAGAATAATTTCACATATATATACCTATTTGTGTCTAATGCTAGCTCTCTTTTGGGGGAAGAAAAAAAGAAATTTATATGATAATTTTGTTGTATATTTGAAAGGAATAGAAAGCTGTACATAGTAGATTTACAGTTTCATATGAAATCATCTTTTTTTATTATACCATGTTATGGAAATGCTTGTTTTATCCCATAAATTAAAAATAAAATAAGACAAATTATTAAAAAGAACATTTTTGGCTGTAAGACCCTAAAAAGGTCACTTTTCTTCTTTTGACTTCAGTTATCTCATCTCAAAAAGTGGGAATAATTATATTTGTACTCTCTGAGGAAAGTGTTATGTAAATGTAAGTTGTTATTTAATAATGATAATAATAGTATTTCTATTGTGTTTTAAGATTTGCAAAGCACTTTGCAGATATCTCATTTGATCCCCACAGTATAAACCTGGGAAGTAGGAACTATTAGCATCCCCTTTTAATAAATAAGAAAACTGAGGCAGAAAGAGATTAAGTGACTTTCAGAGTTACATCGCTATTAAATGCCTGAAGATGGATTTGAACTCATTTCTTTCTGATTCTAGATTCATTGTTCTAACCTCAGAGTTAGCAACTTTCTCCAGTCATAATATAGTAGGTCTGGGGTAGGTATCTTTAAAATTGTCTGTGGAGTCCTCTTATTTATACATAGTTTGCACTATGTTAATTTCTCCTTGTTTATGTGTTTCTAGATAAGTGTTTTGCAACTTTTTAATGAATCTTTTATTCCAACTTTTCCCTAGATAAACTCCTTAATGCAGATGGCCCAGTTTTTCCAAATTTCCACAGTTCTGTTTATTATCCATCTCACTTATTTGGCATTTATCCCATAGAAATTAACCTGTTACTTTTGGCTTACAGATGTATCCATTTTCCCAATTAGATGAATATTTTAAATGTGTTTAGATTCCCTCTTTTAACTTCCCTCACAGTCTTGACTTGGGAGTCAGTGGTTGATTGAGTGATGAATGATTTCTATTTCTTTACCAACACCCCTAAGGGGCCCAATACTGTGCTTTACAAACAGTGAATTAAAGGAAGAAACCATACATAATGTAGATGAGAATCATGTCAACTGCTTAACAGGAAGAAGAAGAAACTCTTTGTGGATCTCATGCCAGCTGGAGCCATTCAGAGCCCAGGGAGTTTTATTTGGTTAAAGAAATGACCAGTTTAGTTTTCCTGAATATTATGAAATAAAAATCACTTTTCTCTTCTTGAGTGTGAGGTCTATATAGGAAAGAAGACAAAAGAAGAAGTCAGGAGACATAGACTCTAACCCTACCTCTAATAGAGCCTACCAACGGGATTTTTGGACAACTCACTTTCCTACAGATGTTCCCCCATTTGTAAAATGAGAGGATGATCTCAAAGGTTTCTTCACACTCCAAAGTGCATAAATCAGAGTAAGGGACCTTAGAAGTCAGCTAGTTGCTAGAGCAACCCCTTCATTTTTGCAGATGAGGAAACTCAGACTCAGAGAGGTTAAGAGTAAAAGTCCAATGCCACACAAGTTAGAAGTGGTAGAGCTGGAATTTAATAATAGTTAACATGTATATAGTGCTTATGATACATGCCATAGGGGCAGCTAATGGAACAGCAGAGTGCCAGCCACACAGACTCATTTTCCACAGTTCAAATCTGGCCTCAGATATCTACTAGCTGTGGGACCCTGGGCAAGTCACTTAATCCTGTTTGCTTCAGGTTCTCCATCTGTAAAATGAGTTGAAGGAAATAGAAAACCACTCCAGCATATCTGCCAAGAAAACCCTAAATGGAGTCATAAAGAGTTGGACACAACTGAAATGAACAAACAACAACAGACGTGTCAGACACAACAACCATTGTGAGGATCATTGTGAGGAGGCAGGTGCTATTGCTATCATCATTTTATAGACGAGGAAACTGAGGCAGAGATGATTTGCCCAAGGTCCACAGCTAGTAAGCGTCTGAAACTGGATTTGAACTTAGGTGTTCCTGACTCCAAACCCAGCAGTCTTTCCACTCCATCAAGCTGTCTCCTACCAAACTTGTCATTCATTTGTATAAATCTTGTCAGTCATTCTTGATTATCTACTTTGTGGATTATTCTCCCATATTTTCAATCCTGAATTTCAGTTTTGTTTTTCTCATCTAAGTAAATTAGTTTAAAAAAGAAAAAGGAAGCAACTACTACGTGTTTAGCACTAGCCTTTTTATCTTATTCTACACTACACATATTAACGCGTCATGTATGCATGTTCATCCTTCGTTGATGAAGAAGACCATGCCATCAGAGAAATGATGACATGGCTTGCACTTGCATTTGACTGAGGGAGAGCTGTGCAGGTCATCAGCCTCACTTCTCCTCCAGAGCCATCTGAATCCAGTGACCAGGTATTCATCAGGATGACTGGAGATGACCCAGGATGAGGCAATTGGGGTCTATACATCATAATCACAGATTGACTTTCTTAACTTACTGGACAGAGTTTTGAATCAGGAGTCAGGAAGAACTGAGTTCTAATCAGCATCAGACACTTTCTAGCTGTGTGACTTTGGGCAAGTCACATCAACCTCTGTCTGCCTCAGTTTCTTCAACTGTAAAATAGGGATCATAATAACACCTCCCTCAGAGGGTTGTTGGAAAGATCAAATGAGATAATATGTGTAAATCATTTAGCATAGTCCCTGACACATAGTGGGCACTTGATAAATTCTCATTTCTTTCCCTTTTGATTCCATTTATATAAATGCTTATTTTATTATGTCCTCATTGAAGATTAGTGTATATGCATGTATATATGTATAAATAACCTGAGATTGTTTTCTCTCACTTCTCTGATTTCCCCTCAAATATATGAAGACAGTTATCATGTCTTTGCTAAGTATTCTCATCTCTAAGCTAAATATGCCCATTTTTCTTAACCAGTTCTTAATATATTGCTTTGAAGACTCCTTACCATGTTTGCCACCCTCTGAAAGAAGTCTAGTTGATAAATATTTTTCCTTCTATGTGGGCCCCCAAATTGAAGATAGCTGACCCTTTCCCCCATTCTTCCTTCTCCTCCTTTTCCTTCTTATTTTCCTTCCTCTTCCTCTGACAATTAAAGGTACCTCTTGTTCTTTAACCATTGCCATAATATGCTGTGGGGTGGTGGCAGTGTTGTAGTGCCAACAAAGTTGAACTCTAGGCCCAAACTGACAACTGTTCACGCATTAGACTCCTGGAGAATATCCTGTACTTTGGTCTGTTTACATTTGAGGATCCAGGGCACAAATCAACGTCTTTCTGAAACTTAATGAACAAAATACCACAAAATAGTATCAATACTAGAGACTATTAGAGCCACAAACTTACTTGGCAAAGTTGCAGTTCATTAATTAAGCCATCAGAGATGAGTTCCCAAGTTGTTTCCCTCAGAATAAAGATAGAATGATTTACTTTGCCTTAAGCCATTAACCTGAGAATTTCATTAGTTCTCTGGGAAATGCTATGATCTCAGCTCTTTATTGAGGATGATGCTATCTTTGCTACAGAAAGAGTGAACTAAAGAGCACTAGATATGAAATCAGAAGACCTTGTTCTGAGCCCTGGATCCACTCATTCTCATCAATATGAGCTAGTGCAAGTCTCTGAATATTCATTTCCTCATATGTAAATCAAGTCTAATGGTGTGACCTACCTTATAGAGTAAAAGGAGGCAACAGCTTCTGTAATAATTGTAATGTGTACTTATATATTATAGATGTAATTATATACGTATACATGCTTGAGTGTGTGTGCTGTTGTTCAATTATTTTCAGTCTTGTCATACTCCCCATGTGCCCATTTGGGTTTTCTTGCCAAAGATACTAGAGCACTTTGCCATTTCCTTCTGTAGCTCATTGTATAGATGAGGAACTGAGGCAAACAAGGTAAGGTGTCTTACCCAAGGTCATATAGCTAGTAAGCATCTGAGGTTGGATTTGAACTCAGATCTTTCTGACTCCATGCCTGGTACACTGTACCACCTAGGACATTCTCATTCTCTCTCTCTCTCTCTCTCTCTCTCTCTCTCTCTCTCTCTCTCTCTCTCTCTCTCTCTCTCTCTCTCTCTCTCTCTCTTTCTCTCTCTCTCTCTGTCTCTGTCTCTCTCTCCCCATCTTTCTCTCTCCTACCCCCACTCCCTCCCTCTTCTCTCTGTCTCTCATCTCTCATTTGAATAAGTGATTTCTTTGTTATGGGGGGGCAATTTTCAACTAATATAGATCCATAATTTCACTGCAACTTATGCTTTTAGAGAATTACCTGGAATATTGAGAGATAAATGACTTTGCCAGGATCATGCAGTCAGTATGTGTCAGAGGCCAGACTTATGTGTTCCTGACTCTGAGGCTAACTTTCTATTCAGGACACTAGTGCTGTCAAACTCAAATAGAAATGGGGGCCACTAATCCATACGTAAAGATTCTGCAAACCACATATTGACTTAGTTTTAAAATATAATGTGATCTATGTTTTATTGCATTTTTATTAACTTTGTAAAATATTTTCCAATTTCATTTTAATCTGATTCCAGCAACCCTGGCAAGTGTTGCAGGCTCCGTGGGGCCAGCTGGTTTTATATTTGACACCTCTGCTCCATATAACACTTCCTCTCAAGCATTAATATAGCACTGATTAGGGGATTCCTCTCTGGTGGGGTGGCACCTTCTCTGCTATTTATAGTCTTAGAGGGTTGCCTAGAGCACTGAGATGTTTAGTAACTTGGTCAGGGTCACACAGTCAGGATGGGGCAGAGATGAGATTTGGACCAAAGATTTCGAGACTTTGAGATCAGTTCTCTAGCCACTATGCTACATTTTCTCTCTTGAATGGGACAAATGACACATATGGAGAAGAGGCGTACCCCAGAAAAGAAATTACGATTTGGAAAGTCACAAAGGTGGTGAGTAGAACAAGGCAGTCCATTGGCATACCTTTTTCAGGGGCAATGATGGCGTTGAATTCAGAGCAGGAGCCATAAAGCTGAAGATGGGAGCAAAGATGTATAGTTATAGTCTAGAAAATGAGTGGGTTGAAGATGAGGATGTGTGGTCCAAGGGAGTTCAGAGCCAACTAATTTTGTTGCCCTTCCTATAGCGCTTCTCCAGATATTTAAACTCTGTGACTTTTAAACTATTTACTATCTAAAGAAATGGGGCAGCTAGGTGGCATAGTGGATAGAGTGCCAGGGCTGGAGTCAGAACTTCACCCATCTTTCTGAGTTCAAATCTGGCTTTAGACACTTTTATCAGTATGTCCTGAATAAAGTTAAAACAAAAGAAAAACCCATTACCTTTTATGCCAAGACTCTCCAAATGCTCCTATATAAAAATGACTTTATATCAAGGCCTTCAACATTACAAAGCCTTCTCAGTGAAACCCATAATTGTTGAAAAAAAATGGTTTCAAGTATTCACACTGACAAAACAAATGACTGAAAAATGAATGCTACCCAAATTATGACATGAAATTCTATGGATGACCTATTGCATAAGTTCATCAATAGAAAGACTATGGATATGGAGATAGAAAGAGAATAGGAAATAGAGACAAAGATAAAGACCCAGAGTTATATTATTAACAGGGGATACAGATGGATGGTGAGCCTTAGGGCAAATAATTGTCTACCAGGAGGAGACTAGACTCAATCGCCTTTAAGAAATTGGGCATTGTTTTCCATGATCACAAACTGCAAATTGCCACAAAACCCAACTCTAACTCCAATATTCTCCTGTTGATGTTACTATATAACTATTAATCATGGGCCTTCATGATCTTGGAAGGATTAAAATGACAAATAATATTAGAAAAATGCATAGTGGACATAAGGAGCCACAATTAGAACGTCACTTGGCATACTAGAAGTAGTACAAAAGACATTATTATTACAGGATCAAGGACATAGTGAGAGAATTGGAGACAAATACCAAATAAAAAGAGCCATTTCCATATGCAAAGTAGAAGAGAAAAGAGGAATTCTACATGAAATGATGAATTTCTGATATGAGAGTTTGCTTTTTCCTTTTAAGTACATTATACATCAAACACTTTTAACTTTCGAAGCTGTCTCGCTTATACGTTTCCGTCCAGCAATCTGTTTGTTTTCTTCTGTGTATTTTAAAGAAAAAATGCTTCGTTGGTTTTCTTTTTTCTCTTTTTCTTTTTGGCAACCCTGATCATTAACTCTCCTCTCTCTCCCTTTCCCCATACTCTACAAAACAAAAACGAAAACCAAACCTTTGCAATAAATATGAATGGTCAAGCAAAACAAATTCTCACATTGGCCATTCCTAAAACTGTATACCTAATTCTGCAGCTGGAGTCCATTGCCTTTTGGTTAGGAGGAGGGTAGCCTACTTCATCATCAGACCTCTGCAATCATGGTTAGCTGCTTTGGTGATTGGAGTTCTAGTCTTTCAAAGTTGTTGCTGTTTTAAAATGTTGTTTTTATTGTATAAACTATTCTTTGGATTCTGCTTACTTCATTATTAATTCAAACAAGTCTTCTCAAGTTTCTGTGAAACTGTCCTTTTGTTATTTTTTATAGCACAATAGTATTCTCTTATATGTATAGACAACATTTTGTTTAGCCTTTCCGTATTGATGGACACCCTTTAGTTTCCAGTTCTGTTTTTTGCTACAACAAAGAGTTAACATTAATTTCTTGTGCATATGGCTCCTTTTTCTCCTTCTTTGAGATCTTTGATGTATAAGCCTAGTAGCTAGCCCCTAGCTAGTTCTGATATTTCACTGGGCCAAAGTGTATTCATAGTTTAGCCACTTTTAAGATACAGTTCCAAGATCATTTTGCAGAATGGTTAGACCAATTCATAACTCATTGTAGTCACTTAAGCCACAATTTGGCAAATATTGATAAAGAGGAGCAATAGTTCAAAGTAGATGGTGAGATAGAGTGTATACACCTAAATCATAGAGATAGCAGCTAGGTATTTGCACAAGGTTTTGAAGTTCAAAATAATTCATTCTAATGCCTGCGGTCCACTGTATTGAAATCTCCATTGTGATGGAATTAGATGGCAAATAATTAGTTTCTAAAACATTTGTAATTTTTCCAAGGAACAGTAGTACACCACTTTCTAAAAGGGGTGAAATAATTCACTTTGGAGCTTATTTGCCCTGTAATATCAAACCCCATCTTCTAATTCCCATATCCTATTCTTGGATCTCCCTTGCTTTATTAAAAAATAGGGTAGGGGAACAAAAAGTTCAAATGACCATGAACCTCTTCACTCCAGCACGGCTTAATTAGCTCCTTCCTGGACCAAGAGATACAGTCCCACAGAGGAAGAAAGGAACAGATAAACAAAGGTTTAGCAGGGGGCCGTATGGGGGTGGATAGCCAGGGTGGGAAGCAGGGGGTGTTTTTAGGAAATATTTATTACTGAGTCAGTTTTATCTTTGTATTACACCATCAGACAATTGTATTTTTGGAAATTGGCCAGGAAGACTCTGGGTCTATCTGATATCAGCAGTAATTTGAGGGTCTTGCTTCACTACATTTGCAAAACAAGCAAAGTCAGTGGGTTCTTTTTTTAATCATTGTTTTCCATAAAGAGTTTGCAGTTGCAAAACATCTAACTGGAGTAATAAGAATCTGGAGTTATTCTTTCCATAAGCAGCTCTTTCCCTCATTCCAGATGTGAGGGTGAATATGGGAAACCCATAGACTTCGGTGGTTTTGATATGCTCAGTGGTTTTGGTATTAAGAGATTGAGCCTAAAGAATCATTTGCAGAAGTGTGCACAAGGGAAGGTTCCTATGAGGGAGAGTAAGGGATATGTGTAGAGAATTATTTTTCTTGTTAGAACCAAACCTCCCAGGGACCCCCCTGAACTGGAAACTGAACTGACAGTGATCAATAAACTATATAACACCCAGAATGGTAAAATACATCAAGAGCATATAACATGTGGATCCAATGAAGAAAGTGGAGATGTTTAATCTGGTGAAAAGAAGAGAATGAGGATATGCATGCTCTAATCTGGTCATAATGGCCAATTACCTGCTCCATGTAAATAAGATTTCATTCCCCATCTCGGTGCCTTTGGACTCATCCCATAGGCCTAAAAATTCCTTCCCTCCTCACCTGGTTTTCTGAAACATTTTCTGCTTTTCCCAAATTACTAATGCGCTCTCTGTTATATACATATATGTATGTATACACATATATACATACTTATATACACATATGTATAACTTTTATAGACATATATACACAAATATTATATATATGCATACACACACACACACACACACACACGTACACACCTAAGTTCATGTTTTCCCTTCATTTGTTCCCTTCAGGAACTAGGACTAAAGTTTTACTTTTTCCTTGTATCTCCAATACTTAGCACAGTGTGTGGCACCCAGTAAGTGCTTAACAAAAACTTCTTGATTTATAGTTATGGGAGGTATGTTTAGTTATTTGAAGTTCTGTTGTATGGCACAGGTATTAGAATTGTTCCAGATGGGGCCAGTGGGCAGAATTAGGAGCTATGGGAGGAAAGGCAATTTTAGTTCAAAGTAAGGAAAGATTTCTTAACAATTAAGACCAGTCTGAAATGGAGGGAGCTGTTTCAGAAAGTTGTGGGTTTCCATAATCAAGTCAAGACCAAATGAGCACTATCGGTAATGTTGTATGTAGAGAGGGCTTCTATCTCTTGGTTAGGTATGAACTGGACCAGATGGACTCTAAAGTCATTTTCCAATGAGATTTTGTCACTCTAAGAGGGGAGAGAGGGATCATTGATCACACACACACACACACACACACACACACACACACACACACACACCACAAGAAAGGCAAAGTTCCAAATCTGAAACATCTTCATCATGAACTGACTGTCCTTCCTCCAGATTAGATTGAATACTCAGGTTTACGATCCATTTGGAAGGAAGTTGACAAATTCCATGTTGACAAAAACCAGAAACGATGCCTTATCAGAAGCCACACAGAGAGACCCTATAAGGAGGGTGGATTACACTGTAGGATTGTGCTTACATGTCGCTGTATTGTTTTGTGTTTCATAAAGATATTTAGGAATTAGAATATTTTCAGAACTCAATTGTTGAAAGGAATGTTAGAGATCATTTCCTCCAGTCCCTTCATATTATAGTTAAAGAAAGAGAAGCTTATAGAAATGAAATTATTTGCCTAAGATCATGTAAAGTGTGACCAAAGTCAAAGGCAGAGCTGACCCAGAACTCAAGTCTCCAACCTTCTGGCCAGTGCTTCTTCCACTTCCTTAGGATGGTTCTGATTTCTCTTTGAGATGTCAGAAAATAATACCACAGGATGATAAGTAGCTTCCTAAGTCAAGGGGGTTATTAGTATCACATCTGGACCAAATACATTCAAGCAAGTTAATATGGATATATTCCTTAAAGCCTGAGGGGGAAAAATAGGTTAAGATAAAAAGAAAGCAAACCAAGATAAGGAAGAACTAAAATTAAAATGGAAACTAGAACTCAAAACAATGTTATAATGCTTTAGATGATTGGCATTAACTGTTGTCTGGTATATTATTTCCAGAGTATTGATACAATGAGAAAGAAGGGGATAGTGTTTGTTCTTTTTAATTTTTATGAAAGACTGGATTGATAATTTGAGGATTTGGGAGTGGGAAGAATGTTTTTTAATATGACTTTCCATTGTAAGTTACATTGCTTCTGTTGCAAACATTAGCAAATGAAACTAATTCTAATTGTATCACAGTGTCTGTATACTCATTGAGTCCTACCACAGAAGAGAACCCTACCTCGGCTCTCTTCAAACCTTGGAAGTTTTGGTCCTATTTGCATGTGGAGGGCAGGAATTTGCAAAAAGAATATTTGTGGTGGTACTTTTTAGGCAGTTCCACCTAGTCTTTTTGTGAATATCTCCCCTTGCCACTGCTGTTCTATCTGTTTATTTGCATAGAAGATCCAGAGAATCTTGAGGGAGCTGAGGCAAGTCCTGCTGCCTCATACCTACACACATACCTCAACAAACAACAGTTTGGCTGTTTGAATGTAGCTCCCTAGCAATCAACTCACATAGAATGGTACTTTCTTACTCTAAGTCAGACAGACACTTGGGTCAGGGACTTTGTACATTCTGGTAGGAGAAAAATCAGTTAAAAATTAGTTTAAATGCCTTTGTGCTGTAATTAACCATCTCTCTGTTTGACCTATGTTTCCAAAGAGTTTGCCCCAGGCTGAAGCTGTGACAGTCCCTTTTTCTTATGGAGAGAGAGAAAGCTATACACTCATATTTTGATAAGTGGATATGGAAGGTCTCCATTGTTGCTGTTGCTTTTTGAAATGCTGAAGTTTAGCCTCTGAGCTAAAAGGGAAAATAAGAGGTGTCAGAGATAACTCCTCCTCATGTAAGAAAGAAGTAGCAGAAGAATTTATTAAGGATATAATTTATTAAGGATATAAAGAAGGCAATAGTGATAACTGCCCAGTAGCTCTCTGTAGCAGAGATGCTGCTATATCCTAGCAGGGATCAGATCTCGAGCAGCATCACGATGTCACCAGAGGCTGTGGGATGCCCTGCATCACAGTAAGTATGATCTACCTCCTCCTCCTCCTCCTCCTCCCTACACGTGTTTCACCCATATGTATTCCTTGTGTGTGGGTTCCCAGAGGATGATTCCTATTTCTGCTCACCCTGCCCACTGTTTATTTGCAGAAGAATACAATAGGTTTATATGGGAAAATGCTGTGTTCCTTACTATGCTATTTCACTTAAAGTCTTCCTTTGAATTAATTATCTTTTCTAACTAACACAAGAATAGATGTTGCCTAGCCAGGAACATTTGAGTTCAGTCCATACCTTTGATATATACTAGCTATATAACCCTAGCCGAATTATTTTAACCTCTCAGAGCTCTAGGCAAATTTCCAAGGCTAAATGTTGCAGAATAGTGGCTGACCTGCACTGGTAGAAAGCATTGCCTCACAAGGGAGACCCTACACCAATGAAATCATAAGTCCTGATTCTATCCTCATCCTCTGGCCAACTAGTAAATATAAACCCATTGATGAGGACTTGTAAGCTCTGGTTTTGAGTGAATGCTGACTTACAGAGTGCTTTGAACTTGCTCTAACTTTCTGAGGAGCCCACAGATAATGGTGGAAGAGGGTGCATGCAAATGATATACCTATCTTCCCTCAAGTTATTAATCCTTTTTTAGTTATTCAAAGTCAGTCTTTTTGGAATCCATGTATTCAGATCAGTTACACTAAAACCAATGATCCAAATCACTGAAAGTCTTTCTTCTCCCTACAGCCAAACAATTTATTCCACAGCAATTTGGGATCCTCTCAAAGAGTGGTGTCCAAAGGAAGAAACCATTACTGTGTATGCATAGCAGCTTACCTTTGTATTATTTTCACATACATGACATCATCAAGCTATAAGCCTTTATTAAGCACGTACTATGAGTAAGACACTGTGCTAAGCCCTCAAAGAGCTCACAATCTAGGAGGGAGATTCCTAGCAACCCTAGGAGACAGGGAGCATAAGAATTTTTATCCCCACATACCTAATGAGGCTTAACAAGGCTAAAAAGATTTGCTGAGATCACTCGGCTAGTAATTATTCAATTTGGAACTCAAGCCTATCCTTGAACTCCATGTACTCTTTCCACTATACAATAATGGATATCAGGCTCTGTGATTTTGTGCAAGCTTTCTCAGCTTCCATTTCTGTCTCTGTAACATAGACGACAATGATAACTGGGATGTATCTCATAAGACAACCAGAGTATATAGAAATATAACAATCAACTCGGAGGCCCTAAGCTCCAAATGAAAATGACGAGAATGATCATGATAGCATCATTTGGACCAGAAGAGAATGCTAAGAAATTTGATGATGGGAAAAGAGAATTGAAATGGGAATCCAAAGACCTGGGTCCTAGTTTTGACTGTCATTAATTGGCTATTTGGCATTGAACAAGCTGGATCTCAACATCTACCTAAGTAAAATAAGAACGTCAGACTAGATGAACCCTAAGGTATCTAAGTCATCTCGCCTGGAGGTCTTAGGCCAATTCAGCCTGGCAAGGCAGTTCACTGCTAGCTGACCCTCTTTCCCTACTTCCTGCAAACTAAACCCAGTCCTAATTGCCAAGTCACCATTCTTCTCTGCCCTTCACTTCTACCAAGGCCGCTAGAAACTTCTATGGTAGTAGCGGGGTGAGGAGGAGGAATATCCATGAATTTATAGCCTGGAGGACTCCTGTGTTCCAGTAGCTGACTCCGTCATTTACTGCCCATGAGATCTCTGTAGGCCTCAGTTTCCTCATCTGTAATGAGGAAATGAAGGGATTGTGCTAGATAATTTCCAATTTCCCTTCTAGCTCTAAATCTTTGATGTGATCTTTACTTCTCACATTTCTTCCCCCTTCTGATATTCACTGAGATTCAGCCTTCTCTCTTGCAACTCTCCCTCCCCCTGCATTTTTTGGCACTCTTTCCAAAGTAATGTGATCCTTTATTAATACCGCTTGTCACATAGGAAAGAAACAAGCATTTAAAAATATATAGTATGTATTAGGCATGTATTAAGCACTTACAAATATTATGTCCTTTGATTTTCACAACCCTAGAAGGTAGGTGCTGTTGTTATCATCATTTTACAGTAGAGGACCTGAAGTAGGCAGAGGTTAAATGACTTGCCTAGAGTCACAAACTTAATAAGTATCTGAAGGCTGGATTTGAACTCATATCTCCCTGATTCTAAGCCCAGTGCTGTACCACCTGGCTACCTAGGTGACTCTCGAAATTGGGTCACTGACTCCTTGATCTCCATTACCTCTGTAAGACCCTGTCTTTGACACCATTTCTTAGCAAGCAGTTTCCTCCCTTTTGAGAGTTCATTCCATCCCATCCTTGTTGCTGTCACCTATGGACCTCCAAGACATTCTTCCTCCTCTCTAACAAATTTAGCTCCAGCTAAGGTCTTCTTCATTCCAAGTCTAGCTTTCTCTGACCATCCTGACCCCCCAGTTTTCAGCCTCCTCAACTCCAATGACCTTTGTCTCTATCTCCTTCAAACATGCACAGGAGTACTGGTACCTTAGGAGCCACTTTCTCCACTCCCAATTCAAGTAAACTTTCCTCAGGTGCCTAAATGACTAGTTATGGTTCAAAATGGTTCATACTTCCTTGAAACTTTCCTTATAATAGAATTCTAAAAGATCTGTGAATTCATAGATGTAAATGAGTGCTCTTTTCACTTAATGTAGATTGCAATTCTACTAATACAAATGATAACACTTCCATGCCTTAGCGATTTCCTAAAACCTCATCTTGATATTCAAAGCCCTATGCTTCTGACTCCAGTCTACCTTTCTGGACTTATTTTACATTATTCTTTTTCACGTGTAATCTTAGCTTGTGATTATGAGGCAAATATGTAAAACAAAGCTCCCATTCATAGTAATTCTGAACTTAGCAAGGTGGTCATGAAATGAGACTACCTTTTTTTCTTGTAAATATATCCCCAATGCTTAGCAGAATGCTCATATGTTAAGCACTTAATCAATGTTCTTTCTATTTATCATCTATCTATCTCTGCCAGTCATCTCTGTTTGTCATATCTATCTTTCTCTTTATCCATCCTCAAAAGTGAAGACTACTTCTCTTTTTTCTACTGCTCAGTGCCTTTCATGCAGCAGGAAGTTAAAAAATATATGCTAAATTGAATTAGTTAGTTTCATGAGTTTATTGTGGTCAAAACAAATAGTTGCCTCTGCTGATGAATCAATTAGACTGATCCCCAGTTGGTAACTAAAGTCTTTTAGCCTGGTAGAACATCAATGCTTGTACTCAGCTGGCACAGCCTTCAAAAGCTCAGGGTCATAGCTACACCACAATGAATCACTGGAATAGGAGTTTAAAAGGCAGCATCCTAGTAGATGGGAAGAGTCCTGAGCACTAAATAGCCACTGATTCTCCAGGCCTCTCCAGCAGGTGGTGAGGGTTAATTATTTCCAATTATTCTCAGGTATTTTCTCAACCACTGACCTAATTTCTCCAGACTGCTGCTTCTGGGGATGGAGATCAGCACTTGGTACTCTTGTTCTGGCTCTGCTCATGCTTACTAATGAGAATAATTGTTCCTAAGCTTTTTATAATAGCGTTTCATTTACTTCACCCAGTCCTCTTCTCAAAGTGTGCCAAACTCTCTTAATCTTGTCTCAAAATAAGAGCAGTGGAGAAAATGTGGTGAGAAAGGAATTATGTGTAAAGGGGTTTAGGGCTTAGGTGAGGGAAGGTATTGCATTACCTCATGCAGATGGGGCTCATTTTGTATTCCATGCATACCTGTTCAAACAATGTCTTACTGTACCCTTCATGGCTGGCATTTGTCCCCAGAGAGGCAGGGATAGATTTGATGATGAAACCAAGAAGGGGAAGAAAAAGGAGACAATTTTAAGAAAGCTCAAGGGCACCTTCAAGAATTTGGCAAAATCTCTTTTAAAAAATGACCACTTCAACTCCTAGATGTGTCGTTCCTTCAAATAATGAAAGCTCCAAGATCATTTTCCTTTGAATCTACTATTTTTTCCAAGATTGTGACCTTCTGAAAAATTATCCTTCTTGAATCCAAAATTTCCATTTTTTTGAACTCTATCCAGAAAGGATTTTTTAAAACTGAAGTTTGAACAAGTTCCATTTGGCAATTTCTAGAGTTGGAAAACAAAAATATGTGTACTCTACAACAAATTTCAGAATGTCTTCAAACTTAGTTAACTCAGAAATCCTTGCTTATTTCATACATAAAGCTATGAGTGAGAAGACTTTGGATGAGGTGAAATAAACATCACAAACTTTAAATAAATCTCCTTTTTCCTTCTTACCCCCTTCAAAATAGCACTTGTGATTTTATTGGAATAGAAAACTTTCAGGGAAGAAACCTTTTCTATCAAGGTAGATTAGCAATTGCTTTGGAATGGCTAGCCTTGGAGATTTGTCTGGGGTCACTGAGCATTAATTAACTTGCCCTGGGTTACATAGCTTCTACATGTCAGAAGCGATACTTAAATCCAAATCATCCTGACTCTAAGGCCAATTCTCTTTGAGTTCCATTGCCTCTCTAGAAAGAAAGGAAAAGCCAACAATATATAACTGTGAGGCATAAAGAGCAATAATGGATATGTATGGAATGTTTCTTCAAAAACTTTTATTTCTGTGAGTTCTGCCTCAATTGACATAGATCAGGAGTCCTCTCATCTATGTCCATGGAAGCAAAAGAGAGGCTCTCCAAGCCTTGGTAGATGGTTGCTGAGGCTAAAAAACACCCAGTATTTGGTGGCCAACCTTCTGGCAATAAGCATCTGTTAAGCTTAGCAGGTGCTTAAAGGACAGGTACACAAGCCATCACAGAATATATACTTGAATTCTTTCCACCTCGATTGAACTTCCCTTGGCTTGTGCTTGCTCCACCAGCATTTCCTTTTGAAATTCTAAAGTGACCTCCATGCTACCACCATACACTGGTTAGTGAAGGACATTAGTGAGTGAAGGTACATACTAATAATATAAAAGGCCATCTCAGTTGATTTTAGCTTGTTGCACAAGTTATTTGATAGCTCTTTTCTTTTTAGTTCTAGGGTTTTTATTTAATGCATTTATAACATGTGTCTGAGAAAGAGTTCATAGATTTTACTTGACTGCCAAAATGTTAAGAACTCCTACTCTAAGATGAAGATTGAATGAATTAAATACAGCTTCCATTCCTAGGATAAGTCAAACCATGTCATTCCCTTACTCAAGAATCTTCAGTGGCTCCCGATTACCTTTAGTTAGACATTAAAAGCTGTTCACATTTTGGCTTCAGGCTTATTGCTTATAGCTTCCCTTTTTACAATTATACAGTTCATTAAAACTGGTCTTTTTGTTTTTCCTTAAACTCTGCCCTCCACCTCCTATCTCTGTGCCTTTGTATAAGTGATTCCCTGTGAGTGGAGTCCACATCCTTCTCACCTCTGTTTCTTAAAATGCCTAGCTATCTTTAAGGCTCAGCTTATATGCCATTTCCAGTAAGAAGCCATTCCTAGTCCCCTGAATTGTTACTGCTCTCCTCATCCTCAAGAAATCATGTAACACTTACATATGTTGAAGCATGTTATCTCATCCATTAGAATGTCAGCTTCTTTTTGTATTCATATCCCAACTGTTTAGTAGAATGACTGGTACATAGTAAATGTTTAACAAATGATTTTTCATTCCTTCATTTATATAAATGATATATGAGGTGTTCAGAAAGAACTGGCACCTCTGGTATAAAGGTTTGTTGCATCTTTTTCAGGGCTGCTCATCCACTTTTGGTGTCTACCTGGAACTCAACTCCCACCTGTGCCTCCAGGAATCTATAGCATGTTCAGCAGCTATACCCTAGTAAATTATCTTGGCAGCAGGCTAAACCAGGTTGAGGGAAACCAACAAACCTCAAATCCATCAGCAAGTTAGGGGGTGTCTACCCCAAATATTTGAAGACATCCCCCCATGAAATGTGTAGATGAGAATAATTTGTTCCAATGACCATAAAGATGACTGAAGCAGGTGCTGTGGAGTGCTTAGAGCTTAGTCAGATACTGAAGATATCAAGGTCATCTACCTGTATCCTGGGCCATCATCATTCATCCTGACTTTTGTCTTGCCACTGGACATTTCTATGACCCTGGAATAGAGCTAGCCTGATGATTTTGTACAACTCTGCCTCACTTAAATCCAATTCACACACAAGTCAAACATCACCCTGTGTTGTCATTGGTGCTCTTTGAAAATGAAGGACAAATGAAGGACAATATCCCACTAGCGGAATATAAGCTCTTTCAGGACAGAAACTTTTTAATTTTGCTTTTGTACAGTACTCCAGAGCATAGCATGGTACCTTCCATGTAATAGGAGCTTAATAAAAAGTTCGCTGGATTGGTCTTGAGGTTCAAAAAGGTACCTCCCAACTGAGAATGGGAAATGTTGGTTTGTCCTTCTTGTTAATCACTCCTGCCCTATAATTCACATATAGCTGAACTCCGGACAGACTCTTTGGAGGTTTGACGATCCTTGTCAGAGGAGCCACTCAAGAGAAAGAACTCTAATAAATAGCACAGCTGTTGACTCTGTTAAACTTTAGCACTGGATCCCCTGCCAGGCCAGTGTAAAACTGGAGGTCAACAAACTGACACCTCAGGCCTGGAGTTTTCCATTGTACTAACTTTTCCCTCCTTTTTGTTCAGATTGGGGAGGGGAGGCAAAAGAAGAAAAAAAAGAAACCCATCATTTTCCCCTACGGACCTGTTAGATGTCATTTACTTGGTCTTAAAACTGAAAAGAAATGAACAGCTGAGTGGAGAAAGGTCAAATGGAACACCTTGTCACCCTCCAGAGAGTCCATTGGTCTTTGGTCTTTGTTTATTGTCATTTGTTTGTTGATGGGGCCACACTAGGAGCTGGCCAGCAGGAGCAGCACCCTATGAGTTCTTGTCATAAATAAAGCAGCAATAGAACCAGTCAGACAGCAAAGATTTAGGGTATACGGCATTATGCGCTGCCTTGTGGATTTACTATGATTGCAACCACTATTGATCATAATAATAAATATGGGCAATCAAAGATTTGGGAGAGATGTTGATGGATCAACCAGGTCATTCATCTGTCCTTGAGCAGGACTTTATAGTATCTCCATGGTACCATTGAAGCTGTGTTACAATAATATGCCTTAATGTATTCAGAGAAGTGTATTCTCACATTGAGAAGAGATGTTCATTTTTATTTTTGTTGTGGTGGAAAAAACACTGGATTTTAGAATCAGAAGACTTGGACCTGAATCTAAGCTCCACTATTGAATATGTTGGCAAGCTTGGGTAAGTCACTGGTACTCTCTAAGTCTCAGTTTCTTCATATGTATAATTGAGAAAAATGGATGGAAGGATGACCTTTGGGTCCCTTTTAACTCTAAATCTATGATTCAGCTAGGTGGCACAGTAGATAGAGTGCTATGCATGGAGTCAGGAAGACCTCCGTTCAAATCCAGCCTCAGACACTTAAAAGCTATGTGACCCTGGGCAAGTGACTTAACCTTTGTTTTTATCACTTTTCTCAATTGAAGGTGGATGTCCAGCAATTGAGAAATGGCTGAATGAGTTGCGGTATATAATTATAACAAAATACTACTGGGCTGTGAGAAATAAGTAGGATAATATCAGAAAACAACCTGGAAAGATGTGAACTGATTCAAAGTGAAATGAGCAGAACCAGAAGAACATTATACACAGTAACAGCAACATTGTACAATGATCAACTGTGAATGACTTAGCTATTCTCAGCTATACAATGATCTAAGACATTTCCAAAGGTCTCATGATGAAAAATGCTATCCACATCCAGACAAAGGTTCATCGTCTGAATGTGGATTGAAGCATACTATTTTCACTTTATTTTTGTGTATGTTTTTTCCCTTTTGTTCTGTTTTTTCTTTTACAACATGATGAATATGGAAACATGTATTGCATGATTGCACATATATAACATATAAAATTTCTTACTGTCTTAGGGAGTTGAGAGGTAAGGAAAGGAGAAAGATAATTTGGAAATCAAAATTTTTAAAAAATGAATGTTAAAAATTGTCTTTATCTTCCTTAGTTCAAATCTGGCCTCACTTGCTAACTCTGTGACCCTGCGCAAGTCACTAAACCCTGTCTGCCTCAGTTTTCTCATCTGTAAAATGAGCTGAGAAGGAAATGGCAAACCACTCCAGTATCTTTGTCAAGAAAACCCCAAATGGGATCACAAAGACTTAGATACAGACTAAACAATAATACTGATTTCTACCTATGTGACCAGGGATGAGTCACTTAACTTCTCTGGGACTCAGTTTCCTCAACTATGAAGTGAGAGGTGGCCTTAATGATCTCTAAGGTACATTTTAGCCCTACAAAACCTAAAGGTAGGCAGATCCAAGGATTCTAGGTTTAGAACTGGAAGGAACCTTAGAGGTCATCTAGTAATCCATCCTCCTTATTTTATAAGTGAGGAAGCTGAGATAGAGAGACAAAGCAATTTGTCCAGAGTCAGAACCAAGATCTCTTCCAATTCCATAGTCCATGAGCCTAAACTAAAGCTAGACTGCAGAATTTCATTCAACAACCCATAGGTGAAGGAGGATACTTCTGCATTTTTCTTTTGTGGTCCAAGAAAATTTGAAATCCCATTAGAGAGGTAGCCGCCTCCTTCTACTTACTGTGCATGAAACTGACCTTGCTCCTATCACTGCTTCAGATTTCCTACATTCTTTCTGCTTCTAAAAATCTAGAGCCAAACAGAAAAATGACACTGAGGCAAAACTAAAGCAAAGTCATCTGCTAATTATACACCACAGCTTGTTTCCTGTAGGTCCAGGAGAGATAATGAAGGCCTTTGGGAGAAAATTAGACTTTTCCTTCCTCCACAGCCAATGAATTAGACTCTTGTTCAACAATTAATGTGGTCTCAGAGTCAAAAATAGACAACTACACTCCCTCTGGGTGTCCTAAGCTCTCATAGTCTCTGACAGCAAGAGCCACAGATTTGAAAACTCTAAGCATCTACCACTAGAGTGAGCAGAAGTGGGCCACTCCCTCCCCCTGGGTTAAAAGAAATTCATTGGCTAATGATAAGCCTGTCATAGGTCAGGGAGAAGAGTTTGTGGAAGATAGAAATGAAAGATTTCCTTTCTTTCTTGAACTATGCTATAGTTAGAATTATAAACATGCTGGGTCAATTGCCCCAATTTGGGGACACCCAAGCCTCATTTAGAAATCTCTCCTTCCCTTGTCCCTCCTCCCTGTTATTGAGGAGGCAGGCAATGAGCTGTAGTTGGAGGATTCCCATTATGTATTATTACCTTGGGATTTATGGAGTGGCAGTGGGTACGTTCAATTCAATTTAATAAGTATTTATTAAACATTTGCTATTTGCTAAGCCCTGGGGGATAGAAATAACAGTAATAATAGTCATCTATGGACCTAGTACTTGAAGTTTTTCCAAGCACTGTATCTATGTGTATATGAATGCATATACATAAATATAAACATATATTTTTCCATTCCATCATCCTGCCTGAATTTATTTCTATATGTCCAAAAAATATTTCTGGTACCCGGTAACACAAAACTCCTGTATCTGAATTGCCCTTCCAAGTGCTACAACACCTTTACTCTAGAGGCTCAATGAATTACGCATGAGGCCACACCCACTATTACAGTAAGCACGAAGATTTCACGTACTTGAGTAACTTGGGAGAGGACAGGTGTACAGCAGATGTCTTACTTGTGGAACTGAGTCCTGAATACCAGGGCTAATTCAACAAGTTGAGTTTAGGGAAGAGAACTGATTTCTGACAGTTCTAGCTTGATGGTGTAGATAGAATTCTGGATGTGGAATCAGGAAGATCTGAGTTCTAATCTTGTCTCAGACATTTACTGGTGATGGACCCTGGGTAAGTAATTTCATGTTTTTGGATCTGTTTCTTTATCTACAAACTACAAAGATTGGACTCTAAGTTTCCTTCCAGCTCTATGTATCTAAGATTTTTGGGACAAGGAGCTCTTTTCTCTGCTATTTTTCCTTCCCCTTTAGATGTTTACTAGTTACATTCTTGATGTTGGGAGGGTTTAACACAAAGTAAAGAAGGTAAGTGGGCTAATTTTGAATAGTCCTCCACTGCCATTCATTTAATAAGCTGAAAAATATCAGTGAGTTTTACTGGGAGTTATTGACAACTCAAGTCTAACTTTCAACTCAGGACAATGACAATATGAGGTAGTGAAGGAAAGGAAAGAAGGGATCCTCCTCTCCACCCCTACTCCTTCTTTTCTCAGCATTTTGACTGTGGGTTAGAACCTCTAAACAATCCTACATTTTAAAAGTTCTTTATTCCTTTCTCCTCTGAAGAATCCACAAATTGACTCCAAATTCCAGGTTATCCTTGCCAAAAGCCCAACCCACCATACTGCTATGCTCTGTCTTCAACAGTCCTCATTATCTTCCCCCCAAATATTAGCATATCAGCAATGCAATTATACTTCAATTTTCTGAGGCCCCAATCCACAATTACTTGCAGAAAAGGGAGAATTTTGAAACCTGAGTGAATAAATGAAGGCTTGCCCATCACTTCTAGAAGGTGACCTAGCAGATGATACCCTCTCCCCATCCTCACCCCCGACCTCTCCAACCCCTCCAACTCCAGAAGGCATTCAGGTTAAAGATATTCATTTTATCTGTATATATGAATTACAACATGACCTTTAGTAACAGAAGTAATCTATGGATACTGTTCGGCATGAGATATTAGGGGAGACGTAGTACAGGAAAAACCCAGGGTCACTGATAATCAGATTTTCAGAAATTTTTTGCACTGTCTTCAGTTATTCCGCAGCAGATGCTGCCCATGCAGCACCTCTATTTTAGGGAGAGAGGGAGGATTCAAGAAGTCAGCTCTCTTTGTCAGAAAGCTTTTGTTTTGCATTTAACAATGACTAAGGGAGCCTGTTCTCATATTTTTTGGGGTGCATGTGAGGAAGATAGAATGTAATGTTATACAGGGGTCCTTGACCTCTTAATAGTGAAAGAGTTTCTCTTTTTCCTCTAACCAAGGGAACAAAGAATTTTCAATAAGCTTCAGAAGAGATGACAACAGCTGTTACCTTCACAGTGATGCAAAAACAAGGGCATATGTTGGAATGCTCTGTTTCAGGCAGCCTGAGAAGGCAGGTGACTACTGGAAGTAGCCTTCACTGAAGCCTGACCCCACGATCCTAGTATCTTCTCAGCCACATCCTTCTCCTGGATCCAAAGCTGTGTGATACTGTTTGCTTCTTATTTTCATGTACATTCCTTCTTTCCCCTTGATATTTTTACCTCAAACTGCTTTCAGGATTGGCTCTGTCTCTTCTTTGCCTTCAGAGTACCCAGGGATGACCCTAACGCCAACCCAGGCAACCATGCTCAGCATCAGGTGGGTGCCCTGGCTCCCATTTCTGATTTCAAAACAATACAATGAACATTTATTCAGTGCTGATTATGTGCAGACCATCAGATGAGGTAATAGGTAAGAAGGGCAGAACAAAACAAGTAAAATGCATTAAGAAACTTACAATTTAAGAAGGAGATAAGGTACCAATCTAGGTAGCTGTACTGGAATAGAATGAAAAATAAACATTTACGTGTCAGTTGTTTTTCAATTGTGTACAGCTCCTTGTGACTCCATTTGAGGTTTTCTTGGCAAAGATACTAGAATGGTTTGCCATTTCCTTTTACAGCTCATTTTACAGGGGAGAAAACTGAGGCAAACAGGGTGAAGTGACTAGTTCCACAGCCACTGAATGTCTGAGGGCAGATTTAAGCTCCGGAAGATGAATCTTCTGACTCTGGCCCAGCGCCCTACCCTCTGTGCCACCTGGCTGCCTGCATATTTATTAAGGGCTTACTAAGTTGGCCTTATTTGCCCTTCATTCTTGAAGAGGACCAGTGACATCAGGAAGGTGATGACGTGCAGATGAACTGGATTTAAGTGAGGGAGGTCTGTGCAAGGTCACCAGCCTCACTCTCTTCTGCAGTCCCCAGCTCTAGTAGCCAGATAGAGACCAGGACAGCTGGAGATAGTCCCAGATGCAGTAGGAGACCTTAGCCTATTTAAGCTAAGGTCCTTCCCTGGTCTCATCTTGTCTGAGGCAATGCCCATTCAGTGATTAAGACTAGGTATGAAATGAGGCAAAACAGGGCCTTTTTACCTAGTCAAAAGCTTACTAAATAGGAATTTGGCAAAGGAATTGGACCTCCTAGACAGAAAACACTGAGAAATAGGACTGTGTACATTAGAAGATAATGATGGTTTGGGAATGGTCCATTTTGGCTGGATCATAGAGTGAATAGGGGGAGTGGGGAAAAATATGAAATAAAGTTAGATATGAAATAAAGCAAGTTGGTGACAGATTTTGGAGGAGCTGTAATGTGAGGCATTAGATTCTGAGCATTATTTTGTAGACAATTAGGAGTGCCTAAAGATTTTTGAACAGAGGAGTAACACGAGTAGATTTTTGTTTAAGAAAAAAGTTTCCTGGTGATGCATGAGATGGTATTGAAGGTCTGTACTAGAGTGATAGCAGGTTGGATTGAGGAGGAAGAGAATATATAATTCAAGAAAATGGAAATGGTCTGAAGTACTTTTTGAAAAGCATGGTCATTGTACCCTAGAGACTACCCTATAAAGTTGGAATGGTGAATGTATCATGAGGTAGTGAGTGGGAAGAGGGAGTTATGTTTTATATGTAATATAAAATTGAATTTGAAAATCAAAAATTATGGAACAAAAATTATGCTTTATGAATGAGGGACTTTTACTAAAAGAAGTCTTTAATACTTCAAATAGTTTGCCATACTTTTGTTTGCATTTGTAACTGAGAGATATTATAGACCCATGATTAACAGAATTCAGAAATTGATGGGATATGAGGGAAGAAAGAGGGAAGAACTAAAGATAAACCTAAGATTATGAATATGGGAAACTATTTAATGGAGGTCCCAAAGTCAGAGGGAGGAGCAGGTTTAAGTACAAAGATAGTGAGCTCGGTTTTAGATAGTTCAGTTTAGGTTGCTGATAGTACATTCAGGTGATGTACTATAGTTAGTTGGAGATACAGGTTTGGAGCACAGAACAGAGGTCAAGACTGGAGTTGTGGTTTGGGGATTCAACTGCATAGAGTTGATAACTGAAGTGGTGCTTTGAATTAGATCTACAAAGAAGAGAACTGGTGTGAAGAAATAGCCAAAGAGAGACCTTTGGAAATATCTATATCAAGGGATTGGAGGATAAGTGGTCATCAATAAAGACAGAAAAGAAATAGTTATTAGGAGGCTAAGCCATTTTCTGTAAGTGTTGGGGTTAGAGGTGATGAAAAGAAAGAAGAAATACTTTCTAACAATTACTGTGAGGACAAGGGTAGAGCCAATAAAATGAAGTCAAGGGAAAGCAAAGGTATAACGAAAGAAATAGCATGAATTTGTAGTCTGTGAAGTGATTTTCTTGTTGTGTGTGTGTGTGTGTGTGTGTGTGTGTGATGCTTGGAAATCCTGGAGAAATAACAGAGCTGGTGCAAGCTCCTGAGGGATGATAATTTATCGTTCAGGAATGGCAGATCATACTGGTGAGGGTTTCTAGGACATAACATTAGGTTTCCAGACATTAAAGTAGTAGACTATGGGGTCAAGCATGGCTATGGAGGCAACTGAAATCTCAGTGGGGAGATGAGCTGTTGTTGCTGTTTGTCCTTCATTCCTGAAAAGGGCCATGAAATCAAGAAGGTGATGCCATGACTTGCAAGTGAATTGGATTTAAGTGAGGGAGGGCTGTGCAAAGTCACCAGCTTCACCTCTCCTCTGGAGTCATCTGGGTGCAGTGGTAAAACAGAGAACTTGAGATGCAATGGGAGACCTTGGCCTTTTTTAAGTTAAAGTCTTTCCCAGGTCTCAGTTTGTCTGAGACAATGTCCATTTAGTGATTAAAGCTTCATAAGAAATGAGGCAAAGAATGGCCTCTTTTTTTACCTAGTTAAAAAAAAAATCAGTCTGGGAGGTGAAGATCCTCAGTGTTTCTGACCAAAACAGAAACAATTGCTATTTATACTCACTCTGAATCATTAGGGCCCAAACAACGACCAAGTGAGGTTGGGGCTGGGACCTACTGTTGGCTAATCAATGAGAACTAGAGTGATTTGGGTTTAAGGCATGGTCCTTAAGAAAGAAATCTAGCCAGTAAGCCCCATGATGAGATGAACTAGAAAATCATTCAGAGGATCAATCAATCCATCCGTCAACAAACTTTTAATAAGAATTTGTTATATGACAAAAACAATGCTAAATGATGAAGATGCAAACATAGATGAAAATAATATCTGATCTCTTTTCAGCTTGTAAACATTTGAGGGTATACATAACCTATTCAAAACTAATACAAGGTAATTTGGGACATGGGGCACTAGCAACTGAGGTCTCATGAAGGCATTTGTGTCTGAGATAAACTTGAAGGAAATAAGTTATTCCAAGAGGTGGAGATGAGAAGAGAGTGCACCTCCTTCCCAGAATGGGGGAAAGACTGTGTAAGTGCATGGAGATGGGAGATGAGTTGTTGATCAAAGATAAACTTGAAGCTGGAAAATGTCCAGAAGGGGTCAACTACGTGAAAGGTTTTAAGAGCAAGTCTTTGATTGAAGGAACTGAAGATTATCTAACTAGGAAGAGAAAAATTGGGGGAGGGAGGAGGTTATGAAAGGAGGGAGAAAATGGTAGCTATTTTTGAGTATTGAAAGTCTGTCTCAAAAAATAGAATTATAATTGATCTATTTATTCCTAGATAGCAGAATTAGGCGAGTGAGTTGAAGTTGAAAAGAGGTAAATTTTAGTTTGACACAAAAAAATTTCCTTTTTGTTTTTGAAGATTAGGGTCTACACATCTTACCCAAGTTGGAGGTATAGCAACTATTCATGTCTCCCATTCTTCTTTCTTTTTGTTTTTTTATTTTCCACAGATTTATTAAACATTAATCTTTTAGATACATTTGATGTGATGTCTTATATGTATAAGCTAATCCACTGATCACTCCTTTTTGCCTATTAGTAGTATTTTTTTTACATTTTATTTAAAGGTTTGAGTTCCAAATTCTATCCTTCCCTCTCTCCCCTCTCCCCATCCCTGAAGTGGTAAGCAATCAGATATAGGTTATATATACTCAATGAAGTAAAACTTTTCTGTATTAGTCACTTTGTACAAGAAGACTTGAATGAAAGGAAAAAAGAAAATAAATTGCAGCCTTCAGTCTGTATTCAAACAATATCACTTATTTCTCTGGAGGTGGATAGTATGCTTCATCATTAGTCCTTTGGGATTGTCTTAGATCAACATATTGCTGAGAATAGCTAAGTCCTTTACAATTCTTCATTGAACAATATTACTGTTACTGTTAATGTTCTCCTGGTTCTGTTCATTTCACTATGCATCAGTTCATGTA
Organism: Bettongia penicillata ogilbyi; assembly: GCA_023548195.1. NCBI lineage: Eukaryota > Metazoa > Chordata > Mammalia > Diprotodontia > Potoroidae > Bettongia > Bettongia penicillata. The sequence goes on from JAJHZJ010000629.1 coordinate 2,581,889, forward strand.
ACTCTTTCCAGGTTTTTCTGAAATCTTCCTGCTTGTCATTTCTTATAACACAATAATATTTCATTATAATCATATACCACAGCTTATTTAGCCATTCCCCAATTGATGGGCATCCCTTGGATTTCCACCAATAAAAGAGCTGCTATAAGTATCTTTGCATAAATAGATCCTTTTCCTTTTTTTGGATATCTATGGGATATAGACCTAATTCATCCTTCATTGCTGGAGAAGATCATGCCATCACAGAAATAATGACATGATTTGCACTTGACTTTGTTTTGAGTGAGAGAAGGCTGTGCAGGTCACCAGTCTCACTTCTCCTCCAGAGCCATTTGAATCCAATGACCAGATATTCATCAGGGTGACTGGAGATGACTCAGGATGAGGCAATTGGGGTTAAGTGACTTGCCCAAGGTCACACAGCTAGTGAGTGTCAAGTGTCTGAGGTGAGATTTGAACTGAGGTCCTCCTGACTCCTGCACTGGTGCTCTATCCACCACACCACCTAGCTGCCACTCCTAATAGTGGTGTTGCTGGATCAAAGGGCATACATAGTTTTATAGGCCTTTGGCATAGCTCCAAATTGTTCTCCAGAATGGATGGATCAGTTTACATCCATTTTTTTGTCCCAGTTTTCTCACATCCCCTCTAACATCCATTATTTTCCTTTTCTGTCATATTAACCCTTCTTGTAGTTGTGAGGTGATATCTTGGAGTTGTTTTCATTTGCATTTCTCTGATCAGTAGTTATTTAGAGCCATTTTTTCATATGACTATAGATCATTTTGATTTCTTTGTCTGAAAACTGCCTGTTCATATCTTTTGATGATTTATCAGTTGGGAAATGATTTGTATTTTTATAAATTTGACTCTTTTCTCTATATATTTGAGAAATGATACCTTCACCAGAGATATTCATAGCAAAAATTTCCCTTAGTTTTCTGCTTTCCTTACAATTTTGATCATATTAGTTTTGTTTGCGCAAAAACTCATTAACTTTATATAATAAAAAATAAATATTTTACTTTTAATGTTCTTTGTATCTTCTTTGGTTCTAAAATCTTCTCTTATCCATAAATCTGACAGATAAACTATTCTATTCTCTCTTCATTTGCTTATAGTATCACTCTTTAGGTTTATATCATGTACCCACCCACTTTAACCTTATCTTGGTATATGGTGTGAGTTGTTGGTCTGTACCTAGTTTCTGCCATACCTTTTCCCAGTCTTCCTAGCAGTTTTGGTGAAATAATGAGTTTTTGTCCCAAAAGCTTGGATCTTTAGGTTTATCATATACTAGATTACTTGGTAATTTGCACCTAATCTATTCCACAGATCCATCGCTCCGTTTCTCAGCCAATACCAGATTGTTTTGGTAATTGCCACTTTATAATAAAGTTTGAGATCTGGTATGACTAGACCACCTTCTTTTGCATTTTTTCATTGATTCCCTTTATATTGTTGACTTTTTGTTCCTTCAGATGAATTTTGTTACTTTTTTACTAGCTCTATAGAATACTTTTTTTTGATGGTTTGGGATGGTACTGAATAAACAGATTAATTTAGGAAGAATTCATAATTTTTATTATATTAGCTCAGTATGCTAATACTTTGTATGCAAACACGCTTACCTGCTTGTTTGATTTGTCCACTGCTTGCCACTCCATTAATTCTTTCTCATATCCCCACATTAAAGTGTCCTAATCAAAAGGGGATGTCTTTTTAGGGCATATCCTTTGCAAAAGAGGTTCCTCTAATAGTGGCAAGACCATGACAAACTGGGTTGGTGTGATGGTCACAGATTCCCAAGTAAAATTCCTGGAACTGATGACCAGAAACAGGTAGTTAGAATCAAGATAGGTCAAGATAGTAGAATTGGAAATAGGAAACTTGGCCAGACAGATTGGTCAGTTCTAAAGAGAGACTTTATGCAAGAGACCTGGCTAGTTAGAAATAAGGATTAGCTCAAGCAGACAAGAAAGATCTGGTATGAGATTTTCGCAGTACCGGGGAGAGCTCCCAGTGGGCTTGATTAGTTAAGAAATACTATGTGCTTGATGAAAGAAATACTTTATCCTTGGCAGTTGAACTCTTTTCTCCCTAGGTATCTGTTCCCTTCAGATAGGCCATTCTAGGCTCAGAGAGCCTAGAGCATTAGAGCAAGGCCACTACAGCAGGTCTTGTTGGCTGGAAAAAAGGAGGCTGGAGCTTCACCTATATGGATCTCTTGGTGCCTTTATCTAGCCATAGAACCAGTTCCTTTTGGCATATTTTTGGTTCACTTAATCATGGTTTGGGTCCTCTGTGACCTCAGGTAATCCTTTTTTGGGGGAAAGCAATGACAGAACTTCAAGTTTTTCATCAGTTCCTCTTTCTCTAAGACTTAGGAGCAAAGGTAAGATTCTTAGCTGCAGAAATTTTACTCACAGCCTCATAGTGCATCCTTTCCCCTCTCCTAGTACCCTAAACCCTTTCCTGGGTTTTTACCTGTTCAATATAGCAAAGTTTTTCTTCCAGAGGAAGAACAGGCATTTTCTTTCCTCCCTTTTCTAAAACCCATTCCCCCAGGGCACAGCTAGCACTTATTTGTTCAGGAAAGAAATGAATCCTGTTAGTTCACTTTAGGGCACTAACAATTGATTTCAGCTTAATGTGTTTTCACCATAATGCCATTTAATTTAATTTTAGAGATAAAGGGGATCTTAGGGGCTTTTGAGATCCTTTAATAACACCAACTCATTTTGCAAATGGAGAAATTAAGTCACAGAGAGGTGAAGTCCCTTGCCCAAGGCCTAATTCACACAGGAAATACGTAGCAAAGTCAGACTTTAACCTAGGTTATCTGACTCTAAATTTTGCATACTTTTGGACTACACACTAAGAGTCAGCACTGAAACACAGTAAATCCCAAAGATAAACTGCATTAAAAAGCACAGAGTCCAAAAGCATGAACAATTTGAATGAGGAAGAAAAGAGAATTGTATGACACTGAGGGAACATATCCAGCACTAATTCTAAAAAATAAACAGAAAATAGAAGTGGGAACAAAATTTCAAAAGAATAGCACAGGCTTACCAGAACTTTAGCCAAAGTGTTACAGTTTGGTATCCTCTGTACTGGCAATAAATGCTAAAGATAACAAAAATGGTTTTGAAAGATTTGTTGGAGACATGAAGACGATCAAAGAAGGGGTTGGACCGTTGCCCAGAGTGGAAAAGATGAGAATAAAAAAACCCCATCAGAGATTTTTTTGTTTCTTTGTTTGTTTTCTTTGTCAAGGAGAATGATCTTTGGACAAGGAAGCTTAGAATAAAAAAAAAATAGCAGGGAATTGAAACCTAAGATAAGACAGGATGTAGTAAGAGAACATGTAAATGAACTCAAGTCATTGGCCCAGATGAGGTATAGTGAAAGGCACTGGAAGAAGACAGCTGTAGTTACTGAGCCACTGTTTGTCATCTATAAAAAAGATCACAGATAAGGAGAGAGCTGCCACAAGAGCAGACATGGGGAAATACACTGATTTTCAAAAAAGAGAAGAGAGTAGGGTCTGCCATTCATAGGTGCTGAGCTTGTCAGATTTCTGGCAAAATTCTATAACATATATAATTCAAAGGATGACTTTGTGAACATTTAGAAAAGGAAGTAAAGATTCCTCAGAGCCAGTATGATTTTTGTCAACAGACTTTATCAAACAAATCAGTTTTATTTCTTGACTTGTTAGCCTATTATACGACAGGGTTATTGGATCTATTTATCAAGGTATTATAACAAACATTTTATACCTGAATTTCAGTAAAGCATTTAATACAGTCTCACATTCTCTGCTTGTGGACAAGATGGGAAAATATGGGCGAGATGATAATATAGTCAGATAGATTTGGAATTTTTTGCATGATTATATGCAAAGATTGATCACTAAAATTAAAATGTCAGTTTGATAGGAGGTCTCTAGTGGAGTGCTCCAGAGATATGCTTGGCCCTGTGTTCATTACCGTTTTCATCAATGATATAAAGGAAGTCATAGGTCATCAGAATTGTAGATGACACAAAGCTGTGATTAGTAGCTAACTCTTCAGATGATAACATCATGACTAAAAAAAGTCTTGACTGGTTAGAATAATGATTGGAATCTACTAGGATGACATAATGGGAATAAATGTAAAGTTGTACGCTTGGATAAAAAATGAACTGTACAAGTATAGAATAAGGAAGATGTGGCTATACAAGAGTTCATGCAAAAGAAATAGGAGGTTTCAATGAATTACAAAGCATAAGACAGTGGTATGATACATGTAGCAAAAACAAACAAAAACCAGAAACATCTAATAATAATCTTAGGCTGCATATGTCCAGAATAACCAAGAGGATAGTTCCAATTTACACTAGATATTCATACACATACATATTAACTGGAGTATTATGTTCAGTTTTAGACAAAACATTTTAGGAAAGTTGCTGACAAAGAGATTGGTCAAAGGGAGAGTGAGAAGAATGTTGAAAGGATGATCACCAATGCCATATGAGGATGTGTTGAAGGAATAGAGGATGCTTAACTCAGAGAAGAGTGGTGGAGGTCTGCAACACAATAGCTATCTACAAGTATTTGAAGGGAATCCCACAGCTTATCTCACTGTCCCAAGATCTTTCCCCAAGTAAATAGGAAGACCTCTTATTTATATGTTATTTGGTTGATTTGCTTATTTTTCCTTTTTAATGACATATCATTGATTAATCCTAATATAGAGACCCTCCCCATCCTCCTAAATATATTTTAAATATTTTAATATTTCAATTTAAACATTTAAATAAAGAAAAATAAATGTATTTTAAATTAATTTTTAAAAAATGAACATACATTTAAAAATCAGAGAGAACAAATTTTTAAAACTTGTTTAGTACTAATAGATGCATAACCTTTTTTTGGAGCCCTTTGGTTTTTATTGCTTTCAGACTTTCCCATGTAATAATTACTTGTGGGATGCTTTTTTTCTTCTGTTTCTTCTTGGAATATTGATCCAACAGCTTTATTCTTGGAACATTGATCCAACCCTGGGATTTCCCAACAAAACCTTCACTACACCCTATTTAGACAAATACTCATCTACCTACTTCGTAGCTAGGTTAACTGAACCACAAAAATTCTTTTTTTTAAATTAAAAGAATTTAAAAAATTCTTTTTTAAGGATTGTCACCAAATTATTTTATGATTTCAAATCATAAGCCCTGAAGCTTAAATTCATAATTTTCTAAAGTGGCATGATAGCACTGCTTGTCATCTTTGCTCCTTTGGATGTGCGGAAGATGAATGAGTCAATATTGGAGCAACACTTAGACCTCCTTAAGAGAAATAGAGAGAAAAAAAATGGTAAAAGTTTCACAGACTGGTATGTATCATTGAATCACAGAATTTCAAGTTTTAAAGGATCTGAGTAACCATTTCATCCTTTTCATCCCTGAATGAGAATCTTTTCTACCATCTACTCAATAGATGGTCATTTGACCTTTGCTGGAAGACCTCTATTGATGAGGTTCTCCCTACTTCCTGGAGCAGCCCATTCTACTTTCAGATAGTTCTAATTATGAGAAGCTTTCCCTAAATTTTCAAGCCTAAGCCTACTTCTTTGCAATTTTTACCCATTGCTCCTAGTTCTATTCTCTGGGGCCATACAGAATGAGTAACAGCATCATAGATTTAGAGATAGAAGAGATCTCCGAGGATATTTAGTCTAAACCCTTCCTATTATACATGAGGAAACTGACTCTCAGAAGTAGAGTGACTTGCCCAAGGTAACACAGCTTCTACCATGGACAGATTTAGATCCATTTATATATAATCAGCCACTTAGAACATTAGTACATGATTATATGCTTGAGATGAAAATGAGCAAGCAGATTACTAGTGAGTAAACAAATACACACACACAAACAAATGAATAAATTAATGAATATTGGTCCTCAGGGAAATTAGTCAGCAGGCTAAAACCAAACAGCCTAAACCTTATCCCCCTTTTTTAGTTTTTGGTTTGGTTTTCAAGGGGATTTGACTTTGGAGGTAAATTTGTTATGTTCTGCAGTTAGTTTCTTGAGTTCTCAGCTTATGAGAGCACAAAAAGGGAGGCAATTCTAGGGAAAAGGAGAAATAGAACATTAGTAAACTCAGCTAGGGGATAAGGGAAGTATTTTGTATTAACGAATGGTGAAATGAGTGGATTCAGATCACAAATTTTAAGATTTTTTCAAATTAATTATCAAGTCTACCAAGACGAATATTGGTAGCATTTAGTGGAATGAGTTGAGATTTTAGGCCCCCAAGTAAAATTCGGGAAAGATTGTTCACTTTCTCTTCCCAGCCCATTGTTCTTAGAAACTCCTCCACCTCTAACCTGGGAATAGCAAGGATTCTTTTTTTCTGGAGCACCCTGCTTGCTCTTATAGCCCCAACCTGTCTGAATTCTTCAAAGGACATATCAGCATGTTGGATTGATGTTCTCTGAAAGGTTTATGAAGTCCATGGTTAAGAATTGAAGAGGGTGAGTTGGCATGGATTGGATATAATACAATACATAGAAAGAAATATCCATAGCAATGAAATCCATTTAAATTACATCTTCTTTTATGAATATATCACGGTGATGTGTAGCACTAATATGTGTGTTCATCCTTTGTTGCCAAAGAAGACCATGCCATTAGAGAAATAATGATATGACTTGACTTTGTTTTGAGTGAGGGAGGGCTGTGCAGGTCACCAGCCTCACTTCTCCAGAGCCTTCTGAATCCAGTGACCAGACATTCATTAGGATGACTGGAGATGACCCAGGAGGAGGCAATTGGGGTTAAGTGACTTGCCCAAGATCACACAGCTAGTGAGTGTCAAGTGTCTGAGGTGAGATTTGAACTCAGGTCCTCCTGACTCCTGCACTGGTGCTGTATTCACTGTACCATCTAGCGGCCCCAGCACTAATATGCATTAATTTGTTTAAGAGCTAGAATCTCGGTAATATAGGACTTTGTTTAACTGTTAGGAAAATAAACCCCATTTGTAAAAGTTGTCTAAAATCCTATTTGGTTTTCATAACCTTTTATAACCTGATCTTTTCCTTTCTTTCTTGTCTCCTTATACACCTTTCCCCTATTCTGTGATCCAGTGATACTGGTCTCCTTGTTCTTCAAACAGGACTATTCATTTCTCAGGTCCAAGTGTTTTCACTGCTATTCCCCATACTTAAGGGAGGGAGCATACTTTTCTTGTCTCCACTATCTAGCTTCCCTGGCTTCCTTCAAGACTCAACTAAATTCTCACCTTTAAAAAAAAAATCAAAAAAACTTAAATACATAATGAAAAAAAGAAAAAAACCATTGCCATATGCACAGCAGATCACAAGAGAGAATTCACTATAAAACAATACATTTCCATTTCAAGCAAACCTGTATAGTAAATACTATACATTGTTTACAAAGTTGCCTAGTTTTTCTTTGCTTCCTGGTTGATTTTCTGCTGTGCACTTTTATTTTTCCCATTCCCCCCCCCCAAAGAAGGCTACAATTTAGCATGGATATATATATATGTATATATATATATATATATATATACGTATATATATATATATATATATATACACACAGAGAGAGGGACGTACACATAGACATGCATATATATTCATACATATATGTGTAAGACCATACCATGTTTATCTCCTCTATCATCTCTTTCTCTGAAGATGGAGAGCATCTTTCTTCATAAGTCCAATTTTTTTCGTGTTTTTCTAAATTAACCTGCTCATCATTTCCTACACCACAGCAATATTCCAACCCAATCACATGCTATCAGAGAAATTGTCTGTTAACTGCTGCCCCCCCCCATTTTCTGCATTCCTTCTTGGCTATATAGGTTTTATTTAGACAAGAAAATGTTAATGAAAAATAATCTAAATTATCCTTTTTATACTTCAACAATTTTCTCACCTTATAATATAGTTTAAGGTGCCATACTGCTGATTCTACTTCTTTTACATTTATTTCTTTGAAGTTCCTGATCTTTTGTTCTTCCAAATGAACTGTTATTATTTTTTCTAACTCAGTAAGATAATTTTTTAGTAATTTAATTGAGATGGCATTGAATGCATAGATTAGTTAAGCAAAATTGTTACTTAAGACATATATTGGCTTTCCCTACCCAAGAACAATAAATATTGCTTCAGTTATTTAGATCTGAATTTATTTGCATAAAGTGTTTTATGTATACATTCATATAGTTTCTGTGTCTGTTTTGGCAGGTATACACTCTGATGTATATTTTATACTGTCGAGGTATTTTAAATGGACTAAAACAATATTGAATAATATTGTTGACACATGGTATAGTTTTTATTTTCCACTTTGGATTAAATCTATTTTAACTTTAACTTTGTCTAAGATCTTGATTACTATCCCTGATATTTTTGCATACTAAATTCTACCCCAACCTTTATCTTATCTTTGTATATATCTCTCATTCTTATAATGTTTCCTAAAAGCAACATATTGTTGAATTCAAATTTTTAATTTGTTGTTTCCACTTTAAGGGTAAATTCATCTCATTCATATACTAAGCTACAATTACTTGTATATTTTCCTCCTTCTACTTTTCCTTACTATGCTTCTCATCCTATTTATTACCCTATTTCTCCTCACTCTTCTGCTTCCTTCTAGCTGCTACTTTGCCTTTCTATTCCTTAATTTACCTCTTCCTTTGAGTCCTTCCCTTTTCTTTTCCCCCACCCTATCACCTTCCCCTTTTACTTCTTTCTGAATTTAGAAGATTTTTTGTATCCTTATAGATATATATGTTGTTCCCTCTTAACCCATACCCTATGAGAATAAGGTCCCAGCACAACTTATCCTCCCCCTTACTAGATTCTTCTGCATCAATTTTTCCTTTTATGCTTCATTTTTATGACTCCTTCTTATCTCTACCTAAGCAGTTTTATTTTTTAGAATCACCCCGTAATATTTAGCTCAGTCTACATCTTTATTTCAAACTACCCAAATAATGATGATAATCATGAGAGTACCACTAATATTTTCACATATATGAAGTAAACAATTTGATACTGAGTCCCTTATAATTGGTCTTTAATGTTTACCTTATATTTCTCCTAGATGTTATATGTGAAATTTTCCTTTTAGTTCTGGGAGTCCTTGAATTCATTAAATTTTGTTTTTATTTTTCTTCCAGGATTATACTTAACTTTGCTGGGTAAGTTACCCTTGATCATAAGCCCAGCTTTTTTCCTCTACAGAATATTGTATTCCAAGACCTACAGTCCTTCAAAGTAGCAACTGCTAGGTCTTGTGTAATCCTTGTAGCTCCATGATACTTCAATTGTTTTACTTTTTCTTGTTGCTTTCAATATTTTCTCTTTAACCTGGAAGCTTTGAAAATTGGCTATAATATTCCTGTAAGTTTTTCTTTTGGGATCTGTTCCAGGTGGTGATTGGTGGATTTTTTTTCTATTTCTACTTTGCCTTCTTGTTCTAGAACTTCAGGGTAATTTTTCTTGATAATTTCTTGCAATCAAGATTCTTTTTTAATGGTAATTTTCAGGTAGTCTAACTATTCTTACATTATTTCACCTCCCTCTGTTCTTCAGATTAGTTGTTGTCCTGATGAGATGTTTCACTTTCTCTTCTATTTTTTCATCTTTTGATTTTGTTCTATGATTTCTTGGTTTCTTAGAATGTTATTAGTTTCCCCTTGCCCCATTCTAGTTTTCAAGGAATTATTTTCTTCCTTAAGTTTTTGATCCTCTTAGTTGGTTGACTTTCATAATTTTGTTTATTTTCTTGTTCTTATTTTTTTCCTCTAACTTTTCCTCTGTCTCTCTTATTTTATTTTTAAAGTCCTTTTTAAGTTCTTCTAAGAACTCTCTGTACTTGGGATCATTTGACATTTCTTATTGAAAAAGATTTTTTTAGCTCCATTATCTTCCTCTGAATATGAACCCAGATCTTCTCTATCCCCATAATAACTATCTGTAGTTGAGTTCTTTCTCTTTTGCTTATTCATTTATTGATTTAGTTTTACTTATTTAGATTTATTTATTTATTCATTGATTTTACCAGTGATTAGTGTAATCAGGTTGTAATCCCAAAGTATGGGCAATAATTCCCCAAGCCTCAGGTCATTTGTATTCCCTGAGGTCTGTCTCTCCTCTCCACCTTTAAGCCACAATTAGGGCTGCAGCCACACTGTCCTGCAAATGATCTTATACCCTGTGTTCCCTTCAGTGTCTGCAAACTACAGCTGTGCTCTGCCCCCGAACTGAAACCAGGGACTCTGCTGTCCCATTAGTGCTCACAGACAAAGGGTCGCTGCCCCTCACCACTGCACTCACCAGGTGTGTGCTAGCTCCTTCTCTCCTGAGACAGCCCAGCCCAGTATGTGTCTGCTCAGCACAGCTGTGTTTGGTATCCCTCCACCGCAGAAGGTCCTTCATTCTTTCCCTTTTCAGCTGTCAGACCCCAAGATGAAAGTTTCTAGGTCTGAGGCTGCTTCTCATCCCAGTTGCCCCCAGGGTTTGTTTGTCGATTCTGCAGAGTTGACCTGGAGGTGTTTGCACTTCCCCGGGGCTCTCTGCCCCTGGAGGTCGAGTCTTTGCAAATTGTTTTAGGAGGACCTCGTGTCTATTTCTGCTACTCTGAGGTGATGTTCTGCCTTTTTGCACGTGTGTGGAGGAAATTTGAAGAGTCAAAAGTTTTCTGGCCTACTCCGCCATCTTCCGAGAATCAGAAGATTTCTTCCAGTCCTCTCAGTCTAAGTGCCTTCCTTCTGAGATCACCTTTATTTTATCCTGGGCATGGCTTGTTTGTGCATAGTCATTTCCATGTGTGTCTTCTCTATTGGAACGTGAGCGCCTTGAAATCAGGGATTGTTCGGTTTGGTTTTTGCTTTTCTTTGTGTCCCCAGCTCTGAGTACAGCACCTGGCACATAATAGTGCCTAATAAATGTTAGCTGACTGATTATCGAGTGAACCACTGGAGTTTATTGAATGAGAGAGTGGCGTAGACCCATGCTTTAGTAATATAACACTTTGGTGACTATATGGATGATGAAGAGAGAAGAAACTTGAGGCAGGGAGAACAATTTGTAGTCTATGGCAATAGTTAAAGTGAAAGGAAATAAGAGTCTTAACTAAGTTGGTGGCAGTATGAGTGAATAGGAGTTGGATATGGGAGATGCTATGGAGGTAAAAGGCAGCTAGGTGGTATAGTGGATAGAGCACTAGGTCTGGAATCAGGAAGACCTAAATTCAAATCTGGCCTCAGACAATTACCAGTTGTGTGACCCTGGGCAAGTGCCTTAAACCTGTTTTTCTCTCTATGAAATGGGCAGAAGAAAACTGGCAAACCACTCCAGTATCTTTGCAAAGAAAACTTCAAGTGGGGTCACAAAGAGTCAGAAATGACTAAATAGCTGAACAACATATAACATGGAGGTGGAAACACAATCCAACAATTCACCAATTATGGAGGGTGAATTAAAGTGAGAAACTGAGGATGATTACCAAGATTGTAAACCAGGTGGACTATAAGAAAGGTAGTATCATCAACAAAAATATGAAAATTCTACAAAAGCGCCGGGAGAGGTAGATCTGGGGAGGAAATATACTAAACTCATTTAACTAAGAAGACATAAACCCTAGTAAAAAAAGTTATAGGGGAAGAGAAAGAAAGGAAGGAACTTACTGGAAGTGTCAAAAAATACTGTTTCACATGTCTGAAGCATGTTCATTTGGAGGAAAGAAGGAATTAGAAGTATACATATATGAACATGTCAGTATGTTGGTACAACTTGGGGTACGCATTAGCACTGATTCTTTCTCTTCCTTTAATGGAATGGAAAATTTTTCCTTTAGGTGAATTGCCAATAGTTTTGCCTGATCCACAGTTTGCTGGTACACAGGACAACACCAGGCACACTTGGCCCATTCTCAACGTATGACTCTTATGGAAATATGTGTAAATTGTAGCTTGTGATCCTTAAAAAAAGGTTCTGGGTATCCAGGATCCAAGCAAAAGATAGAACAGTATAGGATTAAGTTTAGTCCAAAATTCAAGTTTTAATTTGGCCCAGAAATTTCCATGTTTCTTTGATCTTTGAATTTTGCTTTCCAGGTCAGAAGAACGGCCAACCCTGACACATTCATTCTCAATTGGTGGCAAGAGAGCTTATAGTTAACACTAATGAGCTATGAATTGATGAAAATAAATACACTCTCTGCTTTCCATTGGTCTCATGCATATTCATTATGTTAATTGTATCTCCTGAAGGGGGCCTATTGTGAAGAGCTGAGCTGGGGTATTAATAATATCCAGTTTAGGGCTAATGAGGTAGATTCACGCAATCACTGATTAGTTTCAGTCCTAGTGTTGTAAACATCTCACACAGAAATGGGAAAGAAGAATAAAAGATCTTTGGATAGAATTTAAAACATGTCTGCTTCTTTTGACCTGTAGCTGGATAAGAAGCATGTGATCTAAGGAGTTCTGCCATCATTACTCACCAATTAAAACCCACTGGCAGGAGTATAGAGGGTGAATTTATAATCGCCTGTTTGGTGCTTAAAGGCAACAGGTAGGCCTTGTTGATTCAGATTTGAGAAACTGCTTCCTTTACAATTTCCAGGTTTTGGAATATCCTTAATGTTTCACTCTATAAAAAGCTTGAGAGAATGGAAGATCTAATCTCTTTGGAAACTGTGAAAGTAGAGAATTATTTTTGGTGAGGTTCCAAGAACAGTGTTTACAAAGCTTCCAAGAAGGGTAAGACAATGCTCCTGACAAAGGCAAAGGCAGAAGGATAAGACAAGCCAACCATATGTCTCAATGTTCTATTGTTCTGTGACTTAGTAAGCACTTAATTAGAACTATTCTATGCCGTCCTCATTAAAGGGTCAGCTGTACACATGATAAAAACCCTTCCAATTGGCTAACGTCCACCAACAAAAATGGCCAGCGGCAGGGAGTATTATGGCTGGGTTCAATTTCACTCCCTTGATATATGACCTCTAGAAAGTCATTGATCTCTCTCCATTTATGAAATGGAAACCCAAAGTGTGCTCATTATCTTCCATCCCCACTTAGAAATACTCCCCATCTCTATCTTTAGTCTTCTCTAAAATGGTTTATGGTGAGAAAACTGGAACAGAACACAAAGCTTTTAACACAGGTTTTAGGGATGCTATTGGCAAGTGGAAGGAAGGAAACCCAAGGAAAGGTAAAAGAACTAGGTTTCTATCATAATAATATTTACTAGATCCTGGGAATTGAGAAGATCCAGAGATATATATTTGTAGAAACTCAGTTTTTCAGCTACATTAATAATGTTTAATTAATTAACGAGCAAGCTTTTTTCTTTGCAGTTGGACACTAACAGTTCTGTCTTCAATTTCTAGGAGACTCTCAACACCCTGAAGAAGTTGTTATTCCTTCTTCATGCAATCCTAGCTCAAAATGTAAAATTGTGTGATGTCTAAAGTGTCTCCAAATGCCCCTTCAATTGTTAGCAGCTGTCTTTGGTGGAGCCTAATCATTTGGGATTCATCTGGAAAATTTTTTTTTTATCATTTCATTTGGACAAATCAGTCCTTTGGTTCTCCTGCCCCTGACTCCTATCATTTCTCTCCCTTTCCCCCCATCTTCCTTCTGTTTCCTTGTATTGAATTGAAAGTTTCGTGTACCTTTGCTCTCTTAACTCCTAGATCTGTTTTCATGTTTAAGTAGGATTTAGATACTGTATAACTAAGTAGACACTAACACTAATAACAAAAAAATACAGGGGAAGGGAAAGGAAGGAGTAGAAAGGAAGGAATTTATTGGAAGGGTCAAAAAATAAAACTTCTAAGGAAAAAATGAATGTCTCTTTTTGTACACCTATTTTCCACTGAAGACTGGCATAGAAATATATGCAGAGCTACGGATATCTCTGGGGTCAGCAGAGAAAGACTTTTATATTAACTTTGTAGGTCTTGAATCCTAACATTTTTATAAGACTATATAGGCTGCTAGCCCTAGTATTTTATTTACTGACACCAAGCCAAGAAAATATATTCTTTAAAATGAAACTTTTCTTTTAGAGAGGGTGATGACTGGCTGATTGAGATCTCACATACCCACATTTTTTGGGTTTTCCTTATGAACATTGAATGTGGCTTAAAAAATGCACATTTTGCTATAAAACTAGAATATTTCTTTTGGCCCCATTCATGCCATCTTTCTTTCTCTGGAGTTGTTACTAATGATTTAGGGTTTTACAAAAGAGGAGAATATGTACCGCAGAACCAGCCCCTTGAAATGTCATTTGGAGAAGTGGAAATTATAATGATAGAAGATGAGAACAATGCATTTCATTCGTACTAGAGGCAATTGCTAGGCATTTTGAAAAAGAGTAAGAATCTGGATATAGGATTTTCCTGTGATGGTGAAAAATTTGTTTAGAAGGAAGGAAGCACAGGGAGACAATGGAGGGAGGAATTTCAGATTTCTTAAACATGGAAGTGGAGCACTTGTGAATGATGGGGAGATTGAATGGATAACAATCCCTAGAGTGGCTGTGGTGATGGAAAGATTGAGTTGATAACAATCCCTAGAGTGGCTGTGGAGGGGAAGACTTAGATCACAGGAGATGACAAGGTTTATGAATTCAGAAGATAGCCAAGTATACAGTGTCTTCTAAGGGAGACCAGGTCTTTATGAACATGAGCAGCCAAAAATATCACTAGCAGGAAAAGTCCAAGAAGAAAGGAAGTTTGCTAATAATATAATGGAAAGATTCTGGAGAGTACAGTGTATGAAGTGAAAACAACATGTATATTGAATTCCCCAAGAAAAAGCATAAGAGTTGGAGTTAAAAGGAAGATTTGGATGTTGAACATCTTGAGAAAGGAGGGAGAATGATCTGGGGCCAGTGTACAAATGACACTTGGATGTCAATAGGATGATATATCTGGATGAAGCAAATCTCAAAGGAGTGAGAAGGTAGTGATAGAGGAAGAGGGAAGGTCAGGAAATAGCAGTCTACTCTTTCTCTGGGTCTAGTAAGTTAGACGGGTGGATTAAAAAAAAATTATATTCTTTCCTATAGAATAGCTAAGGATATAATGTCTTCTGAGGTGTCAGTTATCACAAGACAAAAAGAGGGAAGGAAATTTTTTAGGGAGAGGAAAGAGGGGTTCTAGAAAACACAATGAAAGGGAAGAAAAGAGAGGGATAAAGACCTGTGAGGGATAGAATGGAGATCCTATGATTTTGTTAAATTGAATCTAGCAGAACTTAGAAAACTTGCCCAGAATCACAGAGAGAATTAATGGCAGCACTAAGACTAGAATCCAGGTCTTATGACTCCAATTTTTAAGCTACTTTTAGTATAACATGCAGTCTAGAAGTTTCTTCATCGATATAATGTGATGATTGGATTAGATGATCTCTAAGTCCTCTTCTAGTTCCAACATCCTAATTCTGTGTACCCTATTGACAAAAAGCTTCCAAACACTTGCATTATATGGTAGCAAATCACCTTTGTTCCATTTGCCCAATCAGAATACAGTGAAGACATAACAGACGGGGATGCCTCTAGTGATAAAAGAGCAAACCTCGGTCTTATAACTGGTTCAGTTACCCTCAAGTTTCTCTTCCTTCACAACCATGGCTAACTAAGCTTCCCCAGCCCCCACCACCATGCAGCCTGGTTTCTATAGGAACTCATGACATTTACTGCTGTCATTAATCTTCCATGAGGGGTTTGATCTCTCAGATACTTCCTGACGGTCTACAGATGGGGGATCCCTGAGCCGTTCTTATCTAACATGGTACCAATATCTTCAAAGAAATCCAGCTGCTTGGCTAAACATGAAACCAGCTCCCCAGGCCCAAAGTCTCTGTTCACACTCCTTAATCCTAATGGCCACCTCCCCCTTTACAATAAATTTTCTCTTCTTCATTCAAAATGACTATTATTTTCTTCAATCAAGCCTTTTAGAGTAGTCTCAGATCTCTCTTCCCTTAACTGGGTCTGCTCTTCTGGGAGCGCCCTAGCATGTTCATTCTAAAATGGCCAAACAAAATGTGGTATATAATTGTGATGGAATACTACTGTGCTATAAAAAATGATGAACTCAGTCATCTTAGGAAAACATGGAAAAATCTTCTTGAAATAACAAAGAGTGAGATGAGCAAACCAAGAGAACATTGTATACAGTAACAGCAATATTGTTTTAAGAATGATCTTGAGGAAATAAGTCACTTTGACTATTATAAATACCCAAATTAACTCTAAAGGACATGTGAAGAAAGACTCTATCTGCATCAAGAAAAAGAACTGATAAATAGAAGTATGTATAGAATAATTATATATATATATATGTGTGTGTGTGTGTGTGTGTGTACATACACCTATTTGTGGGGGGAGGAGAGGGAAGAAAAATGGGGAAAAATCTACATGATGACTTTATTATATGCGTAAAAGGAATAAAAAGTTGTACATAATAGATTTGCAGTTTCAAGTGCAATCATCTTTTTTATTAGAAGTGTTTTCTGTGTTTTAGAAATGCTTATTTTATTCCATAAATTAAAAAATTAATTAGTTAAAAACAAAATAAAACAAAACCTGGTTTCTAGAATAGGAGATGATACTCCAGACTATGGGGTCATAGATTTAAAAAGAACTTACAGGTCTTCTAGTTTAACATGTCAGTTTACAGATAGGGAATCTGAGGTCCTAGAAGGTTAAGTGGTTGGTCCAAGGTCATATGGATATAAAGTGGCAAAACTGTTAGTGTTTGAACCCAGGTCTTCTGACTCTACATCCAGCATTCTTTCCACTGAACCATACAACTACTCATATGTAGTCTGATCAATTGAAAGTAATAATATTATTTGTTCTGGATACTATACATCTATCAACAGAAACTATGATAACTTTTTAACGTTGTTACACCACTTTGAGTTTGTAGTATAAACACACACACACACACACAGGCAAGGCCAGGTTTTCTCCCCCACAATATATTGTATAGCCTCCTCTTTTCATAAGATATTTATAGAAATGAATTTTTCAACTCCATTGCAGCATTTTATACCTGACTCAATTAAACTTCTTGTTCACATCCATCCACAGTTGCAGTCTGTTGCGATTCTTTTAAGTCCCAGTGTTGGCATCCAGTGTGCTGGTTATCCTTCCTAGCTCTGTGTGGTAAGTAGACTATCTTTGCTCTTACTCATGTTCTGGATTAAATGTTGACTAGAACCTTTCAGATCTCTCACATATAAGATTAGGATATAACATAACCTCACTAATTTGGACTAATTGAGAGAAAGTCATTTTCTGTCATGAAAACTTTGAACTATAGGTTGAACAAAATGTAGTTATAATATTTCTAGCTATATGCCCTTAAGTTATAACTGCAAAGAGCTGATTCTCAGCAGAAGATTTGTTGACTTTCTTTAATGAAGAGATAAGAAAGGTTCACACTGAAAAGTATATAAATAAATTGTTATCCAGTCATTTCAGTCATGTCTGACTCTTCATGACTCCATTTGGGGTTTTCCTAGCAGAGATACTGGAGTAGTTTGCTATTTCCTTCTCTAGCTCATTTTACAGATGAGGAAACAGAGGCAAACAGGATTAAGTGACTTGCCCCGGGGTCACACAGAAAGTTTCGGAGTCCAGATTTGAATTCAGGTCTGCTGTACTCCAGGCCCAGAGCTCTACCCACTGGGTCATCTATATAAAAATAGATGCTTCTTAAAATGTTTGAGGTAGTGAACATTTTTTCCCCCTCTTTTAAATAGTTTCCTTGCAATCCTCTTTGCCGGTCTATAATAGCTGATGTTTGCATAGAACTTGTAAGGTTTGGAAAGCACTTTACATACATTATCTCATTTGATCCTTTTAATTTCCCTGACCTGCAATGTTATATTTCCAACTACCTATTGGACATCTTGAACTTGATATCCCTTAGGCATCTTAAACTCAACACGTCCAAAACTGAACTCATGATCTTTTCCCCAGCCCACTCTTCTCTGCCCAGTTTGGGGGGTGGGGAGGGTACAGATCTCCAATCCTCCTGATCTTTATCTGGTCACTGAACCCAGATGGCTTCAGAGGAGAAAGTGAGGCTGATGACTCTGCAAAGTCCTCCCTCACTTAAGTCCAATTCAATTGCATGTCATGGTATCACCTCCCTGATGTCATGGCCTTCTTCAAGAATGAAGAATGAACAACTTCTCTATTACCATTGAGGGTACCACCTTCCTCTCAGTTACCCTGGTTCACAAAATAGGTATCATCCTCAACTCCTCACCCTCTCTCATTCCCATGCCATAACAATCTGTTACAAAGGATAGTTGATTTCACCTTCCTACTCTATGTCCCATATACCCTCCTTCTCTCCTCCGACACTGGTCATCACATCACCGCAAACCCGGACTATGTTAATAGCCTGCAGGTTGGACTCCCTGCTCCAAATCTTTCCTCACTCTGGCCTATCTTCCATTCCATGGTCAAAGTCATCTTTAAGGTGTAGGTCTGGCCATGACTACTCACACTCAAGAAATTCCAGTGGCTCCCTATTAACTCCAGGATCAAATACAAAATTCTATTTCCAACCACAGTTATCCTTCAACATCATGGAGGCTGAGGTGCAGTGCCTCCATGATCTGGAAAATCCGTGTAAAATTTTTTGGTCCTCCCTTCATACCAGAGAAAAAGTCTAAATTTTTTCTTTAATGGGGTGTTTACAGTATCTTATTGTAAAATTTGGGTTAAGTATTTGGTCATAGGTTCTATGTCATTTTCTGGACTTCATGTCTATCTGTGGCTTCTATAAAACTCTCCTCAAACTTTCATTTAATTTCTTGCGCCGACCCCGCAATATATTAAAACTGTGATGGGGAAAGTTGCAATGTGGAAGGGGCAACTTTAACGCCCTTCATAATCCAACTTCTTCTTACCCTGTCAGTCTTCTTATACTTTGCACCTGACATGTATGTACAACAGTGACATGGGCCTCCTTGTTGTTCATGTGCTACCCACTTCCTCTCTTCCATCTCCCAAGTCCAGGCATTTTTATGACTGTCTCCTATGCCTCGAATATTCTCCCTCTTCCCTTCTTTGCCTTCTTCCACGTCCCAGCTGAACTCCTACCTTCTTAAAAAAAGCCTTTCCCAATCCTCCTTAATCTCTAGTGCCTTCCTTCTGATGACTATTTCCAATCTATCCCGTATATAACTTGTGTGTACATAATTGTTTTCATGTTGTATCCCTAATTAGACTGTGAACTCCTTGAGATTAAATCCTGTTTTTTGCCTTTATTTGGATGACCAGTACTTACCATGGTGCCTGGCACATACTAGGTACTTAACAAATGTTTATTGATTAACTCATAGTGATAGAGTAATTATTCTTCCCATTTTACCAGTTGAGAAATTGAGACCAAGAAAGCTTGAGCAGTCACATTAATGAGCAATGAATGTGGGATTTGAACCCCGTTCTTTTCTGGATGTAAGTGGAGGCATCATACAATAGCCCTACATCATAAAGTCTCTCTCAAGAGAAAGGTTTATTAAACAAAGGTAAACCTCAGCCTACTGTAGTTTGAATAATCAGATTCTAGGTTACTAGGGATAAATTCACATGGGCTTATTATGTTGACATCATAAAATCTTGAGAGCAAATTCTTTAATACACAGTAGTTCTTACCCAGACCCTCTATAATATTTAGAAACAAATTTCTCAGTTTCTCCAAACTGTGTTTAAAAAGATGTATGAGTTTAGTAACAGCAAAAAGAAAAAAGTTCTTAAACAACCTAGAAATTCTCTTGGAGTTGTCCTTTATCTGGATGGCTTATAGGTAGGAATGCCTTGTTTATGTGATTGATTGGCTGAATGGTTAAAAGAAAGCTTTAGAAAATGTTTTTGAAGAGTGGAGGGAAAGTACCAAATGTGTTGTTCTCATGAGAGCAGCCGGAACACATCAAGAACTTTTCCCTCTGCAGAAAACTGAAGCTCATTCATTCCACATGACCTAGTTCTAGCCCTGACACTAGCCATCTCAGGGAGAACGTAAGAGAATCCTGTGCACGATACTGAAAAACTGGTTTCTGTCTTGTACCAAGGCCAAGTTCTCTCCTTAGATATACTTGAACCATTGCTGTTGATACCTGTGGGAATTCTGTGAGGGTATCTGAGGACAAGATCAGGCTTCTAATAGAAGCATACCTTTCATGGCGGTATGTCTACTGGTTACGACCAGTCTCTATGTATTGGGATACCAGCTATTGAAGCCCATTTATATTCTAAGAAATAATAGAATGTATATTTGAAGATATAATTCCTGCATGTACACTAGGAGACTTCACCAAACATGCTGATGTTCCTTCACATTTCCCAACTTCCCATTTACTTCCATGAGTACTCTCTCAGCTGAGGACTTTGACTCATTTTAACACCCCCCCTCAATTTACACCATTCTTAGGGAGCTCTTCTCCCTTCCTGTTCATTTCAATTCCTCTAATATCATCCCCCGTTCTCACTTCCCTCACTCCAAATTGTGTTAAAGAGGTAGCTCTTCTTGCCAAGTCAAACCCTTCTACAGACACTCTTGATCTCTTTCCCTCCCAACTTTACCAGCAGATCACTCCTACTATCAAACCTACACCCTCTCTAATCTTCACATTCTCCTATCTATTAACTCCTTCCCTGATGCCTAAAAACATATATATATTTCCTTCACCTTCACAAAAAGGCTTTTACTTAATCCCACCATCCCCTCTAGCTATCATTCTATTTCTCTCTCCTGTTGTGAGAAAAACTCCTTGAAAAATCAGTCTTTACTTCCTGCTTCTTCTCTTTTTGCTCTTTTCTAAATCTGTAATCTAGCTTTTGTCCTCATTAATCAACTGAAACTACTCTCTGAAGTTACCAGTGATCTCGTAATTGCCAAATCGAATGGCCTCTCCACAATTCTCATCCTTCCTGATACCTCTACAACATTTAACAATGTTAGTCATCTACTCCTCCTAGAAACCTTCACCATTCTGAATTGTTGTGGTTTTTTTACGCTGCTCCCTCTTAGTTTTCTGACCTGTTGTATCAGCGAGGACCCTGGCATATGCAGGAGGACCTGCTATACAGGTTCTTAGATCTGCATTTCTAAAAGGAAAGCAAATTTTGAGGCATCAACAATCACTTTAAATCAAGCACATATATCATTCATTTAGTTCAGGGAAAAAGTCAGCACCCTGAACTTCAGAGAAACAAAGATCAACAGACAGGGCTTCCAACTGTCTGACTGTAAGCAATAACTACATAGTTACCAGAGAGAGAAGCACCAACATCTGGGTTTTCCAAGCCAGGGGGCTCTTTAGCAGCTTCCCAGAGTCTCATCCTGCACACGGATCTTCCAAAAACTAAGCCCCAAAGTCAAACCTCACTTTTCAGAGCTGGAAGGCAGGACCCTCTGACCCAGTGCCTCAACAGAAATTAACAAAAGGTCCTTGAGGTCTGTTAATGAGTGGGGAAGATCTAATTAACATTATACCTGTCTGACCCATCCTCAGTCTCTTTTACTGGATCTTCACCCATGTCATGTGCACTAAGTGTGAGTTTCCTCCATCAGTTGGAGAATGACTGAACAAATTGTGGTGTAAGATGTGATGGAATACTATTGTGTGATAAGAAATGACAAACAGGATGGTTTAAGAAAAACCCTGGAAAACTTATATGAACTGATGCAAAGTGAAGTGAACAGAACCAGAACATTGTATATGTAGTGACAGCAATGTTGTACATCAACTGTTAATGCCTTAGCTATTCTGATCAGTATGATGATCCAAGATAATTCCAAAGAACTTATGACGAAAAATGCTACCCATCTCCAGGGAAGGAACTGATGGCGTTTGAGACCAGGTTGAAGCATAATTTTTTCACTTTATTTTTCTTGCTCTTTTGGGAGGGCATGGTTAACATGGAAATATGTTTTGCATTATTTCACATGTATACCAATATATTTCTTGCCATCTCATCTTCTTGCTTCGCTTATATAACATGGTGGGAAAGAGAGGGAATTCAAGACTTGATTTTTTTTAATGAACATTAAAAATAAATAATATATTTTAAAAATCTGTACTAACAATAATCATTAACAATATAGTATGAATCAGTTCATTTCTCCTTTCCCCAACCAGACAGCTTGTTAAAATGGGTTTAAGGAGGATGATGTGGGAAGAATATGGTGTACTACTACATCAAAATGAAACAGAAAATAAGGTTACTTGTACTCCCAGAAAGCTGAAGAGTTCTTCTATGGGATGAAATCCTGAAGACAAATTACACTTCCTTTATAATTTTACCTAGGAAATGGTCTTCTGTCCCTATTTGGCAAGCTTCACTGTGTTCCCCTCCCCCATCAAATCCCTGCTGTTCACATCAAAGTTATAACCTCTAATGCTTAAATGTCTGTATGATCTTGGGAAAGGAACAACCTCTCTGGGCCTCAGTTTGTTCATCTGTAAAAATGGGATTGGAGTAGAGAGCCTCGGAAGTCCCTCCAGGCTCTAAATATATGATCACGTGATCCCGTATTTGCCCAGCACCTTCACTTGGACTAGGTATTCCATCTCCAAATGCATCTTATCAGACTGGTTTCTGCCCCATTTATTTATTTCCATGCATTTTGTTTTTTTACAGAATGCATTAGGGATATCCTTAAAACCTGCCTTCGGCTCACTACAGTGATTATATGTCCCTCTTTTACTGCAAGGAAATTTCTAGATTCTCTGGAATATTTAAATTAGTTCATCAGTTTTTTCTTTCTGAAAAAGTGGTAAGGGGGCCTACAAACTTAAAAGTTCTCAGGAGAGAATTTCCTTATTTATCTTCTGGTCACTTTCCTAGATATCAATATTGAAGTTGAGGCTAAAGACTCTTTTCTTGAAAATAATGTTTGGCTAAAAATAATAATAACAATGGCTAACATTTATGTTGTGCTTACCACACATCAGACACTGTGCTAAGCACTTTACAAGTATTATCTCATCTGATTCTCACAACAACCCCAGGAGATAGGTGCTTATATAATTATATTAATAATTATTACCAATTAAGCATAAATATGAATAACAATAAACATTTAATATTAATAATATCCATGTTTTACTGACCCTGAGGCAATTAGAGGTTAAGTTGCTTGCTTGGGGTCATACTGCTAATGAATGTTAGATTTCAGATTTGAACTCAGGATGACTCCAGGAAAGGCACTATATCCACTATGTCACCTAGTTGGCTATGTTGGAAGAATGTTCTTACAAGAAGCTCTTCTATACCTAGTCTCTCTTTTATTCTCTGGGCATCCATGAAGGATTAGAAGGGGCAAGGGAAGGCAGTTGACTTAATCAGAGTGAGATTCTGGTCAAGGGCATTTCAGAGAGCAAGCTCCAAAAGCCTAGTAGGTGGCCAACAGAACTTGTCATGTTAAATCTGTTCTTGCCTGATGGTCTTAAATGGCTATTATAATCAATGCTTACACAATTTTTTATTACTATTGATGTGAAAGTAGGACAAAGGCATAATAAGCATATCTTAGTTAATTTTTCAGTGTTCTCTTGTTTGCATCATTTGAAATATACTCTTACGCCTCACTCCCACTTGTTTTCAATTTCCAGTGATGTGCTGGAAAATGTTTGATAACTGAAAAAATGAACAGCACAATTTTATGTTTAATCTGCATCAATAGCATCTTCTCCATCATTTTATTAAATCTAGGCAATGAACAAAATAATAAACCAACTTCTGATTTGAAGCCTCTGCTAATTACTGAAGTATAAATGCTCCCGTGAAAATTGAACAATGGACTCTTGAGATTCACTTCTGGTTTACTGCAGCACACCCCTGTCACACACCCTAGTCCGCAGAACATTGTAGATTTGGCTTCAGTCACTGTAGCAAGGAACAAACAGGGTTAGGAAGGGAAATAGAAAGAAACCTACAGGTCATTTTAACTTGTACTTTCTAACTTATCAAGAGATTAACTTTGACCACCATCTTATCACAAACCTCGAGATTGACTGATGCCCCACTCCCTGTTCCATTTACCTTTATTTCATCTGTTCATCTTCTGGCAGATCTACTAAGGAATAGTAAAGTGGTCTTCACATCAGCAGTTATGATGGCGGAGATAAAAGGATAAAAAGTTGGGAACTGAATGGACACAAACTGGATAAGCAGGCTTTGGCTAATCAGAATTGACTTTATAGTTCTACAATTTTCTTTGAAAAGGTACTGATTAGAAGGCTCAATGCTTTCTTCTCCCTCCTGTTTTTCCTGTTTTAGGGGCTGGTTTGGGTTTTTTTTTCCATTTTGAAAATCTGGTCTTACCAAGTGACACTATGCCCTGTTTGAGACTGTCTGCCATGAATAGCTAACCATGCAAGCACTCAGCTAAGGGAGAAGACAAACTCTTTACTATTGTTACTTTGCTTTATAGTCGGCTAGATTGTGATAGGAAGGAAGCAGCAATGTGGAATAATTGCTTGGTGTCCGAAAGACCTGGGATTAAATCCCACCTCTGGCATTTATTGACTATGTGCATCTGAGCAAATAACTTAACCTATCTAATGCCTCTGGCAACTTCCTGGGATTTGTCCACTGTCATCATTGATGGCATCATCTGCTTTAATGGAAGTCTCTTCTACATCAACAAAATCACAGATCCTTTTTACAGTGGAAGATGATGGACAGTTGAGAGACAGGGAGTAGAATTAATTGATATACAGAGGACATTGATTTTCCATTTATGTTTTTCTCTTTTCTCTTCTATTATATTTTCGTATCTTTTGTATCAGAATCAATTTTTTTAAGGTGGAAAGGAGCATAAAGCTCATAGGACCATAACCAGGACCTAGGAAGGAACTTAGAGGCAATCTAATCCAAATCCCTCATTTTACAGATGAAGAAACTGAGGACCCAGAGTTCACATAGCCAAAGATCACATGGATAATATTAGAGAGATTCTCTGAATCTACAGCCAGAGCTCTTTCAACTGTATCATCATCCCCTTTATTTACAAATGAAGAAATTAATGTTTAGAGAAGTCTTGGCTTACCTGAGGTGATTAGAAATACAGTCAATCTTCAACATTCACATGTTTAACTCTCAGGATTTCAGTGATTTTTATTAATAAACTTATTTTCACTTTCGAGTTGGTGACTATGCACATTCGAGGATATGCATAGTACAGACAAAGTGTCTGAGCGTCAGAGATGATTTCAAAACCCTGCCAGTCTCAGCATCTTCTTAAAGCAATGACTCAAGTCCCAGAAACCTCTACATTGGTTTTCAGAGGGTGGCCAAAGTAAAGAAGTTTACATCAGTATAGGATACAGTGTGATATTTGAGGCAGCTAGGTGGCACAGTGGTTAGAGTGATGGCCTGGGAGTCCTGAGTTCAAATCTGACCTCAGACACTTAGTAACTGTGTGACCTTGAGCAAATCACTTAACCCTGTTTGCTTAAGTTTCTCCATCTGTAAAGTAGGAGAGAAGGAAATGGCAAAGCATTTTGCCAAGAAAACCCCAAATGGATCACAAACAATCAGATAAGAGACTTAACAATAATGATAATATATAGTATAATGCCCTCATACCACCATATGATACAGTAGAAGGTAAGATAAAGGTTAAAAAGTGTTTTAGTTTTAATAATTTTATTTGCTGTACAGTACTTATGATAATGTAGATTTCATATATTGTGAAAGTGAACATTGACTGAAATCACTGGGTTTTTTTTAAATTGAGATCTTAGCACAAAAGATCACAGAATACTAGGGAATTACTAGAGAGAAAAATGTTTTGCGTGTTATCAGTTTTATTTTGTGTATGGCATTTTATGGTCTAGTTCATGGTTACTGTGCTATGAAAAGTACATGTTATAATAATTAATGTTTTGTTATAAAGAATTGCACGCAGAAAACAAAAGAATTGTATGCAGAAACTGTATTTTCAGCAATCTCTAGTGAAGATTACAGTTTTGGGTGGTTGTAGGAACCTAATCCTCTATTTCCCATAGGTTCAGTGTATCAACATTCATCATTTTTTACTTTCATGATGTTTTCTAGAAAAGTTACCTCTATGAAAGTTGAGGATTGACTGTATATCTCATGATTCTCAGTATTGTATTCATTTAGATTCTTAGTATAATATTCATTCCACTCTACCTTGCCACATGTCATAACATAAGAGCAAGTAACTAGGATGTAAGGACCTATTTTTTGCTCTAAGACAGAAATTTCTTTAGTTTTTTAAAAATAATTTCTTTTCGGTTTTCAATAATAATTTCCGTAAGTTTCAAATTTTCTCCTCCTCCCTCCCCAAGATGGCATGCAATCTTATATGGGTTCTATACATATATTCTTATTAAACACATTTTCACAATAGTTATATTGCATAGAAGATTTAAAATGAGTGGGAGAAACCATAAGGAAAAAACAAAACATAACACAAGAGAAAAATCTGCTTCATTCTGCATTCTGATTCCATAGTTCTTTCTATGGATGTGGATGGCATTTTTCATGAAGAGTCCTTTGGGAATGTTTTAGGTCCTTGCATTGCTGTGAAGGGCTATGTAAGACAGCAGTTTTTAAAAGGGTTATGATGATGACAGCACTACCCTTTCAGCAACTAGAAGTGGTTGAGTTTAGCACTTACTAAGCAAGAATGACTGTTTTGAATAGAAATCTGCCATGTAATATGCTTTCCGGAGTGAATTTATCACTAGCCTGGCCCTACCAAATGCCCCCTCCTTCCCTTCTGCCCTTTCAGCAGCCTCATGATTTCCCAGAGTATCTTCCCAGGGGGATAGTGTTCCAGGACTTCAGTTTTCTCCTATACCAGATAGTGTCCCCAACCATCTTTTCTGACACACACTCAACTGAATCTGTTTTAAGTTGTTGATTTGAGGATGCATTTCATGCTGCTCGCCCCAGGCAAGTTTTGAGAAGTTTGCCTTGGTGCCAAAGTTGCTGGTTCCAGCTTGGCGTATTGCTATCTGTACGCTATTCTCGTTTAGAGGAACAATTTACCTAGCTTACTAATGTCTTATTCATGTTGTGGCAGCCCTATAACAAAAGTATCAAAATCATTGACTCTAAAAATATATCTCCCAACAGGCATGCTGTTTGACTTGTAGTCTTCATACTTTGAGTCAATATGTGGAGGAATCTTTCCATCCCCCTCTCACCTTGTTTATTTTTTAAAACATCCTCCTGCACATTCTCCTCTTTTATCAGTATCTGCCAACCAGCCCTTTTTCTGTATCAGGTTGGGCTGGTCCTACCTGGTAAAATTCCTGATTGGGCAACACCTGGTACATGCCTAACCTTGACTGACTGATGGTAATCCACTGTTTATCCAAATACTCCACCTCTTATTTCAGCTGCCTAAAATAGAACAAAATTCTGACCTTTACTTTTGGAAACTCTTAAAATGGAATAGAATCCAGATATCTGAGAATTCACCTTAACCCATTATGCCTTCATAAACTAATGCATACTTCCTATACCTTGTACATGACTGAAATTCTATAGATAAATGTCCTAAGGGTAACCACATGAGGAGAAACTGGATATGGCAAGGGTGGAGGGGTGTGTATCTGCAAGAGGAACTCTGATGAGGTCCAAAATGGAGGCTTTTCTGATCTAGGCCATCAGGTATCACTGGCTTAAGTATGGGTTTGAGCTATACACCCTTTTTTGTAGCCTAAGTCGTAGTGAAATTTGAAATTGAGGTTTGAGAAAGAAAATCTTCACTATTTTTGGCAGTTAAAAAACATGTGTCAATTCACATAAGCAGAAAGGCAGCCATCCAGATAGTGTACCTATTTTGCCACTCACTCAGGACAAGTAAAATGTGGGCCAACGTAGCAGTGAAAAATGTTCATTTATTCTCCATTAATATATATATGAATAAGTATTGCCTTACAAAATGACACTAACTATGGTTTCTATCCATGTTCAAAGAGGTCTGAACCACACTATGCATATCCTCTGAAGACAGTCTTTGAATTGATGCTACTTATTAATAACAAAGGAGGCTTTGACTATTTGACGAAGGGAAGATATGTGAGGGAAGAGTGGGGTAGATGATGAAAAGATAGAGATGAAAAAAGAAAAGAAATAAAGCAATGCAATAAAGCACTAAAATATAGAAAATAAGGTACAAGGAATTTCAGAAGAGGACACAAACTAGCAGGGTACTATCACATTAAATTGAATACACAGTTGTCCTTTCCAGATTGCAACTTTCTCCATCCCAGTTTTGATATATCTTGGGTAGGCATAAGAAATTAAATGGGAATTTTGGGGGGAGTTTTACAGAAGCTACAGACTAAACACAAAGGCCAGCAGATGACACTGAAAAAGTTTAGAAATTCAGAAATGCATAAAAGATATGTATAGTATTGTATAATACCAACATATTTTATCTTTTAATGCCATAATAATTCAGACTTCTATGGTACAAAAGGAGGGCCAAAAAATTTTATGTGGATTTTCCAGATCATGGGGGTGCTATACCCCTAACCCCCATGTGGAAGGGATAACTGTTCACTTAAATGAAATTTTTTGTTACCTCACCCCTCTTCCCAAACATTGTGTTATCACAAGATCTCATTCCCTTCTGTCAAACCCCTGGTAGCTGTGATAGACAGCGTCCTCCTGCAAGGAGGTCTCTCATTGGTCTGTGGAAACCTGTGGGAGGGACTGCATTTGCATGAGTACTGGCAAACAACCAGATTAATATTTCAATGGCAGAAACTGTCTGCCACCATTTTAAAATGAATTTAAATGGAAAGGGAAAGGGAAAGGGGCAGGAGCTGACTGGTGGTAACCCTTCTCCGGGTTACCTGCAGATTTTTTTTTTTTGTTTCTTGTCTCCTGTCTATACTCTACCCTTTTTCCATTCTAGTGTTTCTGCCACTCAGCACCCTAAGTGGAAGAGATGGAAGAGAGCCAGAGATGGGGCAGCACATCTTCTACAAATACTTTATGAGTGCCCCATAGACTAAACATAGATTATGAAATTTAGAGATCTTGTCCATTTCACTGGAAAGAGATGAGAGAAAAGGAGATCAACTGGAAGGCTTTTGCTTAAGTTCAGATAAGCTATGGAGTGGAGGCAGTTAGAATGCATAAATAAATATAGGTGTGGAAAAGAACATGAAAGTAGAATCCATAAAATTTAGCACATTTTGAAGATATATACTTAGGATGGGGGTGGTGAAGGAGAGGAGGAATTGAAAAATGATGGGAGGTTTCTAGGCTAGGTGCCTGGGAATTCCATAAACAGAAACAAGAAAATTAAGAGGAAATATAAGTTTGATATAGAAAGTGAAGAGCTTAGTCTTGGGTATGTTGACTTTGCAATATTAAGGGAACAAGTAAGTGGAGATGTCCAGAAGACAGAACTAGAGAACTAGAGCTTAGGAGAGAGGTCACAGCTGGATATATGGAAATTGAACAATACGTATATGATTGCTTTGACCCAGTTTGAAATGAAGCGCGATGTCAATACAACACCAATTAGAGCAGAACAATGATGGAATGAATCATACCGGTTTGGGTCATGCCCCACATAGAACCGAGGAGTACAGTGTCAGTGAGTAGTCATTCTGAGAGTTAACACCTCCTCCCCACAAGTTCCCTGAATGAATAGCGAGTTACAAGCCAGCTGCTTTGGAACCTCTGACTATAGTTCTTTTGTGTGGAACATGGAAATCTAGACTCTGCAGATTAGGTCTGCATGGCAGGAGGTGGGTATCAAGGAAAAAGGGAAGGGTTGGAGTGTCTTGAAACATAATTTGGGTTCATTCCGTTTTGATGAAATCTTTCCTCTCAATCTCCAAATGATTCACTTTTCTGGGGCACAACAAAAGGAACTCAACACCTTTGTCAAAGCAACCAGAGAAAGGAAACCTGGAGGCAAAGTTAATCATTTTTTTTTCTTCCTGGCTCTGGAGTCCAAAGATATCCAGTGACAGGGGAACAAGCATGCTTGTCATCACCTGCTCAGTCTCAGAAGACTGCTGCAAAGATTGGAACATTTTTCCATGCAAACAAGGGACATAAAAAAACCCTTTAGAATGGAATGATGACAGTACGTAAACTCCAGGTAAAAAGAGCCTGGACGTTGAAAGCTTCCGCCAGGAGCCCACAATGCACTATTCTTTGGGGATCAAGAGGAGAAGGTCTGATCTTAATCCTGTTTCACTGGCTTATCCAAATAGCAACTGCCTGCCATGTTACACTTTCCCCTGAAAAACTCTTCTGTGGTGGAAGGAAATGCAGACTGGAAGTATTAATTGCAAACATTATGGGCTCTTCTTTGAAGATGTCAGCAATTCCCTAGGGGATAGAGACATTTTTGGGCATTAAAAAAATAAAAGACAAGTTGTAGCACGGCCAAGTGGTTCCTATGTTAGGTTTTTGACAGCATCATCTAGTCTCCACAGTCATATAAGAAGTGGAAAAGATTGACTAGTCATATAATTAGTAATTTTTTTGGTGGAGATTTAAATTATTAAGATGGTATAGTACTGACTTACTTGGGGAGTGAGGTTAAAATGCCATCATTGAGATGTTGATGCTTATACCTTGATGTGATTTAAACAATTCTTTTTTTCTATTTTTCATGGAAAAGGGTAGTCCCAAAACATTTCTGCTACTGTTCTTTGGACATGGTTAAGGGAAAACCAAAAGAGTTTTTATAGACATTTTATAGACAGAGTAGCTATAGACATTAGCAAGAAGAAAAGCGATCCCAAGCCCACAACCAGTTCTTCACATTTCCCACAACTGGGCCAATAAAATCATACCAATATTTTTCCCCTGAAACATGGACAAATACCACATTTACTGGGCCTGGGGGCACTATAGTGAACTCACAAGGGTGCCAGAATATTTTAAATTTTCAAGGGAAACACAATAATAGTCACATCTTAGACACCTTGTGAACTAGGTAATTCACAATTTCAACATTAGATCTTTATTCCTCTCAATATTGTTCTTCAAACAGAGAATTTTTTTTACTTGTGACTTTTAGCTACACTAGAAATTTTTCAAACTTTCTCATTTCTGACATCATAACTTTGTCACACTGAATGTTCAACAGTTGCAATGTTAAAAAGCAAATACTGTGTAAAAATCAGTGTCCATTCTGATCCCAAGGTTTGAGAAGTTGTGTAGTGATAAACAGGCGCACACATCCCATTACTAAGTCATTATGGTTATTTGAACATGAACATGAAATATTGTTATTATTTTAATTTATGTGTGTTGCGTTTTTTTTTCAAAAGGCCACTAAGTTATTAGAACATAAATATTTGTTTCTACCTAAGTACTTAATGAGTGGAATTATCAGGTTTGGGGTTTTTTGGGGGGTGGACCTAGAAATGTTAAAAAAAAATTACTGAGAAACTAAAGGTTCTGTGAACTGAGAAAGTTTGGTAACCTTTGGTCTCATGGCTAAAATTAAGGGTCTTTTCTCATGTCACCCATTTTGCTATTAAATTAGTAGACATGTGTTCAGGGAAGATAATACTATCTATAGCATGGAAATGGCAAATAAATGCTTGATGAATGGATGAGTGAATGAATGAATGAATGAATGAATGAAATAGCCTCTCTCTGAACTTCCCTTGTCCATAAAACAGGGGAAATGTTGCCCACCCTCCTCCCCTCTCTTCACCCAATGTTCCATCCAGGAGCAACCATAATGAGAGGAATGTTTCAAGGGTCTCTTGGAAATAGAAGTTGAATTCGTCTAGATCTTCACACTAATGCTCTCTTATGGAATGCAAGTTCTTTAAGGCTAGGGACTATTTCTCTTTTTTCTGTATATTCCCAGGACCTGGCACAGTGCCTTGCATCTAGTAGGCACTTGATAAATGTTTGTTTGATGGAATTGAGGTTGCCTGTTGTTCCATCAAGCATGAGTTTTTCTCACCACAACTACCACCACCACCATGACCACCATCACCACCCCACCACCACCAAGGTCTTCAACAGAATTGCAGGTGGTTGTAGGGATATATTCTTATTTTCAAATCTCTATGTAGCAAGGAAAACATACAGATGCCAACCAACAGCCCATGTTTGCATGGAAGTGGTTAGCAACAACTCATCAGATGCTTCCCCGCATGCAGAAAACTGACAAAAGATGAAAACAGTCTTTCAAAACCATAAAGCCCTAAGACAAACAGACACAAACCCTGACGCTGAATAGACATGAGGTCACACAAGGGCAAGTTAACAGTGACTTTCTTTAAAGCTGGGTAATAGTGACTTTCTTTAAAGCTTTAAAACATGACATAACAAAAACTTGTAAAAAGCAGTTCCCTCATTTCCAAAGATCCTAAGGTTACACCACATTCATAGGGATTTGACTTGCATTCATGCTCCAGTGACAAGAGAGTAATTTTACAGAGTAATTAGTGCTTTCTGCCTAACCCAGCCCATGCCCCTTTAGGTTGGGCTTAAGCATTGCTGGTTTTAACCTAGCGTGACGGTAAAGCAAAAAAAAAAAAAAAAAAAAAATCACAATTTACATTATGACAAATACTGAATTCTTTTAAAACACAAACAACAAACAATAGATTTTATTACCTTCTATTTCCCCACCCTTTGAACGCATGCCCTTGAGATTTATTTAGATCAACTTGGGAGAACCAGGAGGTCCTAGGGGTGGCCAGGTATTTGTTCTAGGATCCCAGTGCCTGCAGCCTTTCATCAGTGAAGAAACAAAGATTGACACCTAGTTGGCACGAATAGCAGGAGGAATGAATTTGTGAGCTCGTTTGGTGTAGGGAATTCCCAGATTGAAGGAATTCTTCCTCTACCAATGGATATGGGCACCTTCTCTAGAAATTATAGTTTTAGAGTTCCCTAGGACACTGAGATGCTAGGTGGAACAGTGGATAAAGCACTGGGTTTAGAGTCAGGGAGACCTGAGTTCAAATCCAGCCACAGAAACTTCTTAGCTATGTGACCTTGGGCAAGTCAATTTAACCTCTGTTTGTCACCAGAGAAGGAAATGACAAAACATTCTATTATCCTTGCCAAGGAAACCCCATGGACAAAAGGTCCATGGAGTCACAAAGAGTCAGTACAATTGAAATGACTGAGCCACTGAGAGGTTAAATGACTTGCCTAGCATTTGCCAGAGATGAGTTTTTAAACTGAATCTTCCTGTCCCCAAGACCTCCCCCTTAATCCACTATTCCATACTCTTTTCTCCAGCAAGAATAATTGATTAAAATAGGAAGTTATCACATGATAGACTGGAAAGAGAAATCCTTCTTTGTTCCACCTTTCTCTCCCCGCTACTAGCAGCTTGCCTATCTGCCCATGGGTCTCTGTCTACCCATCAATAGGTCTATGTCGGTGTAATTCCACTCATTCTACTAACCTAAAAGTTATGTATTACTTTCCCTTAGAGCAAAAGTTCCTACTTAATTGAGGTCCCCCAGCCCCTGCCATCTATTCCTTTTCTCAGATGAAAATGTGGCCTTTCTCCTTGCCAAGACAGGTCCCTCTACCCACATCCTTTATACTATTCCATCCTATCTTCTCCAAAAAATTAGGATTAGTTGATCAATTCCCTATCACCTCCTTCAGTAATTGATGGAAGAATAACATACATAACAAATTTGTTATCTCCTTTGATCCTCAAAATAACCCTGGGAGGTAGGCAGAACAAATTTTTTCTGGGAAGTCTGGATTCAGTCAAAGGGCCACACCTGAAGACCTAGAGGGCTACCTGTGGTCTAATTCAAACTTTATAGAACAAATCCTTTTACTAAGCAGATTTGTTTTGTGAAGTCTGGATTCAGTCAAAGGGCCTCATTTAAGGACCTAGAGGGCCACATGCAGCCTTAAGGGTACAGGTATCCCACCCTGACCTGGGTCCTCTGGCTCTAAATTTATTGGGGTTTGTATCATACCATCATTTGACCATTTTGCATTTAGAGCAAACCAAATGATCAACTAGGATGTTCATCCCTACAGCTACAGCATCAGAATTCACCTGTGGTCTAAAGATAAGTCATTTCATTTCCGCCTTTTCATTTTGGTTTAAGATTACAATTTCTAGCAGAAGCATGAACTGGTTGCTATGGGAAATTTATCAGAATCTTGAGAGGAACTGCCTATGTTACCTTAGAGTTTGTGATGGAGAAAAATGAGAAAACTGGGCCAACCCTGACATGGACTCTAGACTTTGGAGAACAGATTTTGAAAGTTTCAGAAAAGGGATATGTAATAACTCCCAGGGTTATTCTAAGGATCAAAGGAGATAATAAGTATAAAGTACTTATCACTGTGCCTACCATATAGTACTATATAAATTTTGGTTATTATTATTAACAGGGAATTGAAATGGTAAATAAAGAGATAAGAGAACACCTAGTTCTCAGTGAGTCTGAGTCCTCAGGTTAGGTAAATTACTTCCCATTTTACCAAAAGTACTTAGATGTGATTGTCTAGTGCTATTGTTAATCTTTAAGAAATTGTGGGGCTGCTTGGTGGCACAGTGGATGGATGGCGTTTGGGGCCTGGAGTCAGGAGGATCTGAGTTCAAATCTGTCCTCAGACACTTAGTAGCTGTGTGACCCTGGGCAAGTCACTTAACTCTAATTGCCTCCCAAAAAAAGGAAAACAAAAATTAAAAATTATGATCAAATGAGATGCTTTAGGACTTGGAGCAGAAAAGTATTCTTTTTAAGAAAAAGTTACATTGTTTTAACCCTAAGCCAATGAACTAAGCTTCAATTCCTGCCACAATTCTAAAACATATTAATAAAGGAATGATTTATAAGTACTTAGGGAAAGAGGAATTATTGTATTGGCATAGATCCACCAAGAAAGTTCATACCATACTAATTGAATTACATTGAATTACTAGACTAGGCAATCAGAGTAAGACCAGAGACAAACTATGTGTGTAAGATTTTGGAAAAAAAGAAATCTCATATTTAGCCTTGTGAAAAAGATGGAAGAGTTCAGAGCAATACAAGTAACTAGTCCCAACTGGTGGTGTTTAATGGATCAATTTCCACACAGGAGGAGTTCTCTAATGGAGTATTAAAAGGATATGCCTTTCATCTTGCACTGTTCAACATTTTTAACAATGAAGGTTGAAGGCAGAAATTACATAATCACAGGAACTAGAAAAAAAGTCATAGACCTTAAAGTCCAGTTGTTTCTGGCTTAAAATTTGTTCTGTTGTAAGAGAGGCATCCAACCAATAAAGATCTTATTTCCTAGAGATTAAAGTATTTTCTTTTGGGACCACTCTATTAGGGTTTCTTCTAACGTTTACCATATTCCTAACAAGAGACCTCCTCCCCAACAAAGGGAAACCCAGTATTCCTCTCTCACCCCACCTAGGCAGCCCATTCCTCTTTGGATAGTACTACTGAAATTGTTAAAAACTTTTCCCTTAAACTGAGCTGAAATTTTCTTCTTTACAATGTTTATGCATTGCTTCTAGGCCCAAGCAGAACAAATCTAAAGCTTCATTCACATAAAACCCT
This sequence comes from Bettongia penicillata ogilbyi, assembly GCA_023548195.1. Classification (NCBI taxonomy): domain Eukaryota; kingdom Metazoa; phylum Chordata; class Mammalia; order Diprotodontia; family Potoroidae; genus Bettongia; species Bettongia penicillata. The sequence goes on from JAJHZJ010000629.1 coordinate 2,617,506, forward strand.
TCCAAATACTTAAAGATATAGCTGTCATGTTCCCTGTGGGACTTCTCTTCCCTAGGTTATATATCCCTGCTCTTCTTGGTATGGAAAATTGTTTAATAATTCACATTCCTCTTTTGGACAGGCTATAATGTTTGTCTTTTCAAAAATATGGTCCCCAAATTTGAACATGGCACTCCAGATATAGCTTAACCAGGTCAGATTATAGGGGAACCATTACCTCATTTTGGACATTGTGACTCTCTTCATATAACCCAGAAAAGCAACACTTGTGTCTTCCAAGTCACACCATTCTTATTCTTGACATGCTCTTTTCTCTAGCCATACCTCCATTATTCTATGTTTATAGCCGATTTTTGGAATCCAAGAGCGGACATTTATATTCATCTCTTTAAATTGTTTGATTTTTACCTAGTATTCTAAATCAGGGCTTTTCAGACTTTTTTTCCACCTGTGATCCTTTCTTAGAAGTGTGCATGGCCTGAAGGCATATGCAGTGCAAAGTGTACATGCTTTGTGTTCAGAACCAAAGCTTCAGTGAAGTTGCATGATACAACACAGCAAGCACTACCAGAAATATCTCGGATTCGTGGCAGTTTGATTTTTAATTAATTTTTGGTCATTGCACATTCAGAAACCTCTTCCTGTTGCCAAATTTTTCATGACCCTCATTATAGGGTCATGACTCACAGTTTTAAGAAGTGCTAAATCATCAAGAAGTGAACTGTCACCCAACATTTTAGCCAAGATGCACATAATCTAATGCTTCTGTCCAAGTAATGGATAAAACAGCACAGAGACAAGGACGGAGTGCTTAAATACTCTCCCAGGGAATTCCCTCCAAGTTAACTTCTTTGATACATAAGTGGATCTTGGGATTTCATTCTAATATTGAGAGCTGCTTTGGAGGGGAGCATCTTCCAGATCTCCCCACATTTTCTAGATTGCAATGGAGAACACTAGTTATCTATCAGTCTTGCTGTATAACTGCCTCACATCCTTTTCCATCTATGCAACTCTCCAGTGCTATCCTTTGTACTATTTCTCCTGCATAATTCTTCAGGTGATGATGAAAAGTCTCTTATTGGCTAATGAACAATTATTGAGGAACTCCCAGGCTGCAACTGAGAGTGAATACAAAAGGTACAATCCACTCTTCTGTCAGTCTCTCTCTTTGTTGACTTCATATGGGGAGAGCTACTTTGAACTGCTTGGTTGGGAAAGGCAGCTGGCCACATTTCCCCATCCAGCTCTCACTGTTTCTTTTGTGTTTATTTTTCCTGATCTTAGATGAATAAGTATTCCAAAAGGGGAGTACCCAGGCAACCAAGTTTGGGAGACCCTAAGGTCCCACCAGTAATTAAGAGGCAGTAGCAGAGGAAGTATCAGTAACCACAGGAGCTAAGAAAAGACTAAGCAGCAACTTAGAGATGGAAGTGCCCAAGCCACAAGTCTGTGGGCATTGCAAGGTCAGGAGATACCATAGTGTGGCCACTGAGCCTGGTGAGGAGCCAGCACCAGGAGACAAATAGTATTTTCCCCTTCTCCCATAGGGAGAACAAGGTAAATGTAGTATCTCTGAAGTCAAGAAAAGGGAGAGTGTTCAGGAGTGAAGTGGAAAACAGTGCCAGGTTTAATGGAGAGATCAAGGACGATGAGGATTCCAAAGGGGGCTATAGAAGCTCTTTGGTGTAAGAGCGGTTTCAGTAAAGCTGTTAGGGCAGAAGTCAGATCACAAAGGATTAAATAGTGGTGAGGACCTTTGGTAGTATAAGTTATGCACACTAGTAACAATCTACCTAGTCAAGCATGTGGTAAAAATTTTGCTTATGATTATCTGGGAATGCTGGAAAAGGGAGAACAGCTGTGGTCTTAGTCTGCAGGGGTACACAGCTGCTTACAGCTGCCAAGTTACCTCCTGAGACTATTTAACACTAGATGGACCAGGTGTAGAAATTGGTGAAATAATTTTTTCAAATAATTTTACTATCATTTACTATGATTTCTCCAATCTATGTAAACACACATTAAATACAAATAATTATAAGCAAAGAATATTATTTTACTTTGAAATAAAATTTTTTATCCTACTATCTCTATTATCTTTGCCTTATGAATTAACAAAATGCATTGCATCCATTGTCACAGTTCTGTCCTTCAAAGTAGTCTTAAATTCTAGCCCTTCTTAAGAAGGGTCAGGACATAGTCTCCATGTTTAAGAGAGATACTGGTGTAGAAACTAGCCCCTGGCTTTTTGGAAAGAGTTTAGAGAAGGAGGGAGTGATTGAGAGAAGAAAGAAGGATTCAGGAGGAATGAGTTTGGGTCAGATTTGCAGTTTGTGATGAATGGTATCAAGGGGAGTAGTATAAGGAAAAATCAAGCATGAGGACTGGGCAGTGTGGAGGACCAGCATGGAGAAGGGAGCCCTGGGAGCTCTGGGACCCTGATGATTTCTGCGTGACTGCCAATAGAATCAGAACAACAAAAACAGTCAGTCAGTCAAGAAGCATTGATTCTGTATTTAACATGCACCAGTCACTCTGCTAAGGGATGAGATAACAAAGAAAGGCAAAAACGCTCATATTCTAATTAGAGAGATAATATGCAAACAACTGTGTATATATAAGACATATACAAGGTAGAGAAGCTATAATGTAAGAGAGAGAGAGAGAGAGAGAGAGAGAGAGAGAACGAGAACACTAGTAGTGAGAAATACCAGGAAGGACTTTTTGCAGAAGGTAGAGGTCTTGAAGGAAGCCAGGAAGGATGAGTGCAGCATTCCAGGTACGGGGAACAGCCAATAAAAGGCAGGAGTTGGAGGATGGAACATTGTTTTTGAGCAACAGCAAAAACAAAACAAGCAAAAAAAAGGCAGTGTAACTGGATCATAGAGTTGGGGGGCTGGGGAGTAAAGTATAAGAACACTTGGAAGTAGGAGAGGAGGAAGAGGTCAGACTTTGAAGGTCTTTTTAAAAAAGCCAAGTAAAAGATTTTATATTTGAGCCCCTAAAGTTTATGGGGTCAGAGAACGGTGTGGTCAGACCAGCACTATAAGAAGATTACTTTGATAGCTGGAATGGAGGATGGATTGGAGCAACTTGGGGCAGAGAGATGAAGTACCCAGAAGGCTATTGTAATAGCCTGGAATGACATGATAAAGGCCTGTGCCTAGGTGGAGGCTGTGTGAGTGAAGAGAAGGGAGATAGAGATGACAAGATTTAGCAAAGGGTTAGATTGGCATTGTATGAGTGAGGATGACATCCAGAGAGTGAATCTGGGTGACTGAGATTAGTTAGCATCCTCTACTACAGTAAGGGAGTTAGTAGGAAGAAAGCGTGGGAGAGGAGTGAGATAAATTCTATTTAGGGCATATCTGTAGGGGATTAGGGGATATCTGTAGAACGTAGTTGGAGATGTCCAATAGGCAGTTGGTTATGTGAGAGTGGAGATCAGGAGAGAGGTTAGGGCTGGATAAATAGCTCTGAGAATCACCTGCAAAGAAATGACCTTTGAACCCATGGGAGCGAATAGGCCTGTTTGGTTGGGATATAGAGTGTGTAAATGGGGAATAATGTGAATTTTTCTGTTCCTTTTCACCAAATATATTATCCTTCCTTCTTCTCTCTTCTCCCATCCCCCTCAGCCCACCATAATCTTTCCAGACCTGTTCCTTACACTCCCTTTCCTTTTTAAATTCTCCATAATCCCTTGGCACCTTCACTTCTAGATGTGGCTTGACTTGTTAGAGGTGCCTATCTGAAAATTCCTATAAAAGCTGCTTACCCAGGACCTCACCAGTGAAAGAAAAAAAGAGCTCATTCAATTTTCTTTGAATTGTATTCTTATGGGACAATTCTCTTTATTCTCTTTCCTGCCAGTCCCCACAGAGACCAAGTCTTACTAAGTAACACTTTGTTATCTTAAAACACTCATTAAAGAACACACCCAATGGAGATCCCTAGAAGGAGGTCTGAAGCAGGTTACGGAGACAAAAAAAGCCCTGGTGTTAATCTTTATTTACTGCATTTCTTGGAACATAAGCAAATACCATTTGATTCCTTTAGATATCTGATGTAAGAATGAAGATGCAATAGTGCCCACTTGCTGACAGCAACTCCACGACTCAAGGTATCCTTGAACAGCCATAATGCTACCCAAGAGCTGAGTGCCACTGGGAAGTACCCCCTCATAGAATTAGCTGGCAGAGATCTTCACTGGATTAAATCCCTGAGGTATATTAGAAAATTATGACATCTGTTATGAGTGTGCCAAGAGTTCACATAATGGGCATCATTTCAAGGCGGAAGTATCAGAGGATACCAGCCATGAAAGGTGAGAACATTTTGGCATACTGGTGTTCCCCTGGGAATAACAGAGATCATCTCACAATTCAATTGACTGCTAGGTGGGGCAGTGGATAGAACACTGAGCCTACAGTCAGGAAAACCTGAGTTAAAATTGGACCTCAGACACAACTGTGTGACCCTGGTTGAGTCATTTTATCCCAATTGCCTCAATTTCCTCATCTGTAAAATCAGTTGGAGAAGTAAATGGCAAACCACTCCAGTATCTCTGCCAAGAAAACCCTGAAAAAGTTCATGAAGTCAGACATAACTGAAAGGGTTAAACAATAACAATATCACAGATTCGAGGTAGCACTTCAATCATGGAATCTCAGAACCGAATGGAGGCCAAAGATTCTAAGTTTCAACCTCTTAGCTTACCAAACTTAGCAAGCTCCTGAATGACTTCTACTACTATTACCACTACGACAGAAGTAGCATCTTCCATTTCTTCTTCTTTTATCCTTTATCCTTGAGTTCTTATTTCTATCAGTGGTCAGAAAGCTGGTCCTGGCAATTCCAAAAGACTCATGATGAAAAGATGCGATCCATATCCAGAGAAAGAACTATGGAATCTGAATGCAGATGGAATTGCGTTATTTCCACTGTTTTTGTTTTTATTTCTCATTGTTTTTCCCTTTGGTTCTGATTCTTCTCTCACAACATGACTAATGAAGAAATGTTTAACATGACTGTACATGTATTATCAATATCATATTGCTTGCTAGAAAGGAAGAAAAGGAGGGAGAAAAAAATTGGAACTCAAAATCTTATAAAAATGAGTGTTGAAAACTATCTTTATATGTAATTGGAAAATATAAAATACTATTAAGTGGAGGGAAGAGAGCTGGTCTTGGGAGTAAGGAAGACCCAAGTTCAAATTTCTCTAGTTGTACAACTTTCATCAAGTTGCTCAATTTCTCATTGTCCCAAGTAACTCTTAAAAACTAATGGTTACAGATGGACAAGCTGGTGTCTAAATGACCTTGAAGACTCCCCTGATTAACTCCACTGGGTGTTTAGTGCTCCCCACAAATATTTTGTGTTTTTCTGGTATGTATTTTGTATTGCTTTCTCTGTATATATGGTATTCCCCCTCCCTAATAAACATAAGCTCCTTAAGGGTAGAGATTGCTTGTTTTTGTCTGTTCCCAGTGCCTTGTACAGTGCATGGCACATAGTAAGTGCTTAATAAAAACATGCTTGTTCTAAATCCTCATTTTCCAAAGTCTAGAAATGTTTCTCATGACACCTGAGAAAAATAGTAATTAGGATAAGGTGGAGGAAGAGGAGTTGGTGATGGCAGTGTTACAGTTTTGATCATATTTTGTTTTCTGACATGCAGAGCACCACTGCTGATAGCTTCTTTGCCTTCAATACCCTTTACTTAATACATACTTAGTAATATACTAGGAGCCTGCTATGTGCACACTATCATATACTGAGGATATAAAGAAAACAGATACATTAAGATCTATAGTTAGAACTTGACAGCTAAGCCAGAAGGAGAAAGAGAAGGTACTGATTGACTACAGTAATTAATGGGGAAAGCAATGAGGGTCTGTAGTAAGGTGGTGGCCAGGTGAGTGAAGAAAAGGGGACAGATTTGAGAGAAGTGGAGAGGAAATAAATAGGATTTGGAAACTAGATGCAAGAGAGAGGGAAGATTATAAAATGCCAAGGTTTTTGTGAAGGCCAATGGTGCCACAAACTGAAATGGGAAAGCTAAGGATACCATCAAGTTTAGGATGGAAGATGGGCTCAATGTTGGGCACATTGAATTTAAAGGAGCTGGCCAGAGTTCCAGGTGAAGATATTCAAGTAGTTGTAAAGCCACAACTATAGTACAAATGTGTGTATGTGTGTGTGTGTGTGTGTGTGGCTAGGAGTGGGAATGGGTAACAATTGAGACAGCACTACAGAAGCATGAATGGTTAAGATGCCCTTCTGTATGTACCTGATGAAAAGCCTATGATAGGAATGAACCTAGGCCTAGATATTATAGCTGAAGGTGTCTATTAGAAAGCAACTGCTAGAAATCAGCTCAGACCTTTCATACAAAGCCCTATTCAGAAAGATCTGGCACAATTCAGTGCATTCAGCTAATTCCTACTGTCTCTACCACTCTTGCGTGAGATAAACAACTTAGACGAAAGTCAGCCGCTTCTTTTACGTAAGCCATGTTGTAAATCAAAGTGGATTTACTTCACTAGGTATCAACCAAGTGGTACTATTGGGTAGTGTAAACTTGGCTTTAGATAACTGGTGGTTTGGGGGAAATTATGTAATAAATTAGTTGTTAGCAAGGTCTACTCTTAGCTCTGTCACAAATTTGCTTCATTTCTTGGGACAAATCACATCATCTCTCTGAGCTAGTTTTCTTCATCAGGCAAATGGTAAATGGCACTTCCTTTGAAGGTATCTAATGAGGACTCTGTCTTCAAGAGTGATTACAATTTTCTCTAATGAAGAAAATGATTGAGATGCTCTTGGCAAAAGTCTAGGCCTCCCCCAGCTTACTAGTATATAATGAAAATGACTGAGTCATTTGGATTTGTTTGTGAAAAGGAAAAGTTTATGATGGCAATTTGGGATCAGATCAATACTGCCAGAAATTGCAGAAGGGTTATCTCTGAGGAGCCCAGGCAGTAATTGATGCAGATGATATAAAAAAAAATGATAGGAAATGTGCAACACATTACTACACACTACAAAAATTTAACATCTATTGAATCCCAGGAAAGATTAATACCTGTGACCAGAATGATTAATCAGTAGCTTGCTATCTTTCATGAACTGACACATGACAAATCTCTGTCAGTTCTATCTTCACATCTCTCAAAACTTTCCCCTTTTGTTTACTTGTGTGGCCATGACACAAGTTCATACCCTCATTGCCTCTCCTTCTCCCTCTTTGTTCTCCGTCTCTCTCTTCTCTTTTACCCAGTGGGCAAGTTCTAATCACAGGGCTAAATGTCACTTCTTTCCTGCCCCAGGCTCTTATTTGAGGTCCTTTAAGGAAACGTGGCTTCAAAAGTATAATTCCAACCCCACCAATTGCTTTTAATTCAGGTAGTCATTATATTTCAAGTTTATCCATGACTTCTCCTACTATTATTAATTATTACTATTACCAAGGAGGTATCTTCTCGTTTCTTTTCCTTCTTCTTGCACTTCCTTTGTTCTTGACTTCTCGTGTCTTTCTTCAAATTATTTATTTATTTTTAGTTTCGACGTTCAGTTCCACAAGCTTTTGAGTTCCAAATTTTCTCCCTCTCCCTCCCCCCATCCCAAAATGGCATGCAATCAATATAGGTTCTACATATACATTCACATTCAACATATTTTCATATTAGTCATGTTGCAAAGAAGAATTATAACCAATGGAATGAACCACAAGAAAGAAGAAACAAAACAAAGTAAAAAAGAGAGAGAGCAAATAGTATTCTCCGATCTGGATTCAGACTTTGCAACTCTTTCTCTGCATGTAGATAGCATTTTTCATTATGAATCTTTTGGAGTTGTCTTAGAACCTTGCATTGCTGAGAAGAGCCAAGTCTATCAAAGTTCGTCATCACACAATATGACTATAACTGTACAATTTTCATTGTCTTCTCATTTCCATCAGTGGTTAGAAAGCTGATCGTGGGAGTAGGGAAGACCCAAGTTCAAATTTGTCTATGTTGTATGGTCTTCACCAAGTCACTTAACTTCTCATTGTTCCCAAGTAACTCTTAAAAAATTATGCTTACAGATTGAATAATGGGGATGTAATTTTGATTTCTTATCCTAAGCGTGTGTGTGTGTGTGTCTATGTGTGTGTGTGTATCACGTAGAGAGGAAACCAGTTCTTTAACCGCACAGAGTATCTGGGTACATATCAGTGAACATTTATTTATTTAGACTTGGAAATCCAAAAACATTAAAAATCAGGGCTTGATTTAATGTTTTATTGATTGTCTAGACTTAAGAAAGTGATGGAGAAAATGGTAATAATGCAGGTTAAATTGAAAAGTGTGTCCTGCATACATTTTTTTTCTGGAGAGCCAGTAGTTAAACATTTACCAGTACTCCCCTGGCTGTCATTAAGGAGCAGCCATCAGTTCCACATAGGAGTTGGGACTAAATAGGCAGGAGGCAAAAACTATAAAAACTCTCAAAGGCAGAAGCTCAAATTTTGACAAATCCTTTGTTTTTCCATACAGAGCACATTGCTACTCCCCACCCCCAACTCCCCCTGGAATGAATTCCATGAAAACTCAGCCACCACTAGCTAATATTTCTTTTTAAGTAAGAGTCTATAGATCTGTTTGTTTTTATGGCTTTTGCCAACTGGTGGATCACTGTGTTGAGCAGGTCAGTGCCAAGATAAACATAACCCATGAGCTCACTGGGTTTGAGATCACAGAAATGGATGTGTTATCTAAAGTGGGGAGTTTGGACTGACTGTTTTGCTGTCTTAAAGGGAAAAAAAATAAGCTCAAGTATCAAAGCAAAATAAAAGGTTAACTCAAAACATTTCAGGGGTCCCTTTGTCTTAAAGCTTCTCTGCTTCAAATAGCAAAGCCAAGGTTTTAAACCAGTGCTTTGGGAAAGAAATGAATAGGGAAATTTCTAGTAATGAGTAAGATGTAAAATACGGTCTGTAGTACATTAAAGCTCCCATCCCCCACAAGAGAAAAACTAATGCTTCAGGGAGATGAAGGAAAATATCTGACCTAACTTCTAAATGGATCATTGTCCTTCTTAGACTACAGGTTGATGGGAGATAATTGGACATTGGTTACTTCATTTCCTATTTTTACTCATTGTTGTAAAGGGACTGGAGCAAAAGCTGGAGGGAGAGCTGGAGGGGAAATGGGGAATGACTGAAGGAATCTTTGATAGCCTGGCTCTCCTGTAATGAGGCATATGCCATAGAGGATCCTAAAGAGAAATGTAATACACTCCTGACAGTCTGTCAGGATCTAAAGTATACTATGAGAAGAACCATCATAATTCCTTTTACCTCTAAAATAAAAACGTTTGCTGGGCCTGGGGCATTGTAATAGCTGGCACTTACAGAGTTCTTTAAGATTTGAATATTATCTCATTGGTTTCATTTAATCCTCTAAACCAGGGCTTCTTAAACTTTCTCACTTGTGACCCCTTTTTCCCCATTTCTGCAACATTTTGCTGGCTTGCATGGACTGAGGGTATGTGCAGTGCACAATGCACATACTCTGTGTTTAGGACCAAGGCTAGAGCGAAGTTGCGTGATGCAGCCCAGGCAAGCTTGCCGGAAGCACTTCAGCTTCATTAGGCATTCGATTTCTAATTCATTTTTGGTCGTTCAGCACTCGGAAACCTTTTATTGTCACCCATTTTTTTTATGACCCACGGTTTAAGAAGCACTGCAAAACAACCCTTCGAGGTAAATGGTGTTATCCCCATTTGGCAGATGAGGAAAATGGAATTGAGAGAGGCTCAGTGACGTGACCAGCGTCACACCACTACTGAGTGTGTGGAAGCAGGATGCAAATTCGTATTTTTCTCTTACCAAGTCCAGTCCCCTATCCACAGTGCCACCTAGATGCATCCTTACAAACAGGTTGTTGTTTATCCTTTGCACTCAGAAAGGACCAAAATTTTGTCACCATGTCAGGGTCAATGTACAGTGTGTCCAGCTGTGGTTATGACCATCAGGGAGGGAGAAGTGTCTAAATTTGTATATCTTATATTTCTTTTGAGTTACTGCAATTTTGCTTTCCTCACAGAGCACAGGGTTCTCTTTGATGTAGAAATGCCATGCTGGGCAGTCCTGTGCCAGTGTCTCCCATGTCTCACCATTGAAACTCTTGAGAGAGACCTTGAAAGTGTCCTTGCATCACTTCTTCTGACCACCATGTGACTGCCTACCTTGTGTGACTTCTCCCTAAAGTAGTCTTCCCCTCCCACTTAATAGTATTTTATTTTTTTCCAATTACATGTAAACATAGTTTTCAATATTCACTTTTATGATATTTTGAGTTCCGATTTTTTTTCCCCTTCCTCTCCTCCCCTCTCTCCGATAGCATGCAATCTGCTATAGGCTATACATGTACAATCATATTAAACATATTTCCACATTAGTCATCTTGTGAAAGAAGAATCAGAACAAAAGGGGGAAAGCATGAGAAAGAAAAAAAAGAGAAAAAGAGGATGCTTCAATCTACATTCAGACTCCATAGTTCTTTCTCTTGATGTAGATAGCATTTTCCATCTTGAGTTTTTTGAAATTGCCTTGAATCATTGGATTGCTGAGAAGAAATAAGTCTATCAAAGTTAGTCATCACACAATGTTGCTGTTAACTGTGTACAGTGTTCTCCTGGTTCTGTCCACTTTACTCAACATCATTTCATGTAAGTCGCAAAGTAGTCTTTTAAGGCAAATAAATATACATTTGGCATTTGAACAAAATGGACAACCTTTTGCAATTGTGCCCTCTGCCGTAGAGTTTGATTGCTGGGCAGTTCAGCTTAAGAAAGGACCTCAGTGTCCAGTACCTTATCTTCCCAGATGATCTTCAGAATCTTTGCCTGACAATTCAAAGGAAAAGAGGTCAATTTTCTGGCATAGTGCTGGTAGACTGTCCAGGTTTCACAGGCATTCAACAATAAGGTCAGCACAATGGCCCTGAAGATCTTCAGTTTGGTAATCAGTCAAATAAAATACCTCTTTTCTCCCACATTCTTTCAGTCTCCCGAAATGCTGACCTAGTTCGGGCAATGCATGCATCAACCTCATCATCTTTGTGTACATACCTGGAAAGTATTCTGACAAGGTAAGTGAACTTATCCATAGCTTTCAAAATTTTCTATAAATGGTGGTTGTATATATGTATGATGTGGTGCTGGCTGGTGAACCCCCAGGTTTGTCAGGCCAAAATTAAATCAAGTGACAGAGAATCAATCCACCTTTGTTGCATCTCAGCCTTAGAGGCTGCATTGAGTGCACGATTATCTGGGAACAAAAAGCCACAAACCAACTCTTCCTTCACTTTAGTCTGGGTTTGTGACCTTTTCAAGTTAAATAATTCATTGTAGGTGTAGTAGTTGACTTTGATGCCATTTTCATACTTGTTGAATGCATCCAACAATATCACTGAAAATATCATGTTAAAAGGCTTGGGAGCAAGCATATAGCCCTGCTTCATTCCATTGGTGCAGTAACTGAGAAAGTACAAGAGCGGTGTCCATTACCCAGAAACTATGCTAGTATGCCATCATGAAACTGACATACAATACAGTTGAACTTCTCTGGGCACCCAAATTTTGCCATGATCTTCCACAGGCCCCCATGACTGACAGTATCAAAGGCCTTGGTTAGATTGATGAACATTACGTACAGATATCTGTTCTGTTCCTGGCATTTCTTCTGGAGTTGTTGGGCAGCAAATACCATGTCAATTATTCCTCAGCCCTTTCTGAAGTCATGTTGACTGTTGGGTAGATGAACATCTTCCAGGTGAATGATTAGCTGCTTAAAGAGGACTCTGGCAAGATATTCGCAAACAATAACTAAGAGAGAAATCCCTCTCTAGTTGTCACAGGACAGGCTATTTCCTTTTCATTTCTATAGAAGGACAATAGAAGCATCTTTGATCTCCTGAGGGATAACCTCTTGCCATATAATCCAGAAAGTTTTGGTCATCTTTTGCATGAACAGTGACTCCCTGCCTTGTAGATCTCAGCTGGAATGGGATCATCACCAGGCACTTTGCCACATGAGAGAAGACTAATTGCATTCAAAACTCTACCTCAGTTGGAAATTCAGCTAAAGAGGGATTGACTTCAACCTGAGATATATGGTCAATGGCTTCAGCATTGTTTCATGACAGTCTGTTGAGAATACTATGGAAGTGTTCAGCCCATCTCTCCAGGATCGTATTCTAACGACACTAATCAATGTGGCTCCATCAGTGCTGAGTAGTTGAGATGCAGCAAAGGTCTTTAACCCATAAATAACCTTCAGGGCATCATAAAAGCAGGTTGTTATTATCAGTATAAAACTGAATTTCTTCTGCCTTCTTATTAAGTCAAGAATCCTGCATCTTTCTAAGTTTTGCTTGTACTTTACTTTTGATAGAGTTAAATGGTGCTTATAGAGATTGATGAACTATCCTGCTGGAAGACCATTCAGAGTTCTCATTTTTTTCATTTAGTTGCTTCTGAATTTCCCCATCACTTTCATCAAACCAGTCCTGATGTTTGTGAGCGTTCTGGCCCATAGGAGGAAATGTGATGCTTTATACCAAATCTCTGAAAGCTGCCTACTCCTTTTCTGCTGTACTGTTACCAACAGTGTGTTGGCTAAGCTTTCCCTCCAAGTCAGTAACAAACTGTTGACACACAGGTACTCTATCTGTTGACAGTTAGTCTCCTAATAGTTGTCACAACTAGGGGCCACTGCTTTTGTTGAATACGAATGTTTAGCTTGGAAAGGATAAGTCTGATCAGTCCAGCATGCCAATATACCATATATCACTTTCATCACTCTCATATCCTGTCTGGCTCTTCTCCTTACAATGACATAGTCTATTAAATGGCAATATTTGCTGCTAGAGTACATCAGTGAAGTTTTGTTGTATTTAGGTAGATGGAAGACAGTGTTGGTGACATGCATAAGTTTTCAATAGTAAATGACCATTGTTCTCACTGATTCTGATTCCACTTCCCAATTCCCTGCCAGTTCTGATAGTTGATGCCTACTCTGGCATTAAAGTCACCCAAAATTACAAGCTTGTCCTTTTTTGGCACACTGTAATGCCAGTGTAACACCCATAGCAACTGATATGAATATGCACACATATTCATATGCACACATATTCAGGGTTTGTTCACAAAATATAATAAACTCTCCTCCTCCAAGACAAAACCAAAATATGTATTTGGAACATTGCTATTATGATACCAGAAGGCAAGGTACAATCCAGGGAGCACCAAAACTGCAAGCAAGTTTCCCTAGGAAAGGTCTTCCTTCAGCCTGTTTTTCTCACTCTCCCTGCTTCTCTCTCCACCCACACCTTTCCACACTCTGAGAAGTCTTGGGGATAGGAGCAGGGTCAAGTGGGGAGGAGCTCACCTGGGATATGGCTGACAATATGGAAGGATGAAGGCAGTAGGCAATGTAATAGATTCTTATTTCAACTAATTATTCTTGCTTCATTGGAATTAAGTTCAGTTGTTTCCATACTATTGAAATTGTTGCCACAACATTCTAAATTTTTATTTCTTTGGGCAAAATCCCAGTACCCTTATCCTACTCTTGTCAAGAGGCTCAGCAGAAAAGAGGAAGAATGATTTTCATGATATCTGAGATCACTTTAGGCTCCAATTTCTGATCAGACTGGAAAGTTTCACAAGTTTTCTACTTTGAGATTTGAATATTTTTCTCTAGAAGTTTTTCTTCTTCTAGAAGAAGTTCTACCTTCAGTAAAGTCATTCAAAATCCATTGAAAGCAATATCAAGTCATGGGAGTTCCATTTGCTACATTTCATCCTTTGACTGAAACCCCATTTGTTTGGATTTTTCATTGAGGAATATGTCATTGTTCATGATGACCTGAATAATAATCCTATCCTCCTGAAAGACTATTCCTCAAGTTGCTAATCCTCCTCTTCTGAGAAGACCAGGACTTTGAACATAGATACCAGTCCCTTGATTGCAGAAACAAATATTATATACTCAGGGCAAATTACTGAAAAGTTTGTTTTTTTTTCTGCTCTCCTGACTGATCGAGATCTTCAGCTTTTTCTTCAAATTTCTTGCATGTTTACAACTCATCTGATTAACATTTTGTTACTTCTTTTATCACATCTTTACACATTTATGTCCTTTTATCTCCTCTTTACAACTTGATAGCCACACCTAACTTCCTTTCTCTTCTCTGACTAATCTCTTATTTTGCTTTGGCCATTTGTTTTACTTATTTTTTATTACTTATATTGCCTTATCAACTAGCTTATCCTTCTCTTCATTTCCTTTCTCCTCAAGTCTTTCCCTTCTTAAACTTAAACATTTTTCTCCCAGGACTGAAATTCAAAGTATTTCCCCACATTTCTCCCTCCACTCCAAACTCCAATTCAGTATTGTGCCTTCCTCACAAATCCAAATCCATCCCCAGCATCTCATGTCTTTCTTATTGTTCAACATTTGTCCTCCTCCATTGCCTTTTGCTACATAATTTTCCCCTTTAGAAGCAGAGATCTAGAAAAATTATACTTGAGTTAAAAAGAAAAATCACCACTCAGCATTAGAGTAGGAAGTGTGGCTAGACAGAAAATTATCTGATAAATATCTGAAAGTTTTAATGGATTGAAAGCTCTGCATAAATCAGCTAAGCGATATGGAAGCCAAGAAAGCTATCGCTGTCTTTGGTTGTTTTAAGAGAGGTATAGTTTCTGGGAATGAGGATGGTTATAGCCCTGTTACACTCTTCTCTAGCCAGAACACAACTGAAATAATTTGTTCAGTTCTGGGTATTATGTTTTACATAGGACATTGGGAAACTGGAAATGTTCCTACAGTGGGGAAACTAGCAATGGTGAAGGGTCTAGAGTTCATTCCATAGGGAAATTGCTTGAAGGAATTAAAAATATTTGGCCAGGGAAACAAGATAGTGGGAACATGTGATAGCCATCTGTGAGTATTTGAAGGGCCAACCATGGAAGAGGACCCACATTTTTTTTTCTGTTGATACAAGAAGGCAGAAAGTTACAAAAAAAAAAATATAGATCAGGAAAAAATGCCAAATGGTCAGAGCTATTCAAAAGTAAAATGGGTTGCCTGTGGAGGTAATACTGATAATAACAACAACTTCTGAAATCTGTATAGTGCTTACTACGTGCCAGGCACTGTTCTAAGCACTCTGCAAATGTCTTGGTTGATCCCCCCTCACAACAACCCTGAGAAGCAGGTGCTATTATTGTCGTCATTCTAAACATAAGGAAACTGAGGCAAGTAGAAATAAAGGGAACTGCTCAGAGTCACACAGCTAGGGGGTATCTGAGGCTGGATTTAGACTCAGGTCTTCCTGACTCCAGGCCCATGCTTGATCCACTACCCTACACCACCTGTCTGGCCAAGTAGGTTCTCCCTTACTACAAGACTCCAACAAAGTTGTATAAGCACTTGATAGCACTATGTAAAGGAAATTCCTTTTCAGGTAGAGGTTTGCAAGCAGTCTGATGCTCTGGAAAAAAGTGTCAGATTTGGCATTGAAGTTCAGAGGTTTGACTCCTGCTTCTTCTCTTTACTATGCATATGGCCTCAGATACATTACTTAACGACTCCAGCCTTCACTGCCCTTATCTAAAAAATGAGAGGGCTGGGTTTTACCTCCAGCATTTATGCCAACTGTTTTTCTATGGTCCTGTGACTAGAGAGCCACTGAGGTCTCTTCCAGCTCTGAAATTTTGCTTATTATATGCTGTATATCATCTTGTTGGGCACCGAGGTTGCCCAGTAGATAGCGTGCCTGGTGTGGAGTCAGGAAGACTTATCTTTGAGTTCAAATGCAACTTCAGACATTTACTAGCTGTGTGACCCTGGGTAAGCCACTTAAGCCTGTTTGTCTCAGTTTCTTTATCTATAAAATGAGCTGGAGAAGAAAGTGGCAAACCGCTCCAGCATCTCTGTGAAAATAACCCAGATAGGGTCATGAAGAGTTGGACACAACTTTAAAACAACTGAACAACAAGAACAAATCATTCTATTGGGTGTGTCCCAAAAAAGGCAGCCCTATGCTGCACATACACTGTTGTGTATACGGAAGGAGATATGAGTCATCATTGGGAAGAATATTGAGCATGGCCCTGTGTGCCTGAGTGAGAAACTTACCTCAACTGGTTTCAGATAGTCTTCAGGAAAGGAGTAGGGAGAAAAGAATTTGGAATAGCGGATAAGTATGAGAAGCTGGACTCATATTGTTTCTGAACTTGGCTACACTTCTAGAGACTTCTAAGAGTAGTTTTCCTGTAGTAAGATCATTCCCTCCTTGTTTGAGCTGAGTTCTTATTTCATTCCCAGCCAAAGAATTCATTCATTCTTCTCTATTCTTTCGTATGTCCTAAATCAGTGGTATCAAATTGAACTGTGCAGGCATATATTTACTTAGAAAACCATTCATGAACATTATCTATGTTGTATTGTATTTTTATTAATTTTTGTTAAACATTTCCCAATTACATTTTAATCTGGCTCTGCACTCGGGAGTTTTGTCAAAGCTGTGAAGTGATCTCCTTTGTTCTAATTTTTTCAACTTTCATTTGTTGTTATCCTTGTCCAAATGGGTTTATTTGCTGCTTGTGATGATTTTTTTGTGCACCTGGTAAATAGCAGGAAGGGGCTAAGTTGGTGAGTGTAAGCCATGGGAGTGACCAGGTACATAGATTTTATTCTGGACCTATCATCCCTTAGGTCAGAAATAATTGAAGGCAGATAGATGAAATTCTAGCCCACTATATCTCTTGAAGAATGGAGGAATTATTCCTTAGCATATTCTGTCCTAGAGCTTGCCTGCCTCTTCCAGCTATTGTATTGGTGGTACAGGCATGGCCTTTGGATATCCTTTACTCCCCTTAGAGGTAGGTCTGAACTTAGATCATATCTCTGCATCCCACCCATGAGTCATTTCTTTATGGATTAGCCCTACACACTGTAAGCCTTACATACATAAACACAAACCATGCTGTGATGGAATATTCTCACTTTATATATACCAAATGTTACAGATGGATGTTCTCTGTTTTTAATTCTTACCTAATTTGAATGAGTTATTATTAAATACCATGCATTATTTATCAATTTATCTGATGTTTACCAATGAAATGAATTAAGACACTAAGGCAGTTGTAACTAGAAATTCTTGAACCTCAGACGAATTCAGCAGGGTAGGGGAGAAAGAGAATCGAGGCAATACTTTAGGAACCCATAGGATACAATAACTACAAGTGCTATTTCACCAGTAGATAGTGGATGGTCCAATCTTTGACCTGCACCCCTATGAAAATTGGGATAAGGGAGCTCTAGGATAGGTGTACCATGGCAAACAGCCCTGGTTCTGGTAGGTTATAGTGGTTGCATAAGGCAAGGTACTGGGATGCTATTTATTCTCAGAAAGAAGTTCCTTCTCCCTCTCTAACAGGAAATACATTCCCAGATGTTGATGCCCTAGGGAAAAGTCCCAGTTTTCCCAGGATGGTTACAGTACTCTGAGGGAATGCTATTAAAGAGACCAATTTTAAAATTATATATCAATGCTTTTTCATTCCTGTTACTATGTGATGTGGTGTCATGGATTTGCATATCAAAGCTTTAGGCTCATGTATCCACTAGGGTATGCTGATCAATGTCTAACAACCAGTACTGGGAAGTAGGGGATTGGGGAACGGAGGAGGGGACTGTACACAGGACACACTTTTAAATTTAATCTTTATTTTTACCACTTTCTCCATCACTTTCATAAGTCTAGATGATCAACAACAAAAAAAAAAAGAAGTGTGTATTTGTAGCGTTTGCTTGATTCCTGACATGTAAATGCTCACACGAAAATTTAACAGACCAGGTCTCAGGACCCAGTTCAAGCTGGCTCCAGCACACCGTGGTGCCTGGAGAAGTTATGTAAAAGCTACACTTAACAAATTCAATATTCTGTCAAAGAAATAAAGGGAGGGAAGGTAAAAAAAAAAAGGCAAAAATACCAATGAGCCAGCCTCTAGAGTTTTCTTTGAGTAGAACTGCATTTCTGGGATTTGCTCAGAAGGACCCTAGGAACTCTAAACTTTCTAGAACTGAAGCCACCAAGTCCCCCTAAGCTGTGCTCTGTATCAGGGAGGGATCATTTAAAAGTTCAACCTCCCTGATAATCTACTCAAACCAAGGAACTAGGTGATCCAGAGCAAGTGACATAAAATCCAATCTAGCCATTTGCTAAATGGCCCCCAGATTGGTTGGAGCTGGTACTTCATTTTTACCCAGTACAGTCATACTGCCTTTTGCCTGGTTTCTAGATGTAGTCTTTAATTCTTCCAGTTCTTTGAGACCAAAATACAGACGAAGCAGCAGAGCCTAAGTGTGTTCTATTCCTGGATGTAAAAGGCAATACCCTAACCTGAAATACAGCATCTAAAGGTAAGATTCTTCCCAACACATAAGGTCTTTTAGCATGAATGACAATTTGCATATAGAAAGTTTATGAAAAGCCAGTGACCCTCTTATTCAGTCAGGAATTTGTCCCTTCACTAATTGGTACTGTCATTCCACATTATTAAATACCTAACAACTTATTAAAGAAACTTTCAAGGAAATAAAATTGCTGATGGCGATAACTGTTGTCATCAATATTTTACTATAATTGTTTAATGTGTCCTTTCTTAGCCTTGGTATCCCAGTGGTATTATGATGTCCCATTGTGGATACTCTTTCCATCAGAGTAGATCACAACTCTTCCATACTTTGTCATTCTGGACAATTCTTGCGCCTGTTTTTCTGTAAATTGTCTCAGGAATATCTATTCTAAACACTGGATACCAGAGCATAGGGACACAATGGATAGAATGCCTGGCCTGAAGTCAGGAAGACTCATCTTCCTGAGTTCTAATCCAGCCTCAGGCATTTACTAGCTGTGCGACCCTGAGTGAATCACTTAATCCTGTTTGCCTCAGTTTCTTCATGTGTAAAATGAGCTGGAGATGGAAATAGCAAACCACTCTATTATCCTAACCAGGAAAACCCCAAATAGGGTCATAAAGAGTACATCTCAAGCTATCCATCTGTAATTCCTGACTTTTGCTGTATGACTGGCTCACTTCCATATCTATCTATCTGTATATATATATATATATATATATATATATATACACACATATATATACATATATACACACACATATACATATAGGTACACACAAAACAGAAACAAATATACATGCACATACATACATTTATATGCATATATGTATATTTGTGTATATACATATATGTATATGTGTGTGCATATATTCATATACACATGTATATATGTGTGTATATGGGTCTAGATTTTATGTGTGTGTGTGTGTATATATATATATATATATATATATATATATATATATATATATATATATGACTTGATTCTGTTCCTTAGGTTTCAATCATTGTTGGTGATATACTGGAGTCCACTTATACCCACAAGGCATTTTGAATTTTGCTTTGGATTTCATACAATTTTGGTTCTTCTGAGATCATGGTGTTTTATAATTCAGTCATATAACATCACTGGGAGAATATTTATGCCAAAAAAAATGTACTGTTACAGCAGTAAGCCACTTGGTATTACTTAAAGAACCACACAATTTTAAAAGCTATCCAGCCAAATTGCCTCCTCCTGTTTCAGTTCTAAGCCCAGCTTAGTGTCCAACTGTTATACTTGTTTTAAAATGCTGAAAGGATGACCGAATAGGCTGCCCAAATTACAGAATGCCAAAATCTGAGCAATGTGTATTTTTCATCCACTTTATTTTTCAGATATGGATGATGAAGTTAATTGCTTTTTGAGAGGCTATGGATCTGAGTTAGCAGGCTCTGTATTATTCCTGAACTCATTGCAGCAGAATGTCACCCATGAATAGGAATAACTGGAGATCTTTACCACCAAAGGAATCCTTTTTTCACCTGGACTCTGTAAGGGCACCCTCTGATCCCAAGAATTACCTTAAACTGGGCATTTAGGATCCACTTAATGTTGTTTTTCACCAGATCTTTGAACAACCAGCTCTGTAATTTCAAGTTGTTACTCCCTGGGGCACTGAACAGCTATCTCTATAGTTGTACCATAGAATCTTGTATGACTTTAATATTTGTGTAATAATAGCATTTATCTATTGCTTTTAAGTTTACTAAGTACATTATATATGTTATCTCAGTGGATCCTCACAACAACCCTGGGATATAGGTGCTTTTTTATCCCCACTTCATACTTAAAAAACGAAGGCAGGCAGAGGTTAGGTGACTTGCCCATAGTCACACAGCTAGTAAGTGTCTGAGGCAGAATTTGACCTCAGGTCTTCCAGATCCAAGTCCAGCATTCTAGTCACTGCCTCACTGCCCATAGGTAAGGAGAGGTGAATGGATGAGGATATCTTTCCATTTTTTTCTATAACTTTTATTCCTCTATTGCTGTTTCTTATTACTCTTTACCTCTGACTATTAGAGGTACCATGATAGAAAGGGAAGTTCTCAGAAGGTACTTTCAAGAATACAACTTTCCTCGTTCTTATAACACAGATTAATTACAAGAAAATCCTCTTGGTATTCTGTATGCCCAAACCATGAGCAACACAGTCCAGTATGAAAAGATCCATTCCTCTCAGACACAGTAAGGGAACGTATGCAGAGTGGAAACGCATCATCACTTCCAAAGGGAAGTGATCCAGAAACACCTTTCAGTGCAACTCTGCCTGTCTCCTTTTCCTCCCTCCAAGCTCTTTAAAGTCTAAAAGTCCCCTGTGTGGGGGTGGGGGTGGGGGAGGGAGGGCTACTTGTCTTTGTTCATCAAAGACGCTGCTTGCAAGCATCCTCGAATGAAAAAGAAGCTGAGGGTGGCAGTTGCTGCCTTTCCACCTCCACAGCGGGGCTGCGCTGCCTTTCTTGCAGTGCTGGCTAACAACTAGAAACTTATGAGGTAAAGCCCGCTTCCCCCCTTCATCTTACAGATAAGGAAACAGAAACCCAACGGAGTTAAATGACTTGGCTAAAGTCACATTTCAAATGTGCATCGGATTTAGGCTCAGGAATCATGTCCTCTGATTCAAGGTTATTAGTCTGCATGTTTGAGAGTCAAATAAGGACCTAACCAGAAGTAATACCCAAGATGACGGATGATTACACTTCTGTTTCCCTTCTGTTCCCAAGCTAAAACTTTTTTTTTCCACTTAAAATTTCTGCATTAGAACCCTAAAACAAAGAGGGAAAAAAAGACATGTTTGTTTGGTTTTTTTCAAATGGATATCTTTATTTAGAATCCTTGCATTTCACACCATGAAATTGGGCTTGGCCAATACACTTTTCTGTGCCAAGGTCTCTAATCGAGGCAGAAGCCCTTATTTAAACAAACAAGCCATAAACTTTGGTAACACAGTACAATGCTCGAATTTATTCATTGTTCTTTTCCTTATCTGGAGCATTAACCAGAGTTCTAATGGAATAGCCAGTGAATGGTAACTATGGCTTCCGCTATTACTCTTTCTTTAAAGGGGTCATTATACTTCCAAAGCAAAGACTTTTTTTTTTAGGCCCTCCATTTATATGTAAATATACATCAAAGCCAACTGTGATTCAACCAAGATGCTTTCTCCTTTGCTCTCTGGCGTAGTCCCCTCATCCCCCCACCCACAAGGAAGTCAAGACGCAGTATTTTTTGACCTCACAGCTGATTCATTTGACACTGAGCAGGCAAGGGGTGGGGGTAGGGGGATTGACTGAAGGATTGGATAAAGGAAACCAGCTGTGACCTGGCACAGGCTTTTTTCAAAGCACAAAAAGGGACTATGGAATAAACACTGATGGGAAAATCAGACTTGGATTCTAATTCCAGCTCTGCCACTTACTGTGTGACCCGGGGCAAATCAAATAAATTCTCTGGGCCCCGGGCTTTCTCCTCTGTAAAATGATAGCAATAGCTAGTGTTTGTATTTTTAGCATGTTAAGGTTTGCAAAAGTTTTACACATTTTAACTCCTTTGACAGATCCTCATGCAGCAACCTGTGATCTAGGTGTAATTATTAACCCCATTTTACAGATGAGGAAACTGAATCAGAAGGAGGTTAAATATCTTATCTGGGGTCATGAAGCTAATTAGTACCTTAGTCAAGATTGGAACTAAGATCTTCCTGACCAGGTTTGACACTGTAGTCACTGGACTGCCTTAGATGCACTGCAACAGGGAGATTCTAAAGGTGCCTTACATGATTCATAAGGTGCCTTAGAGTTCTAATATTCCACATCTTACAAACCAGTCTGCTTCAAGAAATGGTCCAAAGCATCGATAAGGTATAACTTACGAATTTTGATTTTTCACTTACTATACAGAACATAAGAGCACAGCTTCTTAACCTGGGTTCCATGAACTATTTAAAAAACATTGTTTTTAAAAAAAATTGTGATACTTGTATTTCAATATAATTGGTTTCCTTTGTAGTCATTTATGCATTTTAGCTTTTTAAGATATATTTTATTTATTTTATTAAATATTTCCTAATTACATTAAAAAATTTCAACATTCATTCTTTAAAATTTTAAGTTCCAAATTCTCTTTCTTCCTAGTGCCCCTCTCCCACCACTTGAGAAGGAAAGCAATGTGATATCAATTATACATGTGCAATCATTTATATATTTTATTTTATTCACCTAAAAACACCAATTTGAGTAGGGGTCTATAGTCTTCACCAGCCCATCACACTGGGTCATGACAGATAAACAGTTAGGAAGCCCTATTCTACAGTTTCTTTCTCCTTCATTCAATGACTGTATCAAATTCATTGGATAAAAATCATTGGTCTAGGCCCTAGGGAAGATGAAAAATTAAATAAAAGAAAACCAAATGAGGTCATAGGCCAGTGGATAGATGGCTGGGCCTAGAGTTAGCCAGACACAAGTTCAACTTTTACCGCAGATACTCACGTTGTGTGACCCTGGACAAGTCACTTAGGAAACTGAGACAGACAGAGGCTAACTGTAAAAAGGAAGTGATAATAATAGCATCTACCTCACAAAGTTGTGAAGATCAAATGAGATATTTGTAAAAGCACTTAACACCATACCTGACACATAGTAGATACTTCATACATGTTTCTTCCCTTCCTTTCTATATACTAGAATAAAGAACTCTATCCCCTCCAGAAACCTCTTGAGTCAGGCACCATAAAGGACAAGTGGAAGGATCACTTAACCTATTCCAATCAGTTCTCTCTGTCAGATCTAGCCCCTCGGTAATACAGATGAGAAAATTAGGACTAGGAAAGTTCGATGACTTGGCCAAAGTCACAAGAAAAAAAGCATCGGGGCTAAGTTTCCAACACAGGGCCATCTTGTCTCGGTGAACTTGGCCAGAGTGGGAGGCAGCCCATAGGATTCCTGCAAGGGTGACAGCTAAGGGCTCCTACCCATATCAAGGTACTCAGAGATGCAAGTACTTTAGACTTTATGCACACGATGCCTTCATTAGTCTTTAGCAGATTTATTCCTATAGCTCACACTTACATAGGGCTTTAGGATTTGCAAAGTACTTTAGCCATATTATCTTCATTTTCATATGTCTTCCATGATTCCTTCTATCCTTAGGACCGTCTCCCTCCTCAGTTTTCCTTGTCCTATTCTACACCAATAGAATATAAATTCCTTGAGGCCAGGGAATATTTTCTTTTTGTTTCTAGTGCCTAGCACAGAGCAAGGAACAAAGGAATCCAATAGAAATTTGTTCATTCGACTTGAACGGAGGCAAAGCCAGCTCCTTGTGTAATCTTTGGGGAAGTGAGGGAGGATAAGACACTATCTCTAACCACAATGACTTGGCAGATTGCCCTGAAGGAGAAGAAAATATTTATCCTATGGAATCCCCTCCTGGTCACCTGGCTATGGAAGGAGGCTTTCCCTCCTGGCCTGAAGGTTGTTTTGGAAGTAGAAACAAAAGAATTCCACTTGAGATCCAGTCATTCTAGGATTGGATCTATTTACCCTGGTTCCTTTTGTCCCCTCAATCTAAGTGTTACCCTGGTACCCTGGAGCATATCCTGTTGGCCACAAAGGACAGAATTCACACTGGCCTCTAGGAGAGATCTCATTCCCACAATCAAACTGCCCCAGCTACTCAGGAGAGATGCTCTCTTGTAATTTCCGCCCAGTGTTTCCACTTTGCTCAGGATGTACTCCTTATTTCCAAAAGACCCTTCCACTTCTTTGTCATCAGGTTTGGGGACAGAGAGAAGAATGAGGAGCTTTAGTGACAGACTCACCAGTGAGCCCTCCTCCCTAGAACAGCCCAGGAGAAAATGGGAATCTTTAGGGAGGGTTCTTTTATTGACTGCCTGAGCTGTGGGCCCACAGGACTCTTTCTGCTGAACAGAACCCTCTTTCTCTGAAAATTTTTTATTTATTTTGTTTTCACTGCAGTGAATATCCTTTTAGTCCTATGTTTGCCTGCTCCTGGTTAGGATGATAAATTTGCTGCTGAAGACAACGTCTAATTCCAGTCATGTATGTAGCCTATAGCTATAACTGCCCTCCTCCTTCCCTCTGCTTCCCCTCATCACTCCATCTCATCCCTAATGGTGGACTTGAACTTTGGTTTCTGTTACTGGCACCCGTTGCCATCACTAGAGCATTTTAAGTCAGTGTTGAGTAGTGGAATAATGAACCAGCTGGGGCACCTTGGGAAAGTCAGCTAACTTCTCTGAGCAGCAGTTTTCCCATCTGTTAAATGAGGGAGATGGGACTGGATGATTTTGGAGCTCCTTTGGAGCTCATCCTCCCTGCTCTCTAGAATTTGGTCTCAGAAATAAACTAACTCACACAGAGGCTGCCCAAAGATCTTAGCAGCCTCGTTTGTATTTGCAAAACAAAGTAAAACCACCAAAAAATCCCCAAAACTGGAAATAGTGAAGATGGCCAACAATAGAGTAACGGCTACATAAACTGTGATTCATTAATGTAAGAGAATACTGTAAGGACCTTAAAGGCTGCAAGAGTAGGGAATAGAAAGGAATTTGGAAGGACTTTTATGAAATAATGCCAAACATGGAAAGCAAAATCAGAAGAATGGAAAAAATACTAACTACAACCATATTAGAGGGAAAATGAATGACAATGAACGGACAAATGGGGAAGGTTGAGTACACTAAGGAATTGTGACCTGTGACATTTGAGCATCTGAATTAATTAATTTAAATGAAAATAGTTACTCAACAAGTTTACTGGGTTGCATTCAATGAATGAAAAAAATTATTAATTTTTGTTGCCATTATTGTTCCAACTCTTCATGACCCCATTTGGAGTTTTCTTGGCAAAGATACCACATGTGGTTTGCCATTTCCATCTCCAGCTCATTTTACAGATGGGGAAACTGAGTCAATTGAGTTGCCCAGAATCATACAGTTAGTAAATGTCTGAGGTTGAATTTGAACTTGGGTCTTCCTGACTCCAAGGACAGTGCTCTATCCACTGCACTACCCATGTCCTAAATCCTATGATAAGTGCTGGGAATACATACAAAGAAATGAGTTCCTTCCTGCTTTCAAGGAGTTCACATTCTAATAAGGAGAAACAATACATGTGAGAAAGTATAGATGAAAAGTACAATAATGTGTTTTTAATAAAATGTTCAACTTTAAAAAAATGTTCATGTCCATAGCACTTGGGGGAAAGAATATAATCCAAGAAATCTTTGCTTATGAGAAAAGCCTGAAAAGATGTAAAATGTATGTTCTACATTATGATAAAGAAAAAGGAAGTCGTTAAAAAAAACTTCTGTTACTTGAGGAGACTTCATTTGCCTCCCTTTCCTTCCCTCTCATTTCCTATTTTCTCTGTGGTTCCATGTCCTGAAAACAGCCCCACTTTGCCAAGCACTCACTGAGGCCAGCCTGGTAAGGGTGGAGACAGAGAAAGCCTCATCTTAGGCCCCTTTTGGAGCTGCTTTCCGGGCTGTCTCGGATTTCCTTTCAATTTTTTTAATGGTTTACATACCTCCCTCCATGTCTGTCTCTGATTTTTAGGTCATGACCCCAAGTTTGACATCAAACATTCCCCCAGCTCTCTTCCAAGGTCGAGGTGAGAGAGATATCTATTAAAAAAGGTTCTTTCTTCTTCTACCTTTCTCTTTGGCCCTTCTTTCCTTTACTTATATCCTCTTTCTTTAAACCTAAAATTCATTTGAACAAGTTGTCCAAAGGTCCTTCCATGCATTTCTCAGCTCCTGAAAAAGGGATAACTCAGGTAGCATTTAGCTAAGTAACATCGTCATCTCTACCTCACAGAATTCTCCCATTCCTTCAAAACCCATGACAAATATTTCTTCTACATGAGGTCTACCCTTATTCAGACTCACACTCTCACCCCAACCCTACTCTTGTGAAATTATTTTGTCTTTATATATATTTTGTATTTATATATCTATGTCTACATACACATACATATATGTGTATAAGCTTCCCCCAATAAAATATAAGCTCTCTAAGGGCAGAGGCTGCTTTATTATCTTCTTTGCAAAAGGAAGTCTTGTTTAAAAAAAAAAATCTCTGTTACTTGAGGAGACTTCATTTGCCTTCCCTTTCTTCCCTCTCATTTCCTATTTTCTCTGTGGTTCCTAGCACATTGTTGCATACATAGTTCCTAGCACATAGCTTAATGGAGCTAAATAAATGCTCCTTGAATGAATGATTGTTTTCTGCCCCCCTTCTCTTCTCTGCCCATGAATAGAGTGCTTGTTTCAGATTGCTTTCAATTACTTGAGTATAAATGTTTTACCCCCATTTGGGCATTGCAAAATCAGGTAAAATTAAAATAAATTCAGTGATCAGAGCAGTAGATTAGGACCTGAGAACCACTGGGTTCTAATATCTAACTATTCTACTCTGTACTTACTAGGTGAATAAATTTGAAAATCATTTTGCCTTTTGGTGCTTCAATGTTCCAAGTGTAAAATTCAGGAAATGATGCATGTTACATTAGGATGTCATGAGGAGTTTGGAGAAGACTCTAACATACCCTTAATTCTTTGGAAGACAAAGTCAGTCTTCTTTCTCTATGAGGCTTACTGGATAAAGGGTAAGGAGCAGTGCAGGAGGGAAATTAAATGGACTGAAAAATGATAACTAATATTATATGGGAAAGACTGTAAATTATTCCTTCAGAATTTTCTTAATTGATGGAGGTTACCTAACTTGGCCTCTTTAGTAACCACATTTGGTCTCATTCCATTGTACGTAATTTGCTTGCTAAAAGAAAGAAAAAATTGAACTTAAATAAAAATGGAAAATGGCAATGACCTAACCAAATACACAGCAGAAGAAAGCCATTCTTGAAATAACAATTTCAATGGCACTCAAGGATTGATTTTAAGTTAACCCATAAAAGTTCCTACAGACAACATCCAACCCCCTCAAAACAAATAAACCACTATCCAGAAAAAGAAACATTTATCCTGTGAGCTCTACAAGATGTTAAAAAGAACAGAGTGAAGACTTCCTGCATGTTGAGTTGTTCCTCTAGAAAGGATTCATGGAAAATCATGAGTGAGATTTATCTAGCACAACAAGACATAAAGAGATTGAGATCTGCATTTGTAGAAGGAGAACCCATACTTATGACATCATGGATTTCAAAGCACTCTCTATTCTTGCCACTTTATACAGCTCCATGATGTACTAGGGATCCAATCTTATTGCAGGTCAACTGATTTTCATCATGTATATCCTGATATATATTATGTCTCTTAGGATGACTGGTTCCCCCATCCCCTATAAGCCTTGTGTATTCTACCAACATATTTTTCACATATGCAAAGTTATATGACCTTAGGCGAGACTCCAACAATATATTTACACTTTATTCATGGTAAAGAGCCAACCTTCAGCCACACTCCTGCATGAAGCTTTCCATACCTATTATAGCCCTCATTGATTGTTTCCTCTTCTGAACTTCTATGGTACATGGTCTATGCCATATTAGTTAGTAATTAATTACTTAGTGTCTTGTTATTTATTGTGAACAATTACAAATATGATAACTCTAGGTGCAAGCTCTTAAAGAGCAGGGACCATGTCTTATATTCCCAATAGTATCTAACACAGTGTTGGGCATCTAAAAAATTTTTCATTCATTTTTCTCACCAAAATACTGCTTATAGCACATATTTCCTTGTCCTTTGTTGTCCATTGTCGTAATGGAGTTTTTCTATACTATTATCCCCATTATTGATGTGTGTGTGTGTATGTTCTTTGGCTCAGTACCCAAAAAAATCTTGTTAATTGAATTGGTTATAACAGCTGAGTGAGTACAAATGTACAAATGCCTGGAAATTATGGGAGCTTGGTCTCTTTTCAAATGTCTCTGGACTTCCCATTCCTTTTTAGTAAATCAACTGAGAAGAGCTTCCTAATGTTTAGAGCTATTGACAAATGGAATGAGCTATCTCAGAAGTCATAGAACACAGAATTTGAGAGTAGGAAGGACTACAGTGGCCAGCTCTCCCAACATATTCCCCAAAGGAGTTCCCCACTGTAATGTCCTTAACAAGTAGTGGATTGTTCATCTTCTGTTCAAGAGCCTCCACTACTTTTTGAGGCACAGCCCATTCCGCTTTTGGATGAGACAATTGTGATTGGCCAGAAGTCTTCAAGCAGAGGACTTTTAACTACTTGTTAGGAATGTAATAGAAAGGGTCCTTTTTTGGGTTTGAGTTGAACTAGTCGTCTCTGGGATGCCTTCTGGCACCAGGATTCTACAAACCCTTCATATAACATTCCCATGTGCAGCACTAGATGAAACACAAGAAAGCAGTCATCTACCAAAATGGGGCTGTTTGTTGTTCAGTTTTTTCCAGTTATGTCCAGCTCTTCATGACCCCATTTGGGGTTTTCTTGGTGAAGATACTGGAATGCTTTGTCATGTCCTTCTACAGATGAGGAAACTGAGGCAAACAGGGTTCAGTTACTTGCCCAGCATCACGTAGCTACTAAGTATCTGAGGCTTGATTTGAAGTGAGGCCTTCTTAACTCTAGGTCTGGCATTCTATCCACTCCATGCCATCTATCTGCCCCTCAAATGGGGATGAGGATATGGTTATAATTGCAGAATTGGAGTAAAACAGCAAATATTGACTACAACTCCCAAGGTATGTTCAGTTCAATTTTGTCTATGGCAATTGATATAATAGAGAGGTCATGTGGTATAGCAGAAGGAGTACTAGAATTCAAGTCAGAAGACCTGGGTTCAAATCCTGATTCTGTCACATATTGACTATATGACCCTGGGTAAGTTGCTTAACCTTTCTGACCCTCAACTTCCTCAGAAACTTTGTAAATGGACCCTACCATAAAATCATAGAAACAGAGCATCAGAGTCACTATTATGGCCATGATGGCCCCATGGTTCACTCAACTCTAGAGGTTCCCCATTGCCTGCAGGATCAAATGTAAAATCCTCAATTTGTCTCATAAAGCCCTTTACAACCTGGCCCCTTTCTACCTTCCCAGTCTTCTTATACCTTCGCCTTGATCTCTATTGTCCCTTCCCCATGAATTCTATGATCCAGTGACGCTGGTCTCCTTGATGTTCTTCACACAGGGCAATCCATCTCCCAATGCCAGACATATTTACTTCCTATTCTTTGTTGAGAACTCTCTCCCTCCTCATCTCCACTCTGAACTTCCTTGACTCTTTTCTCATCTCCACTAAAGTCCTACTTTCTTCAAGAAGCCTTTCCCAACCCTTCTAATGCTAGTGCCTTCCCTCTGATGATTATTTCTTCTTTTAAATTAAATTATTTTATTTGTTCAGTGTCTGATGATTATTTCTAACATATCCTGTCCATATAGCTTGTTTGTACATAGTTGTTGGCATGTAGTCTTCCCCCATTAGACTGTAAGCTTTTTAGGGTTAGAGATGATCTTTTGTTTTTGTTTGAATCCTTGTGCTTAATCCATTGCCTGGCACACAGGAAACACTTAATAAATGCTTGTTGACTGACTGATAGAAAACTTTTTGTCTCTATACTCCAAAAGGACCCTCAGATTAGAAAAAAGTGTCCTTCTATAGTGAGATGGTTATGGGAGTAGATTCCATGGTGTGAATATTTTCTTCTCTTTTGAGGTAATTGGACTCCTTCCTCAGACATCACCATGAGAGAAAGTCCCGATTCTTACTTCTCCCACAGGGAGTTGTCACTGCATCAATAACAAAAAATTATGGACAAGACATGGTACTAGATGCTAAGTTAGTTTGGGGCAGCTGGGTGGTGCAGTGGATAGCAAAGACTCCTCTTCCTATGTTCAAATCTGCTATCAGACATCTCCTAGCTGTACAACCCTGGGCAGGTCACTTAACCTTGTTGGTCTGTTTCCTCATCTGTCAAATGAACTAGAGAAGTCAATGGCAAATTACACTAGTATCTTTGCCAAGGAAAGCCAAATGGGGATACAAAGAATCAGATACAACTGAAAATGACATGTTAGTTTTGCTAAATATTCTTTTCCTCCTCTTTTTTCTTTTACTCTCTATTAAAAGGGTTGAATTTCTGGTATGGTCAGAGGAAGGGGTATAGTGGAAAGTGTAGGTAATGTAAAAACTAAAGATATCAATTAAAGCCAATTGAAAAAAGAAAAAAGCATAATGTACGATTCTCAAAGGCAGACTGTTTTGTTTAAGTTTTTGTATCACTAGCAGCTAGCACAATTTCTGACATAATAAGCACTTAATAAATACTAGTTGGATGAATTAAATAGTTTCCTTGTTCCTAGAGCAGTGTG
This sequence comes from Bettongia penicillata ogilbyi, assembly GCA_023548195.1. NCBI lineage: Eukaryota > Metazoa > Chordata > Mammalia > Diprotodontia > Potoroidae > Bettongia > Bettongia penicillata. Next base: position 2,648,370 of record JAJHZJ010000629.1, read on the forward strand.
GGGGTTCTCAAAGCATGGAGCCTGGGTCAATTTCCCCAATTTCCTGAAATCTAGGGGCAGCTCTGGGGAGACAAATGCATAAAATCATTTCCCTCCCATACCACAGTGAAGCCTTGCCTTCCACTCCATCATGTGGCAAGTGAATTTGGGGAGGGACAATATTCCTTCCCTTTCCTTCTGGCTGCATGTGCTGGCCCTGCTGCTGCTCATGCTTGCTGTGGCTAATTAGATACATCTGGCCTACAGGCGTCTGTTAGAGTCCATCGAGGATGTATTTCAAGCAACATACTTGGTTCCTTAGTGAACTTACTAAGTGAAAGTTTAGCCATCTGGGAAGCCAGGACCTGAAACTGAAATATCAGAGCCAGATTCCTGCTTCAGTGTATTCCTACTGGAAGTATTCAAATATTTGAATATATTCAAAGTTTCCTGTTCGATCCTTCTCTTCGTAATCAATGAACAATAAGGAAAGGGCAGCTACCCTCCTTCCATCTGTTATGAGGCTATGCCTCTGGGAGACAGTCAAAGTGTGGAGATCAACCTCAGTTTCTAAATCTGGTCTTGAGAAATGTTCTTCATGTAGCTCTTGGATACCTCAGACAAGGAGAGAAGAAGGTGGTAGCTTCTCATTTCAAATGCATTTAGGTTTTAAGGGCAGAGGAAGGTATAGGAATGAAGATGGTGATGGTAGAGGAAGGATAATACAGTTATTAACCATTGTTTAGCCTGGATCATTGGATCATAGATTTAGATCTGGAAGGGATCTGGGAGGACAGTCTTGTCCAGCACCTTCATTTACAGATGAAGAAACTTACATCTAGCTAAGTGACTTGGCTGAGGAGAAGGGACTCCTGAGAATGAGCTAAGTCTTTGTTAGTTCCCATTTACCATTTTGGTTGTTCCATGGATCTAAAGGCTGATTTCAGATAAAGATCTTAAACCCTCTATGCTTTTGTGCTAATAAAGGCCTCAACACTGAATTCTGTCACTATCCTACACCACAAAGATATTAAAAATTCTAAAGAATTAATGGAAAAGAACTTTGTAACAAATTATACTGGACTAGGAGTCCAGTACAAGTACAGTAGAAACATCTGGTTTCTAGCTTTGGTTTTATCATTAACTGACAGGGTGACCTTGATTTAAATTATTTAGTCTTCAGTTTCTTTACTGGTAAAATTAGGGTGTTTGATCTTTCAGTTTTAAGATTCTATGTTCATCTATAGCAACTTAAAGTAAGTTGGATATGTCTCAAAAATGTTTGTATATTTTTTCTTGCTATATTTTTAAAGTAAATATTGCTGTGTAAAAACAAACTGATGGTAAGTGGTTAAATAGAACTGGTAAATGGTGCTACTCACTGGCCCTTAATAAGTGGAGAGAAAAATCATTTATGGGGGTCCACATCAATGGCAGTAAAGAGAAAAGACAGTTCCAGCTTTCTCAGGGAACCTGAGAACTCTGAAAGGGAATTATAATGGGTGTGGCTCTAAGAGCAAGCGCCAGAGCATTCTTGTTATATATGCCACCATTGTACCAAAGGCATCCCTCTCACAAGAAGGGTGTGGGTGTCCTGAGCAATCAGGGTTTGCTCCCAGGCTACTCAGGAAGCGTGAGATTTCATGGATTCTTTTCCTCTTTCCATTTGTTGCTGATTCTTACCCTATTTGCAAAGAAGAATCATTTATTCAAGATCTGCTGAAACAGGCCAGAATTTTATGAGATCAAACAGTAATAGCATCCACGTGGTCACTGATCATGGGGACATGAACTACAGCAAAGCCAAAGATTACATCCTGGCAATAGGTGAAGTCACACAGTAAAATCAACTCTAGTCAAGGTGCCTTGGGGTTCATGTTATCAGCTAGGAAGTGAAAGAGGTGAGGGAAAAAAAGAAAGAGAAAAGTATATGGATTCTCCATGGTATCACTGCCTTATAGAATTTGCCAGCATTCTAATTCTGAATTTCCAAAGCCTCATGGATGGATTCAGAGGCGACAGTGAGGCAAAAGCCTGATAAAGCAGACCTGATTAACAATTTGAAGTGACAGAAACCAGCTCTGTCCCCTACTGAGATCAAGTGATATCTTTTCAAATGTAGCAGGAAGAATATTTCATCCTCCTCCTCTTTAAATCAACAAAAATTCAGCGAACACCTACTATGTGCAAGTCACTGGGAATGCAAAACCCTGTAAAACTTGGTCCCCAGTCTCTTAGATCCAGGACCTGGGTATGGTATGGAAACGAAACTTTGTGTGGACTTCTAATGCTTCCAATGTGAATTTTAGTGCTAGACAAAATAGTCTTTGACCACACATGGTCCTCTTGATGAATTAATTTATGATAAATGTTACTGGGGCTGGGAGGATAATGAAGTTCTCCATATTTTCTAATTGCCTTTCTATTCATAAATTCTCACTATTCAAGGGGCTTTCCTGGGACCATCTAATTTTACCTATGAGGTAGGTATAATGGGAATTACTAACATCACTTTTTATATGAATAAAGGCAAGCTAAGAGAAATGGTCTGGTTTATTCAATAAGGAACTATACCCAGGTAAGATGACTAGAACGTGGTCCCAAAGTACTGAGTTTAGAGAGTCCTGAGTTACAATTGTGCTGACAGCATGTTAACAGAGTAGAAACAACAGATCTTAGTGGCTTGTTGGCAAATATAAATAATCAAAATTGGAAGCTACCAAATGATAGAGTGGGGTGAGCTCCTGCCCATATCTCGTGGCCATGACCTCCCTCAGAGCATCATTAACCCTATATCTTTGCCTTACTCCTCAAATGAAGGTCTGCTTTGTGTTGCTAGTCTAGGAGGACAAATTTTTGCTTGAAGTGCAAAAACGTTGTGTTATGTATCTCTCCCATTATCATGGTCTAGTCATATTGGCCCACCTTCTATTTTTCATACACGCCACTCCATCTCCATGCTTCTATGTTGACTTTCTCCAGTGACTGGAAGAGTTTCCCTCCTCACTTCCACCTCTTAGATTCCCTGGTCTCCTTCAAGCGCAAAACCTAGGGGCAGCTAGGTGGTGCAGTGGACAGCGTGCCAGCACTGGAATTAGGGGGACCTGAGTTCAAATCTGGATCATATACTTCAAAACTTCTGGTCTTGTACTGGTTGGTGCCTTCCATCTAAGGTTACAGACTTCCAGGTACTCAGACAGTTTTGCTTTTGTACTTGCGTCTGTCACACTTAGCATCATGCTTACCATTATTCCCTATTATAGTAAATGCTTAATGAGCCCTTGTTGATTGATTACTTCATCAGGTTACAACGCTGTATGAGAACTCATGCGCTCTGCCTTCCGGTGCTTCCTCCATTAGGCCTCAACAAGGTCTTGCATCATATATGGTAAGAAAGCATTAAAAATTAAAAACTGATGCCAACTGACAAATTCGTTTTGCTCCTTTCTTTTCTTGCTGCCATTTATTGAGAGATACAAACACAGCAGGCCAGAGGGACAAAGACCAGGGTGAGCCTTACAGTAGAGGATTGGTGGTTCTGTGTTAGAGGGACATTCTGGCAGCATGCTTGAGATCTGTCAATTAGGGCCACGTCTGTGATTTAAGCAACAGAATGTTGAGGCAGGTGTTGAAAAGATGGCGGGTACCATTAGCATATTGCTCAGAGAAGACAGACTGATGAATGCCAAGGGAAAACTCATTGGATCCAAATTCCACTATTGTAACTGAGAGTTGATGAAAGGTGATACAACTATAATCATACTTTTGGAGCCAACTGTTAAGTGATGAAAAGGAATTTGCTTAAATCTTAAAGGTTTTTATTTTCTTTTATTTTAAGCCTAAGTTCTCTTTCTAAAAAGAATGCAGGCAAAGAAAGATCACATAACAAAGAAAAAAAGAATTCAGATGGCAGAGAGATTCCTTTGCTGAAAGTTGAGAACTCTCTGAGCCTCAGTTTTTTCATCTGTTAAATGGGGACAAAATATTTTGCATTACAATCCTTATGAGGCTATTATGAGAAAAGTAATACAAGCCGTTGGCCTTTCCTCAATAAATTTATATCTTTTGAGGGAGGGTGGTAGAGAGGAACAAGTGCTGGCCTTTGAGTCAGGAGACTCTTGTTTCAATATTCATTACACCAGTTACTAGTTGTGTGTGTCCATGGGCAAAGCCCTCAGCCTCTCTTAAGCCATTCTACTCCATCTTTCCTATGTTCTTAAACCTCTTCTAATTTTTATCCTTGCTCTTTATGTAGGCATCTAGCCATCCTACTGAATTGTAGCTTCCCTGAGGAAAAGGATGATATCCCTTTTTCATCTTTGACTTTGCTCTCACCCCGGTACCATTGCCATATTGCTCAGGGAAGACAGACTAATGCTCTCACCCCCAATATTTAGCACAACAGTTAACGCAGACTTGAGGAGAGCAGCTAGATGGCATAGTGGATAGAGCACTGGGTTTGGAATCAAAAAGACTCATCTTCAGGAGTTCAAATCCAGCCTCAGACATTTATTAGCTTTAAGAGACTCTAGGCAAGTCACCCAACTCTTTTTGCTTCAGTTTCCTCATCTGTAAATAAGCTGGAAGAGGAAATGGCAAACCACTATATCTGCCTAGAAAACCCAAAAGTGGGGTCATGAAGAGTTGAACGTGACTGAAACAACTGAACAATAATAATAAAGGTCTTTGAAAACTATTAGTTGTGTTGAATTAAGAGAGGCTGTGGGTCAACAAGAGTCATAGTCATGGGGAAAATGGACCAAAAATGAGTTCCATAATCCTCACATGAAATATGAATGGGTGACAGCCTTGTCTAGAGAAAGTGGGACAAAGAGGTGATTCATTTGTGAGTCATTGTAGTATAGTAGAAAGATCCCTGAATCTAGATTCAGAGGACCTAGGTTTGAATCTTGGACCATAATTCAGTATTATTGTCTCTGAGACCTTGGGCAGAATCTGTATGGAGTAGTGAGTTGAGGGTTGGACTTGGAGTCAGAAAGACCAGCAGTGTTCAAATCCTGCCTCAGACAGTTACAAACTATATGACTGTAAGTGACTTTGTATCACAGTGTCATCTATAGAATGAAAGAGTTAGACTTCATGGTCCTAAAGTCCCTTCCAAATTTAGAACTATGATTTTTCTTAGCTAACATAGTACCCACAAGTCATAAAAATCTAATCTTTTCCATTCCACTGGGGTCCAGAACACACAAGAAAGAGCCTATAATCTAAAGAATAAAGCTCTAGCCTTGGAAGGAAGAATCTTGTTTCTGAGAATCTGGGTTCTTTATGGGAAAAAATATCTCTGAATTATTTCTCATGTAGACCACAGCCTACTTTGTGTATCCATTAGGCCAAGAGCTTTCTCTATATTTTTGAGTGCAAGATGCTCACTTAGCAGCCAGATGGTACCATTCAGATTCTTTGTTAGTCTTGGAGTTGTCAGAGAGCAACATTGATGAAAGTAATTAGTGTTCATGGTTGTTAAAATAGGATTTTTTGCCTTTCTGGTTATATTCCAAAGAACTGTATTGATTACATGGTTATTGATGCCAATTAAAACAAAGAAAGAAAAAAGTTAACAGCCCCTGGTGAAATATTTAACAGTAAGCATGTCCAAACTGGAAAACTTTGTTTTACTGAAAGCTCATTGCTTCTCTGGAGTGAGCAGGCACCCTATTACTGTCACCAGAGAGTGAAGAGAAAGAAATTGGGGCTAATATGTAGGGAGGCAGAGAGGTATAGTGGAAAAGTACAACATACATAGTAAGGAGAGCTGGGTTTGTATCCTGGTTCTGCCAGTTACTAACTAACTGTGTAATCCAGACAAGTCCTTTCACTTCCCTGAGTCTCAGTTTCCTTATCTGCAAAATGGTGATAATACTCATACTAATAGAAATCTCATTGCTGTGATGAAAATATTTCATAAGTCTTCAATTGCTATATAAATGTATAATATTAAGATTAGCAAAAAAGACTAGTAAGAAGTTAACTGTGTATGAGTTGTCATTCTCTACATCTCAAAAAGAAAAAGAATATTGGCCTAAATTGTCACAGGAGGTAGTAGAATGGATAGAAAACCAGCCTTGGAGTCAGGAAGACCTGGGGTTCAAGTGCTGCCTCTTACCAGTTGTATGACCACTTAACAAGTCACTTAACCTCAAAGTCCTAGGCAACCAGTAAGACTGCTTAAATTACAAACCAGTTGCTGATTTATGGGATAGAGGGAGTTTCTACCCAGAAAGTTCTTCATACTAATGAAATTATATATTCTGACTTAAAAACAATCAGTATTCCTGAGACAAAAATGAGACTATTTCGTTCCTTTTCTTAAAAACAAATAAACAAAGCAGTTGCTCTCTATTGCCTGCAGGAAAAGAACAATCTTCTCAATTTGGTATTTAAAGCCCATCACAGTCTGGCTCTAGACTATCTTTCTATACTTATGTAATATTACTCCCCTTGCCACAGTATATGTTCCAGCTAAACTGAACCTCTAGCTATTTGGTGAACTTGACATTCATATCCCATCTCTGATCTTAATTATAATGAACATTTAGTGAGAACCCTATAACCAGCTGCCATTTCCGTACCTTTCCACAGGGTATCCTATATGTCACTTTCTTCTTACTTCTCATTCATCGAATGCTGAGCATCTTTTATGGTTCTACTGAGAAAATATTACCATGAAAACTTAAAGAGAAGAGAATATAAAGGAAGAGGGAATGGTCAAATGCTGCTGAGGGGTCCAGAAAGATGAGGCCTAAAAAAGGCCATTAGATTTGGTGATTGAGAGGTCATTGGTAATGTTAGAGGTAACAGTTTAATTTGAGTAACATAGTTGGATCTCTGCTTTGGGAATATTGATTTGGGAAGTACGTGGATTAGCAAGATGGGAGAAAGTAGAAATTATGATCAATTAGAAATTTCTTGTAATACTCAAGGTAAGAGGTAATGGAAAACTGAACTATGATGGCACCTACATGAATGGAGAGAAGGATATGCACGTCAGAGATAGTGTGGAGGTAGAACTGCCAAGACTTGACCACTAATTGGAAATGGGCATGGGGGAAAGGGGAGGGGAGGAATAGGAAGCAGAGTGATAAGAAGAATTGTGGTTCCCTCAACAGAAATTGGGTGGTTCAGAAGAAAGATGAAATTTAAAAAGAAGTTATTGAGTTCTGTTTTTGAAATAGTTAGGGGTGTTTTGGGGTCATCTTAAGTGGAGATTTCTAGCAAGTAGTTGATGATATTGCCCTAGGGCTGGGAGTCACCTGCATAGTGTTGATATTTTAACCCATAGGAGCTGATGGCATCATCCAGAGAGAAGATGGAAGGAGAAATAACATGGGACCATAGAGTCATATATAATTTTGAAATTATATTTATAGAAGACACCTTGCTGGAAGAATGCCTTTAAGGTGGAATTATCTTCTATTAAATCAAATCTTTCTTTAAAAAAATTCTATAAGCAATAAGCACTGTGGCACATTGCATCCTTTCCCCTGAATCGTGTAAGGACAAAGATGTGATCTACTGTAGAATAGTCATCAAATTATATTTTAAAATATTTTAAAGGAAATAAATGAGGATCTGTGTCTGAAGAAAAATCTGCCATCTGTAATGAGAGTTCTGTCATTGGTAAAAAACAAAACAAGACCAAAAGATAATAATAGAGAAAGTGGCAGAAAAAGTGAATAAAAGCATGCAAGCAATGAGGAATCAAGTTTAATATAAGAATCCTATTACACACAGTACAACCAAATGCACAGATCACATGTAGCAATATGGCATATGAACGTATAACAATAATAAATTCCACAAAAGTAGTGCATAACAAATTTTATATACTAATATAAATATCAACATTACTTTTGCACAAAAAAACCCAATCTCACACATTTTAATAGGAACAATACATGGCAAAAATAAACATAAAATGTATTACAGAGGCATACAAAGATACAAAGCACACATCACAGATACTCTCCCAAAAGTTGTGTTTGGGATATTGGGATTGGGATATCCTATTCTGGGGATATACCAGAAGGATATCTGGTCACTGGCCTAAGGTCAACTACCTTGACCTCAACCTCTGGATGACTGACTATCCTTTAGCCGTAAATTTGAAGTTGTTTCTACCACAGTCTCCTCTGGGGGCATTTCTGTGACTGGGATATACTTGGTTGAGTTCTCTGACCCTCTAAAGAGTACCAGTAGATAATTGCATCCTTATCAGAACCATAACTTTCTGAGCTGTTACCTAGCTCTATCAGTCTCTCAGTGGTAGACAGTTAAGCTCTTTCCTTTTTTGAGTCCATTTAGCTAACTGGTCATCATAACTCTCCAATGACTCACCAAGAATTCCCCAGTAAGTAATGAGTGGTTCCAATGCATTGTCTTTGTAGGGTCCTGACCATTCCTTGGGAATATCAGCAAATGGACAAGTGTCCCCATCTCTCTACATGGTAGGATTTTCTGTCAACTCACTACTCTGTTTGTACCATGCATACCAGCTATCCTTATTGGACCTCTATCATCTGTATGAAGATCTTGACAATTTATTTAACTCCAAAGTAGAAATTAAGGCAAATGGGGCTCTCTTCCAAACATTAGTAAGTATGAAATAAAACCTTGTGACCTCATTATTGGTAGCATCATACATGCTAATTCCACTGAGATTTCTGCTCAGATTTTAAGGTTCTAAACCTATTTTACAGAATTCCATTAAATATTTAAGCTGTGGATCTCTCTGAGGATGGTAAAACATGGATCTAGATTTCTTAATTGCTGCAAAAGCCAACATCTCCTTTAGTAATTTGCTTTTAGAGTCTCTAACTTGATCAGAATAAATTCTAGCTTGAAAGCCATATACTGAAAAATATTTTTCCCATAACACCTCAACAGCGGTTCCTTGTTAGGTGTGCCTATGCATACCAAGTGAAATATGTGGTCAGTCACCACTAGGATAAGGCTGATGTTTTATTGTCTCCTTCCAGAGACAGAAAATCAATACAGATAAGCTCCAGCTATTTGCTGATGCTTATATACTCTAAGCATGAAGAAAAAGCTGCTAAGACTTTTCTATGGCTACATTGAGCACAAGCTGCAAAGTCCTTATGACACACTTTCATTCAGGGCCAATTAAATCTGTTTCTCAATAATTCAAGGGTTCTTTCTGGACTCAAATGTCCAAAATCATCATGTGATGCCTTTGTTGCCATAGAACAAATTTTATGAGGAGCATCAATTGTTTCTTCTCATGTGGGATGTTATAGTCCAGGATAGCACTCCATTGCAAAGTGCCAACAAAATCAAGAATGTTAGTAAAGTTTACCAAAAAATATCTAAATCACCAAAATTAAAAATAGAAAATAAGATAAATCTGTATCAGAAAAGTAAATTAGATAAATTGCTATCATAAAAAAATAATTAGACCAAATTGGACTCGAGTAATTTCCTATCAAAGATTTGAAAAACAAATAGTTCCAATGCTATATAGCTGTTTTCAAAAATAGAAAAAGATAATTCTCTCTCTAGTCCTTTCTTATAAGATAAAAATGACCCTGAAACTAGAACTCAGGAAGGTAAGACAGAGAAAAAGGAATTATAGACCATTATCATTAATGAATATACAAAAGATGAACAGTTTTGTGCAGTGTGGAGAAGGGGGATGGTACTTCAGGTGTGTCCACCGACAGACAACACAGTCTATCTAGGTCTTAATGTGAAAGACTAGTCAGTTAACTGAGGCATATGGTGATTACGGACGTAACAATAGAAAATGAAATATTGGCAAAGAGGATACAGGAAAGACTCGGGTATCATCCAGCAAAGTTATAGGCTTGGGCGAGATTTAAGGAGCTAGAATCCAGATGTAGGTTACAGGGTACATGCCATTGGTGAAGACACCTCAGTACTTGAAAGGCACAGGCTATGGCATCATAGTGTACTGTGTGAAGGGTCAGGAACCAGAAAGCAAGCAGTTAGCAGAGACAGGAGCCAAAGGCACATCCAAGGTACAATATACCAATAATGTCAATTCTGAGTGAGCAAGACAGAAGCAAAGGGACGTAGTATCCTTGGAAAATTATGAGAAAAAGAACATAATGTTCTTGGGACCCAACAAGGTCTCAAAGTCAAAAAATCCAAACAGTAAAATTTTGCCTTGAGACACAGAAGCAAACTCATAGCCAAAGATCAAAATAGGCTGGAAATGGGAGATGTAACTCTACCTCTCCAATCTTTCTGATTAGCTACTGTTACTCCTTTATCCTTCCAAACTGGTGGCATTGGATTGAGTGTGTTCACATGGCAGATAGGTGTCTAGTTTGATAGTCTCTCAATATGTGTTGGGAACAATGGGGATGAGATAAAGCTGGACAGGCAGGTTGTTGACTGGTTTATGAAAAAACAAGACGTGAGATTCACAAGATGGTAATACCCCTTCTAGGGTCACTTTCCCAACTCCCACTTGCAATTAGTTGGCCAAGTGTGTAGATGGGAACTAACTACCAGTCTCTTGAAATTCTAGGGGTAGTACTAAGGGGCTAAGTTTCTAGTATTAGTACTAGATTTTTCAACTTTGCATTTGTTGCTCTGTCTGGTTTCAACTACATTCCCCTGTACTGAGTACCCTCAGTGTGTCCTCTTTCCTGCTCCCTTTTGTGTGCTGTCTCTTCTCATTAGATTGCTCCTTCAGCGCAGGCTCCATCTTTCTTTTTATTCATTGTACCCCAGTGTACCTACAGTGCCTGGTACACAGTAGGCACTTAATAAGTGTTTATTGATTTGGACTGGATAGTGCTACTGATCATGAGCTTCCTACTAAGTCAACCAGCTGCTTCGCTTAGCTTTCAGTAAAAAGGTATTTTCCAAGATGGTAAGAACAGTTGGTATGAAACATTCTCCAACAAAACTTGGGGCACAAATACACACAGGTTCACAGGAAAAAATGGGCTCATACTTAAAAGTACAATGGTAGTGAGGCACACATGTAGGATACATGTGTACCAAGGGAATATCTCACAACTCTTTATAACATGAAAATCCTTTCTTGAATCCATAGCCAGAATTCTCTGGTATAAGAATTCAGCTTTTTGAAACATCCTCTTTGTGGTTGACTGTTTTATATCTATTTGTTCTCATTGTGTGACTCGGTCCCCACCTAGATAGTCGTCTCCTAATTCTGCTGAGAAATAAACTCTCTCCTACCTTCAAGTATTATTGTGTCTCAGGGATTTGACCCCAACCCTTGAATTAGAATTCTCAGCTCGCAAACTTGGAGGCCTCCACTATTAGAATGGACCACCACTCTACTGGCTTACTGCTAATATTCCTCTATCCAATTAGCTGTTCTCTTCTAAACCTAATAAAAGAGGTCAATGCCTCATTAAAAGATCAGAAGGTTTAGACCATCTCTTTTTTTTTAAACACAGTTAATCCTTCATCATGTCATTACACTGCTGATATTGATTATGATGGGGTGATATGAAACCTCCTGCCTTACAAGGTCTGTAAATATGGAAGACAAGGGCAGGTTGCTGTCTGGCTCAGGGCTGATTTAATCAAAATAGTGGAGCAAACAGTTTATCTTTAGGAGACCCCCAACTTCTTCCAGCTTCAATGTCTCCCCTTCAGTGCCTATCATCTGGACTTTGCCATCATTGACTCATATTTTCCATGCTTCTTTCAGGCCATTCAGGATTTGTTTCCACTGGCAAAGCAACCTTTCACCCCTTCTACCACCAGAGTCTCAAAGCCCACTTCTCTCCATCAAGGAAAGGGAAGACAACTTGTGGAAGCAGAAACCAATAAACCAATGCTCCAAGTTCTATTTGGAATCGTGGGGCCAGTTACTTCTGTACATTACCCCATTCGTCAAACATCATACTCCGGCAATAGACTCCCTGTTAAATGAATCTTCGAATCCTGATTATTAAACCTCACTGCCTTAGATGCAGGCTTCCTCCTCTGCAACCTTCATCCTCATTCTAATCAACCCTACCCCTCCCTATTCCTGATAGATGCAGTTTGTGCATCTTTGTAACCCGTTCCTCTATGTTCTTTGGAGTCCATCAGAGCCCTTTCTCTAGTCCAAATAAATTTTCTACCTCCTTTTTGACCAATGTTCCTTCCATTCTCTCACAAAAATGAATCTGATTTCTCTTAAGGATAATAAATCCCTTTCAACCCTCTCTCTTAGAAGGCACTTCCCCCAGTTCTACCAACTCAAAGGATGAGGACAAGTTAAGTACACTTCTTTTTATCTACTACTCTTTCCAGAACATTCCTCTATATGACCATCCTTCAATGGCCCTTACTCTTAGGGGATCTATTCAATCCATCCATTCAAAGACCCTCTTCCCATTTTATTTTTTATTATTTATGAAACTTGTATGGCATCTTTGAAGAACCACCACCATGTAAATTTCTAGAAGACTCTAGGAGTGGGATCATGATCTTTCCATTCTATCCCCTGCCACCCACCTCAATATTCCCATTGATGACCCCTTTAAGCAATCTGATCACACAGTTCCTCATTTTCAAATCCAATTATCTCCTTCTCTACCTTACTATACACTGAATGATATGGTCACACCTTAGACTTCCTTGCAGTACCTCATGGAACTGCATTGCCTTTAAAAGGTAGCCTGGTATAGTGACTAGAGCACTGGACTTGGAATCAGGAGGGTCTAAGTTTCATTTCACCTCAGATATTTATTAGCTCTTTGACCCCAAGCAAGTCACATAATCTCTTTTAAGTCACTTCGCTCATCTGTAAAATGGGGATGATAGTAGCATCTACCTTGGAGAGTAGTAAAGCTCAAATGCATAAACTGTTTTATAAACTTAAAGTTCAATGTAAATGTTAACCATTACTATTGTTACCCAGAAGGTCATGAAGCTGTCACTCATACTTATGAAGATCCTATTCTCTAGATTCCTTTGAGTTCTGCAGCAGTTCTCTTTCCCCATAAAAAGCCTTAGAGAAGAACTCAGAAAATATGTGATTTGAACAAGCAGCCCAACAGAAAATCTGATTAGTAGACTCATTGTTCCTCTCCCATCCTTTAATATAGCACTTTGTGAGAAAGTTTGACTCCCACATGTTGTCCCATCTTAGATGCACAGCTAGGGATAGTCAACTCCACACTCACCCCATCACTCATAATTTCAATTCACTTTTTCTAAAGTAATGAATTCTCCCCTCTACTCAGTCACTCTACTCATTGTCTCTAGGGATTGCTTGCAGCAATTCATGAAATTAGCTCCCCTGCTCTCCAGCCATCCTCCTTCCTTCAACATACTCAGGCTAGTTTCCAAATTTCAACATGACCAAAACATGTCCTGAGGCTCCTTATCACCTCACATCCTTAAAGAGACTCAAAGAGTTGGAGAAAGTTCCATGTTACCACATCCGTGCATATACAACTGTTCCTTCTTTCCTGACATCCCTAACCATTGTTAATATCTACACTATCAATAAAGTCATGTTGTTCTGCTTCTCCCTGGGAAAAGATGGAGGACACATCTATCTCACTGGCCTCAGAGAAAGAACCATAATTAACCTTCATCATGTCATAGGTAAAGTAAGGACAGCCCTCTTAAGGACTTTCCCCATCCTCTTCCTGTTGTACCTCTTCTATATTGTCCTTGCCCTAGAGAAGTGAAAACAAGTGAGGACCAGCAGAACTTTCCCCCTATCTTTTCTCCCAAATCTCATCAAAGTTACTTTCCCACTTTCATATTTCAAGCCTCCCCAATAGCCTTCCTCTTAAGTTGAAGAATGATTTGCTTTTTCTCATACCACACTTCTTCTTGGATAGATCACTTTAGAAACTTGTTCTTGTTTTGGAGGAAGAAAAGGAATTATCTCAGCCCCATCCCTTTGACCTCATTTTGGAGTCTGCTCATACCTCCCATTATGATGGAATTAGTACAATCTACAATAATGGACCAAGTGTTCTGAGCTCCCATGTCAAAATCATGGCCCTGGTTTGTCCTAGTATGGCCCTACCCCTAGGGATACAAGGCCTCTGTCTAACCCTTTGTGACTGTTTCCACTGCTTCCTCTCCACCAGTTCTTTTCCATCTGGAGCTCAGTCCCTGTAGTGCTTGCAGACCAAGTAACCTGGACTTCCACACCAAAAATACAGGCTATGGCTTGCTCTCTAGTGCCTGTTAGAATGTCTGGCCATGCCAGTTGGCTCTCAGTTCTAGGCACTTTGGACTTGGTTGCCCATTGTTGAGTTCCTGCCAAATCTTTGGATCATGTATTAACCCTCTCCTCTCTTATTACAGTCTCTCATCCATCTGGACAAGCATAGCTACTAGACCCCTCAGGTTGTTAGAGATAGATTACTCTGGGAATCAATTGCAGAATCTCTCACAAGACTACCTTCCTCTCCAAATACACAATGGCATGCACAATCAGCTAATCTAGCAAGGGTATTTTCCCCTGCCTCATGCTCAGCATTATAATACCCTGTGTCCTATGGGGATCCCTAAACATTTCTTCAAACACTGTTTCAAAACACTGACCATTCATCAGTAATAGGTTATGCTACTCTATTAGATGTATGGCACAGTCCAAGCCAGGTCTTACCAATTTACTTATAATTCAGGAAACAAAGACGTCTTGAATTGAAATATGTTGGGGAGCTGCATCTATGTGCCTGGCCAATCTGCCAAGCTTCTTGAGTGCTGAGCATGCCTCAGCCCATCGGGGAGAGGTCAGTGATGGGTTTGTGATTCAGGGTCAGGAAAGGCTGCATCCTACTTCATCCCTACCAACACGCATCCAGAGCTTTTGAGAGCACCTCCAAGTGCTATATCTATTCCTATCTGTTGTGTATCTATGTTGTTACAATATTATTATTCTTTATTACTTGAGATCACTTCTCTACCATTACTGTCCTTCACAGCAAATGCTCAAAAGCCTTAGAAGACTGATAGATGGGTGATAGGATAAAGTAATTGGACACTCTCCTCTTCAATTAATAAAGAAAAAAAACAAAATTTAAGGCAGAAGCATAAAGATGTAAAGTATTTATTGCTACTCTGGAAATTCCTAAATACCTCAACAACCAGGGAAACAAAATCACTATAAATTTGTTCTGTTCATATTTTGTCTATATCTACATAAGTATGTGTTGTCTCCTACGAAAGAATATAAACGCCTTGAGGGCAGTGGCATTTTTGTTTTTATCTTTGTATTCCTGACACCTAGAACAATGTAGGACACACAAGAAATGCTTGCTGATTTGTTGTTGGACATTGTCAAATCTTTAATGCCATTCATACATACCACCTTGAGTGTTGTCTGGTGAATGAGGAAAGGAGGAGTCTGGGAATCTGAATCACAGAATTTTAGAGTTGGAATGGGCTTCAGCTGCCATCTGGTCTAATCCACCATTGAAAGGAATTCCTACTATAACATACCCAGCAAGTAGTCATTCAGACTCTGCTTGAAGATCTCTAATGGGAGGAGGGGGAGGACAGGTAACCTACCACATCCTGAAACTAGTTTTTCTATCTTTGATCAACTCTAATGCTTAGGAAACTTTCCCGGGCTGTATCAACCCTACATTTCTCTCTGCAACTTCTACCCATCATTCCCTGTCCTACCCCTGGGTCCAAATGGAACCAATCTAATCTTGCTTCCACATGATGGCCCCTCAGATACTTGAGGATAATCATCATGTCCCCCTGTACCTCTTTTTTTCCCCAAAGTTTAACATCTTCATTTCTTCCATCTCTATTATTATATGGACTAAAAGCTCTTCACTCTTCTAGTTGTCTCCCTCTGTACATTCTCCAGCTTATCAACATCCTTCTGAGACTGAGAAGACATTTTTTCCAGTGTGGGATGAAACATAAGAAAAGGCTTATATATAGGACCTGAACCAAGCAATGGCAAAGAATATAAGTATAAACATTAGTTACCAGAGGGGAAGACATGATAAGAATGCCTAATTTGAGGCAATTTCCTAAAGGGTCTTAAAACTGATTTCTTTAGATTTGGTACATTGGACAAAGAAAGACATATAGAAACAGTCTCTGTTCTAGAGATGAGGCACTGATGGGGACAAATCAGTGGGTAGAGAGATAGTATTGGGCGGTATAGTTATGATCAATAGAAACAGCTCAGGGATTGGTAATAGGTAAGGAGGAACAAACTCCTTTGATTCTCCTGGCTTCTATACTTTAATCCTTTCTTAGAAAGAAAAGAGCTGGGGAGGGAAGATATTAGGTACATTCAGAAAAACCAGCTGAACTTCCCATATTGACAAGGGGGTCACAAAGGTGGAGAGAAATGGAGTAGCTGGGTAAGTTGGATAATAAAGTCCAGTGGAGGCAGCATGCCTGAGAATAGTTCTGGGAAGGAGAACTATAAATTAAATGTTCTGGGTACACAGAGGGAAGGAGCTCAGTCCTATCCCTAAAGACACCACTGACATTTTGTAGGTAGCATACAGAAGGAGCTTAATTTCCTCTCAAATGTTGCTGCTAACTTTGAAAAATGTCTACTCTGATAAGACATTAAAATGCAATTGGAGCACATGGATGGCTACACAATTGATAGTTTTCAAAAGAAAAGGCCCATACGTTATGTGTTATGATGTTCCAAACACTGGCGATGGGATGCCGGCATGTCTTCTTATAATCGTTGCTCACACTTTGCATGAATATAAGGTAATGGCTCCCACCCCGATATCTGAAAGCACTTTGGAGCTGTTCATTCTGCCAGCACTTTTGTGAGGTTAGGTGCCAGTCCTGGCTAAAAAAGAATGCTAATAGGAGCGGCTTACAATGGGAAACAAAAATCACTGGGGAAGGAGTTAGGGATTAGGAATGAATAGAGAGAATGATCAGGGATGCTGGCATTGACAGTGTTTGTTATTCCCCCCTCCCTTCCACCTTCTCTGCCCAGTACAGAAATAAAATTAAGGTACAGAGGTACTTTGCCAAAGATATATTCATAAAGACTTATTCCAGGTTTGCTAATTTCACCTAATAAAGTCATTCAATTTATTCAATATTTATTTATCCGTCATCTACTATATGTCTAACAATTTGCTAGTGTCAGTGGAAAAACCCCAGATAGGAAGAGATTCATCAGTTAATAATCATTTATTAGGGACCCATTGTGTTCCAGGTCCTGTATTAGGAATTGGGAATACAAACAGTGAAATGGAAAAATCCCTGCCCTGGAAGGGCTTATATTCTATTTGGGGAGCTGATATGGACACGAGCAGACAGAAAATACATTCATGGCAATTTGGGATGAGAACAGACCGTGGAAACCTCATTTAGGAGATAAAGTTTCATCTGAGTTTTGAAGGAAACTAGGAATACTTAGATGCTTGACTGAGAATTGAATTTATTCCAGAAATGGAGGACAGTTTACGTGAAGACATAAAGATGGGAGACAGAATGTCACACATGAGAA
The DNA here is from genome assembly GCA_023548195.1 of Bettongia penicillata ogilbyi. Taxonomy (NCBI): domain Eukaryota; kingdom Metazoa; phylum Chordata; class Mammalia; order Diprotodontia; family Potoroidae; genus Bettongia; species Bettongia penicillata. The sequence goes on from JAJHZJ010000629.1 coordinate 2,665,804, forward strand.
CAGTAAGTCACTTTGACTGGACCCTAGAACTCCTGAAGAGGAATAGTGTATAATCAGGCCAGAAGTGTAGGCTGTAATCAAATTACGAAGGGCTTTTAGCAACAAATAGGGAAGTTTGTCTTTTATTCTAAAGGCAATGTTGTTGTTAAGGGTCAAGTAGCTTGTTGTGGTTGAGTTGTTTCAGCTGAGTCTGACTCTTTATGACCCCACTTGGGGTTTCTTGGCAAAGATACTGGAGTGATTTGCCATTTCCTTCTCTAGTTCATTTTTACAGATGAGGAAACTGAGGCAAACAGGGTTCAGTGACTTGCTCAGGGTAACACAGCTAGTACGTGTCTAAAGCCAGATTTGAATTCAGGAAGATTAGTCTCCCTGATTCCAAGCCCAGTACCCTATCCACTGTAACACTTAGTGATAGAGAATCAACTGAAACTTTATAAGCAGGGGAATCACATGGTCAGATCTGTATTTTGGGGATATCACTGTGTCAATTGTATCAATTAGAGAGAAGAGACTCTTCAAGCAGGGAGAAAACTTAGGTTATTAATCTTGAACAAAAGTAATAACCATGTGATTGGAGAGGAGGGGAACAGGTAGGGAGATATATTTTGAAGGAAGAATTGATAAAACATGGCAATTAATAGTTATATGGGAGCAAGGGAAGGGCATGAGACTATGAACCTGGGTGATTGGAAGAATGGTTGTGCTTTAATTCAGAACTGCTCTCCAATTTCTTTATCCTGAATTTTCACTTCTCTAATCATTTCAGCTCTATTTGCTTCATTCATACCTCCATCTATCCCAAGTGGTCTATTTTGACCTTTTCATTCTCCTTTCTCTCCTAGCCTAAGTGGGAACAAATCCTTTTATCCTCTTAGGATAACAGAGTCATAGGGTTTTAAAGGGACTTTACAGGTCAACTCACTCAACTCTGCTTGATGCATGAATCTGATCAATGACATTCCATACAAACGAGTGATTCGGTCATTTATGAAAGGACACTTCTGACTTAGAGTCAGAAGACAGGGAATAAGTCCCAGTTCAGACAGTTATAAACTTTGTGATCTTGGGGAAAGACCCTTAACTTATGTGAAACTCAGTTTCTTCAACTATAAAATAAGGGTAAGATTGATGACTTATCTCTCAGGATTGTGATGAGGAAAGAACTTTGTGAGTCATAAAGAACTATATTGAAAAGATTGATCATTATAGCACAAGACTGGGATTTTTCAGGAGGAGCTTTGCTAGAAAACAAAGGGAAAAGCTAAATTCAAAAACATGGAAATGATGAAAAGATACTGATAAAGCTAGAGAGTAATCAGAGGAGAACAACCTGAATCCTGGAAAACTTCAATCTCAATATCAGATGAGGACCGTTTAAAGGAAGAAGGAATGTTTAACAAATATTCCATACCTCAACGGGTCTTCACAGCCACCCTAAGGAGTAGGCACAGTATTATTGCTCCCAGTTAATAAATAGGAAACTAAGGTTCAGAGAACTCAAATGACTTTCCCAAGGTCATAAAGCTAGGAGGTAGAAAAGTCAAGATATAGTTTTTGTTTCTCTGGGTCTCAATTCAACATATTTCTGAGGATTCTACACTGATTTGGGTTAATGTCTGTGCCTAGTACCTTTAGTGATCAACTTTATCCTTGACCTGTGTTATATTAGCTTCTTCCAGCACCCAATATCAGATTATTATCTCTTTCCATTTCAAAGTTTGAAATACCTCCCATTAAATTACTGCATCTTACTCTGAGGAACATTTCTAGCTCTTGACTCATTTGAGGAGATTTGATGACTGAGGCACCTTGAGCTCAGATAATGATCAGAAAACCAGCCCTTTCACTTCTCTTGAGTTCTCTCTGATGATAGATTTAGGTCACTTCTCATCAAGGGGAGTGACTTTTCTTGCATTCTATTTATCTAAGTTTGCAATTATGAAATACTTTATAATATAGTAACAATAACACAGTTTTCAAAGGGGTACCAAAGAAATGTAAGTTTTCATTTCTGCTCTCTATGAGTTTATAATCTAGCTGGAGACATAAAATTTAGGATTATAGGCTTATAACTCTAGAGTTGAAAGAGATCTCAGAAGCCACTTGATCTAACTGCATGGTTTTTACATTTGAGGAAATTGAGGCTCAGGGAGGTTAAGTGACTTGCCCAAAGTCACACAGGTAGGAGACAGAATCATTAATCTAGAGCTAGAAGGGACTTGAAAGTCATTTTACAGAGAAGAAAACTGAGTCAGAGAGATTTACTGATTTGCCTGATGTCACAGAGCCTGGTCCTCTGACTTCAAATTCAGTGCTGTTATAATATGTGAAAATCTGGATAAGGAAATGTATCATGGATTTAGAGCTGAAAGGCCATCTATTCTCATTTTATAGATGGGGAAACTAAGGCTCAGAAATTTTAAGTGACTTGCTCAAGATCACACATATAGTAAGAGTCAGAGGTTAGGTTCAAACTCACATTCTTGAACTCCAAATCCTGGGTTCTTTCCATATTGCCACATTGCTTCTTTACCAGATTATCTTATTTGGATGAAAGTAGTCTAATCTATAGCAGAAATCACAGCTAACCCAATTAAAGGTTAAAGAAACCATCCTTTCTCTCATCCCCATCAATACTTTACAAGAATAAAGTCTACATTCTCTCATATTCACAGGTCACCTCCTGGTCACATCTCTGCCTCTTTCATACTTAATTTAATAAACTGAGTAGAATAAATTTGGGGAAATTACCATGAAACTGATATGTCCTTTGGTCAGAAATTCTAACCTCTCTGTAGATTGCATCCAAATCTTTCTCCACCAGAACAAGTTTTCCTCTTCAGTTACTGTGTTATCCATCATTTGAAGTAAGAAAACACCAGAGGCAACCACCCTCATCATTTCCTCTAATCTGCCCATAATCATGTCAAAGAATGAGCCAAGCTTTATGCAGGGTCTGATGACTTCTGTTCAAATCAGTAATGCCACTCACTCTAGCCTAAAATGTCTGGATCTCAGAACATGACCATGGAATGTCTATAAGGACTCCTCTCTGCCTGCCAAGTATTGAATGCCTTCATTCCACTTCCAGATTAAATTTGCCCTACTTGTGCTCCCTCCAGTCCAAGCTGTGAGGGCTCTCACATCACACATACTTATTTTTTGTGGTCCTTCCCTGCCCAACTTGGGCACCTGTTCAGAGACATGTGGCTGCTTAGCTCCACTATTTCTTGGCAGGGCAGAGGAATCCTGGAAAAGCACCGCTTCCAAAGGATGGAGCCCACCACAGAAAACCAGGAAGTCTAATTTCCGAAGTCTGTCTCAAAGGAGTAGTCACTTCCCACCTATCATCCTGTGTTTTCAGTGGCCATTTCTGTCTCGTTCAAACCACATTAGATTGAGATTAGGCCAAGGTAAACCCAAGGAGACTGCTATAGACCACAGCTACAGATCCAGTTCCCTTTTGGTCTAGATAGTTCCTAGTAATTCTCAATTTTTCCCCCTCTGAATTCTTTTTCAGAGACAAGCTTAATTCTTTGAGATTTCTGCTTCTTGACTTAACTACTGTAAGTTGCATTTAACTAACTGCTTTTCCCTTCAGATTTCTTTATAAAAAGCATGCCATTCTAGCAATGAAGTTTGAACTATTCTATAGGATTTCCACCCTCGTTTGAAAGGACTGAGTTATTGTTTAGACAGATGCAGACAAAAGTACATATAAGAGCTGAAGTTTTAAAAATGTTCATACCCTTTGACCCAGAGATCCTACTCCTAGCTGTATGTACAAAGGCTGTCAATTCTTTTTTTTAAAAACCTTATATATACCAAAATATTGCAGTAGTACTTTTTAAAGTAGCAAAAAAAAGAACCAAGTTGATGCCAATTCATTGGGAAATGACTAAGCAAATCATAGTTCATGAATATAGTACATTATTGTATTGTAAGAAATGATGACTGAAAAATACAGACAAGCATGGGAAGGCATATTAGGTGATGCAAAGTAAAGTGAGCATAATGAGAAAAAGAATATACACCACCACTATAAGGATGTAAATGAAAAGAACAACAAAACGATGAAACCTGAATACTGTGAAATTATAATGTCCATGCTAGTTCCAAAACAAAAGCTATGAGAAGACATTTTCCTATCTTTGCAAAGATGGTTCTTGGAGGATGAACACTGCATATAATGTCAGATTTGATCCATATGATGATTAGCTTTACTGAACTATTTTTAAAAAGTGCTTTCTCGTAAGAGATGGATTATAGGAGGGTGTTACGAGAGGGATATCTTGGAGGGATGAAGGAGACATAAAAACAAAAGATAGCAATTTTAAAATTCAAATTAATTTCCCTTCAAAAAAGCTAATGTCTTTCAATGACCAAGTCTGGCTGATTTGCTCCGTCCCTTGCCTTAAATCCCTTGTGTGTTGAACTCTGGGCTACATTATTGTATTGCACCTTCTTTTCCCCGCTTTTCATCAATCAATTGTGGGTTGATCCTAGCTAAATACTCTTACCTTCCTTGAGCTCCTGGCTTATTTGGTTTACATTTACGGAATGACTAGGATTTTGACTTAATAACAGGATTTTGAATTGGAATGTTCTCCAAACTCCCCATTTTCCAAATGAGGAAACTTTCCAAAAAAGAGTAGGTAACTTGCCCAAGGTTACACAAGTAGCCAAGCCAGAATTTGAACTCTGGCTTTCTGATTCCAAATCTAATGTTCTTTGCATTCTACTGGCTTAATTCCCCTTAACAGAGGTAGTTGATTAATATATATTCAATCAAAGAATTTGAGAGTTGAAAGAGCCCTTAGCAGCCATCTACTCTATGCCACACATGAAAGGAATCCCTACTATAATGTACCTGACAAGGGGTCCTTCAGGTTTTTCTTGAAAATCTAGAAGGAAGAGAAAAACCCACTACCACCTCTCAAGGTGGTGCATTCCACTTTTGGTGAGCTCTAATTGTTAGGAAGTTATTCATGACTTCGAGACTACATTTCCTCTATGTAACTTCCACTAAAGGCACCTGCTTCTGTTCTCAGGGGTCAAATTCTTCTTTTATACAGTACCTGTCTTGTCTTCTCTGGGTTAAACAATTTCACTTTCTTTAATCAATCTTCATATGACATGGAGTCACAGCCCTTTGCCTTTCTCATGATACTCTCTAATTTATCAATGTCCTTGAACTGCAGCAACTGGAATAAATCAATAAAATAATAGCATTTATTAAGCACTTATTACGTACCAAGTGCCATGTTGAGTGATAAGGATACATAGAAAAAGTAAAAATAATTCCTGTCCTCACCAAGCTTACATTCTAACAGGAGAGACATATTTATATAAGACACATAAAGTAGATGCAGGGTAACCTTAGAGAGTAAGGTACTAGCAATTGGCAGCTAAGTGGTAAAGTAGAGAGAGCCCTGGGCCTGAAGTAGGAATAGCTGAGTTCAAATCCAGACTCAGACATTTCTTAACTGGGCAACCCTGGGCAAGTCACTTAACCCTGTTTGCCTCAGTTTCTTTATCTGTAAAATGAGCTGGAGAAGGAAATGACAAATCATTCTAGTATCTTAGCCAAGAAAACCCCAAATAGGGTCATGAAGAGTGGAACATGACTGAAACAACTGAACAAAAACCAGAATATAACTTAGGTTGTCCATCTGCAACTCTTGACTTTTGCTACATGACTGGCTCACTTCCTTCTCCAAATATATATATATATATATATATATATATATATATATATATATATATATATATATATATATATATATATACACACACACATATATACATATATACATATATATAATGTACACCTCTTCATTTTCTCAACATGTATAGTATCAAAAGCTTTGCTAAAAATCTAAGAGACTTATCTATAGCTATCATACTTCCATCACCTACAAGGCTGATACTGTCAGAAAAGGAAATATGTTAGTCTGACATGACCCTATTAGTGAAATCATGTTGGCTCATTGTACATACCTGTTCCCTTTCTACATATATGTCAGCCATCATTTTAATTAACTGTTCCAGAATTTTCTCAGGAATTGAAAATAAGCTCAGCAGGCTATAGTTTCCAGACTCTTTTCCCTTCCATTTTCTGAAAAAAAAAAGACAATATTTATCCATCTCCATTTTTGTGGCACCCCATTTTCCTTTACTATCCCAATATTACTGACAGTGGTTCATCAATAACAACATCAGTTCTTTCAGTACTCAAGGCTGCAGTTTGTCTGGGTCAAGTGAGGAATTCATCAAGGACAGCTGAGTTATCTCTTACTCGATCTTTACTTATCTCATATATCACCTGTCTGCTGGACATTTTTTATTCTGTCATTTTCAGTGCCAAAGTTATCCTCCTTGACTTGGAAAAAAACCAGAACTGAGTAATTCTGCTTTCTCTCCATTTTCAGATATTATTGTCCCATCTCTTCCCAAGCAAAGATCCTATCCCTCCTTTAGTCCTCCCCTTTTCCCAATATTTCTTTTAAAAAATACACAACTCCAAACCTTTTTGTTCTCTTTATATTTCCTTGATATCTTCAATTCATTCTGAGTTTTAGCATATCTGATACTGTTTTACAGGACCATTACACATTCATTCCTACACTCACATTTTCTATTGTATTACTTTTAAAAATCTAAATTGGCTGTTGAGTTCCCTATAGTTCCATATGGATGTCTTCAGACAAATTTCATTTTCTCCTTGTTGGAATTGTTTCTTTTATGTCTTCAGAATTTATTCTTGAGCATCTTCCATCCCACAGGGATAATCTCTCAGAAAGAAGGAATCAAGATTAAAAGGGATTGGCAAATGCTCTTTATAGGATGTAGGTCTATAATTGAGGCTTGAAAGAAGACAGAGAATCCAGGAAATAGAGACAAGGAGGGACAGAATTCTAAAGATGGGAGACACAGACAGTGAAAATGCACAGATTTAGGAGATGGAATGTTATAGTCAAGGACCAACAAGGAGTCCAGAGGGCAGGGAATAAGTTGTAAGAAGAATGGAAAGGCAGGAAGCATCAAGATTGTAAATGACTTTAAAAGACAGACAGGATTTTATATTTGATCCTGCGGATAACAGGGAACCACTGGAGTTTATTGAGTAGAGGGGTGATATAGTCAATCCTGTACTTCAAGAAGATCCCCTCATTGAATGAGTGGAGGATGGAGTAGAGCTGGGAGAGACTTCAGGCAGAAAGACCAGCTAGAAGGCTGTTGCAATAATCTAAGTGAAAGTAATAATGGCCTACACTAGAGGAATGACTAGGGTAGACTTATATTAGTGTCAAAGGAGAGAAGTAGGGAACAAATGAGAGATGTTAAGAAGGCTTAAACAACAGAACTTGGGAAATGATTGGATGAGGGGTACAGAGAGAGAAAGGAGTTGAGGATGATACCTAGGTTGTGTGCATGGAGGACTGGAAGGAAGGTGGTATCCTCAATAATAAAAAGGGAAATTAGGAAGGGGAGAATTGAGGATGGGGGAGATAGAGTTCAATTTAGAACATTTTTCATTTGAGATGCTTGCAAGGCATTTAGTTCAAAGTGTCCAATAGGCAATTAGTGATGTGAGATCAGCATTCAAGAGAGAGGTTAGGACTAGGTAAATAGAATTACCTGTATAGAAATGATCATTGAATCCATAGGAGCTGATGAGAGTAGAGAGGGTGAATGAAAGAGAGTCCAGGAAAGAACCTATGGGACACTCATAGTCAGTAAGCCTGACCTGGATGAAGTATAGTAAAAGATTCAGAAATAGTCATATAGGTAGGAGGACAGCCAGGAGAGAGCAATGTTTATGAAAACCTAGAGAGAAGAGAGTATCAAAGAGAAAAAGTGTGATTGACGATGTCAAAGGTTGCAGAGAGACCAAGAAGGATAAAAATCAAGGAAAGACATTAGATTTGGAAAATAAACGATCATTGGTAATCACGGAAAGAGTATTTCCAGCTGAATTATATGGTCAGAAGCCAGATTGTGGAGAGTTATAAAGGGAGTGAGAGGACAGGAAGAAGAAATGCCAATAGCAGATAGCCTTCTCTTAGCCACACAAAGAATTGGAAATTGAGGGAATGCCCACCAATTAGGGAATGGATGAACAAGTTATTATATATGAATGTAATGAAATACTATTGTTCTATAAGAAATGATGAATAGGTCAACTAAAAAAAGAAAAACTTGGAAAGACTTACATGAACTGATGCTCCATGAAGTGAGCAGAACCAGGAGAACATTGTACATAAGTAGTAGCAATATTGTGCTATGATCAATTATGATAGACTTAACTTTTTTCAGCAATACAATGAACCAAGACAAGTCCGAAAGACTCATGATGGAAAATGCTATCCACATTCAGAGAAAGAACTATGGAGGCTGAATGCAGATCAAAGCATATTATTTTCACTGTTTTTGTTTGTTTTTTGTTTTTTTCTTTCTTGTGGTTTTTCCCTTTTGTTCTGATTCTTCTTTCATACTATGACTAATGTGGAAATATGTTTAGCATGATTGTACATGTATAATCTATATCAGATTGTTTGCTGTCTTGGGGAGGGGGGAGAGAGAAGGAAGAAAAATTTGGAACTCAAAATCTTACAAAAATGAATGTTGAAAACTATCTTTACATGTATTGGGAATAAAAAGTAATATTAAGTAAAAAAATCTTTAGCCACAAAAGGGAGGAGAGATATAAGATAGTGACTAACAGGGATAGACAGATCAAATGAGCATTTTTGAGAACGGAGGAGGCATAAATGTAGGCAACAGGGCAGCCAATAGATAGGGAGAGATTGAAGATAAGTGAGAGAGTGGGAATAAAAGAGGCAGCCATCTGAGATGGGATGGAATGAAATCATACTTATCTTTCCTCTGAAGACTTTGAAATCTGTTTTCCCAGAATCATAGCATCAGACTATGCTTGCATTTCTCTTTTTTCTCAGTCGTCTTACTCCATCAGTGTTGACCTTGCAACTGCAACTTATACAGCTGAAGTGGCTTCTGGCCCAAATATTATTCTTCAGCTACAAGGATATCCTTCCAAGGAAGTAGGTGGTTTGTCCTCCTCTTCCCCCTTCAAAAACTGTAATTTTGAGGAAATCACCCTTTTGTAGAAAGTCCAGTGCCCAAATCCTCAAACTCTTGGGAACTCTGGGTGTCTTGGGAATTCTCAAACCTGGGATAAACTTAACCAGAAAAAAGTCTTTGTTCAGGGTCTCTAGTCTTTAACTTGAGCTTATAAAAAGAAGCAAAAAGGTAGAAGGTGATCAGAAATGGGAGGTCCAGGAATTTCATTTTCAGGCTTATCACATCCATTTCCTTCACTTCACAATTTTCTGCTCCTGGGGAGGAAGAAGTAAAGTAAAGTATTCCCTTCTCTTCCTCACAAAAAAAAGGGTTCTTAGCCAAGTCATTTTTATAGCTCATTTTTACAGTGCAAGGGGAAACTGTATTAGTTAGTCCCTTCATGTGAATTTCAGTCACCAATCATCTTGAATGCAGTCTCAGATTTTGGGAACCAATCAATCATCACTGATCCCCTAGTCAATTACCATATGAAAGGGGGTAGAAATATACCTCTTCCTCAGAGAATACAGAGCAGAAGTCCTTTCCTAGACTGAAGTAATAAAACATTAATTGGGAAGGATGAGAAGACAATAAAAATAGGGAAAAGAAGACTAGACATTTTGATTTAACCTGAGAGGCAAGAGGGAGCCTTGATATACTGTTAATTAGGGAGGTAATAAAATGAAAACAGGAGTAAGGAAGATAATTCAAACAGTTGCATGTAAGATGGGTTAGAACGAGAAAAATCTGAACAAAGTGAAAGTTGCAGTCATCTTGCTGATAGCCATCCACCCTGGCTGTCTTCTTGTCAATCCCCCTGCTGTATTCTCAGGATTACCAAATCTCCAGAATCAAAGCCTTGGGTGCTATAATCTAATTATCTTTAAAACTCCTGCCCTGGGACAGACCTCTTCTAAGTGGTGAATCAAGTTGCACAAACTTGCACTGTCTATTATTTCTATACTCCTCAGACTACTAGACCATGCTTCTACCATCTATCTTTACCATCTTCTTAATATTTACTCTGCTGCCCCACTGGTAAACATTTTTCTCCCTGACTCTGCCGTCTGTTCTGAAAACTATAATTAACTCAACGTGATCATTGCCTTTGGAAAGGGTCCATTCACTGATTTCTCTCTGATTTTACCCACCATCCATTGAGGACATTAAGTGGTACAAAGGATAGAGTATTGGGCCTGGATTCAGGAAGACCTTAATTAAAATCTGATCTCAGACACTTACGAGCTATGTGATCTTAGGCAAGTCACTTAATCTCCATTTGCTTTTGTTTCTTCAGCTGTAAAATTGGGATAATAGTGTCTACCTCCCAGAATTATTGTGAGGATAAAATGAGATAATATTTGTAAGTGCTTAGCACAGCCCCTATTTATAGTAGATGCTTAATAAATGCTTGTTCCTTCCTTCCACTCTCTAAGACTCTTAAGACCATAATCCTCTTCCCTGGTCTCCATTCCCTTTCACATGTCGCTGTCTCTCACTATTAGAATATAAGCTACCTGAGGATAATGACTATCTTGCTTTTGTATTTATATCCTCAACACTTATAGTATTTATCACATAATACATGCTAAATAGATGCTTTCCCATTCTATTTAATAATTCAGGTCTAAGCTCATAACCGAAATATCACCCAAGACAAATGCTTTCTTATGGTAGAAGCAGACGAAGCACCATTTCAGCATGTGGAGCATCTGATTTCCATATTCTTTTTCTCTATTCCTCCCAACAGCTCACATTCCTTGGAAGACTGACAAAACCCCATTGCCCCTGAATATGATATTAAATTTGGAGGAAAAGAAGCCATATTTGTACTTCCTCTTGGTTTGCTATGAGAAGGTAGGCATCATCGCCACCCTCCTACTTCCATGGATGCCTACAATTCTTTTCTTTTGGGGGGGAGGGAGTGCTGATTGAGGTTAAGTGACAGTCAGGGTTACACAATAATCAAGCATCTGAGTACAGATTTGAAATCAAGTCCTTCTGATGCCAGGGCAGCACTCTAACCACTGCACCACCTAGCTGTACATTTCACATCTTAACTCAATTATTTTTATCCATAGAGGTAATGTGATGGATATAGAGGTTCACAAATTATATTTGGCATCAAAGTCAAAATTTTCCATTCTTCAATTCCCCAAATTTTCCATTCTTTGTCCAAGATGGAACTATAAGTACTTAAATTATAGGATACCTGAGCCAGCTTAAAGAGTAAGCTTCTAGCAGGGCTAGGCAGTGGGAAACCTGAAGAATGATGGCCTCAGTTCAAAATTGCCTAGCACTGCAATGGTTATGAAAGCTGTTCACATTTTCACCCTGCCTGCTGACTGAAGAGGGATTCCTCAAGTTAGGTTTCCTCCCCACCTCCCTTCAGTCTCTTAGATAACTCCTGGAAATTAGCAGCAACAGCAGTGGCAGCCACAGAAGTCAGGATGCTTGCTGTATCTCCCTGCCATACTCCACAAGTGGCTTAGGATCTGGGTGGTGGCAATTAAAGGTGACCGCCCATTGGTAAACCCCCAGTCTGGTGCTCTGCAGGTGCCTTGACTTGAGGGAAATGTTTGGAAGGAGACTGAAATGATAGAGTGCTTGGTCTGACTGGGTTTGGATCTGAAAATGTCATACTCTGATCTCCTAATGTGTATTCCAATGACTTTCACTCCACTCCAAAATAGGATCACTTTTGGCCATGGCTTAGCATTATTTATTGCTATTAGCAGAGCAACAATTTTGAGACAGCTTAATCCTTTTGCTGTCTATTAGCACACCAGGGTCAGGACCCCTGACCACCAAGTGTCCAATGATGCACGATTTTATTATCAACAGTTTCCCTCATTGAAGTGGCATCCTTCTTCAACCAATACAAAAGGGGGGCAGCAACCCTTTCACAGGCTCCAAAGTGTGCATGTACCCATAGACAGCCCATATCCCAGAGTTCTTGTGTTCTGCCCCAGAACCACTTTACAATTGATTAGTGATTACCTACTTTGATGAAAACCTTTTGTTTTCTACAGATAACAGAGAAAAAAGATACTGGTCTACTGTGATGCCTGCAAGTTCTGGAATCCAAATGAACAGATCTTTATTGGAGAGGGGTACTTTTCTTTTGGTATCAACCTTCCCGACCCATGGCAAGGAAGGTGCCCGTTTGAGGATAGTTAAGCTTTTGCTGAGCTATCCAAAGTTTATTTCAGCAATAAGAGGTTGTAGATAAAGGAACCAAGCAGAGGCCTGGACTGAAGGAGAGTGATAGGATTTGACTGCAGTTTTAATTGTTCAAGCCTGGTTCAGTTATCTGAGGAGTGAATATAAGATTCCTCATAGCGACAGCAATGTGGTAGAAGTACTGAGATGACTAGCAGTGAAAGTGTCCAGTAATTCATAAGAGACCATCTCTGGTAATACTACCAGTGACCTTGGATGTCTATATACAAATGCAAAGAATATGAGTAATAAACCAACAAAAACTAGAGCTTAAATAGGAAGTTTCCCAGGTATTAGGATTCAGTGGGATATAATCAAGGGTATGCTGCTGAATGTTTAACAATCAGCTTTTTCAAGGGGGGAAAGAAGTTCACACTGCACTCATTCAAATTTAATCTACTTTATTAACAATTTCTCCATCACTTTCTTAGATCTAGATAATTAACAAAACAATAAATCAAGCCCTGGTTTGTAGTCTTTCATGACTTCCAAGGTATAAATAATCACAATGATAATTTAACAATCAGCTCTCACCTGCCAGTTCAAGATGGCCCCCGCATACTCCTGGATGATTGAATATGGCATTAAATCATAGCATCACAGATTTAAAGCTGGAAGGAGCTTTTGAGATCATCTAGTCCAACTCCTCATTTTATAGATGCAGAAACTGAGGCCTAGTGATATTAAATTACTTACCTAGGATCACACAGGTATTAAGTGACAAAACAGGAACTTGAACTCAGGTCCTGTGGTTCTAAGTTCAGCATTCTAAAATGATATTCCTTATTCAAAAAGAACAAATTACATGAAAATGAAACAGTTCTGTGAACTATGTATATACAAGGTATATATAGACTAGATGGAAGATAATATCAGAGGGAGCACCAGAGAAGGCTTAACACCTCTTTTGTTCAGCCATTCCAGTCATGTCCAACTTTCCATGACCCCATTTGGGGTTTTCTTGGCAAAGATACTAGAGTGCTTTGCCATTTTCTTCTTCAGCTCCTTTTACAGATGAGGAAACTGAGATAAACATGGTTAAGTGACTTGCCCAGGGTCACCCAGCTAGGAAGCATCTGAGGCTAGATTTGAACTGAAGTCTTCTTGACACCAGGCTTGGCCACCCAGTCGTCACCTTGTTTCTTTTATTAGCCCCTTTCTGTAATTTTATCTTCTTAGCTGAGAGAAATAGATTATTCCTGAATCTATTGATCAACTTCTCCTCTTCTCCACACCCAAATATAATTTAATATATACAATGCCATTCTGATGCCTCTTTTATCTAATCTTTTCCTTTTAAATAAGGCATTTCTTTCTGTAACCATATTTAGTCAAAAGCCACATAGTCCATCAAGTTTCAGCAATACCTATGAGATTAAATTACTTGGCTTTCAGATCTCCAGTTCACCCCCTGCTTTTCTTAGGTGATTTGTTTTATTGGATTTCATTCCTGAGAAGTTCTCTTCCTTTGCACCGATGGTCTTCTTCCTCTTTTATAACTATGTGGCCTCTGACTTGGTAGAAGTATGATCAGTCTTCTCTCTTATCCTGCATTTTCAATTCTAAGTCTTCAATCAGCACTGAAAGTCTCTGAGTAAATACATTTGTAGCGCATTTCCTGGTATATTCCTCCAAAGTGGCACATCAGAGTGGTGGATTGAGTGCTACCTCAGATTCTAGGGTACCCTATGGGTGGCTACTTCTAACTCTACTAACCCATGAACCTTCCCACAATCAGGCAGTAGATACAATTAAGCTTTTCATAGAGAAATTTACTAAGATGTCAAAATGAGAAATATCTAACTATAGCTACAGATACAGATATAAATAGCTGCAGACATAAATAACATAGATAAATTGTGGGATACCATCTTTTTGGGGAACTTCCCCAAACATTTCCCAATTTATAGTACTATAATTGCTCCACAATTAGCAGAGGCTTACCAAAGCCCTAATGCAAACAGAAGACATGAGTCAGCCATAATCCACGAGGATTTTTCTAGGCTTTTATCTCTTCTCTATTTCACCATTTTGAAAGTCGTGATAATTAAATGAGAGAGAGTCAAAAGTAATGAATAGAAAGCAGATTTCAGAGTCAAGAAGACCTGGTTCCAACAGCTGCCTCTGACACATAACAGTTGGACAACTATAGTCCATTAAATTAAAGGAGCTAATGGAAGTGAAATGCCTTGCAAAGTTTGCAATGATATGTAAATGTCAGTTACTATTATTACTACTAAGTTTTCAGTGGCCCCAGGCATCTCTCTAAGCATGTAAGTTTCAAATCAGTTGCTAATCTGTATAAAAGGAGAGAGTTCCTCAATAGTAATCAAATCATAGGTCTAGACAAAAAAAAAAAAAAAAGGTCTGCGTGTGGGGGTTAATACTACATGTATTGCTTACTTCACGTGGTTGTTATAAGGACAGTGCCCCATAAATTGTATAGTATTGTATAAGTGGTTATTATGATTTTTATTGGTACAGGGATGGGGAACCACATGTAGCCCTCTAAGTCCTCAAGTGTAGCACAAATCCCTCTAATAAAAGAATTTGTTCTGTGAAACTTGGACTCCGTCAAAAGGCTGCATCCAAGGACCTAGAAGCCCACATGTGGCCTCAAGGGCACAGGATTCCTACCTTTGGTAAAATCACAATAGCCCTACAGGTCAAATCCATTTGAATTTCCCTCAGCTTAAATGCATCATCTCTGACATGTCATGAGGATTTCTGTGAAGGGTTCAAAGGAAGCATCTTTACTTCTCCTTGTCTTCAACTCAACTTTATGGCCATATTTACACTAAAAGCTTGCAACCTCCATGAGTGATTAGCAAAGCCCTCCCAGAACTCACAGGGCAGCTAGGTGGTGCTGTAGATAGAGCACCAGTATAGGAGTCAGGAGGACCTCAGTTCAAATCTCACCTCAGACACTTGACACTCACTAGCTGTGTGATCTTGGGCAAGTCACTTAACCTCAGTTGCCTCATCCTGGGTTATCTCCAGTCATCCTGATGAATATCTGCTCACTGGATTCAGATAGCTCTCTCTGGAGAAGAAGTGAGGCTGGTGACCTGCACAGCCCTCCCTCACTCAAAACAAAGTCAAGTGCAATTCATGTCATCATTTGTCTGATGGCATGATCTTCTTCAGCAACAAAGGATGAACTCACATAAGGATAGATTTAGCTCCTAAGAGAGTGGAAGCCTTTGTTTCCTACTTTAGGATTAACCACTTATTGTATAGTCAAATTGTGGTGACCTATGAGCCACTCTCCAAGGGGAATGCCCTTTCCCTAACTCTGATTATTTTTCTCTATACAATGCAAGTTAACCAATCATACCATTTACTGTGTGACCTTGGGCAAACCAATTAACCTTTCTGGTCCTCAGTTTCCCCACCTATAAAATGAGGGGGTTGAGTTAGATGATCTTTCAAGTTCTTTCTAGCTCTAAATCTATGATCTCATAATCTTATGATCCATGCTTGTGAATTAGAAAGGCAAAGAGTTAATATGAGCCCATCTCTTTAAACATCTTGGCGAAGAGAGAATATGTAAATACAAATGGATAAAAATCTAAATCTCCAACAAAACAACCAAGCCTACGTAAAGTTTAGCAAAAAAAAATTGAGGTGGGCCAGGAGGAGTAGGCATTCTAGAATTGCTCTTGGGTTCAGTCTGGAGTGGAAATAGCACGGTGTAGGGGAAAGGGCACTGGACTGGGAAGTCCCAGGTCTGTCATAAATTAGCTACAATCATGGACAAGTCACTTTTGCTCTTGGGTTCCATGTTTCCTCATCTAGGTAACTAAATGGCACACTCCAGGCTGGGCCAGGAGCAGGATAGACTTGAGTTCAAATCTGTTCCCAGGTATTTACTAGGTAAGTAATCCTGGACAACTCACTTGGCTTCTGTCTGCCTCACTTTTAACTGTAGAATGGTGATAATGATATTGATGGGGAATGCCCAGCTCTTGCCCTTTATCCCATTCCTCATCAATATCACCTGTTTTCCGAGTTTGTTGTGAGGATCAAATGAGGTAATATCTATAAAGCACTTAACACAGTACCTGACACACAGTATCTGACACACAGTAGAGGCTCAATAAAGGCTTGTTCCCTTCTCTCCATTCCAACCCTTCCTTAGGTTCATTTGTAAGAACATTAGTCTCGATGATCCCTAGGTACCCCTCAGCTCCATCATTCTCTGGAAATATGTGATATTTCCTTAGGAGACATAAATATTTGTATATTCTACTCTGAGATATCTTTGCATATTGGCCTTACTGAGGATTAGGTTAAAGGGTCCTAGTGCTCCCTGGCCTTAATATTTTGTCATTGAGCCCAGTGGCTGTTGTTCGAGATCCAACGTGTTTGGCGGGATGGTTTCCTCCTTGTTTTGTTTTGGTCTTGGCAGTGACTGATTAATGGTGCCCTTTCTATGAATTGAACAAGGAGACAGGATTTCAAGATCCTCCTTAACTACCTGGGATTCGTCTCCCTACAACTTAATACATTCATTATGCGTGATGGATGAGCTCAGGGCTGAACCAGTAGAGTTTTTGTTCATGCTCACATGAGTTTCTTCCAAAATTGAGCAACCTAAAACCACTCAAAAAGAAAGGAGAGCTCACATAACAAGGGGAATACAGTTTAAACTTCATTCACTCTAGTTCAGAACTCCTGGTGGGGTGGACTTGGGGGGCAGGTTGAAATTTATTTTTGTTATTCAATTGAATTCAGTTCAGTAAACCTAAGTTCTTAATATGCACACAACACATTAAAAGAGAAAGGACTTAGTAAGACAGTTAATAGTGATTGCAATGGTAGAGAGTGTCAGCTCAGTCCATTTTGGACAAGAACTTTTAAAGCATGTGCATTGTTAACTACCCGGATATAATGGGTGTGTTAATTGCAAATGGTTCTTATAGGCAATACTTTGTAATGGTAATTTCAGGTACCTATTTGCCTTTGAAAGTAATCAAAATGCATTTCTTTTACCTGATACCCGCGTACCTTGCCCCAGGAACTTGGAAGTAGTGGGGGTGACTGTTAGAAAAAAGGTTGGGGATAGGGTCAAAGGACTCTGTGAAAGCTACCCAAGAGAGGATTTCAGAGATGTGTGGCTCAGCCCAAGATTATCCCTGCCCCATCTTGCAGTTTGCTCTGAATTCCTGACATTTTACTTTGTTTTCCATTTCTAGAATACCTTTTACCTCAGGATATTAAGAAACAAGATGAAGCCTACTGAAGAAGTCTAATCCAGGCAAAGACATCTTTTGAGTCTCTAGTTTCCTTCTCAATCAAAGGTGCTAATTGTATTAACCTGTATTAACCCTGACAAGATTGATTGGCAGCTGTAATGTTCCTGGAACAGAGGAAGTCAACAAGAAAGCATTCTGTATGCATACCTTTGTCTCGTGCGCTGGTGGTCCTTCAAACACTCCCACTGGCTAACCTCCATGGCTCTGTATGTCTCTTTTTTCTCCCACACAGGGAGAGCCTGGGGTAGGTTCTCTTTTTTTTTTTTTCTTTTTTCTGTTTAAGTGCTCACAGAAAAACCAAGGCCCACAGACCCCTATCACCAAGAAAAAGAAAACCACCCAAACCAGGTCAGTCGAAGAAATCATCCTTCACCTTTTTTCCTTCCTTTCTCCCTCCAAATCCAATGATATGACATCAGTGCTCTTCAATAAACTCATTACATTTTTGTTTCTGTGTGGCTTTTGTTTTTGTTTTTCTGTATTCTCAGAGCGCTCTCCATCAAACAGGTGTGTGTTTGGTGTTATTGCAAATGATCCTTGGATTTATTTATGCCACAGGCATAAATAATTCTTCCTTTCTGAAGGACACGTCATGGTTCTGGAATTTTAAAAGGGAAAAAATGAGAGGCAGGGAACCCATCTGGAGATGAAGCACTGGCAGGCAGACACATGCCTATCTGGACAGACAGATGGGCAGGTAAGGCTCCTTTGGATGGAACTGAGCAAAATGTCAAGGCCAGACCCTTTCTTCCTATCAAGTTCCCCTCCCATACCAAGAAGCTGATTTGACCTTAAACCAATCAACTGGGAGTTTGGCTTTGATCTGTAGTCCATACATGGGCCAGTAGATTGGTCTTCAACCTGGTTTAGCCCAGATCAGCCCTGGTCCTCTGAGAGCCCACAGGAGACCCATGTGATCCTGAAGACTGCGAGGAAAACTAAAAACTGTAATCACCTCTAGAGGTTGCTGAGGAGTATTTACAGCTGCCCCCAATGTTTGCATCAGCCTTAGAACTCCCCCATTCTGCCTAACATTCTTCAGACTAGAGATGACCCTTAAAAAAGTTGACATTTACTTCAATAAGTTCTACTGTGTTCTACTCTGTTGAGTAAGATAGGATTTCTGCCCTCAAGGAAGGAGATCATTACTCACTTATAGGGAATAGAGGGAAGATAAAACAGGGACTCAGTGAATAATACAAATTAGAACATGAAAACTTCAGGAAATAAATATAAGCTATAGGACCTCTGGGACAAGCAAGGAAAACTACATGGAAGAAGTAAGCCTCGATGGAGAGGGAGGATGCAGAAATGGGGAAAGTTGCAAAGGAATCCAGTTTGGTCCAAACTTGGCATTTGGGATTTGACATACAGAGATTATAGCTAGGTCCAAGGGTCACCTAGGACTTACTGGGTAAGGGACATAAACTGCAGGTGGATTGTAGGACCCTGATGTCTCAATACTGCACCATTGCCTCAACTGCTACTACTCCTTAGAATGTGACATTGCCATTTTTGGGGGGGCAGGGAGGGCTATGCCAATGCATGGGAACCAAAGCCTGCTCTGGTCTCCAGTCTGTGTTTAGTTCTCTCTGGAATCTTTCTGAAAAGAGAAGAAAGGCCAACTTTTAATGAAAACTCTATTTTTATAGGCCTAGCACAAAGGGTAACTACAACCCTCAAGAGTCCAGGTCAAGCAATTTATCTCTAATTAACCCACAAAACCTTCATTGGGAGACACTATCAAAATTTCAGTGGTTTAACTCTCTGTGAGTTGATCAAGTTGATCAACCCCCTAACATAATTATTCATCTATATAGGTGTGCCCTCTGTAGAATATAAGCCTCAGAATGGTAGAGACTTTCATTTTTGCTTTGGTTTCCTCAGTGTCTCATATATGTATGCAAATACAAGAAGGAAGCGTGATTAGGTCAGTATAGTAAATTCCTGATTTGGGAACTCCCTCCACCAAAGCAGATCACCTATCATCTGTGACAGAGTAGATAATTCCACTTAGTTATGATGTCACTTTTCTACTGCACTGTTTGTAGGGTCTTGAATCTATCTTTCCTTATCATATCCAGTCTTTCCATAGGCTCCTGTTGTGGACGTTGCTGTTAAACGTTGCTATCCTAGGGTCATGGCTAGGATACCAGTAAAGTGTCCAAATCCTCTGGCCCTCTGAAGTTCATGACATCCTTCTCTGATGAAGGGTGAAATGGGAGGGGGCTGTGACAGAGGCTCAGGCTTTGTCCTCTGAAGCAGATGCTTCTTTTAAATAGCTCTGCTTCTTCTCCACCACCAGACACTCACTCAAATCTCAGGGAGGGTTCTATAATGGTCTGTTATTTTATAGACAACCAATGGAGCACGACCAGGTTTCCTCAATTAGTCTCACCATACTTCCTGTGTAATCCAGTTTATTTAATGCCTTTCAAAGACATCTGAATTGATCAAGGAACTTTTCCCAAATTTAGTCTAAAGCCTATGATTGATTCAATAGAGATATAGTCCCACCTATGAAGGTAGGAAGATGCTTTTTGTTCCATGAAGTTTAGAAATTATGATATAGTGACATCTATTAAAATATTTTTTAATTTTTTTTAATCAAATGAAATAATAGTTGCAAAGCACATAGTGCCTGGCTCATGGTGGACATATAATAGATGTGCATTCCCTTTCTCTACCCCTTTTATGAATCAAAATTATACCTGGGAAATTATGGGTAACAGTATAGCCCAGGACCACTTATTGGTTAATTTCTCCAGATATTCTGAGCTCTTAGTTGTAATATGTGGATTTATTCCATTAGTTGCTGACATAGAATTCTAGCCATCAGATCCTATATTTTGAGTTATTCAGAAAGTGCTAAATCTTGCAGTGAAACATGGCACAGTTTCTGACACTTCCTTGTATACTCTATACAGATCACTGAGTCTGGGCTCTTTCTATTATTTGTGCTGGAGATGACCAGGTCTTGAATTTCCTCACAAAAACCCATCCTCTTCCATAAACAAATCCATGTGATTTGGACGTGTTATTTTGTGGCTGCTGCTGCTGCTACTAGATGAATAGGGATTCTTTCTGTCTTAGTCCTCTCTGCTTTGCTCTGCCTTCCTCCTACTCACCTTCTGCTAGTAGAAAGTGAGGGGAAAAGGGAGAATTTCCCTCCTCCCAGGAAGGTACTGGAGCCAGTTCAAATAGAATTCATTAAATTTTTAGTGTATTTACACCTCAGAAATTGGCAAATATGACAAATCAGGAATCGATTTATTTTTTGTTGGCTGTCTAGATTTGAGAAAGTGATGAAGTTACTGATGATCTAGACCAAATTTAAAAATCTGTCCTGAGAGGCAGTGAGGTGTTGCTGTGGAAAGAGTGCAGGAGTCAGGAGGACTGGAGTTCAAATGTGACTTCAGACATTTGCTAGCTGTATGACCCTGGAAAAGTCACCTAACTCCAATTACCGCCCCCCAAAAAAAAGAGGCCTACATTCATTTCCCCCCTCAGGGAGCCAGTTGTTGAGCATTTACCAGCATCCCCTTGCCATTTCCTCTTCTACTAGCCTCCATAGGAGATTTTTCACCTAATAAACAGACACTTTCTTGAAAGAGTTTGATAGTCTTGTAAACCTTAGAAGGAACAATATGAAATGGTAAAAATATTGAGTGAGAAATCATAATCCCTGGATTCCAGTCCTACTCCCAGTTACTTATTATTGCCATGTAACTGTAGGCAAGCCACTTATTTAGAAGCCAAGAAATCCCCATTCCAGGTCTGCATGACAAATTATTTGAGTTTATAGATCTTCCTGGCCCTCTATGCCAAAAGTCAAGTAATTTGGACACATCTACTCATTGGATTCTGATTCTCACCCCACTAAGAATGATAGGCAGCCAGGTGCTTAGACCTGGGATCAGGAAGACCTGGGTTCAAATCCAGCCGCAGTCACTTCCTATCTGTCACTTAACTTCTGCCTCCTTCAGTCTCTTCATTTGTAAAATGGGGATAATAGCACCTATAGAAATGCTTAGTATTATTATTTAGTATATGGAAGATTAAAACGGGTAGAGACTATTTTCTACATAATCATCTGAGGGATACTAGGAGGACCCCTCTTTCCCTAAACAATCTCCCTTACCTGTCTACCATAGTACCTGAAATTCCACCATTAAAAAGACATTTATCTGAGCTGACACCACTGAATTTTTTAAGTATTCTTTTCCAAAATGCAACACCCACCTCATAAGTAGCACATTAAGCTATTGGCCATATTAACATCTTAGAATATGTTTCTCTGATACTTTCCTGCTTTGATAACTAGCTGAGAGAACCCCCGTGAGAGGATGGTTGTTCTAATGTGAAGGAACAGAGGATAAAAAATTTTTAATGGGGACAGAAAATCTGAAAAGGAATATTGCTATGAGACTGGAGTCATTATGTAATTCCAAGGGTCTTCTTAAGTGGTGAGGGATTTCAAGTCTAGAAAGGAAAGGGACTTCAATGCTACCCAGTCCAAACCATTCATTTTATATACCAGAAAAATTGGACCAAGAGAGGTAGTGATGACTTAAAGTTAAACACGGAAGCAATAACAGTGTGAAGATTCATATTCAGGTCTTTTGACTGCAAACGCCATGCCCTGCCCAGTACTCCACTCTGCTAAGGACATAATTTATAAGGGAATCAGGAAGGAGGGGCCCAACATACCATCTTTGTGGGGGTAGGAAGGGAAGAGTGCCAGGGAAGGTACACATGTTAATGAGTCTTTTTTGGAAATATCAGCACCAAAGGGGCGTTAGAGGGAGAGTCAGGCTCTTCTTGGCAAGTTGGGTAACTAAAAACAAAGCTGAGACTGCCAAGATACACACACGGTTTAGATTCATCCGTGCTGTATCAGCATCTAAGAATTCAGTCCAGAGAGTCTTGTTTATCTAAAAAAGATAGGAGAGAGAAAGATAGAGACAGAGGCAGACAGGGAGGTAGACAGAGACAGAGAGACAAAAACAGAGAGACAAAGAGAAGAGACAGGGATAGGCAGCCAGACAGAGAGAAACAGACACAGACACAGAAAGAGAGACAGAGAGGGACAAAGACACAGAGACACAAAGAGAAAGACAGATAGACAGAAACAGAGAGACAAAGAAGAGAAAAGATAGAGACAAGCAGCCAGATAGAGGCAGTGGGAAGGAGAGAGGGAGAGAGGGGAAGAGAAGGAGAGAGAGACAGAGGCAGAGGCAGAGAGAGAGAATATCAATATACTCTTGTGACCAAACAACTGAATTTCTACACACCAATCTTGGATTAACAGTCAAAAGATTCTCTCTCTCTCTCGTCTCTCTCTCTCTCTCTCTCTCTCTCGCTCTCTCTCTCTCCCACCCCCCCACCCCCCCACCCCTCCAAGGAATTCACTTTACTTCAATTCCTTTCAGAGAGGGACTACTCCATTTAAGCACTGTGCTTAGCACTGGGAAAAAAGAACACAGCTTTTCAGAAAAACCTGGTGTTGAAAGGAAGATCAGCTGTAAATGTAGCATCTGAGAGCATCCCCAGGGAATGGGGAAAGAGAGTGAGGTGAACAGAATGCGTGGAGTTTAACATGCAAATGTGATCAGTGGACCCAGAGCATCATCGCTCTTGATGCAAAGCCTCAGTGCTCAGGCTTCATTTTATTTTCCCCTTTCCTGGTGAATAGAAGGAAGTTTCCCAAGAGGGAATTCACATTTTCTTTCAATTTGTAATGTTGATTATCCTGGGTCTTGTTCTCCTGCTGCTGCTCTCCCTCTTCCCACCTCCAATACACACACACTACACTCTCACTCTCTCTCGCCTCTCCCTCTCTCTCCCTCATCTCTCCTCTCTCTCTCTCTCCTCTCTCCTCTCCTCCCCTCCTCCACCTCTCCTCCTCCCTCACGCTCTCCTCTCTCTCCCCTCCCTCTCGCTCTCTCTCTCTCTCTCTCCCTCTCTCTCCTCTCTCCTCTGCTCTCTTCTCCCTCTCTCTCTCTCCTCTCCTCTCTCTTCTCCTCTCTCTCTCTCTCTCTCTCTCTCTCTCTCCTCTCTCTCTCTCTCTCTCTCTCTGATTCCATTAAAATAACCAGTTATTTCCCCCCTCCCCACCTCCCCGCCAGTGCTCAGGATTTCAGATTGCCTTCCTACAAGCCTCATTGCACTTTATAGCTGTTCCCTTTTCAGTCTGTCTTACTTGAAGATGTTGCAGGCAAAGCTGTGGTTTCTCAGGGTGGGTTAACACATAAAAAGGTCCTTCTCATCAATCCTGTGCTGCCGGAATTAAGTCTAATCCTTTTTATTTGCTTAACCCACTAAATCACTAGGGCACAAATCCTTACGAACAGACTTATCAGCAAGTAAGGAGGCAGGTATTACTACCCTCCATTTTCCTTCTGAGAACAAGGAACATATTATCAGAGTGCTCACAGATCCATTTCCCTGTATGCTCCCCTAAAAGTTGCTCTGAATCACATTTTAAAGTGTTGTTGAGAACTGGAAATAGGTCAATGCCATAATAGCAGGAAAGAATGTCACCATGTAGCAGGATGTTAAGGACAGTCTATCTTGTGGATTACTTTGCCTTCCTTATTATGGTTTGGCTTATATGCTATTATGGCTGCTTGCTCTGGAATGGATATATGATGGCAAATGGATTGAAGCAATTGGAATCCTTGCTTCAATCTATGATGCTACATGGCAGTTGTTAACTCCAGAGTATAAAAGTGGGATACCATCTCGGGTGCAAGGGGTCCTTTAAAGACACAGAGACAAGGAGTCATAGTCACCTGGGGGAAGACAGCTCTGGAGAACAGGACCCCTCATGTCCCCTTGAGAAAGTAATGACTAGAGACTAGGGACTCAGATTCCAGATAAGCATCCTGCCCAAAAAAAACTACACCTAAGAGTAGTATGCCATCAAGAGATGTGCGGACTCCACAAACTGGGTGAGAACCCCATGAAAAGAGAAAAGGATTCCCCAAGGCCAGGAGTTGGGAAGCATTCCACTGTAGCCCACATTCTCTATACCACCTGTGCCTCACCATGTTTGTACTTTTAAGTTTGAGTCCACTCTTTCCAGAACTTGTTGTTGGGTTTAGGGGGGAATCTTTTGTACCAATTTTTCTTGCTATAGTAAATCCTTTTTCTAAAAGACAATGGAATCAACTATTGATTTTTAATTGGGAACACACTGGGGAAATGTGAGGATTTCACCTAGGGTCGGTAGGAGCTACCTTTAGAATACTGAAAATAGTGATAGTCAGCCACTGGGGAATCTCAGCGAGTGTGATTACCCAATTGGAGAAGTGACTCCTGAAGATTCTGGTTCAAGTTCAGGTTGGAATAGTTGGCCTTTGAAGGCTGACTCAAGATGGTAATTGTTCTATAGTTTAAAGAAAGGAATTTCTAGTTTCAGTTTGCTACCTTTGTCACAAATCCTTCTGTCATCATACACTTCTCAATCTGACCTTGTTTTCCTCAAACCAGAACATAATCCTTCCTTCTAACTTACCTTAACCTTTCTTGGACCTACCTGGAGTTTGTCAGTGGTTCCAGGGTCTCTAGCTGGCTTTTCTACAGAAGCCCTTTTAAGCAGCTTTACTCCAATCTTTGCTAGTCTCCTTAACAAGAAACCTCTATCTATTTAGAAATGTTTTAAAATGAAAAATGTCCCCTTTTAGCACTTCCAGATTCTTTGATCTCAGCACTTGCATTTTCATAGTGTTAAAAATTATAGGGTAAAAGGAGCAGAGAAGAATTAAATTGTAGCATAATGCCATTGATCTGTGGGGGCACCATGGTCAATCAATGAATACCAAGCATTTATCCCTGATTTGATCCTGTACATAGCTCATATTGTGCATGGTTGTTTACAGACTGCGCACTTCCCCTCACCCCCCCCCCCCATCCCCAATGCCACTAGACTGTGAGTTCCTTGATAGTAGGGACTGGTTTCTGGCTTTCTTTGCATCCTTTCCACTTAGTGCCGTGTCCTGAACACAGCAGGCTCTTAATAGGTGCCTGTTTACTGACTGCTTGACCCTAATGAAACATCATGACTGTCTTTTCTAGTAAGACTTCTCTATTTCTGATTCCTCTTTCTTTACTTTTTTAAGGAGATCTCACTCTTGCCCTCATCTGGGTCTAACATTTGCCTTGAAGATATCCATAGATGATCTCCTTAAAAAACAATTCCAACTCACCATATTGGGTGAAAAACTACTTTCCTCTTATAATTTGGAGAGACTAAAAACAAACTCCAACTCAGTTTTATCAGAATGTAACTTTTAAGCACATGTCCAGAACACAATATGGTTTTTATCCAAAGTTCTGATGTGGTTTCTCATTGGGTCAAAGAAAAGATATTCCTTATCCCTTCTAGGATGTGGGTAAATACCCTGCAGTGCTGGAAGCTCTTGGTGGCTTGCTAGCATTCTGTGCTCTATGTTCTTCTTCCCTCCCCTTTTTTTCTTGCTTCCTTCCCCCACCCCCTTCCCTATCCAACTTCTCTCCTTTCTTCTGTTAATTGCCTTTTTTCCTCCCCCTCTTTTTTTCTTTATCACTATGTATACTTGCCAAGAAGAGTTTGCCTTGGGCAAAATGATGATGTAGGTAGTTTGTCAGTCTGTCTTCAGTGCTTCTCCATCTCTTTTCTGAATACCTTATAACCAATCCATTGCTAATCACCCTAATTTTAGAACCCTTGTGCTCTGAGATCCCTGCTAGAAACTAAACAACCTCCTGTTCTCCTGACCTTTCCCTTTCCACTCAACCCTATTAAAACTTACTTATCCCTTGCTTGATTTTCTCAGAGCCTTGCTCTAGAGAAAATCTGCTAAAGTAATAAAAGTTAAGGTGTTAATTGATGTTATTTTAATAGGAGACTTTAATTTTTTAACCAAAGAAATGAGTAGTTTAGGGTTTTTAAGTAGCCATGGCAGGGTTGGGAGGGAGATATTATGGGGCCGTGGATGACGTCTTTGCTTATCACATCTACCTACAAAGCCAAGCTGGGCCATGGACCTTATTTAAACCTTCCTATTGACAAGCAGGTTGTTAACACCTGAAGCTGTTTGAGTCAAGGCCCTTATTCTTCCTTTGGTGAAAATGACATCAACAGTTCTTACCATATGCTTAAGTTATACAACTATGATTAAAAAAACCCACAACAATAGAACTGAGGTGGGGTTTTTTTAGGGGAAGGAGTGCTTTATTTTTATCTTTGTATTGTCAGAATGCATCACGAGGCAGCTAAGTGGTACAATGGATAAAATGCCAAGACTCATCCTCCTGAGTTCAAATCCAGTCCTAGATACATATTAGCTGTGTAACCCTGTCACTTAACCCTGTTTCTCTCAGTTTTCATCATCAGTAAAATGAGCTGGAGAAGGAAACCCCAAATGAGGGTCACAAAGAGTCAGACATGACTGAAACAACTGAACAAGAAGGCACAGTACAGAAGGCAGTATGGTAGGCGCTGATGGTTCAAAGACTAGACCCAGATTCTGTTGTTTAATTGCTTTCAGTCATATACAACTTTCCATGACCCTTTTTGAGGGTTTTCTTGGCAAAGATGCTGGAGTGGTTTGCCATGTTCTTCTCTAGCTCATTTTACAGATGAGAAAACTGTCTTTCCCAGGATCACACAGCTAGTAAGTATCTGAAGTCAGATTTGAACTCAGGTCTTCCTGATTCCAGGCCCACCACTCAATCTACTGTGTCACCTAGCTGCCCTAGATTCTAGTTTATAAGAATTGGTAAGAAAATAAGCTTCACTGAGAGGCAGAACCAGCCTTAACAGATGAATGAGTGAACACATATAGGTTTGCCTACTAGCATATGGTTCTCCTCCCTTCCCTTCACCCCCCACCTATTCATGCTTTAGTCCCTGGTTCAAAGACAATGGACATTGCTCATCAGCCCCTACTGATGTATTTACTTTTAGTAGTCAGTCGTAGGTTACTAATAGTTCAAAGCAAAGGTATTTAATGAAGTAGCATAATAATAAGTAGCAGTAGAACATTTCCATCAAAAACCTGGGACATACTCTGCCACAAATACTCACACCAATAGTGGAAAAAGTGTATACACCTAGAAAATACAAGTGGAAGGGCCAACGTATAGAGAATATGTGTTGCCAGGGCCATCTGGTGATGTCACTGTACTGATCCTGTTGGGTGTGTTCTTTGCTGGTCTCCTGTGACTTGTTGTAATACAACTACCTACATACACCACCTGACTGGAAGAACACAAACCTCTGAGCAGTGGGGGGCTCTTAACAAATGACTGTTCAGAGTCCCTATTAATGGACGGTGAAGATCTTCCTGTTCCATTAACGTTATAGGTCCTAAATTCGTTTCAGAAGTAGAATCTTCTGAAGAATGCCACAAGAGTTATAAGAATGACAGGCCCTCGAGCTTTTCTCAATCCCAAGATCCTTTAGTCTCTCATGGAAATGAAAAGGTGTGAGGGTGGGGTGGGGAGAGCAGAAGACAAAGGACAAAAATTCCTAAATAGAGTTATTATTGTGGCCTTACCCCAAAACAAATTCTTTATTCTGAATTCATGCCTTTATTGTGTGGCTGTGCATCAGGTAAACAGAACAAGACAGAAAGAAACTGGTTAGGGATAAAAATAAATAGGACTTGCTGGGCCTTATAGCTATAAAGAAGTAGAAGAGGGACAAATGAAGGGGCAGTGAGTGAGCTCAGAGTATAAAGACCTGAGTCCCAGAGGAGAGATCTTTAAATAGCAAAATACATTTCTCAATCAGGGACCAGAACAGAATCTCAGCAAGCTAAGAGGCCATCTATTATCATGCAACTGAGGGCTGCAGGGGATGAGCTGAGATGTCCACAACAGAGCTAAGACTAGAAATCAGGCTCTTGCAGAGATGGAGATCCCAAGAGACCTGGCAGCAGTGCCAATCCAAATCTACCTCTGGCTAGGAGTGTCTTTATTTAGCATCTACTGCAGACAAGATTTAAATGAGAAAGACTAGCTGGGGCTAGAGGTTATATATGCTGAGGCAACCAGAGCTGCATTTGGCTTAGACATTATTTAAAGTTAGGATTATGAATCTGAACTCAGAAAATTCATTTATTTTCATGTTTTTTACCACACTCTTAAAAAGCTGTTTCCCTTTATTTTCTTTTTTTTTATTTATTTAATTTTTTACATTCATTTTCACAAAATTTTGGGTTCCAAATTTTCTCCCCTTTTATCCCCTCCCCCCACCACCCAATACCCCAAGCAATCTAATTTTCCCTATCTCCAATCTACCCTCTCTTCTGTCATCCCTCCCTTCTCTTGTCTCCATCTTCTCTTTTCTCCTGTAGGGCCAGATGACTTTCTATTCCTCATTAACTGTATGTCTTCTTTCCTAGTAGCAACAACAATACTAAACAGTTGTTCCTAAAACTTTGAGTTCCAAATTCTCCTCATCCCTCCCTCCCCACCCATTCCCTTTGGGAAGGCAGGCAATTCAATATAGGCCATATCTGTGTAGTTTTGCAAATGACTTCCCTGATAGTCGTGTTGTGTAAGACTAACTGAATTACCCTCCATCCTACCCTGCCCCTCATTGTTTCTCTTCTGTCTTTTGATCCTGTCCCTCCCTGAGTGTTGACTTCAAATTGCTCCCTCCTCCCTTTGCCCTCCCTTCCATCATCCCCCCCCTTGCTTATCTCCTTCTCCCCCACTTTCCTATACTGTAAGATAGGTTTTCATACCAAAATGAGTGTGCATTTTATTCCTTCCTTTAGTCAAATGTGATGAGGATAAACTTCTTGGTTTTTTTTTCTTTTTTTCTCAGCTCTCCTCTTTATCCCTCTACTAAAAAGTCTCCTACTTGCCTCTTAAATGACATATAATTACCCCATTCCATTTCACCCTCTTTCCTCCCAGTACATTTCTCTCTCACCATTTACCTTAATTTCTTTTAAGATATGGTCCCATCCTATTCAATTCAATCTGTGCTTTCTGTCTCTGTATGTGTGTGCATGTGTGTATGTGTATGTGCATGCATGCGTGTACATGTGTGTGTATGGACCCACCAACTACCCAGATACTGAAAAGTTTTAAGAGTTACAAATATGGTCTTTCCATGTAGGAATGTAAACAGTTCACTTATGGTAAGTACCTTAAGACCTCTCTTTGCTGTTTACTTTTTCATGCTTCTTCTCATTCTTGTGTTTGAAGGTCAAATTTTCTTTTCAGCTGTGGTCTTTTCATCAAGAATGATTGAAAGTCCTCTATTTCATTGAAAGACCATATTTTCCCCTGGAGTATTATACTCAGTTTTGCTGGGTAGGTGATTCTTGGTTTCAGTCCTAGTTCCTTTGACTTCTGGAATATCTTATTCCACGCCCTTCAATCCCTTAATGTAGAAGCTGCTAGATCTTGAGTTATCCTGATTGTATTTCCACAGTACTGGAATTGTTTCTTTCTAGCTGCTTGCAAGATTTTCTCCTTGAGCTGGGAATTCTGGAATTTGGCCACAATGTTCCCAGGAGTTTCTCTTTTTGGATCTCTTTCAGGTGGTGATCGATGGATTCTTTCAATACTTATTTTGCCCTCTGTTGTAGAATGTCAGGGCAGTTTTCCTCGATAATTTCATGGAAGATGATATCTAGGCTCTTTTTTTGATCATGACTTTCAGGTAGTCCCATAATTTTTAAATTGTCTCTCCTGGATCTATTTTCCAGGTCAGTTGTTTTTCCCATCAGATATTTCATGTTCTCTTCCATTTTTTCATTCTTTTGGTTTTGTTTGGTGATCTCTTGGTTTCTCGTAAAGTCATTAGCCTCCATGTGTTCCATTCTAATTTTGAGAGAACTATTATCTTCAGTGAGCTTTTGAACCTCTTTTACCATTTGGCTAATTTTGCTTTTGAAAGCATTCTTCTCCTCATTGGCTTTTTGAACCTCTTTTGCCAATTGAGTAAGCCTATTTTTCAAGGTGTTATTTTCTTCAGCATTTTTTTGGGTCTCCTTTACCAAGGTATTGACCCATTTTTCATACTTTTCTTGCATCTCTCTCATTTCTCTTCCCAGTTTTTCCTCCACCTGTCTAACTTGCTTTTCAAAATCCTTTTTGAGCTCTTCCAAGGCCTGAGCCCACCCGACATCCCCCTGGGATGTCTGGGGTACTGAGGCCCCGCCCTCCACATCTTTCCCTGATGGCAAGAATATGTCCTCGTCATCAGATCCGAATGTCGGGATCATTTGCATCTGTTCGAAAAAACTCTCTATAGTCTTATTTTTCTTCCCTTTTCTAGGCATTTTCCCAGCCAGTTATTTGACTTCTGAGATTCCTGTCCACCCCCATGTAGATCCGCCCAGCTAGTGCTTGGAGTCTGAGATTCAAATGGGCTTTCCCTGGCAAGCACCGCTGCTATTCAATGTGAGCTTTAGTTCTGGTGCTGGGGTGGGGGCAGGGCCACCTCCCAGGCTCAGCTCCCTCAGGGGCTTTATGCAGAGACCTTCAGTAATGGAGCGGGGTGGGGTGGGGCAGGGCCGTCTCCCAGGCTCAGCTCCCTCAGGGGGTTTATGCAGAGACTTTCAGTAACGAAGATCCTGCCTGCTGCTGGGGGTGTCCCAGGCCGCCGCTGCAGCTGCTGCCTCCGCTGCCGCCCCCACCTCTGCCTGCACTGCTTCCTGCCCCCATCTCTGCCACCGCTGCTTCCTCCCAAGGGGGCCCGAGTCACGGAGACACCCCGCTCCCCTCTTCCAGCCCAGCTGTCTCTCTCACTGACCTGTAGCTTCTGTGGGCGGAGGGACTTTCCCCCGCCAGAGCTTCTGTCCCTGAAGCCTGCTTGGATCAGCTTCTCTGGGTCCGCAGCCAGGGCAGCGCTGGGGTGGGGTCCGCTTTCCGGGTCGCGACGGACCCTGTGGACGGCTCTCCAGGGCTCTCTGGAACGAAATCTCTTCCACTCTGTTTCTGCACAGCTTATAGTGATCCAGAACTTATGGGGATCTCTTTTTATATTAATTCTATAGGCTGTGGGTTTGGAGCTCATATACGTGCGTCTTTCTACTCCGCCATCTTGACTCCGCCCCCTCCCTTTATTTTCTTAGCAAAATTTCTCATTGAGAAAATACAATTTTTTTTCAAGGGGAAAAAAGACCTTTGTCATGCTTCAGTAAAGGCTTTGAGGCAGCTAGGTGGTACAGTGGATAGAGCATCAATGCAGGAGACAGGAGGACCTGAGTTCAAATCTCACCTCAGACACTTGACACTCACTAACTGTGTGACCTTGGGCAAGTCACTTAACCCCAGCTGCCTCATCCTGGGTTATCTCCAGTCATCCTGATGAATATCTGGTCACTGGATTCAGATGGCTCTGGAGGAGAAGTGAGGCTGGTTACCTGCACAGCCCTCCCTCACTCAAAACAAAGTCAAGTGCAAGTCATGTCATCATGTCTCTGATGGCATGGTCTTCTCCGACAACAAAGGACAAACAAACATATAGAAGGAGATCAATGTCCATTTAATGTCCTGGTGTGGTGAGGACAGTAGAATTAGAGCAGATGGAATGTGGCAACACAGGGGGGAAGAACATAGAGTTAGTTATGGACCCTGGCTCAGGACTCTCATCTCCTGGCTCCCAGGCCAGGGTCTTCTCTTTGGCCATACTGGTTCTGTGATCCAAGATTCCCATGATCTAAAACTACCTCAGAGAGTCAAGAGGATCTTAAAGATCCCTTCCACACCCCTTATTTCCCACTTGGATGCATTCATTTCTCTAGCTGCACTGATCTTGGACTTCTTGGCCTTCCCACCCGACCCCACCCTGGGTACTTTTCCCAATCTTTCAGCTTTATTTTGTGGGATGTCTTCCCATATTATTTGCAAACCCCTCCTGGGCAGGGACAGTCTTTCTTTTTCCTATTTTTATCCCCAGCATTTAGCACAGTAGCTGCCTAATAGCAGGTATTTCATGAATGTTTACTGATGATTGACTAACTGTGTCACCATAGGGAACTAAATTTACTAAGCATTAAGTACATGCATCTGCAGCTACTTGGCACAGTGGATAGAGTGCTGGGCCTGGAGTCAAGAAGACGCATCTTCCAGAGTTCAAATCTGGCCTCAAGATACTTATTAGCTGGGTGACCCTGGGCAAGGCACTTAACCCTCTTTGTCTCAGTTTCCTCATCCGTAAAATGAGCTGGAAAAGAAATGTCAAACCACTCCAGTATCTTTGCCAAGAAAACCCCAATTGGGTCACAAGAGTCGAACATGACTGAAAAAACTAAATGATAAGAAGTATATGCACAGGTATGAAAGTAAAAATATCCTCTTTGCTCATTGCAAGACCTGAATTTCAGAGACATCTACTGTCACCCCACCCAATTCCAGAGCCTTCTCTCCTGCACTGAATCCTCTGTTCTTCATGCTTCTAACCTGGGGCCCCTCCATTGCCACTGTGGGCTCTGCCTTTCTTCCTTCGTGCTACTGACTGCACCATGCATCCCGAGAGCCCTGGGCTGCTTCACCTTGTTCTTCATGTGCCACAGGGTATCCCCATTTATTCACATTTCTACAGTTAATCCTCCTCTGTTCCTCACTTTAGATGATAATGCAAGGATTAAGTTGGGGTAGTGTTGACCTGGGTCAGGGGTAGATTTATACGTAGTGCTTCTGTTTATCTGAGAAGGTATGTGCATGTATGTTACTCATATCGGAGTGTGAGTCCCAGTGTGACGATGTGCCTCTACATAAATTTAAGCACATAAATATGACTGTGATGTGGATGACAGAGAAAGATATTGATGCATTTCACCACAATAAAATCCAGTTTTCATGAAATACACAGCCTTAGAACCAAAAGTTCAATCTTGGCAGCTTCACTAATTATCTTTCACTAATTTATCTCACTAATGCCTCCACTCAGAGTTCTCCTGGGAACATCAGAATTTGACTCATTACACAGGTTTTTAGGCTCGCTGCTAATAAAACATCCAATATACTAACAGGTTTATTTAACCTGACCAAAAAAATGCAAAGGACTCATACCCCAGTCCCAAAATAGTACAAACAACTCTCCTTCCCTTTTAGGTAAGTTACCACCTGTAAGCAACCTATGTAGTCTTCTAGATTTATGGTGGTTCAGTGGATAGAATTCTGGGGCCTGGAATTGGGAATATTCATTTTTCTGAGTTTAAATCTGATCTCAGACACTTACTAGCTGTCTGACCCAGGGTAACTTAACCCTGTTTGTCTCAGTTTCCTCATTTGTAAAATGACTAGAAGAAGGAAATGACAAACCACACCAGTATCTTTGCCAAGAAAATTCCACATGGGATCACAATCAAGACACAAATGAAAGCCTGAAACAACTCCTGGGAAGTTGTGAGTAGCTCCTCTTTTCTCTAGGTATCTGTAGTTCTCCATTTTCAGCCTCCTGGCCCTTTATTTTAAAGGTCAAGGTCTAAGAGTATAGCCCATAGACAGGAACTGGGCATTAATCAATCAGTCTTTGTTAATATGGTATTATAGGATCAAGAGAAGTCCTTAGGACCAGTCTAATCTACATCTTGTCAAAGAGCTAATCTTATCAAGGAGACTCAGTGGAGATTCTTCAGTTCTGTTCAGCTTCACCTGAACA
The DNA here is from genome assembly GCA_023548195.1 of Bettongia penicillata ogilbyi. Taxonomy (NCBI): domain Eukaryota; kingdom Metazoa; phylum Chordata; class Mammalia; order Diprotodontia; family Potoroidae; genus Bettongia; species Bettongia penicillata. The sequence continues at coordinate 2,699,989 of JAJHZJ010000629.1, forward strand.
CAAACATTATATACAAAAAATTTTTTAACATATAACTAACCAATGTGGAAGCTAGTATGGAAGGGGAGATAATTATTCCCTTTTTAAATGGCTTTACCCCAGATTCCTATTGCCAATACCTTTAGTGCACTTGAAATATAATTTAATTTACTAGCATCCAATCTCTTTACAACTTTTCCAGAAGTAATTTGTCATTTAAACTGGGATAACTCAAGAAGGTGCTAAGGATAGAACAGAAGAACCTCAAGTTCATGAATGGGTAGGAATGGTTGAAGAAATTGGTGATGTTTAGCCTGGAGGCAAGAAGACTTGTAGGGATATCATGGCTATCTTCAAATATTTGAAAAACAACCCAATGGCAGCCAGATGACTTCGTTGAGAGTTGGTTGATAGGCTTAGAGTTAGAAAGTCCTGAGTTCAAATTTTGCCTTAGACACTTCGCTGTGTGACCCTGGGCAAGTCATTTAAGCTCTCTATTACCTCACTTTCCTCATCTGTAAAATGAGGATAGTAATGGCATCTACTTCACAAAGTTGTGAAGATCAAATGATATATGCAAAGCTAGCAAATAAATTCTAGCTATTATGGAAGGGGGATTGATTTAGGTATTCTCTTGTATAAATGAATGAAAATAACATTTTTAAAGCTGCTTATTGTGTGCCAAGCAGTGCTAAGTGCTGGGTCTACAAGAGAAAAGTGAGATAGTACCCACTTTAAAGGATTTCCCATTCTAATAGAGGGAGACAGCACACACAGAAGAATCCAACCACAGAGAAGATGGGAAAGTCCTAAGGATATGCCTGCAGAGTGGATAGCAAGGGGTTCTTAGAGTGGGTCAATGGGGTCAAGTAGTAGAGCCTGAGAGCCTGGAGGGTACAGCAATAAGGAAGACGGTAAAATCCTGAGGACCTTGGGACACAGTAGAAGGGTGGATGGTTCCATCTTCTGGTAAGAAGAATTGTAGTTGCTGACTTATTCATCCAAATGGTGGAATGTAGCTCTGTCCACTCTAAGAGCAAGGAGGGGCCTGGCTTGTGAAGGAAGAGTGAGCCTGAAAGTTCAAGAGGAGTCGGGGTTGGGGGTTATAGGCTGAAAGGGTGGGGATGGGAAAGGTCAGTGTCCAGCCAGGAGGAGAGAGGGAAAGAAGACATTGACAAGAAGGCTAGGGAGAAGGGCACCCCTCACCATTTGTTTTGCCTGGAACTACAGGGCCCAGATGGCTCATGGATAGCTTGAGCAAAGAAAAATGCTATCTTGGTGCTGTGCCTGCTGGCTTTTGGATGGGCTATCTTTGGTCTCCCTTTACCCTGCCAACCAATATTATACCAATTGTGTCTGAATAATTCAAGTCACTTGTTTTTGGATGCTTTTATTCTCAGATAGTAGCTTATTTATTGTACAATAATGTTACAAACCAATCAGCAAGCACGCAACAGGTGCTCACTATGTTCCAGGCACTATATTAAACCTTGGAGATATAAAAACAAACAAGTCCTGTTCTCCAGGAGTCTTCTAAAGAGAGAGAGACACAGATATATAAACACAGGTATACACAAGATGTATACAGATACAAATACACAAGACTTAAACAAATACACAAACCTTGTACAAATAAAATACAAGATAACCTTGAAGGGGAGGGCACTAGCAACTGAGAGCACCAAGAAAGGACTCACACAGAAGATTATGTTTAAGTTGGGCCTAGAAGGAAACCAAGGATTCCTGGAGGCAGAAGTGCAACTAGAGAATTTAGGAGGACTGTTCCTCCAGGCCTGTAGGACAATAATTGCAAAGACACCAAAATGGAGATGGAGAAGCAGTAACGAGGCCAGTGTGGATATTGTGGAGATTACTGAGGTGAGTGATTTGTAAGAAGATTGGAGACACAGGAAATGGCAGGTTGTAATGAGTTTTGAATGTCAATGAGAAGAATCTACGTTTGATACTAGAGGTACTACAGTTTACCTACCAATGGAGGATGTGACATAGTCATTCTTGGGCTTCAAGGAAAAAAAATCACTGTATGGAAAAATACATTGAAGTAGGGAGATACTTGAGGCTGGGAGACCATTTAGAAGACTACTACTAATATGATGGTCCAGACAAGAGAGGATGAGACCTAAACTAAGGTGGTGAGTAGGGGGGTGGCAGAAGAAGGCATATCAGATGGAGATGGAAAGGGCAAGATTTGATAACTTATTGGAAGTGTTGGGTGACTGAGAGTGAAGAGCTGAGGATGACATTAAGCTTTAAACCTTGGTGACTACATGGATGGTAGCATCCTCAATAGTAACAGTGAAATTTGGGGAAAGGGTAGATTTTTGGGAAAAGGTAATAAGTTCTGTTTTGAACAAGTCAAGTTTGAGATGCCTCTGGGAAATATGAATAATGGGCCATTTGTGATGGGGGCCTGGAGTTCAGGAGAGTGATGAAGCCTGGATATTTAGACCGGGGAGCCATCTACATAGAAACAACAACTGAATTCATGGGAGCTGTCAAAAATGAGAGAGTGCACAAAGAGAATAGGGGCCAAAACAGAGTTTTGCGGGTTCACTTAAGGTTAGCCAGCAGGAAATACATGATGAGTTATCAAAGGAGATAAATAGAAAGATAGCAAGAGAACGTCACTGAAAAAACCAAAAAACTCAACCAGTAAGGATAGAAGAATATCCAAGAGAAGAGGTGTTTAAAAGTGTCAAATGTCACAAAGAGGTAAAGAAGGATGAGGGTTGGGAAAGGGTCATTAGATCTGGAGATTAAGAAATCAATAATAATTTTGAAGTGAGCAGTTTCAACTGAATAATGATGTCAGAAGACAGATAGCAAAGGTTTAACAAGGAAATGAGAAGAGGGGAAGCAGGTATTTTGATAAATACTTTATTGATTGAAAAACTGGGGAAAAAAAACTGGAAATGGAATGATTGAGCAGCCATGCAAGTGCTCAGTAGTAGAATATGAGCACTATAATATAACAAAGAGCACTGTCTTTGGGGTTGCAGGACCATGTCTTGAATCTTGCCTGTGATGTTTATCCATGTTACTTTGTGTACAGGTGACTTAACTCCCCCTGTATCCTGTACCTTTGGCTCCAAAAAACTGTAGCACGCATAGTGGCCACACCCTAGTAAAACCATCTTGGCAGGTTGAGAGTAACTGACAGTCCTCACCCATCAGTGAGTTAGGGGGGTGTCTACCCCAAGCATGTGAAGACTTCCCCTGGTGTAATGGGGAGATGAGAACAATTTGTTCCAAGGGCCATGAAGGCTGTTGAAGTAGGCGCTGTAGAGCACTTAGAACTTGGTCAGACATCAAAGATGTCAAGGTCATACACTGCATCCTGGACCATCATCATTCATCTTGACTTTTGTATTGCCGCTGGACTTTGATGACTCAGGAAGATAGAACAAGGCTGATGACTTTGCAGAGCTCTGCCTCACTTAAATCCAATTCATGCACAAGGCAAGACATCACCCACGGTCCTCTTCTAAAACAAAGGACAAACAAGTACAACAACGAGATCCCTTCTGACTCTATATCCATGATTTCTCTTCTGTGTCCCCAAGACCAGTCATTGGACAGTTTGGTAGGCCTTGTCTCAGAAAAGTAAACTTGTAAGGAAAAACTTCCTAATAATTAAAGTTAATACTGGAATGACCTTCTTAGGGAAGTGGTGGATTTTCCCCAAGGTGGGGGTTTTAAGTAAAGGAACTTGCCATAGAGTTATAGATGGGGTCCTTCTTCAGGCCTCTGAGGTCCCTTCCAACTCCGAGGTTCTGTGAGAGAAATTGTCAGTGGGGATGGAGAGTCTGGTCTGTGTCTAGACTGGCCCTCAGTTGAACTTCTCTTTTGCAATCTTGCAAGCTTCCACTCTAGGGAGCAATAAATGGTTCATTGCACAAATCCTGAGTTTTGATCCAAGTGTAGCCTCCAGCTGAGAAGATGCTGATCAAGTAAAGTTGAGCCTTGGGGAAGGACACAGGGCCTGGAGGAGCCTGCAGAGCTGGACTTATGGGCTGCCAAGCCACAGGAAGACAGCAGGAGCCCAAAACTAACAAAATGGACCCCTGCACACAGCATGGCACATTAGAATGGGGTGCTTCTCTTCCTTCCCCTTTGAAGACAAGCCCAAGGAATGGGATTCTTGGAGGTATTCAGGAAGCTGCCTGGTCTTTTGTCTGACTGGGGTAGAGGGGAATTCATGTAAGTAGAGGGTAACAGTTAGAGAAGTAATTGGACTCCATGACCTCTTGAGGTCTCTTCCAACTCAGATTACAGCCAAAGAGTTCTACAATTCAGTTCAATTCTAAAGATCTCTTCCCAAGGACAAGCACACAGCTGTACATGGGAACAGCATGAATGCTTCTGCTATCTAGAAACTGGGTGATTCTGGGAAGATTTAAGACTCACAAAACATCTGTCACTGGGTTTCAAATGCTGCTTTTTTGACAAAACTCAGGATGCCTTTCAGCTAGTTACTCCTCTTCCTTCCCCCAGAGCCTTCCATTACACCCCAGTGTATCTGAGGGGAAATTTAATCCTTATGTTTGGGATGGATTTACTCCTGACTCATCAAAATGCAGTTTTGTAAGACGTGATTTTTGACATGAGCTGGATTCTCTTCCTATCTGCCTCTGAGTCTGGAGGTCTCTTTGGCTGGAACACCAAGGCTCTGGGGCTGGAGGGATTTAGAGGCAGGAGAGAAACTGATAGATTTTGACCTCTATGGAGCTCCTCCTCTGGTTTCTCTCACTTGTTCTAACCCAAGTCTTGAGTTTTAAAATATTCACCCTGCCTCCAGTTTCTTCCTTCTGTCCTCCATCCCACTTACAGCAATCAGCAGACTTTCATCCTTCCATGGGGGATTATCCAGCCAATGTGGATGCTTCCTCCACAACTGACACTCACAGTTCTCCCACGCTTTCAAGTGCTATCCAGTCAAGAAGCATTTATTTAGCACTAACTACTTGCCAAGCCAGCAGGACTCTTGTTCACATCTTCCTGTAAATCCTCCAGGGCAGTTCTCCTCAATGTGCTGGAAACCTTCCTCTGGTTCGTTTCATAAGTGGAGCACTTTGGCTTGTCCATCAGTCTTGCTCCAGAGGCTTTCATGGTCTTGTCATACATTTCCTTGATGATGTCTTTTCTACCCCTTCTCATGCTCCACTTGTCATGGTGGCGACTTGTGGCAGCTCACATTCTCTCAACTTGCATTTTTCCATTGCTCTTTGGGAGAGTAATCTTTCTAAGGTATCATTTTGTGCATTCTTCGCTGCTCCCTTTACTCTGCTTCATATGATCCCAAACATTCAATGACTTCCCAGTGCCTGTGGGATGATGTCCAAAGTGCTTAATGTTGAATTCAAGGTCCTTTAATCTATTTCCCCAAATTAGTCTCCCACACAATTTTCTGACATAAACCTTTCACTGCAGCCTCAGCTCCTCCAAAACATGCCAGTACATCCTTCTCTCTTTCCCTTCGCTCATACTGTTCTCCTTGCTTGAGATTCCCTTTCCATTAATCTCTATTTGTCTAAAATTTAGATTTATTATAAGTTTAGAATTATTCTAAACTCTACATACCCTTCAAGCCCCAGCTCAGCTCCTTCTCAGCCTTCGCTATTGACCCCAATCTTCATTACTTCTTTTGACCTGAACTCAGCTGGACCTAGCTCCCAAGAGCTGATGGTTAAAATTTTAATGTGAATATTTACACCTCAGAAATTGACAGATGCTATAAATCTGGGCTTGATTCATTATTTTCTTGATTGCTAAACTTAAGAAAGTGATGGAGAAAATATTAATAATATATATATTAATCTTCTAAGATGCATTATTTTTTTCCAGAGAGCCAGTTGTTAAACATTTACCATCACATACTGCTTGAACTCCTGCTCCAGCCCCACCTATTATTTGCAATAGTCATCTCCAACTTTGTTTATGTAGAAAAAAAATTTAGCACACTTTTTAATCGACAAATATTAGTTTTTGGCAATCAGCTCTAGTTTCTGGCTATGTTTGTCACAGGATAAGGAATAGCCATGGAGGGAAATAATTCAGTTCAATACAATCAGCCTTTATTAAGCAACCACTCTGTTCCAGGCACTGTGTGCTAAGCACTAGGGACACAAGAGGCAAAAGACAGTTCCTGCCTTCAAGGATCTTGAAATCTAGTGGGGAAGACAATGTACAAACAAATCTAGGCAAAGTAAGCTATATCCTGGATAAATAAGAAAGAACTAAAAATAATACAAGAAAAGAAATCAGGATTCATGAAAGAGAGGAATGTGTCCATTAGCGGTTAGTTTCAGAGACAAAATGTGAAGAGACAGAGGCAGAGCTTTGGAACTAAGAGGAAAGGCTTCTTGGATTTCCATGACAGGTATGTGGGGAGAGATTTCTGGGGACAGGCTAAGGATGTGAACCCTGGGCCCTCCATCAGTCTCCAAAGGCAGGAGTGGGGAACCTATGGCCTCAAGATCACATGTAGCCCTCTAGATCCTCAAGTGCAGCCCTTTGAATGAATCCAAACTTCAATGAGCAAATCTCCTTGATAAAAGGATAATAAATAAAAGTGCACCCCTGCACTCTACAGTATAGAGTGATAGCTGCTTTTGGAAGGTGGGAGGACTTTGATGACAGCCTGACTAAGTTAAATTTCTTACTTAGCACAATTCTTGAGTCTCATTATTTTCTCCACAAAGAAAGAGGGCCAAGAAGAAGATGCCAGAGTCTGGTTAGAAGCAAAATTAGCAAGTCATTCATATTTAGCTAATAATTTTAGCTAATTAATATTTAGCAGTTGAAAATACTTTATATTTGTGTGGTCTGTGTCACAGAGCATCACAAGGACAAATTTTAGTCCTGTCACAAACAGGTTTAACAATCTTGGAAAGTCACTTACCTATGGACATCCATTCTGCCCATGAAAGACAAGTATATGTCATCTCTGGGCACTATTTTATGTGTGTGTATGTGTGTGTGTGTGTGTGTGTGTGTGTGTGTGTGTAGGGGGTAAGGGGGTACAGGGGGAGAGGGCAATACACAAGCATTGATTAAAATGGCATACAATCCACTGATTCCACTTTCCCAAGAGATGGGGTGATGTTTCATGTCACTGGGTACACAGAAGCAGGTCCTACCCTTGCCAAAGCACCATTTCACCCTGCCTCCAACTCCATTCCAAAGCTCATCATGCCCCCGAAAGCCAAATGAGAGCTGGTCAGAGGTTGTCATCTGTCATTTAAGAATGTGTCTGCTTGGAGTCACAAAGCCCCCACCCCTGCCATCATTCATATACTGGCAGGCATGGACACACACACACACACACACACAACACCCCTTTCTATTCCCCTTGCTTCTGGGTATTCCCTTACAACTCAGCACAGCCACCTTGTCTTTAGAGGCGTCTCTGGATGTTTCTTGCATGATGTCATCTCTTACAGTTTGCCCTGTAAATCTCCCTACAGGGATGTTTTCCATTGGATAGTATTTGCACATAGCCCAGACGGCTCCACTGAGGGGAATTTTGGGGGCAAGAAAGGGATTGTGCCTCCTCTGAGGAAGCAACAAGGGGCAGTGGAAAGACTGGTGGCACTGGTGTCAGAGGACCTCTGACAAATCCTCAACCTGTCGTTTACTACTTTTGTAACCTTAGGTAAAGCAGTAGTCTTTTCTAGGCCCTGATTTCTTCTTCTGCAAAATGAGGAACTGGGAATAGATTAACTCAACATTTCCTTGTAATTCTGGTAATGCTATCTAGCATTTATATTGTGCCTTAAGGTTTACAAAACACTTTATAAACACGACAGCTCTCCCTTCCACATCATGACTTTCCCCATTGCAGTTCTGATATATCATGGATCAGCATAAGAATTTAAGTGGGAATTTTTGTAGTTTTGCAGAAGCCACAGATGACACGCAAAAGCTAACAGACTGCAGAAAAAGTTTAAAAACTCAGAAATGCATAAGATATACCACAGTATTATATCATAACAACATAGTTTATCTTTCAATACCATAACAACTCAGACTTCTTCTCTGTTATGAAGGAAGGGCCAAAAATTTTGATGCGGATTTTTCAGATCTCAGGGGCACCCTCCCCTAACTTCTGAGTTGTGGAAGGGATAACTATTTCATTTGGTCCTCAAAACAACCCTTGACGTAGGTGTTATTATCCCCATTTTACAGATGAGGAAATGGAGCAAACAGTGTCAAACAATGTGACATTCCAGGGTCACACAGTTAATAAATGTCTGAGATCAGATTTGAACTCAGGTCTTCCTAACTCCACATCCAGTACTCTATCCACTAATAGCTCCAGAGAGGTGCTAAGGAATATGATATACCATTATCACCAAAATCTGCCATCACATCGATCACATAAACTTCCTCTGAAATCTGTGTTTCTATCAGTGCTCCATTTGTGAAGAATAAATTAATGTCCATAGCAGGAGTGGCCACAGTGACTATACCAACTGCTCTGGAACAGAAACTAATAGGAGGCTTTACGTTTTAAAATGCAAATTTGAGAGTCATTTTTAAAGACTGATTTTAGAATGATGACACATAAAAGGACCTTTATAGATTACAAGGTTCTCGGAGCCTAGGCTGTATTTTCCTCATCTTTGAATGCCTCTACAGCATCTAGCATAGTGACTTGGACACAGCAGAGGTTCAATAAGTATTGGTTCAATGAATGAATGATTACAAATACATCACATGTTTTCAGTAACTCCTGTCTATCAGGTGAGAAAGTCCTTTGTAAACTTTAAAATATCCAATAAAAACTAATCATTATTATAAGGAACGAAAAATATGAAAAATCTAATAACTCCCCTTCCCCCAAGACAATCCCTCAAAACCTCCTGTGAAGAAACTTATATTCTACAATATAAAATGATGATAGCTGTACAAATGGGTGATGGTAAATGTTTAACAGCCAGCTCCCTGGGTGGAGGGGAATATACTGATGCTGCGTTTTAAAATTTAATCCTCATTATTAACATTTTCCTCATCGCTTTCTGAAGGCTAAACATCAACAGATTAGTAAGTTAAACCAAGGGTATAGCATTTTCTGATTTTTGAGGTATACTCACCTCAAAAAACTAACCATCAGCTCTTAAAGGGTGATAAGTTGTGTTCTATTGTTTTTCGGTCGTGTCCGACTCTTTGTGAGTTCGCACTTTCTTCTCCAGCTCGTATTTTTTACCGATGAGGAAACTGAGGCAAACAGAGTTAAGTGACTTATCCAGAATTACACATCTAGTTAAGTGCCTGAGTTTGGACTTGAACTCACAAAGATGAGTCTTTGTAACTCTAAGCCCAGCACTTTATCCACTGTACCACCTCGCTGTCCCAGAGTTGGTATGAGTTAACAGTTCCAAAATACCTCTGAAAGAAGCATAGGATTTTAAAATAGATTATCTGGGTTTATGTCTCCTCTCTGTCCTTTATTACTCTTATGACCTCAAACCTATTCATCTGTGAAATGAAAAGGTTGGACTTGATGTTAGGCTTGCCACTAAAGTCTGATCCAGCATCAAACCTGGAATCCTATGATTCCCCTTCACCCTCAGATCTTTGAGTGGATGCCAAGCGACCAGGGATTGTTTAGACTGTATAACCTCTGATGTTGTTCCCAAGGCTGACATTCTGTGATTCAAGTCTACTTTTTTCTTATAAGTGGCTTAGGGTTCAATATTCATTGGATTTTGTGGTTCCTGTGAAGTTACATATATTAAAATATGGGATACTTAAATAAATAAAACCAGAAAGATATTTGTTGTTTTTTGTTCATTTTTATTAACTAATTTTAAAATATTCAACATTCACTTCTTAAGATTTGGAGTTTCACATTTTCTCCCTCTCCCTCCCCTTGCCCCAAGATGGTATGCAATATGATATAGGCTTTATTTATACATTAGTCATGTTATAAGGAAGAATTTGAACCAATGGGAGAAACCACGAGAAAGGAGAAACAAACAAAAAAGAGAGTGAGCAAATAGTACGCTTTGATCTGTCTTCAGACTCTGTAGTTCTGTTTCTGGATGTGGATAGTATTATTTTCCATCGTGAGTCTTCTGGAATTGTCTTAGATTCTTGCACTGCTAAGAAGAGCTAAAAGACAGTTGTTTTAAAAGAGAAAAATGAACAGACAGTATTTATGAAATTCATAGGAACAAAGCACTCTGGAACTCAATCCACTAGAGCAAGTATTTTTTTCAGCCCTTACTCTAGCCTTCAATGCTGTGTTTGTGGGAACACCCGAAAAAAGCATAGACCTTTGTCCCTGCCCTCAGGGAGTTTACAACCCAGCTGAAGAAATAAAGCTAAAGTACACAAACCAACACATACTGATGCAATTGCAGAAAGAAAAACCTAGATTCGTAGAATTTCTGAACTAGAAGGAACCCATATACATCATCTGGTCCAATTTCTATCATTTAAAGATGAGGAAGTTAAAAGAAAGGGACCCACTTCTCAAGCTCTGCCCTCAGAGACCTTTCTGGTCAGTATTTGAGCTTGCCAAGAAGAAAGATAGATGGCTAGTTATTGAATAAGGCAAAGGTTACAATATACTAGTTAGAATTCATATCCTCTGGTCACAACAAAACAAAACACATGTTTTGGATCAGGATCCTGGGCAGAGTCTTGGGTTATAAACTAGTTTATAATGAAGAATCTGTAAGGGGAGAACATGTGCTTAATATTCTGCTTTGTGCCTTCTTCACTCGGCTCTTTTCTTCAAGGAACTCAAAATGACTTTTAAATAAAGATTACCTTGTTATCCTGGCAAGCTTAGATGGAAGGAAAGTTTACTGCTATGTCTTTGACTTTAAGGGTCCATTGACTGAGAAAGCAAGATGGTTAGTAGGGAAAATAAAACAGAAGTAGATTATCTGCCCTACTTGGCCTTTGGCCTTCAATAGCGGGTCACCTTATCACTGATCAAAAGGTAAGTAAATGAATTGTTTGTTTCTGTCTTCTATTCTTTGATCACCTCTCAATTGGTACCATTTTCCAGTCTCGAAAAGAAAATGTGCTACTGTGCAAAAGTATTTGATTTGGAGCCAGAGGACCTGGGTTTAAATCCTGCTTCTTGGAGGATTGTCTATGTGTCCTTGGGCAAGTCACTTAACCCCTTGAAAAAGAAAGAAGATGAACTGGATGACCTCTAAGGTCCCTTGTAGCTCTCAATCTGTGTTCCTAAGGACTACTTGTTCCAGTACTCAAAGCAAGTAACAATTTATGTCAAATAAATTATAAAGAATGATTGGAGGTGGGGATGGAGGGGGGTACGGGGAGAATGGGAATTTTTGGTGGGAATATGCAGCAGGTTTGTATTTATCTATGGTCTACTTCTTATTCAATTTGTGGATAATTTAAGCCTGGATTCTTTGACCTTTCTTCTTTTGCCTAGCATTTGGTCCTGTCAGTTTTCATTTACCTTGCTTCCAGAGGAAGAAAAAAAAGAGCCAGAAAATACCTTAAAGATAATCTAGTCTAGCATACTTATTTTCCAAAAAAGGAAACTGAGGCTTAGAAAGATTAAGTGATTTGCTCACTTGTTAAAATAACTTTTTTGTTGTTGTGCAGTTGTGTCAGACTCTTCACGACCACATTTGGGGTTTTCTTGCCAAAGATACTGGAGCGGTTTGCCATTTCCTTCTCCACCTCATTTTTTCAACTGATGAAGAAGCTGAGACAAACAGGGTTAACTGACTTGCCCAGGGTCACGCAGCTAGTCAGTGTCTGAGGCCAGATTTAAACCCAAGAAAATGAGTCTTTCTGATTCCAGGGCTGATACTCTATCCACTGTACCAGCTAACTGCCATGTAACTTTTACAGTCAGGTTTTAAATCTAAGCGTTCTGATGTGAAATTGAACACTCTTTTCACTATTAAATGAAAGTCATTCGCTTCCATGTCAGTTTCTATAAAGGCCTTATGAGGGAGAACATGGTAGTGAGTGAAATGGTTGTCATGATGCTTTGGGTTGGTCTAGATTTTACATTCCCCATGTTTTCTCTTCTCACCAATTTGTGAACTAGTCTGGCATTTATTAATCATCATAGGGTTGTACTTCATATGTACTTCATAATTGGATCCTGTAGCAAAACATAACAAATCTGACCATTTAATATATCCAAGAAAAAAGAAGCCTGGCTCTTCCAAGTGTGATATCTACCAAGGGAGTTCTATTACCAATGAGCCTGTCTGGAAGAATAAAACTAAACTTGACATAAAGACTGCTCATGTTGCTCATCCTCCTACCCGCCATTGCCCCCAAACTGTTCTAACCCCATTTCTGTCTGAGTACGTATCTTACATTATCACAGGAGGAATTACCAGGGGGAGGAAAAAAAGACTATAGGGGAGAAATGACAAGTCAATAAGTATTTCCTAAGCTGCTTCTAAGTGCCCAGCACTGTGCCATGTTGGAAAATACAAATACAAGCAAAAGAAAGATAGTCCCTGGCCTTACAGAGCTTATAATTTAATGGATGAAGACTACATTTAAAAAATAGATGAAAAACACAGGGGATGGGGAGAATATAGTCACTCCAGGTGAGAGTGAAGTGAGAGAGAGAAGGATGAAAGCAGAAAAGGAGAAAGGGGTGAGGGGGCAGCACCAGTAAACATGGCTAGTACGTTTACTACATGTCTGTTACATGGCTAACAAACACATACATACATATGTACATACATACACAAATACACACAAGTACTCTATCATCTACCTCTCTCTATTTGTTATATGAACATTTTGATTGCTGAAAGAGGCAGAAAAAAAGACTTTGAATAAGAAAAATTGAACAAATATGTTCCCTCAGATAAAAATACTTGAAAGACATAAACTGAGGATCTGAGATGAAACTGACCCTTGAGATAAATATACTGAGAAGACTTGTTTTAAGGCAGATCACCGATTAAGTCAAAGATGGTTGTAGGGCATTGTGACTAGTCAGCTCCTTTACATGATCATTTTTAAGAGTTATGAAGTATTAAGCTGATAAACTATAAAGCAAATAAATTTTGAGAGACTTTCCATGGGAAAATTATACAGAGTGTCCCAAGAGTCTTAGTGTGGCTTAAAGTTGTAACCTCTTAAAACCACACTAAAACTTTTAGGAGACCCTGTAAAAGAATTGTTAGGGTCATACCTGGTGGGGTTTTTTTTGGTTTGTTTTACATTATGAATTAGAGTCAGGCCACTAGGAACACAAAGAAATCCTGATTTGAGACATTAGAAGTTGCAGGCAGAGGGTGAGGCAAGGAGGGGACGGAACTAGAAGAATCAGGAAAGGAAACTTACAGTTCAGGAGGTCAGGACAGAAAACACAGCGGGGCAAAGGGAGAAATTGTTTACCTAAGAGGCAAAAACAGAAGGTGCTAGGAGGTGGGCTCACAAAGAGGCTCTGTAGCTGTTTTGCTAGGAGATGTGCTGATTAGAAGAGAGGTGCTGCTTTGCTGAGAACTGATTGGATGGAGAAAAGCTAAGTCATCTGTGAGAGCTGACTGCAATTTGACAAGATCTGCAACTTCCAGAGAATGGAGGAAAGCACAGGGCTCTGCTACCTGAAGAGATACCTGCCCTCTAGTGCCATCTATAGCTCATGAAAGGAGAAACACCTCAGCAGTATCTGTTGCCCCTTACTGACTGACCTCTATAGCTTCAGAGAAGGAAGGAGAAAGGGAAAGGTAACTATTTGGAGCTATCTGGATATATTTTGCTAAAAGAATACAATGCTTTCTCAGAACCTTGTCTATGGTGGCAGTATGACAGAAAGACTTGACATGACTTCAGCAGCCCAAGATCAGCACAGAAGTAGTTTTGCCCAACAAGAGAATGTAAGAACCAGAAAGAACGCAGATAGCAGAGAAATGACTTTGCCCAGCTAGTGACTCATGGTGCAGTTATCTAAGTTATTTAAAGAGACCAAGAATATCAAGCCTGTCCAGGGGCATGAATTGCACATGGGCTTCCCTACTCGTATATTACAGGAATCTACTAGGTTCCTATAAGTGTGTACCCACTCTCCCCAACAGATACCGTGTGCATTATTGCGAGAATCTAATCCAGTTTTATGGTTGACATTTTAGTTATTCCTGCTTTTACCTTTCATTGAGTTCATCATGATTGTTTCTGTTCTTGCTTTCTATTAAAGGAATGCCATGATTATTCCTGTTTTGCTTTCTATTGAGTAAATATTATGATTATTGTTGGTTTTGCCTTCTTCTTTAGGAAACGTTTCGTGTTTAGGAGTCAATGATTTTACTGTACTGATTTTTGTGTAAATAGGAAGCATACCAGTGGTGATAACAGGAGTTATAGTGGTGAGTAGTAGGAGTATACTCCTGCCTCTAGGATTGTGAAAGAGTTGAATGTGATAGCATCATGGCTGCCCCTCTGGAGACACCCACCTAACTTACAGGAGCAGATCTAGGTGGGGCAATGAGGTAAGTCACAGTCCAGAAATAGAGAAAGCCTGGAGAGACTTCGGATAAGCGCCACTCCTGAACTACATAGACAAATTATCCTCATCATTCTGGTCACCTAATTTTAACTCTTCCCTTCAGCTCCTCAGATGTAGTCTTTCTAAATGTAACTATCCGACACATCAGACTTTTTTAGACCAGTTATGTCAGAGGTTTAACCAGTGGTGTCATACAAAGAAGAAATCAGATAATCATTCCTTTTTGAGGGAAAGAAGACTAGAAATTCTCAGGGAAACTGATAGCTTTCATTATTCCTTCCTTCAATTTTTCCCATATAGCTTTGTTTTCTATTTGCTAGTCTGTGAGGCAGTATAGCATAAGGCAAAAGCATTTACTCTGAAGCCAAACGACTTGGGATCAAATCCTGCCTTTGACACATATCCGTATGACGTTGGACACACCATTTTACCTCCCGGAGATTAAGCTTTCTCATCTAGAAAATGAGAGGATTAGACAAGGTGGCTCCTACTGGATCTAAGTCTGTGGCATTTAACTGACACTCACCATCATCCTTTTATTTTCTAAATTACCTTGACCATTTTTCACTATATACTATATACTATTTTCAAAATACTCTGAAAACCACATCAACTGGACTTCGTATTTAGCCTCCGCGCAAAAGAAATCATTCTATCACCTTGCTAAGTTTATCTCCACAATTAGAACTGTTCTTTCTTTCTCTTTTTCCTTCCTTCTTACTTCCCTTCTTTCCTCCCTCCCTTTTTTCTACCTTCCTTCATTCCCTCCTTCCTTCTTATATTTTTACTTTCTTTTCCTAGGATCTCAGTGTGAGTATGTCTCTCAGACCTGATGAGATAATAAGTATCATTTGATCCATCATAGTCTGATACCTCAATATTTCCATCAAGGTGTTTTCTCAAATAGAACAATAGTCTCCCTTTACTCACATATCTGGAGCCAAAATTATGGCTCATATTGAATAGAACTGAGGTTTAAAATTTGGTTTCAAAAACTTGCCTTTTGTACTCAAGGGATATGAAAGTGGTTTGCTAAACCATGAGTCAGATGCTGGGAAGAGCATAACTGTGTAGATAGACAAAGCAGCCATTATATGCTCAGAAATTTCCCTCATGCAGCTTTGGGCATTTGAACCTATTCCATTGAGGGGAAGTGACCAGGGCAGTGGGGTGATCCCTAGTTCTTTTTGAAGAATGCCATGGGATCCTTTCACTCCCCGCTGGGGACAAGCAGAAGGAACCCTGATTTAATGTCTCCTTTGTGCCAGGGGTACCATTATTAGATTACCCATTCTCTCCTTACCCAGTTGCATAATGGTAGCCCAGTTCCTATGTGTAATCTGGCTGACCGTGACATCCCACTTCACTTAATTTCTAGGTTAGGGAGATTTGTGACAGTTGGCTTTCCCAAGCCAGCACGGATTCAGAAAGTTGTCAAGTCTGAGATCCGATGACTCTGAGGTAAGATCCTTTCTGTTCTTTGAACAACAGTCTGTGTCTCTCTGTGTATGTCTCTCTCTCCCTCACCCCAGGACATTTTCACTCCTTCTGAGGTAAGACTGAAGGATGAACAATCTATCCTTATCTAAAATCCAGGAATGCCCTTACCCTTCAGTTCCTCTTTTAAGATCACAAGCTATAAGGGCTCTTAGGGATCATTTAGTCCAACCCCACACCCCTTCATTTTTATAGACAAGACTCAAAGAGTTTGACTATTTCCAAAGCCACATACCTAACTTTCAATTCAATGTTCTTTTCATTTGATCATAGATTAAGAACTAAAGAATTACATTTAGAAGCCATTGAATCTGCCATAGAGGGACAATGCTTCCCTAAGGACTTTCCTTCCTCTCTCATTTTATAGATGAGCATACTAAGGTACAGAATGGTTAGATATCTTATGCAGTATCACACAGCTGATAAGTGTCTGAGTGAGAATATGAACCCAAATCTTTCTGACTCAGTCCAATGTTCTCCCCTTTATACCATGCTGAAAAAAAGGAAATGGGAAAACCACAAACTCCACATTCTTCCCCCCCACACCTCAAGACCAGAGTTAAAACTAGGAAGTAACTTGGAGGTCTTGTAGTCCAACTCCATTTTACAAATGAGGAAACCGAGACATAATGCTAGTGACTTGGCCAGAATCCCACAGAGTTAGCCAGTGTCTGAAGTGGAATTCAAACTAAATCTTCCTGACTCTAACTATAGCACTCTACCCATGACACCGTGCTGCTTCTATGTATCCTGTGAATGTTTGAACTAAGAGCTGGATTCTAGATGGGAAAACAAAAGGAATTACATTCCTCCGACATAGTTATTGAACTTGCAGAGTGCCTACCAGAAGTAAGAAAGAAGGTCCTCATTGTTCAGGAAGGTCCTCATTGATTCATGCCTAGACTACTGCAATAGCCTTCTGATTAGCTTCTCTGCTGTATTTCTTTTCCTACTTTAGTTTATCTTCCATTTAGTTGCCTAAAGCACAGGTCCAAGTGTATCACACAAATCCCATCCACCCTGCTTCCCACTTAATAGCTCCAATAGCTCCCTGTCACTTCCAGGGTCAAATAGAAAATCCTTTTTGGAGTTCAAAGCTTTTCATAACCTAGTCCCAACCAGCTCCCTTTTCATCTTTCTTAAAACTTACATCCTTCTCTATTCAGTGATACTCGATTCCTTGTTTCTATCAAACAAGATGTTCTATCTCTGAGATGCAAGCACATTTACTGGCTGTCCTTCGTGCGTGGACGGCTCTTCTTCTCCATCTGCCCCTCCTGGCTTTCCTGACCTTCCTTCAACTAAAATCTCATCTTCTGTAAGAAGTCTTTCCCAATTCCTCTTAATTCTATTGTCTTTCCTCAGTTGATCATTTCCCATTTATCCTGCATATAGTTTATTTGTACATAGTTGTTTTCATGCTGTCTCTCCCATTAGATTGTGAGCTTCTGTAGGGCTGGGACTCTCTTCTGCCTTTCTTTGTATCTCCAGCATTTAGCACAGTGCCTGACACACAGTTGGTGCTTGATAAATGTTTACTGACTGGCTGACTTTTCTCAGCCTTTTGTATTACCTCCATAAAGGGTACCATATTTGCAGAGTCAGTTTAATTTTACCAGCAACTGGTAATGTGAATAGGTTACTTTCATTCCCCAAAGAAGTTGCCTTCATTCCCCTTTCCGCATCCCAAAGTCAAAAGGGCATTTACTTCACCTGATGTTTTACTGGTCTAAGGAAATCTACATTAGATGAACTTGGCATTTTCTCCAGACCTATGGCCCCAAGTTTAAATGTTCATTTGGGAGAAAAGATAAATCCTGAAAGTCCTTAGGGAAGCATTGTCCCTCTATTCATATAGTGAAATTGTGGCACTTCAAGTGGTTAAAAGTTGGCAAAAGATGGCATAAAAACAGTCCTTCAAAGGAAAATCAAGAGCAATGAGTCTGAGCTGCTGTGGAAAGAGGACTTAATACATTCCCTCCTGTTACCTAGGAGGCCTGCTCAGTTCATTCATCTTTAGACTCATTTAATAACTTACCTTTCTTTGGCTCCTTCCTGCCACAACAGGAAGACTTTGCAGACATTGGCCACTTCCAACCCTAAATTACTTTCGAGTAACTTGAATCACCCTTGGAAGCTGTAACCATTCTCATAGTCCACTGACATGATTTGAGAAATTGCTATTTCTTGGTACCACATTATCCTGTTGATCTGAAAGAACAAACAGACCTTCCAAAGGTGTGCAATTTACAACCAGGAAGGGAGTAGGAGTCACAACAACGTGATCTTGCCCAGGGTACCAAAATTCAGAGGGTGCAAAGATTTATATTACATGACCTTCTGCAATTCTTCTCCTTCTGGCTGCCTCAGTGTCCCAGGGCCTTGACTATTGAGGTGAGTATCCCAAATATTTCTCCTTTTTACTGATGGAATGATGTCCTGGAATCTCTCCCTTCATGGGGGCAGTGTTCCAAGCATCCTCCATCTTCTCCTCCATTGACTGGAGGGCATTATTTAGTACTATATGGCTAAATGATATTTTTGTGTGTGTGAAAAGAAGTGGGGGAGGTTCATGTACTACAGACTCTCTAAGAGTCAAAAGTGTGATATTGCAGTTCATTGCTCTAACCCTAGACCAAATTGAGATCCATTTTGTCCAGCAAAAGGGAGGCAATAGTTCTGCCATCGTCCAGCCTGGTCGTATCTAGAGAACTGTATTTAGTTCTAAGCAACACATTTGAGGAAAGGTCAAGACAAGCTGGAACACCTCTGATGGAGGGCAACTAGAATTTATGTCTAGATAGTGAAGTGAGGGGCTTGTTTTTAGCAAAACTCTTTCTTCTGCCCTCTCAAAACAAGAATTTATGTCGAGATAGTGAAGTGAGGGGCTTGTTTTTAGCAAAACTCTTTCTTCTGCCCTCTCAAAACAAGAAATGTGCCAAATACAGAAATTAAAATTATAAGAAGAGAATAAACAACTATACCCTATGTAAAACTTTCTGAAATGGTAGCAGAGGGGTACATGAAACACAAATTCTCTTTAATAATGCCCATACCATCCTATACCCAATATGAGTGACTGACTAGGCTGCCATTTTGAGCTTAGTGGCGTTGGCAGCTTCTATTCTGTCCCCTTTAAGAAGTGACCCAATCTAATCCCTCAACCTTGCCCCTTAAGTAAGGGAGAAAATTAAACGTGTTTAATCTCACGATGGAAAGAATGGGCACTTGAGGAGAAGGGATGGACTCAGAAATACAAAACCAGATCAGCTGCTGAAGTGGGAGATTTCTCTGCTGAGGGAACAAGTTGGGATATAAAGCTAGCTAGTTATTTTCCTACTGAATTTCTTTTTAATAGTTTCGTTTTATTCTGAACTTCCAGTTAAAGCAGATATTGAGGACAAAGTAAAACATGAATCTCTACTATATCCTGCTTGACTTTTCTTTTTAAGTATATAATAAACTGAATGCTACTTCAAAAGCTGGCCTGCTCATCTGTGTTTCCTTCTGAATTTCCTTCTGTTCATTCTAAAAGTTCTCCAATAATTCTTTTCTTCTTTTTTGACAATATTATTGCCCTCCAAATCCCCTCCCCCAAAAAGAAAAAGAAAATAGAAAAATAAAACCCTTGTAACAAAGGTGTACAGTCCATCAAAACAAATCCACTAAATGGCCATATCTGAAAATATATTTCTTATTCTGCACCTTGTGACAATCTGTCTTGACACCTGTCAAGAGGAGAGTACCGTGCTTTATCACTGGTCCTTTGGCAACTGTAGTTTTCGCCACTAGATAAAAATTTCACATCTTTCAAACTTTGTCTTCACAATGATATTGTTATCTCAAATTGTTCGCTTGGTTCTGCCCACTTGATTCTGCAATAGTTCATAAAAGTATTTCCAGGCTCCTCTGAAATCATCCCTTTCATCATTTCTTACAGAAAAATACTATTGCATTATATTCATATGCCCTAATTTGTTCAGCCATTCTCCAACTGATAGGCATCTCCTTAATTTCCATTTTTACCACTACCAAGAGCTGCTATAGATTTGTATACATATGAATCTCTTTCTTTGATCTCTTTGGGGTATAGCTCTGGTAATGCTGTCTCTGGGTCGAAGGACAGAGAGAGTTTAGTAAAACTGAAGTATACTTGCAAATTACATTCCAGAATAACTAGACCAATCCACAATTCCATTACTAGGGAGTTAGTTTACCTGCTTACCCATAGTCTTCAACATTTATCATTTTTCCTTTTTTGTCTTCTTTGCTGATTTGATTAGTAAAAGAAAGAACCATCAAGTTATTTTAATTTGCATTTTTAACCATTCATGACTTTTTCATCTGTTTGTAGTTTGAATTTCTTCCTTTGGAAACTGATTCATTATTTTTTTTGAACATTTATCTATTGGAAACATTTACGCAGAGCTTACTATGTGCTCGGCACACTATAAATATTTCATTTGATCTTCTTGACAATGCTTTGAGGTAAAAGTTCTGCTATTATTCCCATTTGACAATTGAGCAAACTGAGACAGAGGGTGACTTGTCAAGGATCACAAAGCTAGGCCACATATCTGAGGCCAAATCTGAACTCAAGTCTTCTCAACTCCAAGCCTAGTATTTTATCTATTGTGCCATGTAGCTGCCTGGCTCTTATGTGTGCAAGTGTGCGCACACACACACACACACACACACACACACACACACACGAATAAATTTCTTATATATCTTGGGTATGAGACCTTTATCAGAGAAATTTGCTAACAAGATCTTTCCCATTTATCTGTAATCCCTTCTAAATTTAGCTGCATCAATTTTGTTTGAATAAAACCTTTCCAATTGTATGTAACACAATTGTCTATTTTATCTTCTGTTGCCCTCTCTCTCCCTCTCTCTCATTTGGTCATGAATTCTTCCCCTATCAAAAGCTGCAAAAATATTTCCTTTCTTGCCCTTCAAATTTGTTTAGGACATATCAATTTATATTGATGTCACTTATTAATCAATCTGTCAATCAAACATTTATTAAGCACCTCTCATGTGCCAGACACTATGCTGAGCACTGGGGATAGAAAAAGAGGCTCCTCAAGGAGCTTGTAATTCATTTGAGTATCTTGGTATATCATATATAAATACTGGTCTGAACCTAATTTCTTCTAGGCTATTTTCCAGTTTTCCTTTTATTGGAATTCTAATAAGATCTTGTGGTCAAGTCATACTTCTACCTGAGGCTTTGCTCATAGTCTTCGTGAAGTTGTTTTTCCCTCTAGCCTTTTGTCCTGGGTGTCCTTGGACTCATAAATTCTCTTTATTGTTGATATTTTCTTCTATTTATTCATATTTTTAGTTTTATTGCCCACATAGGGATTTTTTTTTTTTGGCCAAGGCCAGGCTCCGTCTGATCCTGTATTCTCAAATGAAATGGTGGCCCGCTTCCGGAGTTCTGCTTTTGGTTCTCTCACATAATAGTGTCTGCTGTGCATCAAATGCTGGTAGGTGCCAAGCCTTCTTATATGTACCAGGTACAGAGGACTGATCTCTTTGAGATGATCAGCAGCAGCTGTTGTCAGCTTGCTACAAACTTTCAGAGCCCTCAGGACATGTAAATTTATCTGAGTCCTCCAGGAACTTTGTCACATAAAAGAATTCCCTCTCCACATCTGATCCAAAGCTTTGTGAATATTTATCTATTCTGGAACCATCTTGTTGTACCATTCTGGTCTTTTGGTTTCCAAGTCAGAGCATGCTTGACCCCACTTTAGGGGTTCCTGGCTGAAGTACTGTGGGGTTATCAGAGACTTTTGAGCACAGCACTTGACTTACTCATCTTCTCTGGTTTGGTCCCCACCTTAATTCCTGCAGACTTTAGGGTATCTCCTTTTGCCAGCTAAAGCTAAATGTAGTTACTATAGTTTCTCTCTTTACCTGTTTACCACTATTCAATCTGATAATCTTCTGCATTACATCTTTTCTGGAATATACGAATGGGAATTGAGCTCTTCTTCTCCTATTTATTCCACCATCTTGACTGGAAGTCCATTGAGTTTACACATGGCAGGGATCTACTCAGACCTTACCTTCTTGTGTGGAGCACTGAAGCAGTGGTATAAAATAGAATAAAGTGAGTGATAGTGGATAGATGAGAGGCCAAACAGTGAAGCAATTTGATACAAAGCTATATGGAATATAGGAGAAAGGATAGAAAACAAGGAGATTGAGACAGAAACAATAGGTATAAGCTATCCTCTAAGCAAATAAGGCATCAGTGAGACTTACTAAAAATAAAGGAGCATAATAATGAGTAAATATACAGTAAAGGATAGACAACCCCCATAAAAATGATAGCAATACAATAATCCCTATAGAAGCCTGAGAAATAATGGAATAATGACCAGAAATAATTATTCATAAAAGAACGAAAAATTAAATTATGAAAAGAAAATATGGAAATTAGAGCAGAAATCAGAGCTTGCAAAGCAAAAAGAAAAATAAAAGAGTAGATCATTTAGAACATATTATAGGCTTTCATCCAAACAGTGGAACTTTTTTTTGTGTGGGGGGAAGGAGGAATACCAGAACTATAGCTCAAAAATCCAGAAATGGAAGAAAAGTTGATGG
Source organism: Bettongia penicillata ogilbyi (assembly GCA_023548195.1). Taxonomy (NCBI): domain Eukaryota; kingdom Metazoa; phylum Chordata; class Mammalia; order Diprotodontia; family Potoroidae; genus Bettongia; species Bettongia penicillata. Next base: position 2,722,583 of record JAJHZJ010000629.1, read on the forward strand.
AGCAAAATAAAAAAGCAGAACACTATATTGCAGGAGTTGATATATTTTAGTCCAAGGGTCAAATCTGACTCACTGCATGTTTTTGTATGACCCACAAACTAAAAATAACTTTTATGCTTTTAAATAAAATTTTATTGTATTTGGTCCACAGGCCATAGTTTATCAACCCCTGATATAATGGTCCTGGACTTGGATTCAGGAAAACCTGACTTCAAATCCTACCTGACACATTTATTAGCTGTGTAACTCTGGGCAATTCACTTAATTTGATTCTGTCTCAGTTTACAATGACAACCTCTAAAGTTCCTTCCAAATCTAAATCTAAGATTCTATGAAAAGAAAACAATAGTGGAAGAGCACATGAATATTAAACAAGCTAAAGAAACTGACCTTGAAAATAAGATATGCAAAGGTAATTTAACACCTCACGCAAAAACATGATAATTTAAAATGCTTAATTACCATAGTGTAGAAATAAAGAAAATTGCCCAGAAGCATTGAAAATAGAGTGCAAGGTAAGGATGGATAGAATTCACAGATGACAGACAGAGTTTATATGTCTACAAGAAATTTAGGGGCAAAAACTCAGTATATTTTTGCAAAACATAAAATATTTGAGACATTCAAGAGAAATGTCTCTAGCTCCCAAGGAAATTCCACTAAAAGAGCTTTGTCTTTTATGGAGTGATTTCATGATATTCCCCAAAGCAAAGAAATTTAGGTTGCTCCCCAAAATAACCCATCCTATAATTCTGAGTCCAATCATCAGCTAAAATAGACTTTCAACAATAGGAAGGAATTTGAGTAATTTAAAAGAAAAGAAATAGATATGTGACTGATGTTGTTCAGTCGTTTCAGTTGTGTTCAACACTTCATGAACCCATTTGGGGTTTCCTTGGCAAAGATACTGGAGTGGTTTGCCATTTCCTTCTCCAGATCAGTTTATAGATGAGGAAACTAAGGCAGGCAGGGTTAAGTGACCTGCTTAGGGTCACACAGCTGGTAGATGTCTAAGGCCAGATTTGAACACAGGAAGATGAGTGTTGCTGAACCCAGGCCCTGCACTCTGTCCACTGTATCACCTAGCAGCCAATGAGAAATGGAGTGATTATAATATGATATTCCCCAAAGCAAAGAAAATCAGGTTGTTCCCCTAAATAATACATTTTGTAAATCTGAGCCTAATTATCAGTTAAAAGACTTTCAACAATAGGAAAGAATTTGAGTTATTTAAAAGAAATGAGATATGAATCAGATATGTGACTTGTGAATATTTCAAACCAAAGAAGCACAAGAAAATTAATATAGTTAAAAAAGAAAAGACTAAGTAATTAAATGAATGTAGTCATGTAATGAAGTAGAGAGCTGTATTTGGAGTCAGAGGACCTGATTAAATCTTGGATCAGACACATCCTTCCTTTTCCACCCTGGTTGCATTACTTAACTTCTGTGGGCCCCAGTTTCCTCATCTATAAAATGAAGGCATGGCCTCTAAGGTCTTTTCTGCCTCTAAAATCCACAATCCTATGATCTATGATCTCATTCTTCTTGGCAATAATAGGATTTTGTTTAAAAAAATAAAAAATAAAACCTCTCCCATTGGTTGAGGGCCAAAAGGAGAACAGCGAGTGAACAGCTAAAGAAACTAGAAGAGTTAAAGGACCCAATAACTAAAGCCCATATCAATAGTTGGAGGGGAGGGAAGGTGACACACAGGAAGTTACTGGCGGGGTTTTACTGGTGGGGGAAGGGAACCTCAAGAGGAAACAGAAAGGTATTCTCTCCCAAGTGGAGAGGAAGCGGTTTCTTCAGTCTTTCAACTAGCCTAGAGGGCTATGGAAGGGAGTAGGTTAGAAGCAGTAAGAGAGGGAATGTAGATAAGGAATAGCAGGAATCAAGTCTCCTTTGAGAAGGGGGAAGAATGGGAGAAAACTGAAGTCTGTTATAAGGCAGCACAAAGTGATGGATCTCTCACTATGAGTTTCATTTAGATGGGAAGAATGGATACTATAGGAGACCTTCTCTATGCAAGCATCATACTTGTCAGGGCCATGTCCCAATCAGTCAATAAGCATTTAATGGGCACCTACTATTCCTAGGGTTCATCCTGATAGAGAATAGTCCTCATTCCAAGACCAAAATCCCTTTCAGGTTCAAGTCCCAGGCCTCTTGGTTTTCCTAGGTTAGCTACAACATCCTACTTGTGATTCTCACTCCAAGGTCACCACAGCTCAAACTCTCAGTTTGAATGTACCTAAAATTGAGAAGGGTAAACCAAAACCAAAAACACCCTTAGCCTTGTTTCTCCAAGCCTGGATTGGGGAAGGTATCTTCTCCCCTGCCCCTACTCCCTGATTCACCTTTATGATGTTGCCTCTGTGGGCTGAACAATGAGGGATCTCCCTAACAGGAGAGAATGAGCAAGGAAGAAACTATCCCAGTATGGCCAGTTTTTAAAGATACAGTTTATTCTAGCTGGAGATACACCTATTCTAGGGTACTGCCATATTGTTGGATCTGGGATAACAGAAAAGTCACCAAAGAGCAGTCACTTTTGCCCGTTTGTTCCCTTTTCATGTTTTCATCAAAGATGCTGCCTTCAATATCGTCATAGACCATTCTCATAAAACTTATGCAAAGATGAAAAACTATGTATATGCTTAGTTACATAGTTTCTTCCCCTCAAGTTTTTCAGTGTATATATTCATAGTCAATATTAATATTGATTATGGCTTTTTCCTTGCTTTTGGAATATTCTTATAACAATCCTTCTGATCAGACTTAGACTGGATGAGAACCTAAGATGCTAAAAGACTACAAGTTCTATTTTTTCCCAACTTGGAAAGAGAGGAAATTAAGAGAGGAAGGTAGAGTTTTATACTGTGGTATTTTTTTAAGGTCTTGAGAAAAAGAAAGGTAGAGAACACACAGAAAGGAGGAAGGTGATGGTCTTCCCTCTCTCCTACCTCCCATACCCAATAACAGCAGTGACAGTGACAGAAGCAATAGGTATGTTGTCAGTTTACCTCTTCAAACCCATGCCTCCTGGGAGACTGGAGAGGTTAAAAGCTAAGAGGGAAAGCACAAAGTTATAAGACTGTGCTTTTAATTATGGAGTCTTGCTTAGGGGGCTTCAGAAGTATGCTGGAGCTAGCCCACATAGGCTTGCAAAAGCCAATTGTTAAATTTTTTAGTGTGAGCTTTACACCTTGGAATTCAGCAAATTCTATAAATCTAGTCTTAATTTACTGTTTTGTTGATTGTCCACATTTAAGAAATCCGCTGAGAAAATGTTAATGATTAAGATCAAACATAAAAGTGTGCCCTAGGTACATTTGCCCCCCAGCAAATTGGTGGGTTTGAGTGGTTTGTTTTTCCCCAGGCAAGTTTCCAGGATACTACTGGGTGCCTTGTGTGATGAGTAGAACTAGATGAATGAAATTGCCAATCCTTATGCCCTTCTTTAGGGGCAGCTAGGTAGTGAAGCAGATAGAATGCCAGGCCCAGAGTCAGAAAGACCTGAATTCAAATGTGACCTCAGACACTTACTATCTGTGTGACCCTGTTTGCCTCAGCTTCCTCACCTCTTCTCAGTTTCCTCACAGCAAGATGAGCTGGAAAAGGCAAACCACTCCAGCATCTCTGCCAAGAAAACTCCAAATGGGTTAATGAAGAGTCAAACATGACTGAAAAGCAATTTAACAAATTCACAAAAATGTTCTCTTGCTTTATTTCAACTGGATGTAATATCCTTTTCTAAATGTGTTACTGGCTATGTGGCCCTGGGAAAATCATTTGTCCTCTGCCTTAGTTTCCCCATCTGTATGATGAAAAAAATCTACCTCCCAGAATTGTTGTGAAGATCAAGTAAGCTCAGGAGTTCTGAACTTCAGTGCACTAAATAATATGGTGTCAGCACTAAGTTCTAGACTGATAAAGTGAGCCTGGGGACTGGGAGGGAGGGGGTACAACATAAACTTGCCTAAGGAGGAGTGAACCAGCCCAAGTCAGAAATGGAGCAGGTCAAAATTCCGTTGCTAATGAGGGTGGAGAAGGCCATAAATAGCCTTCTAGTTAGGGAGACCCAGTGTTTAAAAATATATGTAAACATAGATGCATGCACATAGAAATAGATACAGACAACTTGTTAATTCAAGGTCTGATGTGTTTTGAGGTAAGTTTATATATATATATGTATATATATATATATACATATATATACATATATATATGAAGTAATATAAGTATATATAAGTAATATACACACACACTGAGCAAATTTGTTTATTTTGTTAATATTATGCTTACCATGCCATATATTTAAGTAAAATTTACATGAAATAAAATAACCAATTTTTAAATTGGCAATTACCTAACATCCAAAAATTTCATGGCATACCTGACAAATCCCAAAACCACCCTTTGAGAAGAACCATTAGTCTATACAGGAAAGGACACCATGTTACTTACCATTTGGCATATTTTGTTCTCCAACTGTAACTGGACCTGATGCAGAATTCTGTCAGCCTCACAAGCACTGCTGTCAAGATCTACTCAGGTTCTTTTTATAGATTGCCTTGAGCTCTCTGATATGCCTGCCATCAGAAGGGGTTCACTGACTTGTAGGTTGTTTGTTTTTCATTCGATCCAGATCAACATTTTTGCTTCCTTCTAGGACCTTTTCAATTTATCTGAAGCTGCCTTTCAGAATATCCTTTGTTTCCAGAGCAGTGACATTTTTCCCTGAAAAGACAGGATCTAACAAGTGTCCTTTCCTTCCTAACTCATCAGGAAATCCTGCCCTCTAAACATGGATTTGGCAAGCCCTACTGATCCATACACCAAGACAGCACACCTAGCATTCAGTCTTTCTAATTTCAGAGTATGTAAGAGGTATTGCAGCCAATGTAAGCCAGTCTAAAGGAGAAAAAAGGAGCTTCTATGAACAAGTATGAGATAGATCACAGGACAGACATGTTTACTCCCCTTTGTGAACAGCTTAGCTATGGGGTATTTTAACATAGGTTAGGAAATCTAACATCATTGGCTTTCAAAAAGAATAATTAAAATTATGATGTAATCAAAACTCAATTATCCATTATATTTGAGTGGGAGTTGTGGGTGGAGAGTAGAGGTAAGTGCAAGGATAGTAAGTGGAGTTAGAACAAGGCCTTTGTGGACCCTAATCCAAGTTTGAAAATTATGTTCTTCTGTGAGTTTAAGTAATGTGGCTTATGAAAAAAATATGTAAGAATAATAAAATACCTAAGTACCTAAGGAGAAGCAAGGAAAGACAGAGACAGAGAGATGCAGACAGATGGGCAGTGGGGATGGGGGAGAGCATCAGATAATGGTACTAAGGCACCATTATGAATGCTTCCTCTTGGTAATTATACAAGACTGGATGACCCCAGCCAGTCATGCCACCTTATTGATCCAATGTGAAGAACAAACATGTTTTAAGTAGGTGGCAAACTTTAAAGCATTAAATAAATGTTCTTGTTTTTCTTAGGCAAACATGTGACTCAGTGGATAGAATCTAGTACTTGGAGTCAGATAGATCTGAATTCAAATGCTACCTCAGATACTTTCCAGTTGTGTTAACCCTGCACAAATCAGCTTTCTGTTCCCTCATCTGTAAAATGGGGATAGTAACAGCACATACCTTACAGGGTGTTGTAAGGGTCAAATGTTTACATATATAAGTTTACATATATAAAACAAGTGGCAAACCTTAAAGAGCTCTGTAAACACTATTTTTGCCTTTGTTGCTGTTATAATTGAAGGGAATGCAGACTACTTGCAATACTGCCGATCTCGTGACCATCCTCCAGGCAATGTGATCCACTGAACACCAAAGCCCAAGGGTCAATTTCAGTTCCTTTATGGTTTTCACAGAGCTAGTAGCCTCTACTCCCTATCTCTGCCCTTTACTAGACAGTCATGATCATCTTGGGCTGTGATCTGCACGGATTTATACAATTGGTTTCTTGACTCAACCCTTGCCTGGGAGACTCCACCCTCTTCCCTTCCATCTTGTATTTCAATAGACTCTAATCACATGAGCATGATGTCACTGAATCAGCTCACACAAGCATGAATCAACCGTTTGTAGTTGTTTGCTCGTGACCAATGAAACAAAAAACAACAAGGTTAAGGATATTAAAAAACTGCAGATTGCACAAACAAAGATTTTCCCAAACCCTAAGCAACCTAAATCAGTCTGAATGCATCTCCAAGCCTAGGAGTTCAAGAAAAGAAACAGGTGAGATGTGTTGACTCAAACTTCCCTTCCTGCTGCAGAAGGGAGGATGAAGGATTAGCCACAAACGAGGTTCTGGCTCTTTAGTTACTGAAGATCGTGCTGGCTCCCCCATACAGACACTCCTCCCCATACGTTTGTCTTCTACACTAGGAGGTACAGAGGATATGGGTCTTCATAGGATATAACCAACTGGGTTGTCCCAGTCATGTATAACACTGAGGGGAAAACATTTATGATCGTATCCTGATGCCATTATCCAGCGTTCTCTCTATTCTTGCTTCTTTTGGGTGCCACGTTTTCTGCCATTTCGTTCCTGCTTGGCCCACTAGCTGTTTAGGTGTTCATGGGATATTGGAGAACCTGGGACATTACTAAAGATGTTTGGGAGGGTATTAAAGATCCCATAACATTGCTGGGTAGGCCAGCTAGGGGAAAAGAGGATCAAGTCAGGGAAGAGCTCAATGAATTGTTAAAGGATTACAAATGCTTTTAGTGTTCTTTAAATATAACACCCTTGTACAAAGCCCTGATTGCCCTTACCTAGTTACTTACTCTGGTGAATTGTGCTGCATATTGCACCTTGAGGTTGATGTTTGCCCTTTAACCAGATCAGAGAGCAAGGATAAAAGGAATTCATTGATGACAGCAAAAACCTTGTAACAATCATTCATCTCAAGCCCCATCAATTAACAAGCATTTATTAAGTATTTAATATGCATCGGGCAATGTGCTAAGTGCTGAGGATATAAAAACTGAAGTGAAATAGACCCTGCCCTCAAGGACCTTACATTCTAATGAGGGAGATAACAGGTACACATATTAATATAGAGATATTAACATAGATAATATATAGTATTCATTGTATATATTATATTCATTTACATACACATATATACATAGACATCTATCCACATATACGTATATGTACATCCACATATATGCAAAATAAATACAAGGTAGTTTGAAAGGGAATGAACTTGTTGCTAAGAGAATCAGGAGAGGTTTCATATAGCAGGGGGTACTTGAGCTGAATCTTGAAGGGAATTATGGATGCTAAGAGACAGAGGTGATGAGAGAGTGTACTCCAGGCAGCTCATGCAAAAATATGGAGATGAAAATGGAGGCATCCTATGTGTCTGAGTGAGTATGGCTAGATCACAAAATACAAGAAAGAAATTAATGTGTAAGAAGACTGGAAATATAGGAAAGTGCTGTGATATGAATATATTTTAGACTTGAAAACAGAGGAGTTTATATATGATACTAGATGTAATAGGAGGCCACTAGACTTTATCAAACAAGGAAGAGCCATGGTTAGACTGTGTTTTAGAATAATCACTTTGGTGGCAGGATGTAATGGAAAAAGCACTAGTTTCTGCCCTGAGGAAGTCTATATCCTCATTAAACATAAAGGATCAGGTAAAGAAAAAATCTGCCAATTAGGTAGAGGTTCTCAGCTAAAAGAAGATTTATCCATGGTATGTGGCCTAAATGACTGTTCTTTCTTCACTATGTAATTCATACAAGCAGGCCTCTCTCTGTCACCTGGCCACCTTCCAGTAACTTCACCCCCCCTTCCTGAAAACTGTTTTGAGGAAGTGAATTTTCCCTCAAGGTTTTCCAGGGTCTGTCTGGGAACACAACAGCTCAGGCTTGGGCCTCATCTTAAAAAGAGAAGGTAAGCAAGAAGTAGAATGGGAACTAATAGGTACCCTGTATTCTCATCCCCAAAGAGCCTCATTTCCTTTTCTATGACTTCTCAAATGCCAAAATCATTCATGTAGAATGTAGATCAAGTGTTGGTTGACTAATTAACCCATACCTTGGATCTGATCCAAAATCATAAGCCCTAGATCAATAATTACTGATTAGGAAGATGAAAGGGGCAACAGACAGACAAAGGTGAAAATCAACATGATTAATTCTGGGAACCCACCATCCCGTCATTGTGTTTTGGTCAAGACTTTGGCCTGGAAGAAGCAGCAAGACATGGGGCAATACTCTTTCCTTTGTGTCCTCTTTTCCCTCCCCATTCTTGTCCTGTTCCAACATTATTTCCACCCCTGCTGACCAGTTGTAACAGCAACCACACTGGCACACCGAGGATGGCTATTTAACATAGGTTCTTAGATCTGCTTTAGGAAAGGTCACTGTTGAAGGGGCCAACAATCTTCTTTAATTACATTCACTAGTCCAGGGGAAAAGTCAGAACTTTGAACTTCAGAGAAGATATAAGCAGAGAAATAAAGACCAATAAGCAGGGCTCTACTGCCTGAATTAAAACAATATTGCAATCCAGTTAACATACATCCCTGGATCAAGAAAGTCTTTACATCTGGGGGGAAAGGAGGATAGGGTGGGGTCAGAACATATGGCTACTCAAGAGTCTCAACCAGGGAATTGCAAGGTCCTTCCCATAAACAAGCCTCCAAAGTAAAACACCAGCCTCCCACTATATATAACAAAGACTTGGCTCCTGATTGGCTTAGAGTCAGTAGGCATGAAACCTACATGACTCAACACAGTTGTGAACTATGAGGGTTCAAAGGAGATCAATCCTTCAGATGTTTTCAATGAGGCTGAGCCTGGGAAACTGAACTCCAAAAAGAAAACAACAAAAATCCCACTTCGTTTGTTTTCACACCAGTTTGTGATCTTCTCCTTCTAGTCTGTTTTATTTTATTTAACAATTTATTTATTTGTTTGTTTTATCCATTTGTATGTTTCATTTATCCAGAATTTCATGCCAAATAATGCCAGCTATACATTCAGATGAAATAGATTTGAAGTCTGGATGTTAATTGAAGGCTACAGCTAAAAGACCTCCCTGCTGCCTAAAATATCTCTCCACTGGTCTTGCCATGGTGTCCAGGACTACTATATTACTTGTTCTTTAGGACTGACATTGAAGATCCCTATTAAAATACAAATACCTTATTTAAGATGCCTAATGCATTCCACTGTCACAACATAATATGAATTAATTGATCTGATTAGCTACAAGTAGGGCCCCAAAGAAATAGCACACTTGACACTTGATACAAGGAAGAGTCAGAAAAAATCCACTAAAGGGATAACTTGAGAGAATTCTTTCAACTGAATTCCAGAGATAAACTACTATGGCTGCCACATCTCTTGAAATAATAAGTGACAATTACACTGTTTTTAAAACTTTACATGTATTATTTCATTTCTGTCTCATAACAACTATTAGGTAGGTACTCTAGAAATTAACCCCATTTTACAGATAAAGAAAATGATGGTCAAGTCTTGTCCAAGGCCATCTGTAGTAAGGATCAGAGGTAGGATTCAGACCTAAAATGTCCTAACTCTAAGGCCCACACCCTCTCTATTATGTCAATGTTGCCTCAGCAGGAGCTTTTGGCTTTATGTCATATTTCTTTTCTTTTCCTTTCTTAATTCCTTCTCTGTGTCTCTCATCTCTACCACACTTTAAAATCGACAATCTGCCACTCTGGCATTTTCAGATTTTGATGACACTGTTCTACAAGCAAAATGCATGAGATGATCTGGTATCATGAAAAGAGTGCTAGACTCAGAGTCAGACAGCCTGGTTCTGTCCTTTCTAGCCATGTGCTCAAGGAAAAATTACATCATCTCTGAGGCCCCATTTCTTCATTTATAAAATGGGCATGATAATGTTCCCACCATACACTTTCCAAAGCTGTTGAGAAGGATGCATTTTGTAAACTAAAAAACATATGAATTACTTATTATGTGTTCAGGCTTCTATTGGAAGGACTATAGTGAGATTGGCTGCAAAGTGCCATAGTTGATGGGGTGCAATGGATCAAGGGGTAACATAAAGACCTTAGAAACCTTGAGGAAGAAGAGAGAAAAGTTAGATGAAGAAAAAGAGGAGGAAGATGACCAGTTTTGTCTGAGCCTTGTTTATTTAAGACAGGACCTGTGACCAAGTCTTTCAATCTGTTGATATGTGCCATGGTTAAGTACTATATTAGAAATGTTAAGTTGGGATCATTTTGGGACAAATGTCCCAGGTCTTTTATGATCAAAGGAACAGAAAATCAGTCCGGCTTTGAGAAGCCCTAGAGCCCTTGAATGGGCTGTTAAGGTGGCCCAGTGGATAGAGTGCTGGGCCTGGAATCAGGAAGTCTCATCTCCCTGAGTTCAAATCTGGTCTATGACACTTACCTACTATGTGACCCTGGGCAAGTCACTTAAACCTGTTTACTTCAGTTTCTTAATCTGTAAAATGAACTGGAGAAGAAAACAGCAATCACTCCAGTATCTTAGCCAAGAAAACCTGAAATGGGGTCATGGAGAGTCAGCCACGACTGAAAAGCCACTCAACAGTAACAACAAAAGAGCCCTTGAAGTCAAAGTTTAGAAATTTGAAAGGGAGGAGAAAAATAATAGCCCCCCCCCCCCCCAACCAAGAATTGCCTTCTGTGACCTGAAGGCCAAGGAGAGCAAGGCCTTCCTGCACGGAGGTGCTTCTTCCTTGCCCAAGCACACGTCAAAAGGAAAGAATTTGCATGTGATTCCTATTATAAGGGAAACATGGTTTTCTCACAGAGCTCACGTTGGCCCCTCAAAATGTTAAATTTGGTTAAAATCATCTCCTGCTTTATGAGTTCTCTCTCTAAATACATCTGTGAGGCAAAGTTTGATTTGCATATTTAGTGATTTAAAAAAAGCCAAGAAATTCTTTGCCTCCCTTCAGAAGGATTAGTTCCACTTACTTCAACACAATGAGGCAACCCTCTGAAATCCTCTAGTGAGAGGGCGTTGATTTATATGGAATTAATAGGTTCACTCAACACATATGGGACATACCAAGACCCCACGGATTTGTGGGAAGTAACTGCCATTTTTACACTAGGCAACACTGACTGTTTAAATGCACAACCAATCCTCCAGGCCACAGGATTGCCTCCCCTTTCCTTTTTAATTCCCCCTACATATGCTTATTATTTCTGGTTAGGATTCTTCGGGCTCTGTGCCCCGTCTGTCTTGAAAAAGACTTCAATTTGCTTACCAAGATGTGCACCAATTCCCTTCTCAGCCTCTCTCCCCCAACAAGCAACTACAATTCCAGCATGTCTGGGCAGTCGCTGGCAGGAAGGCTGTTGAGGTGCCAGGATTGATGGGCTACCCCACCCATCCCTCTCAACTAGGGGTTCTTAACCTTTCTTATGTCATGAGCCACTTGGGTGAAGCCTATGGACCTCTTCTCAGAATAATGTTTTTAAATGTTTCAAAAAATAAAATACGTAGGATACAAAAGATTACAAAGGAAACAAAAATAGGTGGAAATATAGTCATTGAAATATTTTTTTAAGAGAGATTAAAAAACCCCTAAGGGTCTCAAGCTTCCCTGACAAAAACACACTCAGGCCCAGGGAAGTGACTCCAGAAAAGATGCCTCACTCAGAAAACCTTCATCTAGTCTAGGAATAATAGCCTGGGTTCCCCTGCGGAGAATTGCAGTGAAGAGGGCTGGGAATACTACACATGGATTCCCAGTCAACTTGGAGCCTAGCAGCATTAGTGCCTGCTGAGCTCAGCTAACCATCAGGAAGAGAATGAATTTTAAAACAAGCCTAACATTAGGTACGGCTTCTCCATCAAGCTGATATTTCGGGCACCTTAAGAAAGCAGACACCTGATTGCAGAGTCATCATATTAGCATGAGCCCACGCTGCAGGAGGGGTTTTTATCTATGTCTGGCTCATTTTTAATATGCCTCATTAATTCTTCCAAGAGGATTCTTTCTGAGGGGTTGGCATGGTTGCTGATGTCCTGGAAACACTGCAGATTTACCAGCATTCTTTTTTCATTCTCTTTCCTAGACTCCCCCTGTCCCTCAACTCTTTTGCCCCTTAAAGTTTTCCTGCTATATCCTTACAAATGACAGGATACAAGTGAAGGGGAGCATACATCTGAGACCCTGTGTCAAGGACAAGTAACGAGACAGCAGCCAAGTACCTGGCATCTGCCAGGGCAGCCATCTTCACACATTCAGTTCAACCATCAGTAAATATTGTTCGCTGCTCCGTCAAAAGGTTTCAAAGAGCATTCGTAAGGAAATTGAATTATCAATGGCACCTACAGAGACATATTGGTCCTTCTCAGGGCCAGTAAGCAGGCAGCTTCCTAGTAATGTGGTTTGAGGGGGCCCACATCACCAAAAAACAAAAAAACAAAACACAAACAAAATACCCTCCTTCTGATCCAAAGTAATGACTTAGGCAACTAGATGATCCAGTGAATAGGGTGAAGTCAAGAAGACCTGAGTTCCAATCAGCTTTGGCAGTTACCAACTGGGTGACCCTAGGTAAGTCACTGAACCTGTTTGCCTCAGTTTCCTCAGCTATAAAATGGGAATAACAATAGCACCTACCTCCTAGGATTGCTTTAAGTATTCAGCAAGGTAATATCTATAAAGAATTTACACAGTGCGTGCCACAGGTGCTTTACAAATGCTAGCTATTATTGTTACTACTCTTAAAACTATGAGGTTCTATGTTCTCTGGCTGGAGCAATGCTAGTTAATGAGTCCCTTACCACAGGCATTTCTCCCATTCATCTGCCTGGTGGTTGTCTTCCAAATCAAATGGACACTCAAAGGGAAAAGGAAAAGCTGCCGTTTTTGAAGATAATTCTCAAAAATGAAATTTCCAAAGTATTGCAAGTCATGGCAGCATTTAGGCCTGTTCTAACATTCTGGATTTCAAAACCCAAGGTTTGGTAGGTGACCTTGTGTAAAGTGGAGGTAAACGGAACCTGAAGGGAATTGGATGCCAGCAGGGATCAGGAGATGCCATATCAGGCCTTGGGAGTTGTACCAGGCCAAATGAGGATACATGTATGGGGGTAGTGAGTTCAGGAAAGGGGCGCATAGCACCAAAATTAGGGCGGAAGAGCAGAAAACGGAGGACTAGAAGACCAATAAAGGTTAACGAAATAATTCTTATACGCTACATTTCACAAATTTAATTCCCTAGCTGGAAGCAGGTCTGCTGATCTCAGGGAGTGGGGAGGGTGGTTCTACTCTCAGGCTCTTGTGAGCTCTGTTCTGTGGTGACAGCTGGCACTGGTGATGGCAAAGAAAGCGATCCCCTGTCCACAGTGATTGTTCTCCACAATGCTGGTTTGGGAACCCCAGCTTGAAGCAGGGATGGAGGTCTGCAGTATCACACTTATCCAAACTCTCACACTTAGTTTCTGGGGCCATTTTCCCTTGCAACTTGAAGGAAGGTGGTGAGTATGCCACAAGGGCAGTAGAATGTCCCAGTAAGTGAGGAGGCCCTAGCTACCAGAGAAAGTTCCAGAATAAGACAGTAGGTAAAAGCATGATTTTGAAGTCCTTAATGTCAGGAACAGAGCCCTTGAGGGGCCTACAGGCTTCCATGACTTGCAGTATTTTGGAAATTTCTTTTTGAGAATTATCTTCAAAAGCTGCAGCTTGTCCTTTTAAATTTCCTTTCCTTCTTTTGAGTGTCAATTTGATTTGGCAGACAACCAACAGTCATATGGAGCCATGTGAAAAAAAGAGAAAGCAATCTGGGTAATACTGTTTGGGGTCAAGTACAAGGTGTGCCTGTAAAGTAATTTGATTACTTTTTCTTTGTGGTTCATAAAATTGCTCTGAAGGAAATTGTAAAAGAGGAGCCTTCAAAATCATCTGAGCAGCAGTAGCATCATTGGAATAAGTTTCACATGGGGAAGAGACTCTTTAATTAGATAAGTTTTGCAATGTTTATTTGAAAATCATTTTGACTTCTACATCAGCACACCCTATATGCTATATCTTATATTGTAAAGGCATATATCCCTTATACCATAGACTCTGCTAGATAGACACGCCTCAGAAAAAAAAGGAAGCCTAGAAATCTGACAACATTCCTTCGTGACAAGTTTTTCGTCAACACCAGGTCGTCATATTATTATTTGTTTAAATATTTTCACTTTCATTGCCACTCCTATGGTAATGTTGTTATTTGTGACCTGGGAGATTGTGTCTTCTTCTCAACTCCTTTTCATTGCTTTCAAACTCCTACCAGAGGTTAAGAAACCCTGCTCTAGCCCCATCCACCCCCACACACACACAAACTGGTTTTTGTAAGGGATTGTGAAGACTGTAGATAAAGGGTAAACATGAAGAAATGTATTAACATGATTGTTCTGAGCTTTTGCTTCCCTTTGGCTATTAGGACCTTGGGTTTCAGAGGGGCACAAGTGGAAAAGGAGGAAATGTTCCAGGCTCACAAATAGAAAGGCCCCTCCCTGGTTGGCTTTGAAGTTCTGTGTCCTTATCTCTCCCCTGAGCCTCGTAAGGCCCACCATCCCTAATCGCTCCTGGTACCAGAAGTAAGTAAACATGCTTAAACGTCTCCGTCTTCTAGGGCAAGGGCATTGAGCTATATTTTGACAACTTCCTCTTCCTGTTTTCAAATTGGTAAATACTTGGTTCACATGAAAAGCCCGGTTTAATACACACAAACCAAGTTACTTGTCCACTTTACGTTCTTCATTCTGCTCTCTTCACCCCAAAATAAGGCACCTCTTTTACAGGCTAGGTGCAAGGCGGGAGAGGGAAAAAGGTGAAGCATAGCTAAACTGGAAATAGCTAAACTGGGACTGCTCACTTCCACTGTGTTAATTACTACATCAAACTAACTGCCTTCAAGATCAGCTCCCTTTGCTGAACAAATTTTTCTTTTAAGAAACCCATTTATTAGGCACTTACTATGTGCCAAGCACTGTGCCAACTCCCAGCTTTTCTCCTCACTCTTAGGGCTTTCTCACAGCCTCACCACCAGACTTCTCACCCTGAAGATCTTTTGACCCTCTTCCAATTGGTGACTCTAGCCTGGAAATCCATTTCACTTAGTGCCCAGACCATGTTCATTTCACTTCCAGCTCCACTTGTTATTCTCCAGACACCTCCCTCCCCTATCCCCTTTCCAGGTCTCTTTTATGTATTATTGACTTTCCTCAATAGAATGAAAGTCATCAGAGGGTAGGAAATATTCTTTTGCTTCTATTTGTACTTTCAGTACTTAGCTTGGGGCCCCGGCTCATAGTTTGGACTTAATAAATGTGTTCATCCATCCATCCATCTATCTATCTATCTATCTATCTATCTATCTATCTATCTATCTACCTACCTATCTATCTATCAACCTGTCTATTTATCTATCTGTCTGTCTATCTAGTGACAGGAATACAAAATCAAAGAGCTTACATTCTAATGGGGGAAACTATACATATAAGGAAGATGGAATGCAGGAAGGGGCATTTTGCTCCAGAAAGTTACCATGGTAAGGAGTAGAGTTAAAGGAAAGTAGATTGACATACTCTATCCAGGAACAATGACAAAGTTGATTTGATCTTAGTTTGAGGCTCTAGAGTTGGCATGGGGTGGGGGTGGGGAGAAGGTGGTGAAGGAGCATAGGGAGAGGAAAGGACAGCAGAGAAGAGAGAGAAGGGAGGGCAAGAGAGGAGAAGAAAGAGGACAGGAGAGGTGGAGAAGGAAGGAGAAAGGAAGAAAGGGAAGGGGAAGAGAAACGAGGGAAGAGGAGAGGAAAAGGGAGGAGGAGAAAGGGGAGGGAAGAGTGAAGCAAGAGAGAGATCTTTTGTTTTAAATTTAGGGCAAATCCCTTAGATCAGGGGTTAAAAACCTCTGGCACAGCTGGTCAGTATTCTCCACCATATTCATCTCTCTTCTCTTTCCTTCTCTTTTCTTGTCTCTTCATCTTCCTTGCTTCCTCATTTCTTTTCCATTTCTCCAATTCCTTTTCTTCTTGAAGACAGTGAGAATAGCTAATGTCCTCTGTCTCCCTTTTCACTTATTCCTTCTTCCCTCTGTGGTTTGTTACCCACTGGTATTCCTTGGTTCTGTTGGTGACCTAGTCCTAGAGGGCCAAAGAGACTTCTAACTTCAGGCTTAAAGGAAGTTCCTCTTTGCTTAGCCAAATCTCCAGAATAGGTTGGAAGCCATAAGTTGAAAAAGTAAGAGAAACTGATTTCCCAGGTAGGAGTGGGGAGAAAACTAAAAGCTCTCTCAGGTCCCTGGGTCTTATAAAACACTCCAAGGCTCCTACTTAAAGGAAACAGTAAAGGACCCTCAGTATTCCCCAGCAAACACAGACCACTTCCCTTTCCAGGCCACTTCTCAAATAGCCACCTCACTCTCAAAGAATTTCAAAGCAAATTCTATGTTGGTTATTTTAATAGGCACCTGTCATGCTGCCTGAGTCGGCAGAAAAAGTGGTAAGCAATCTGCAGAGGCAAATTATAGTGTTTTAGTCCCATTATTATGTTCAGAATGAAAGCAGCACTCTCTCTTATCACCTAGGGGAGAATTCTGCTGAACAGATAGATATCCAAGACAGAGGGGATTTGTCATCTACCTTCCTAATAACATCCACTGCCTGTTGGAAAAACCAGACCTGGTCCTGGCAGAGGCCGTTGGGAGTTCCATTCTTTCTAGAATAAAATGGCTTTTCTTTGCAATTCTTTTAAGGCATCAGAGTGCTACTCGTCTTTCTGAACAGCTCTTATGATAGACAAAACAGGAGGGAAGTTTGTTCATATGAAGTATTTTCTTCCCTAGATAGAACTAGATGACTATAGCCTTGGCAAGGCACCTATATTTGTACATATGACACGGCTCAAGTCCAAGCTCTAGGTAATCTTAACATTAACCAGTTAATCTTAGTGACAGTCTAGGTACAGCTAAGACCTTTTCTCTCCTCTGCCTCTGCTGCCACACAGGCCCTCTTGTCAAGTCAAATCCAAAAGCATTTAAATTATGTACCAGGCACTGTGCTAAATGCTAGAAAGACTAAGGAGCTTACCTTCTAAAGGGGAAGACAATACATTAAAGTGAGCTGAAACGCAAGGCAGGGGTTGGGATAAGAAATGGAGGTACTGGCTTTGGGGCATGGAAACAAAGTTATTTTAAGTCAGAAATTGAAACATACTAGCTCAGAGACTCATATAGGGTTATATAGATATAGATAGACATGCATACATTCATATAATAGCCTTATAAATAATTATTCCTTCAAATAATATTATGAGCTTCCTAATCATATAAATAGCATGCCTTTATATAGCCAAGATAGAAGCTTCATAGAAATGAAGATATAGTTGGCATGGACCTCTTCCTTAAAATGTATGTTTCAGGAGGAACCAACCAATCAGATGGACAGACCAAAGGGGTGGAAGGTATTTCCAATATGGGTTGTCCAGGGGTAGAGTGAACTTCTAGGGTAAGGAGGTAGACATGGAATAGTAGACAAAATCCTGTGGAGAGTCAGGAGTATAATCTAGAGGTGTGAGAAATGAATGTTTCTTTCTTGTACTTCATAACTAATTATTGTATTAGGACCAAGGTTTTTCCCCTTTTCTACTTCCTTACCCAGAAACCAATAAGTGGGGGACGGGAAATCCCTCTTAAAGATTCACCCAGGACAAGATCTAATCAGACAGTGAAAGAAATTCTAAGTTTGGGCTAATAGGTGTATTCCTCCTCATTGTGCTTGCCAAGACAGGTCGAGGGAAAACGTTGATTCTCCCTATTGTCAAGGCAGGTAATATGGAAATTGAGGTCTCTCTGACTGAGATTTGGGTGACCTAAGTCACTTACCCTCAGACCCTCATTTAATATGTCCTACCTCCCATTGTATTAACCAGAGTTGATTGGCACCCTCAGGAATACCTACTCTTCTTAGGGCACATAAACTGTGAGTCCACTACCATTAGGGGACTATGAGAAAGACCATCCTTTAATTAATTAATTAATGACATGCTGGTCTTATTAATAAAATGATTAAATTCCCCAGAAACGATGTCTCTCAAATTTTTTAATTGCCACAGAGGAATGAAGACTTCATCACCTTACACTTGTATTACTGCAATAGATTTTTGGCTGGTCTCTTCCGCACTCTAGTTCATCCTCCACTCAGCTACCAAAGTGATATAAAAGGCAGATCTGACCATATCATGCCCCTACTCAAGAAACTTCTGTTGGCTCCCTAGTATAACCAGGATCAAATATAAAAATCCTCCTCTTGGCATTTAAAGCCTCTCCCCTCTACCTTTCCAGTTTTCTTACACTTGACATTTTACTCCACATATTTTTTGATCTAATGACACTGGCCTTCCTGCTGTTGTTCCTTGCACCAAGCACTCCATCTCCCAACTGGGCATTTGTCCTTAGCTGCCTCCCATCTACGGAATTCTCTCCCTCCTCTTCACCAGTATCTCTTGGTTTCCTTTGCTTTCTCTAAATGTCAGCTAAAATCCATCTTCTGCAAAAAAACCTTACTCAATCCCCTTTAATACTAGTGCCTTCCCTCTGAGCTTATCTCCAATTCACCTTGTATATACCTTAAATGCACATTGTTTTTTGCATGTTGCCATCCCTCATTAGACCATGGGCTCTGTGAGCTCCTTGAGAACTAGGGCTGTTTTTGCCTTTATTTGCATTCCAAGTACTTAGCACAGTCAGCCTGGCACATAGTCAGCACTCAATAAATACTTGTTGACCGACCGACTAACTGATGTTACAATTTTCTAAGAATGAGAAGGTTTGCTTTTATAAATGTGAACTGAAAGAACTGACATCATATATTCAGTATACTGGTAATTTCTCATCCTCATAGCAGAGTTGAATTTAGCAAGAATGGTGTCATAAATTTCTGCATGTTCATCTATTTTTAACTTAAATAATCAATAAATTCCCTTAAGCAGTTATAGGAAATTAAGAATCCATCTCCTGACTCCATGTCTTTGCCTAGGCTGTATGTAGCCTCATGCCTGGGATGAAACACCCTCGGCACTTGCCTTTTAGAATTTCCACCTTCCTTTAAAGCTCAGAGAAGATGCCACTTCTTTCTTTAAGGGAACCTTTCCTGAACCTCCTCTCTAAGTGGTTAAAGCTTTCTCTCTTCTGAAATTACCTTGAATTAACTTATCAGAGCATATATTGCATCCCTTGAATGAAAGTTCCTCAGGGACAGACACTTTCATTTTATCCCTAGTGCCTACCACAGGGCCTTACACGTGTCAGAAATTTATTGAATATCTATTGAATTGGAGTGAATCATAAAAAAATTCCACCCATACTAGCTCAGAAACTCATGTAGACATATGTAAACATGGGTGGACACGCATATATACATATAATAGCCTTATAAATAACTATTTCTTTAAATAATATGAGTTTCCTAATCATATATGTATCATGTATTCAAATAGCCAGGGTACAGTCTGTCCCAAAAATTGTAGTACAACTTGCAGCTTTAATAGCTTAAATATATGTATACAACAATAATAGTAATAACAGTAAAACAACACATATTTGCATGGTGCTTACTATGTTCCAAGCATTGTTCTAAGTGCTTTACAATTATTATCTCATTTGAGCCTATTATTATCCCCATTTCACAGATGAGGAAACTGAGATAAATGGGCTTTGATTTGCACGGGGTACAGCTAAGTAAGTGTCCAAGGCCAGATCTGAATTGAGGTGTTTCTGACTGCAGGCTCAAGGTTCTATGCAGTTAGAGTCACATCATATTCACATGAAACTTAGGTAAATTCCACTGCATGTACTTGGCAAAATTGAAAATAACTATTTGCATAGGCTCCAGTATATAATTAACATAATCCCCAGAGTGAGTGTGATGTGAGAAATCTGCCCACCAACTTCCATTGCCAACCCTGCCCCACAACCTTTCACTACCCTTTTACAAAGACTCCATGTGGAGCGGCAGTATGTGAGGGCTGAAGCAGGGCTGCAGTAGAGATTGAGGAAGCACTGAGGAGAGGAGTTGTATCATCAAGACACAACTTGTATCCATCCACTTTCAGTGCCTGCCCCCATCCCAGTAGACCAACTCAGACCTTAAAACCAATTCTGATTCAGATGTTGTAGAACAGACTGCAACATACCCTTGGTTGCTGCCTTTATGAGTAATTTAAGGTGTTGTGTGTGTGTATGTGTGTGTGAGAGAAAGAGAGAGAGAGAGAGAGAGAGAGAGAGAGAGAGAGAGAGAGAGAGAGAGAGAGAGAGAGAGGGAGGGAGAGAGAGAGAGAGAAATTTTGACTGATTTGTGCCCTAGGTCCTGACTTTCGAACCTAACCCTCATATAAGATGTGATTCTACTGTCTATGTATACATATCAATACCATATATATATAGCATCATATATATGATATATGTATACATACATACACATGTGTATGTATGTATACATATACCATATATAGAGCATCATATATATGATATATGTATATATACATACACATGTGTATGTATATATGTATACACACACATAAATACACCAGCCATTGTACAATTCTGACAAAGGATGAGAGAATCTAGTCTCCATCATCTGTCAGTCCCATCCTCCAGAATACATTCAATGTAAGTGGACACTCTTCTTCCTGGGATGGGGGAAGGAGATGGACAAGATTGTAGCACCTTCGGTACAATTATATGACAGGATTAGAATCAGAGCTCTACAATTGCCCATGTGGGTTATGAGCCTGTGAACTTCTGCTCATTCATTGAGAAGATCCAAATATATATATATTCACTCATGGAAGAGGTTTCAATACACATATTCAACAATAGATGCAGCTTTTATTCTTTGACTCAGTGATACCTTTACTAGGCATATAGACAAAGAGATAAAAAAGATGGAAAGGGCCCATATATACAAAAATATTTATAACAGCATTTTTTGTTGAAACAAATAATTAGAAACTACAGTTATGCCCATCAGTCAGGGAGTGGCTAAAGAAATTATGGCACCTGAATTTAATGAAATTGTAAAGTATCAAAAGAAATGACAAAATGGGAAGATTCAGAGAAGACTGGGAGGACTTATATGAACTGATGCAAAATAAAGTGAGCACAACCAAAGGTACACAATGACTAGGGTATTGGGAAGAAGAACAATCATGACAGCTTATGAATGCTATCAGTGCAGTGACCAAATATGACTCCAGAAAAATGATGATAAATTTAGTCACTTTGTTTTCATAATTCTAAACTTTTCCAAAATAATTGGACCAATGAGTGCCTCTACCAACACTGGAGCTATATTAAGTGCTAATAATTACTAATGCTTACTTAATAATTCTCAATAGTTATAAATAAGTAACAATTAGTATTATTCATTTCAAAAGTCATTGATTCTGTCTAATGATTTTCTCATCCTACCTATCTCAATTCTGTATCTCACCCACAATTTAGGACAATGCTTTAAGATTGGTGAGGATATTGACTGTTTCATTTTTGTCTTTGTATATTCCCAACCCTTACCCAGTTAGCCCCTGATGAGTAGTAGGTACTTAATAAATGCTTACACCCAAGATAAACATCGTTTTTGGGGGGTTTTTTTTGTTTGCTTGCTTGTTTGTTTGTTTTAATGGAAGGGACCAAGGGAGAGCCAAAATTCTCTGTTTAGCTTAGCTGCTTTCATGACTGGCAAAACTGGTTTTAAAAGAATCCTCAAATCAGTAGAACAAAAATAAAAGGTGAAATATTGTGGATCCATGCCCAACTTAACCAAATACTCATTTAAGAAGAAAAAGGAAAGGGAAAATTGATGCTGTGTTATCTGCCTTTGTACACTGTAAACTGAAAGAAAACTAGAAGAAGCCTACTGGCGTTCAATTCAGATAATTCTTAGGATATACGTTCTGCTGCCGTCATTTCTTTTTTCTGTGGTATTTCAGCAAGCAGGGAAATGTCTAACACGCCAGATTTCTTTGTAAACCAGACGTAAGACGAGAAGTTATGAATATGATTGGGAGCATTGACACCTTTGGCCAGCAAAGTGCTAGAGAGAAGGAGGCAGGGCACGAATAGGGATCAGTTAGAGAGATGAAGATAAAGAAGAGCTTAGCCCAAGGAGTGTAAAGGGTGGAGGTGCAGGGGGAGAGGGGAAAAAGCAGGCAAGTGAGACATAGGGGACTACACACTGGCCAGACGAACCAAACCGAGCTACCCCAAAATTATGACATTCCCTCAGAAAGAAGCTTACTCCAATAAATACATTCCTTAATTTCAGACATGTGATCTCAGGGGCTCCCTAAAGAAATTTCTAAATGGAGGGGAGAAAAAACCAACAAGGTTTTGATCAAGAATTACAATTCTTACCCAGTGGATGGATTGCCCATTGGGGCAGACTACTTCAGCAATAGCCTCCAGGTGCCTGGTGTTGCAGGCAGTGAAACCATAGAGAGTGAGAGACTTAAAGGAAAAAGGAGTAAGGATGGAGAGAAAAAACATGGATAGCAAGGAGCCAACCCAGAAATCAAAACCAAAACAGCCAGTACAACCATGTCTGTCCCATGAGTGATCCCAAAGCCAAAAGGGAAAGACTAGGTTCCACTGCCCACACTGGTGATCAATGAACCACAAAACAAACACTTGAATGATTCCCAAAGTCCTCAATTTAAAACTGGTTGTTGTTTTTTTTTTTTTTAAGCCACCTCGGAATTTCCCCCTTTACATACTTCTTCCTGTTATGGTAAGATGAGTTGGAAATTGTTGACATACAGAATGGACTGGGCATGTTCAAATAAAATCAGGAAAGACCAAATCTGAAATGAATTGGAACTAGGAAAAAAGAGTCCATGAAACATTTAAATGTAGAAGTTTGACTCAGGAAGATGTTTTCTTCCTTTTTTCTCTCTTTACATTCCTTTAGATTTTAGAAAGAGTCTAAATGTGTTCCCCAAAATAAGGCAGAAATCTTCAAAACTGAATTGAATTCAAGCATGAGGGGCTTGGTGGATGGAGAATTTTGGAATCTGGGAGACCTGGGTTCAAGTCCTGACTCTGCTCAATACTAACTGAGTGACCTTGGGAA
Organism: Bettongia penicillata ogilbyi; assembly: GCA_023548195.1. Classification (NCBI taxonomy): domain Eukaryota; kingdom Metazoa; phylum Chordata; class Mammalia; order Diprotodontia; family Potoroidae; genus Bettongia; species Bettongia penicillata. The sequence continues at coordinate 2,745,734 of JAJHZJ010000629.1, forward strand.
AGATATTAAACCTCTCAGTATCCCTAGGCAACCTTCCAAGACTAAGTTACAAAGCAAGTGCTATTTTAGCTTTCTAGATGGAATTTCCTAATGAAGAGTTCCCACTACCAATTAAATCACATAAAGTTCCTTGGTCTGGTTTTCCAGCTCCCCTTTAACTCACCTTCCCCTCCCCATGCCCCAAAGCGTTTCAGTCGCTACAGAATCTTAGGAAAGTTGGAGGTTTGGTTTTTTTTAATCTGATTTTCCAGGGAGATTATCTAGGATCATAAAGTTGTAAGGGGTCTTGAGAACATCTAGTATCAGCTCTCTCATTTTACAGATAAGAGAGCCTAAAGGTCAGAGTGGTTAAGTACCTAAGCTCTCACAGAGAGGTAGTATCAGAACCAGGATTTAAACCCAGGTCTTCTAATTCCAAATTATTCTTTTCACCACATCATGTGTTTTAAACCTGTTATAATCTTTTAGTCATTTTGACCACATGGACAGCCATCTTTTTTCCTATGAGAAGCTGCCTGTAGTCTTGGGTTCTTTCAAAATGTGCCTAATGAAGCATTCATGAGATGCCTAACACAAAGCATCATTAGTCAATTTGTTTTTGGTAAATATTTGGTGAAAACAAGTCTCACATAGGCATTAGGAAATACGAGGTAGAAATGGAGGGGTAGTAATAAAAATGACATGGTACAGAGCTCCACCTGGTCAAGAACTAATACACCAAGGAAACAGGCACAGTCAAAGCAGCTCATGTTCCTACGGCTGCTCCATAGCTACTGAAGGCCTTGCCTTCGAGGCCTCTGCAGCACTGCTGGTATTATTTGCAGGTCTGATAATGACCTCAGGCTGTGAAGTGCTTTTCCCCCCTGCTGCAAACTTCTGGTTATTGTTCAAAACTCTTCATGACCCCATTTCAAAAATACTGGAGTGGTTTGCCATTTTCTTCTCCAGCTCATTTTACAGATGGGGAAACAGAGGCAAGCAGGGTTAAGTGACTTGTCCAGGTTCACACAGCTAGTAAGTGTCTGAGGACAGATTTGAACTCAGAAGGATGAATCTTTCTGACACCAGGCCTGTGCCAGGAATTCTCTTGCTAATCCATTCTCTCTGTTGTACTTTGAGGTTGTGATCTCTCCTAGACTGTTCTCTGTTAGATTTCTGCTAAATTTGCAGCTGATAGATGTTTCCAGAAAGAGGTACAGCCCTTTTATCTCATAGCCGCAGAGGCTCAGGTCTTTGTGACTTCGATGTGTAGCCTCTCAGAGAAGATCTAGTCTTTCAGCTCCAGAGCTCCGGTCCTTCCCCTCCTGCCTCCCTCTTCCACTGTCCTAATTGACCTAATATAGCTAGGTAAGCTCCAGCCACGTTTCAGTTTCCTCCCTTTGTATCTCTTTACATCAACACTCTAGTTCTCCCCCCCACCCCATTCCATAATTAGATCAATACTGCCATTGCTACCAGAAGGTTTGTCCATCTGCTTCCTTAGGGTTCAATTCACCATTCCTGTGTTTACATCCCCAGAGCTTGGCACAGTGCTTAGCCCATAGTAAGTGCTTCATAAATGCTCTTTTATTCATTCCTTCATTCAGATAATCCTTTAGGCATTATGTGTCTTTTAAATCCTTTTCTTCTGTGTCAGCTGCCACTTCCTGAATATGGCTACTACTCTTTGGGTAAAACAGCTTACAACTCCCATCATTCACGTGATCTCCCATGATCCATGCAAATCAACCTGGGAGCTTCATCTAGCAAGACTGGAAATGATTGGATCAGTTTGGGGACCTTTGTCCTGCTTTCTTTCCTGACACAAAGGCACCACTCCTTAAATTCAATCCTTCCACTACTACTCTCAGGACCAAAGTCAAAGATGGACTCCCCTCAGGTGCGTTTACAAACCCCCATACTGTTGTGGGTCTTATTTAAGCACAGTGTCATTGGGCCTCTTCAAAAGGAAGGATGAATAACATTCTTGCCATTTACAAATGGGAAAAGTGAGACCCAATTCCCATCTATCCTCTTGCCCCTATGATATATGTATCTAGTATCTATCACTGCCTACCTGGAGAGGGACGTGTACTCATCCAGACGGAGAGTTTGGCCAGCAACACCCACACCTAACAAGGCATATCGTTGAATTTATTGTTTTTGTTCAGTCATTTCAGTTGTGTCTGACTCTGTGACTCCATTTGGGGTTTTCTTGGCAAAGATACTGGAGTGATTTGCCATTTCCTTCTCCAGCTCATTTTGCAGATGAGAAAACTGAGGCAAACAGGGTTAAAGTAACTTGTCCAGGATTGTAGGGCTAGGAAGAGTCTGAGGCTGGATTTGAACCCAGGTCTTCCTGCCTCCAGGTCCAGTGCTTTATCCATTGAGCCACCTCACTGCTCTTTAATTTAGAAAATGAATTTTTAAAAATCCAAGTTATCACTTTAAAAGAAAGATGTGGAAATTGGTGTCAAGGAGGGAAAATCCATCAAAGCTTTTATGGAAAGATATTAGTGAGATTTAGAAAGATCAAGAAATATAGACAAAGATTATCTCTCTCTGAGCAGGTGAAGGGATTAGGGAAAGAAAGTTCCAAGAACAGCAGCCAGACTTCTTCTACTGCCACTCTTCTTTCCCGGAGAGACATTGCTACATGTTTCTCAGTGAAGCTGGGAAAACCGAGCCTAAATCATTTGGGTGGAAACAGAACCATTCAACTGGCAGAGAGACAGACATTTTACCGTGTGCAAGGAAGCTCGTGGCTGCTCTTTTTGCAAGCAGAAGAGCCCCAGGCACCACAGTCTTCTTGGTGGGTATTTTTGGCTCTGGGCTGTTTGATGGGGTAGTATGTGAAGGGAGTAGAGAGAAGGGAAGGGTATAAGGTAATAGAAAGAAAACTGTGCTGTACTTCATCTTTAGAATCTGGTAGTAGAGTGGATAAAGCTCAGGTTCTATAGTCAGGAAGACTTGAAGGAAATAAATATGTAACTTCTCCTATGTGTCAGTTACTGTGCTAAACACATTACAAATATCTCATTTGAACTTCACAACAGCCCTGGAAGATAGGTGTTATCCCCATTTTACAGTTGAGGAAATTGAGATAAACAGTGGTTAAGTGACTTGCCCAGCGTCACATAACTGGTGTCAGGCTGGATTTGAACTTGGGTCTTCTTGATTCCAGGCCCAGCTCTCTATCCCTTGGGGCTACCTAGCTGCTGTTTCTGAGCCTTAGTTCAAAATACAGCCTGATGCTAGTTTTTGTGGAAATTCACTTGCCCTCTCTCTGCTTCTGTTTCCTCACTTGGAAAATAGGAATGATAACAATCACACCTATCTTGTTGCAAGGATAGAATGAGATCTTATTTATCAAGCGCTTTGCAAACTTTAAAATGCTATATAATGCTAGCCATTGTAAATGCTAACAAGGTATCTCATTTTCAGAGCTTGGGGTCACATGAATCTATTAACGGGTTTTAATGTAAAGATCACTGAACAAAGGTCCATCTTTTTAACTTCACTCTTCTTCTGGTAATGCTGTATGGTGATGGACTGCTGAAGAAATAAAGAAATAAAGAAAATAAAGTCATGGACTGAGAGCTGGAAGAAGCCTAAGAGATCATTTCAACCCCCTCATTTTATAGAGGAGGTAAAATAGATTCAGGGAGGTCCCATGGGTGATAATCATCAGAGGCAGAATTGGAACGCAGGTCCTCTGAATCCCAAGTCAGGGCTCTTGCCACCATGTCATACTTCCTCCTTTGATCATACAAAGAACAGCAGAGAAGGGCATGGTGGGTATAATCAGGCTACAAGACTTCACAAAGAACTAGAAAGGACAAGTTGTATAATGAGTGTTACCAAAGAAATGGGTGACCAAATGATAAAAGTGAAGGACAAGTGATGGACAACCCAATGCTCTCTGCTGGTGCCCTCGTGGTATCAAAAGAACCCAACACATTGGGCTCTCTCAGCACATTCTGTGGACCCCTATGGCAAACATATGGTAAAAACTTGGACAAGAGTCATACAAGACAGGCAGACTTGGATGGGTTAAAACCTGTATAACTGAGGGGAATACTCATATCAAGGAAATGCAATGGACCCATGAGTAGATCAGGACTAGAATGGGGTTGTTTAGGGAATCTTAACAAGTTCTTGAAAGAAATATGAACAAAGGATCCCTTCACTTGGATAAATGGAATAACCTAGTCATGCACCCTTTCTCATATAAATCACATATGTCTCGTAGCCTCAGTTTTCTCATCTGTTATTCAATAGTACTTGTACTATTCAGGTATTCAATAGTACTTGTACTATCTATTTCCCAAGGTAATTAGGAAGAAAACACTTTGTAAGTTCTAATGGGCTATAGAAATATGAGCTATTGCCATTATTAGACCAACATCATTCTGCCTATGGAGTAATTCCATTTTTTTTAGAGGATCCTGGAGGTAAGAGGAAAAGAGAAGGAAAGGGAAAGGAAAGATAGACTATTCCAATTTTACAAACCGATTGAAGAGCTCAGAAGTAAAGTACTTATGCAGCATCAGGGACAATTATGACAAACCTGCTGCTGATTCAAAAGCAAGTATTCCTACGTCCAAGTCCACTGCACTTTCTACCAATAATAAGCCCCTTGGGGCATGGACCAGTCCTACGTATGAGCAAGTGCCATATTGCAGTCACTTTTGCTATAACAAGGCTCTAGAATATGCCTTCCATTTTATGGCTGGGGAAGCTGAGGCATGTGAAAATAAAATGACATTTTTGTTTCTTGGTCTCTGCTAGCTCTACATTTTTAATCCCTCAGAGAAGCTTTCCAGAAATCTCAATGTTCCACTCACCTCTGTACTGTCCTTGCAAAATAAATAGGGAACAATATCGATGAGTTGGGAAAAGCCAGGGGAAAAATGCAATGTCTTGCCCAAGTCAAGTCAACTTAAGAGAAATCTGGTTCTCTGACTAGACAGCCTCCCCTCCTCCTCCATAACTACTTCCTCCAGCCTTAAAAAAGCCCTCTGAGCTATATAAGTACAAAATTACAAAATGGCATTATTATTAATGCAGGCTAGAAAGCAGCAGGTTCTAACACCTTAGCTGCCACTTGCCATAATGGCAGCTCAAATAGCTTGAAGTTAATTAAAATCTGTTTTTTGCCACTAGGCATGTCAGCAGAAACATTAGTTAATGCCCTGTAAGGAGATCAAACCCAGGAAACATTTAAATATGATCTCAGGCCCAGTGTGAAACGCAAATCATTTCCATCACGGGGTGCGGGGAGGGGATAGGGAGAAGAAAAAAAGAAGGGAAAACAATAGCACATTGAAACCAGTTATGCAATGAAGTCTCCCGTGATCAAAGTCATTTTTGGTTTTTAATTAACACAACAAGGAATTTGGCTTAAGGAAGCAGGCTGCGTGTTCACTGCTGGAGAAAACCCCATCTATTTTCTGCTCTCCCCAGTAATATTGGGGGGGGCCACGACAGCTTGGGTGGTTGAGGAAGAGAAATCTACAACCAAGCTTATGCTACAAACAGGCTTCATTCTGTGTGATCCGAGCAGAAATTTTGATTAGAGTCTTCTTAGTGAAGCCCATTAGCTAGAAAGCCCAGAACGATGAAGTCACAGTGCCTCCAGCTAATCAAGCACAGCAACTTTTGGCTCTCTGGGTCTACTGACACCAGGAAATAGAATTTAGTTTTGCAAAATAAGGGCAGGCCCACAGCTGGAATCTGATCCTATGGAAGGCAGCTGGAGGTCAATTCAAATTTTTTAAAAAACCCAGCAAACATTTATTCAGTCCTTGCTAGGTAGATACCTTCGTGGCAGGTGCTGGGAGAAATACGAGGTTTAGGTAAGAGATCACTGCCTACAGGAACCTTAAGTCCATCCCTTGCCCCAAGCTTTACCCTAATTTACAATTTTATGAGTCCCAGAGCGATTTCTGTGGTCCTATTTGTGCAAAATTCTTGCAAGTCACTCTCCCACTGGCAATTTGTCGTCTTAGAACTAGGAAACTAGGGAGCCAAAGAGGCAGAGACAGAAGTTGCAGCTAAGTGGTACAATGGATAGAGCTCTTGGCCTGGAATCAGAAAGACCCGAGTTCAAATGTGACCTCCGACACTTCCTAGCCAAAGAGGTATTCCTGAAGCATGGATCTGACCACGTCATTCCCTTGCTCAATCCCTATTACCGCTAGGATCAAATACTTAATTCATCTCCTACGAGTTACCTACCCAGCTGGTTCACTGGCCTGGAAGATATTTCCTCTAATAAATAGTTAACATTTATATAGTGCTTAAAGGCTGCAAACTGCTTTACAAATATTATATCATTTTATCCTTAAAATACCCCTGGGAAGTAACTGCTATCATTATCCTCGTTTTACAGATGGGGAAACGGAGGCAGATAGAAGCTAAGTGACTTGCCCAGAGTCACACAACTATTAAGTTTCTGAAGCTGGATTTGAACTCAGGTCCTCCTGACTCCAGGCCCAGTGTACCGCTGAACCACCTAGCTGCCTCAAACTCAGTCCTCACACCCTTCACTTACTTGCCTCCTCTGTCTTCCCTTTTGCTTTACTCACTAGACCCTTCTTCATTGTGGTTCTGGGTAAAGGTCTACAGGTTTAGTGTAAGAAGACCTGAATTCAAATCTGGAGTTACTTCACCCCTCTAAGGCCTCAATTTTCTCATGTGCTGAATAAAGAAGTTGGACTAAATAACTCCCAAGGTCTCTTTCAGCTCTAAATCTATGATCCCAGTTCTCTTCTTGAATTCCTTCCATTCTATGGTGCTTACAACTAACTTAGGTTAGCTTTCTCCTAAAGACACGTCATCTTTTCTTACCCTCTCCTTATAATAATAAATATCAATAATAAATAAAAATCAATAATAAATTAATAAGTAATGCAAATTTAAAAATGAATTAATAATACATATAAATAAAATAATAAATATCAATCACATTAATTAGTAAAATGATAAATAATAATCTAATTAAAATAAACCTAAAAATCTAATCTTAGAATAAATAATTAATTGGTGGCAAATCAGTGATGAATAATAAATGATAATAAATTAATGATTAAATAATATTAATAAATTAATAATAAATATAAATGATAAATTAATTAATAAAATGATGATGATGATGATGATGATGATGATGATGATGATGATAATGATGATGATGCTGATGAGAGGCAGCATGATAGAGTGCTTGGAGAGCTGTCCTCAAAGTCAGTGAGACCATGGGTTCATCCTGCCTGAATGACAATGGACAGATTCCATCTAAGTTCTAAGAGATCCCATCTAATTCTTGGTTAACATCTCAGTACTCTAGGCCAGTGATGTCAAACTCAAATAGACATGGGGGCCACTAAACCATATCTAAAGATCTCTTACTGATGCATACTGACTTAGAAAACCATATATTAACATTTATCTATGTTTTATTGTATTTTTATTTGTCAAATGTTTCCGAATTAATTTTATTTAAACTGTGGATTGCCATCCCATATGGGGTCACAAAAAATTTGGCAACAGTCAAAGGTTTCTGAACGTGCAGTGACCCAAACTTAATTCAAAATCAAACACGTAATGAACCGGAGGTGTTTCTGGCACTGTTTGCCTGTGTGTAACTTCACTTGCAGCCTTAGTTCTGAACACAAAGCATGCTACACTGCACATGCCCTCAGGACATGCAATGCCAACCAACTGCCAAAAAATTTGAGAGTGGAAAAAGTTTAAGAAGTCCTGCTCTAGGCAATTCTTCTAAGACTGTAAGTTGCAGAGAAGGAACTGACCTGCATTGGGAAAATTTCAGGAGTTCCCCCATACCAAAAGAAGCACTGGTTCAGTCCCCATCTGCAGCCACCACAACAGCTAACAGTTACATAGTGCTTTAAGATTTACTATCTTATTATCTCTGGATGCTTTCTCTCATTTTCCCAGACACATGGAGAACTGGAGCACTCCTTGCTCTCCACTGACATTTTCAGATCCTCCATCTTCCACCATTACTCAACAAACACATCTCCCCATTTAACTCTTAGTTCATTCTGTCCAAATCCTTCTGGCTGCCATATATGGTCCTTCAGGTGACTTTTCTTATTCCTCCATAAGTATCGTATCTTCTTTTTCCACCCCAAATTGTAGCCATTCTTGATACTCTGACCCACCCCCAGTTTTTTAATCCTCTCAACTCCTGTGATTTTTATCTCTTTGAATTCTATCTTAGTTACCAATCCCCCACCCCAAGATGTACACACACACACACACACACACACACTCAGCTGAATTTTCTCCAGGTACCAAAATTCATAGTGTTGGCTCTGGTTGACCCTGAATACTCAGAGGGAGCACTTTCATAAGTCAGGCACACAGAAAAAAGTCAGTCACTAAGTCCTCAAACATAAATGACTGTGAAGTCACTTTAAGAAGATACAAAAGAAAGAGGAGACAAGACCACAGCCTTCAAGGAGATTGCAATCTATCAAAGAAAGCAGTTCAATGCCATGCCAAGATGGTTAAAGACAGTAAAAAAATGAACAAATTAAAAGTGATATGAAGTAAGCAGCAGGATGTTATTAAGTGTCCACAAGAAGACTAACTACCGTAGTAGTGAAGAGCCTTGAGATCAAATCATATGTGGATCAGTTGGTGGGACTGGAGATGTCTAATCCAGGGAACAGAAGACCTGGGTGGTCAAGAAATCTATCTTCATATGTCTGAAGGACTGCTAAAAGCCAGCAAAAATGCATGTGATGGGTATGGGCCCAAGATGCATGTGTTATAAAGGCTTAACTGACTGAGAGAGACATTGGTGTGGCCAACCCCTGCCTCCACCTACTTGATTGCTATGGCACAGTTAGAGCTAAGTTTGTTGGATTCCTGTCCCTCATTCCTCATTCTTTATTAAGTAATTCAGAAAATACTCTAATTTCAGTGGTCTTGAAATCACAGACAGTGGAACAGCTCTTTGTCTAAACTCGGTTTAAGTTTGAGCCCTGAGTGGCTGGGGCCTTGAATTAGACTGTGTACTTTGCTGCTTGACTGAGCCACATGTCTGTGGAGCTGGAGGTGATAAAAGCCAAATACTTATGTTGTTCTCCGTTGGCATCTGTCCTCTTCTTACAATTGCCATTCTTGTGATGCTGCATTGCTCTTCGGGAAATAATTCTCTCCTCTTTTGCCCTGCAGCTATCACATGGAAAGAGGGATGAGACTTGTTCTATTCAGTCCCAGATATCAGAAGTTATTTGCAATGTGAAGTAACTGTACAGAGGAAGGTTTAATCCTAACATCAGGAAAAAAGTTATCTGAGAGTAGAATGGGCTGCCTCAAGAGACCTCCCTTGGAAGAACTATTCAAAAGAATCTGATGGTTTTCAAGATGGCCATTTGTTGAACTAAATGGCCTCTGAGATCTCTTCCAATGTTGAAATTCTGTGTGACTCTTGATAGAATTTGGAATTATCTACGGTCAGTGCATCTCATGGCATCTCCAATACAGCCAAAAATATAGAAAATAAAGAAATTTGATCAGAATATCGGCTTGGAGTTAAAAGAAGCTGATCACAACTTTGGATTCTGGAGCACAAATAGTTCTTACCACGTATGAAAATACAGTATACAGTCAGAATTGTAAATGCTTAGAACTAGATGGCACCTCCAAGGTTATCCAGGCCTTTCTCTGTTTAATGCAGGAATTCCCTCTGCAAAATGTCTGTCACTTCATTATCCAACTTGTCATTGATTCTATTAGTAAATGCTGCTGTCCTTTAATACACTGCTGTAATACACTAAATTATCCCTTACTCACTGTTGATCTTAAACGCAGCTCTGGCACTTCTGAACTTGCACCTTGAAAAGTTACTTAAGCAAGCAAAAGATTTTCATTTAATGGAATGGTTCTCATGAAGTGAGAAAATGAAGTAAGGTGAGGGGCCAAGAACAGAATACATGCATCTGCACCTAGATGCATGGAAATGCAAACCTCCAAATTTGGTGTAGGCATGTGTATACACACACACACACACATGCACACATACATACACACACAAACATTAGTCAATGTGATTCAACCAAGTGTGGTTTTATTTTCCTAAAAGATGGCCCAGCAAAACTTAGAGGGCCCAACTCACAAATCTGGTCCAGAGAATCAAAATCTCATGGTACCATATGAACCTAGGATGCATTATGAGATGTGCAAATCAAGGGTCAAAGAACCACAGAATATAAGAGTTGGGAGGAAACTCAAAGATCATCTAGCCCAACTTGTACCTGGACATGAATCCCCTCAACATTCCTAACAGATGGAGATCTAGCTTCTGCAGGAAAAATATCCAGTGATGTGGAACACAGTACCCCCAAAGTTGACCATTAGACCTCTGCACAACTCTAATTGCTGAGGAACTTCCATCTCACATGGACTCAAAACCTTCCTCTCTTCAATTTCTACCCACTGGTCCTAAGTCTTCCAAATGGCATAACATATCTAACTGGGATTCCAAGTCTTGGTGCTTCTACCTCTATGACATCTCTCACATCTGATCCCCTTCCCTTTATTTCCACAGCAGTTACTTTATATCCACTCTCACCTAGATTCTCCTAGTAATCTTTTAATTGATCTTCCTGCCTCAAGTCTCTCCACATTTTAGTCCATCCTCCACACTGCTGTCCAAGTGATTTTCCTTAAGAACACATTTGACCATATGAGTCAACCAACTTCCTTAGCTCATTGTCACTTCCAAGATAAAATACAAACTTCTCTGTTTGGCTTTTCAAATCCTTCACAACCTGGCCCTAACCAATCTTTGCCACCTCATTAGACATCAGCTCCACACCAGCACTCTGTATGACCTTCTCCTGTCTCTTCATGCCTTTGTGCAGGTGTTCCTGGTTCATGGAAAGCCCTCCATCCTCACCACTGTCCCACAGAATTCTCCTCTTCCTTAGAATACAGTTCAGGCAAGGGGCAGCTAGGTGATGAAATGGATAGAGCACCAGTGTAGGAGTCAGGAGAACCTGAGTTCAAATGTCACCTCAGACATTTGACACTCACTAGCTGTGTGACCTTGGGCAAGTCACTTAACCTCAGTTGCCTCATCCTGGGTCATCTCCAGTCATCCTGCTAATATCTGGTCACTGGATTCAGATGGCTCTAGAGGAGAGAAGTGAGGCTGGTGATTGCACAGCCCTCCCTCACTCAAAGTCAAGTGCAAGTCATGCCATAATTTCTCTGATGGCATGGTCTTCTTTGACAACGAAGGATGAACACACACACACACACACACAAACACAACTCAGGCATCTCCTCCTACAAGAAACCTTTCCTGGTTCCCCCAATTGCTGGTGCATTCCTTCCCTAAATACTGTGTACTTAACTGCCTTGCATTTATTCTATGTATGTTTATTCTGTACACACAAACACACATATATGTATATATACACATATTTTATACATAATATTATATACACATGGCATATAATGTATGTATACATATATAACATGTGTATATGTGTGTATGTAAATATGCATGTGTATATATTTATGTATGCATGTGTTTGTCTGTTTATGTATATATCTATACATATATGTGTGTATACATATGAATGCATATATATGTATATGATTTAAAAATTAACTGCTTGAGGACAAGGATTGATTGTTTCCTTTATTTGCACCCCCAGTACCTAGCATATATATTGCTGTTCAGTCTTTTTGAGTTGTGTCCAACTCTTCATGACCCCATTTGGGGTTTCCTTGGCAGAGATACTGGAGTAGTTTGCTATTTCCTTCCCCAGCTCATTTTAAAGATGAAGGAACTGAGGCAAACAGGGTTAAATGAGTTTCCTAGAGTCACACAGCTAGTAATTATCTGAGGCCAGATTTGAACACAGAAAGATGAGTCTTCCTGACTCCAGGCCCAGCATTCTATCCATTATGCCACCTAGCTGCCCCATCTGACACATAGTAGGTGCTTAACATATATTGTTGATTGATCTATTAGGAGAGGACAGAAGAGGGGAGGGGATGGGAGAAAAAGGGAGGGGATGGTAAGGGAAAGGAAGGGAGAAGAGAGGGATGGGAAGGATTAGAGTGGGAAGGAAGAGGGAGGGGAAGAAGAAATAGTATGATGGAAGAGGGGAAAAAAAGACATCTCATGGTCCTTTTTCAACAATGAGGAACAACACTTATTCCTACCCTGTCAATTCTTCATGGATCTGAGGAGCCTAACTTTAATTAACTCTGGGATATCATTTAAATGATTTTTTTTCCTTTGCCAAAAGATGTTAAATTTCCTCTTTATTATTCACACATTGCCCAGAAGCTCCTGGCTTCCTGGGATTTGTGATACAAATTTAAAATCTCTTTGCTATGACTTCCTATCATACACTTTTTGCAAGCAAACACATGAACAAATTTGCCTTTCATCATCCTAGGGCCAAAGTTCCAGCACACAGGAAGAAAGGTCCATGGTTATAGACACAAAGACCCTTCACCTTGGTTTTTCTAGGACAGTCCCATTTTCATGAAAAGAAAGTGTACTTACTGTTGTAGAATTTTGCAAAAGAACTGTTGTAAGACTATGGATCCCAATTTTTGGTTCAGAGAGTGTCCCCTCCCCTCACTCACCTATGAGGTTGTTCCTATGAGGCAGGGGAAGAAGGATGCCTTTCTAGCTGGGTATATTCAGGGCTGAAGCCTCTGGGCTACCTTCCTGTTTTTCCTCCTTTGATGTCTTTTTATATATCTAATAAATCTGGGCCATGAGGGAGAAAAGAGTTTTTACTGCATTCTGCTTTTTAGGGAGGGAAGAGGTGTGATGATACACATCTGATCACAGGGATAGACCAGTTTTATAATTCTCTTATCTTCCCACATCCTTAGACCTGGGAAAGAGTATTTCACACATAGGGTCAGTATTTTAGCCTGGTATTTCTTGTTCTGTCTCCCAAAGTTCCTTAAACCTCCATGCTTCCAGTGTGTGATTTAGTTGCTCTCTCAAGTCTGTCCACAGGCCATCTGTAACCTAACTATATTATAAAACTATACACACACACACACACACGCACACATCCCTTTCCTCTTCTAGCCCTTACTTTCCCTCAACATTCTGGCAGACTAATGACCAGACCACAATACTGTTTCTGGAAGCTGCAGACTGTTGTTTCCCAGTCCCTGTTTTCCCTCTGACTATGGGACACTGGAGGATTCCTCAGTTGTCTGCTTGGACTATCTAATTCTACATGACAATTCTGTGAAGTTAATCCTAGTTAAAAGTGGTGTAGCCCTATTCACAGCAACAATTTTTGTAGTAGCCAAAATCTAGGAACAAAGTAGATGTCCCCCAATTGTGGGATGGCTAATAAAATTATGTACATGAATATGACAGCATATTTCTGTACTATAAGAAACGATATTTATGAAGAATGCAAAGAAGTATGGGAAGACATATGAACTTATGCAAAGTAAATAAAATCAAAAGAACAATCACTTTAATGCTATAGGTAATGTAAATGGAGATAAAAATGAAATAGAATACTATGTAATTATAGTAACCGAACTTGGCTTCAAAGAAGAAATGAGAAAATATAGCTCCCTCCTTTCTTTGCAAAGGTGAGAAACTATGGTTATAGAACATTACAATATCTGGGATATTGTCAGTCTAGGTTGATGGGTTGGTTATTTTTGCTGAAATAACTTTTTCTCTCTTTTTTTCTTTTTTGTTACAAAGTATAGCTCCTAAATAGGACTGGAAGAAAAATATATTGGAAATGAAGATGATGCAAAGACAAAAAATAGTAATAAAAAATGAATACTGCACAGTGAAAGATCCCAAAGATGGACAATCCCTACACCGCATGGACCTCTTGGAGAGTCAGGATCTATTAAAGCAGTCCAGTACAGAAACACCTGCTAAAGTGAGAGGTGTAGACAACAAATACTATAGGGATTTAGACTCTTAGACTTATCACACAGAGGCTTCATGAAATAGGTGGGATTTGAACTGGACCTAAAAGATAGAAAGGATTCAATTAAGGGCAAATAAGATGCTTTAGAGAAAGCACCTTTCACTTGCTGCAGTTACAGTAACAGAAGACAGTATAAAGTAATAGAAAGAGGACTTTGTCTTAAAAGCAGGAGATGTGGGTTCAGTAGTAGCTCTGCCTCTTACTAGGTAAATGACATTTCTGAGTCTGAATTGTCTCAGTTAACAAAGAGATGGGATCATGGTCCTGAACAGACTCGGATAAGAAAGCTCACTACATGGTAAATAGAAGAACTTGGATTTGAATGTGGTCCTTTCCTTCTTTAAAAAAAAGAAGTTTTTATTGATATTTTTTGTTTCTTAAACTACCATTTTGTTGTTTAGTCATTCAGTCATGACCCAACTCTTCATGACCCCATGGACCATACTGTCCATGAAGTTTTCCTGGCAAAAATATTAGAGCGTTTTGCCATTTCCTTCTCCAATGGATTAAGTCAAACAGAGGTTAAGTGACTTATCCAGGTTCACATAGCTAATGAATGTCTGAGGCTGGATTTGAACTCAGGTCTTTCTGACTCCAGGTCCAATGCTCTATTTGCTAAGTTACCTAGCTGCTTCCCTTTTTCCCTTCAGGCATTCCTTTTATTCTTTGGCCACCTTTGACATCTGGTCTTCAAGTGTCCAGTAGTTTCTGTGTAGCTTTGGGGCAAGTCACCTAAGTTCTCTGGTCTTCAGTTCCCTCATCTATAAAGTGACAGGGTTGGAGCAGATATCCTCTAAGCTCCTTTTCATGACTCTGTGACTAACTAAGGTCCACTGCATCCCTAGCATTTTAGAGTATAAGAAAACTATATTTTTATAAAAATAAAATCCTCACTGGTAATGTCAATAACAGCTTGTTGGACCAGATGCAATAGAGCCCTGTCCTCCAAATCAGAGAGCGTTAGATTGTTAGACTGCCACTTCAGACACTGGTTAGCTGTGTGACCCTAGCAAATCACTCAAACTGTCAACCTCAGTTTCCTCATATCATACCTCCATAGAGTTGCTGTAAAGATCAGGCAATTTTTATATTGCCAACTATGTGCCAGGAAGTCAAGTGCAAGTCATGTCATCATTTCTCTCATGTAATGGTCCTCTTCGAAAATGAAGGATGAACACAACCTGTAAGTAGACCAAGCTGCTTGAGTGGAGACACTAGGCTGGGTAACTCAGCTCATTCTCTCTCCCAGCCTCTCCCTCTGCTTTTCCTTCTCCTCTCCAAAAGAAGGTAAATTTTGATGGCTAGAAGCTGCCCAGCTAATTTGGGGTTTACTGGCTAGATTTCTTTCTTCCTTCCTTCCTCTTTTTTTCTCTTTCTTCCTTCTTTCCTTCCCTCCTCCTTCTTTCTTTCTTCCTTTCTTTTTCTTTTTCTTTCTTTCGTTCTTTCTTTCTTTCTTTCTTTCTTTCTTTCTTTCTTTCTTTCTTTCTTTCTTTCTTTCTTCTTTCTTTCTTGTCTTCTCTAAAACCTTAGACCCAGTGCACTCTGAAGCATACATTGAACAGCAATGCGTCCCTGCCCAAGCTCCACTTAGTGGCTATTTTTGGACCCTCCTGGCTTACAGTGAATGTGAATAGTAACTGTTTCTGCTCAAAACAACAACGCTGAGGCTCCTGCCCCTCTCAGATTTTTCTGTCTATCTATCTATCTATCTATCTATCTATCTATCTATCTGTCTGTCTCTCTGTTTATTTATTTTTCTTTTCTATTTAAAGGGGCCATCCCCTGACTACTTTTTTAAAGAGGCCTACTAACTCAATGGGCATTACCTCACTTTAAGTGAATACCTGAAAAGGCCTTAGCCTAAAAGGCCAAGGTCTCCCATTGCATCCTGGGTTGTCTCCAGTCATCCTGATGAATATCAGGTCAATGGATCCATATGGTTCAGGAAGAGAAAATAAGCCCTCCCTCACTCAAAACAAAGTCAAGTACAAGTCATGTCATCATTTCCCTGATGTCATGGTCCTCTTCAAAAACAAAGGATGAACACAAGCCAGGATCAAATGAAATTACATATGTAAGGCACTTGACCAACCTAAACTACTCTGTAAATGGCAACTGTCCAAGTCCCTTATATTTTGGATGAGGACACTAAGACAGGGAGAAGTTGTGACTTGTTTTGTATTGTTTTAGAGATGGTTTCTCCCTAAGCAGTAGACTGTTCGATGAGCTCCCATCCTTTCTTTCTCCCTGGGTTCTCCAAGTATCTACCTGGCATGCCTCTATTATCTGTGGCAATACATAGAAGAAAAGGAGGGAGACCAAAATAACTCGGAATATTGGAAATTGAGTCTAGAGCAATGTTCATCTGGCATTTTTCAGTATCACTCATCCAATTAGCCTCCCTCTGAAAAAGCTAAGGGAAGAAAGAGAAAAGAAACATACATTTTGTAAAGTGCCTATTATATGCCAAGTGTTTTATAATTTTATCTCCTTTGATTCTTACAACAATCCCATGAGGTAGGCTCTATTATTATTCACATTTTACAGATGAGGAAACTGAGACACAGATGCTAAGTGACTTGTCCAGAACCTCATAGCTAGTAAGTGTCTCAGGCCGGATTTGAAAGTTAAGCATTAGAGAAAGGACTAAAGACCAGCTAGCAATATTTTATAACTGCTTGGGTTTGAAAGAATGAAGATAAACTTATATCTCCTGAAGAATATGGAAGTTTCATAAAAATATTTTTGGTGGGGTATGTAGAGCACCAGGGTGGGGTGCGGAAGTAAGGGTAGGGGGGATTCTATTGTCTGCTTGAGCTATCTAAATCTACATAGAGAATACAGCTATATAGTAGCTGCCCACAGAGCAGTAAAATCAAATCCTGGGATTACCAAACCCATCAATGACTGCCTGTAGTATTAGGAAAAGCATTATGACTAAAGTGTATCATTTTTGGCTTATGAGAAACATTTATCATACAAGCATATGATGAAATCTTACAAATATATAACCATTCGCTCATCTGGGATGGATAGTAATAACAATGTAATTTTTCAAATTTAGCTCCTATGGGGAAAGTGTGTGTGTGTGTGTGTGTGTGTGTGTGTGTGTGTATGCCGGTCTGTTTTGGGGAAACTTATTTACTAGGCTGTGAGATACTGGGTACATTATAATATAACCATAATAAATCTAAAAATATATGACTAGTATAATTGAAAGGAAAATTGCTTCAAGCAATTTTAGAGAAGTAAACAGGGAAGGGAGGTATTTTAAGGGACTTCTTTGTGGGTCTGGACAATGTGATTTCCGTCAACAAAGTGTAATTCCATGTAGCAATGAGAAAAATCTGGAATAAGTAAATCACAGATCAATAGAGGCCACAGTGTGCCAGTCCTCATTAGTATTCTGGAAGCTAAGGGGGCAGAGATGATATCAAGCACTGGCCCCTTTCTCCATTACTGATAAATACTGTCAACAGTGAACCATTCAGTCCTAGAGAAGGCTTGTGTAGCAAAAAGATCCAGCATTTGCAAAGCAAGGTCTTGGTCATAAACATTAACTTCTTTCAGAAAAACTTGATTTATAGCAATGCATGACACATACTGTACCCAGAGGACACTTTTTTCTCCCAGTAATTCTAATGAACTGAATAGTGTCTTGTTACCCAGAGTCTATGATGTCCACTATTTGCTATAAAAATCAAAGTACAAGCACCCATTACCACCTTTACAAACCAATGTAGTAGAAATGATCGCTCAACTTAGAGTCAGAGTCTTAGTTCAAATCCCAATGCCACTTTACTGCCAATCCAAATTTACTACCTGTGACCTTGGGCAAGATATTTCACCTTGTTAAGTCTTAGTTTTCTTCAAAATTAAAAGGTTAGACTAAGTGATCCCTGGTCATCCTTTCACCTTTAAATCTATAATTCTATGATATTTCATATAAGCAACTTAATATGCCATCATAATAAAATTCATAGTAGGGGATGTTGCAAGCAAAGGTTGGTCCTCTCATTTTACAGCGGGAAATATTGAGACCCAGAAAGGTTTAGTATCTCACAGAGAGTCAAGGCTCACATCTAGGGATAAATAATAGGTCTTCAGGTGATTGTTCTTCTTATTTCGCTAGACACCATTGTCTCATAAGGTGTAATCCATGTCTCAGAACACCAAGCTTTAGGTTTATATGGACTAGGTTCAGTTTTGTAGGTGGCCCTCAAATTGTGTCTCTTTTGCTTGCTTTCCCCTACTTCCAGAGTTTTTTCTCTGGGAAACTTACAAAATAGCTTATGTCCAATTGTCTACAGATTTAAGTACAAGTGTTCCTAGCTCCTATATAAGTACTCAGTATATCAATGTATATTGGTAACAGAGCAGCTTTTATATCACTCCACAGAAGAATGAAGAAAACGAAAAGGACTCCTAATAACTCATAAACAGTTGATAAAATTCTCCTCCTTCTCCACTATTTCCAATCATCACCCCCTAACTATATACCTCTTGATATATAGTACTATCCCAAATGCTAAGACTTTTCTCAGAAAGAAAGTAAACTTGGTGTTGAGAGCCAAGCCCCTTCCTGTCAGACCTGAACCATCCAAATAATTCAAGTGGCAGAGGTTAAAATCTAAGCTGTGGGGTTTTTTTTTAACTTTTCCAAATTAGTGACTCAATCCTTCATTATTCCTTTAGCTCCAGCATCAATTGGGTAATTCTCTTCTCTCTAAGAAACTCTTGCAGCCTATCTTCTTTTTCCCTCTCTATTAAAGGCTGGGGCTTCAGAAACTCAACATTCTTTCAGTAGAATTCAGGAATTCCCATCCTCTGTCCTGGTGAGTTGCTCTCTCCTGTGGTGGATGATCTGCACTAGCTACATGTCTCTGTTATTGCCTCTCCTTGACTGCATGTTGGCATTCTAGGTCTATGAATCCGACTTCTAGGCACTCTTGTTATTTCCCCCTGCTCCTGGTTCTTGTTATCTTCCGATCTGACAGTTTTCATATTCTCAAGGAAAATTTAAAGAGATAAACTTTAACAAGATGAAATGACAAAGCTGGAAGAAATCTGTCCATTTGGACTATTTAGTACAGAAAATATTGATTTTATAAATGTAAGTTACCACAAAAAGTGTAAAGTTAACCACAAAGATGGCTACATATCAGTAGTGAATACACGAGCAAATTAATAATAAATGTGGGAGACATCCTTATATAAATAGATTTAGAATCATAGATTTAGAGCTGGGACCTTAGAGGTCATCTAGTCCAAATCTTTCATTTTACAGATGAAGAAGCCAAAGCCCCAAAAGGCTAGGTGACTTATCCAAAGTCATATAGCTTTGTAAGTAAATGGCAGAAGTGAGACTCAAACCCTTGTCCCCTTTTTCTAAATCCAGCATACTTTGCATTGTATCTCACTCCCTTTTAAAGCACACACAGACTTCATAATGTAAATTACAGTCTCCTAAATATAAAAACTACCTAAGAGATCATATAGTTCAGTTTTCTCATTTTCCGGATGAGATAATTGAGTTTCAGCCTAGTTAATGACTTGTCCAAGGTTACACAGTTGCATGAGAATCAGAGTCAAGACTCAGGGTTCTCAAACACACAGCTACCTTTCTTATATATTACTACTTTTTTCCCCTTGAAAATACCCACGAGATTCACCCTTGCTTCTTAAATGCCATTGCCACTGTCGAAGTGTAGGCTATTCTCAGATGGTACCTGCACGTTTGTAACAACCTCTTAATTGACATTTATGACTCCAGTCTTTCTTCATTGAATGCATCCTACACAGAGGACATCCAATCTGCTGAGCATTCTGTGAATGTTCAACTTATTTTGTATCATTCAGAAATACTAAAGGACTGAGTCACTAATTTGGAAAAGTTAAAAAAATGACTCAAGAAAATACAAACTTTTAAGGCCTGCCAATATCTTGCTCTATTCCATCTATCCAACCTTACTTCCCCACCCTTCTATGAAAGGAGGAAAGCCTATTCACTGTCTTTCACTCATACAGTTTCTGCCTCTGCTTTTCACAAACCTGGAATGCCCTCTTCTCTTTCCCTCCCTGTATCTAAAGGATATCAGATCTTTCAAAACCCACTCCATGTTTCATCTATAAGGGTGGGGTCAATTGAACAAGTCAATCACATTATCCCACCCCACCCAAAGTAAGTAACAAATTGTTATGCTCTCATACCTTAACCAGTGCAAATGGAGTTCTATTGAATTAAATCAACCAGAAGCTTTCTAATAAAGTGTAAAAAGAACTTGATCAATGTAGCTGTCTCTGATAAGCTAGTGGATAAACTCGAAGTGATAGGAAGTGTTCAGATTGACTGAAGGAATTTGATGACAGCCAGGGGCATACATAAAACCAGGGAACTACATTTCTCTAATTTCTTTAAGATGTGACCTTTTACATCCAGGTCAAGTATCCATTTAGAACTTATCTTGGTATAAGGTGTAAACTGTCGGCCTAAATCGAATTTTTTTCTATACTGCTATACAATTTTCTCAGCAGTTTTTGTCAAATAGTGAGTCCTTATTTCGGTAGCTAGGGGTTTTGTGTTTATGGAATTAGAGATTCATTTGCTTCTATATACTATACATCTAATCTCTTCAACTGATTGATCTCTCTACTTTGTTAATAGATACAGAATTGTTTGGAAATTTGTTGTTTTTTAGTGTAGTTTGAGATCTGGCACTGCTGGGTCCTTTTCATTCCCACTTATTGTAATTTATTTCCCTTGAGATTTTTGGCCTTTTTTTCTCCCTCCATATGAATTTCCTTATTATTTTTCCTTGATCCATAAAGTAATGCTTTCATAATTTAATTGGTATGGCATTGAATAAGTAAATTAATTTTAAGAAGTATCACAATTTTTATTATATTGATTCACCCAATCCATGAACAAGTAATATTTTTTCCAATTATTTTGGTCTGTATTTCTATAAATAGTGGTTTGTAGCTGTATTTATATAGTTCTTATATGTTTCTTGGAAAGTAGACTCCCTGGTATTTTATGGAATCTGTAGTAATTTTAAATGGAATTTCTCTCTTTCCTGCTGAGTTTTATTGGTATTATATAGAAAGGCTGATGATTTATATGAATTTATTTTATATCCTGCAAGTTTGCTGAAATTATTGTTTCAATTAATTTTTTGGTTGTCTTGCTCTGGTTTTTTAAAGTATATCATACTATAGGGGAGGGGGGAGTGATAAAAGTTTCTTCTTCTTTACCTATGCTCATTCCCTTAACTTCTCTTTCTTATATTATTTCTATAGCCATCTCTAATATTAAGTCAAATAGATATGGTGACAATGGACACCCTTGTTTCACCCTGATGTTATTTAAAAAGATTCTGGTTTATCTCCATTGCATATAATGGTAGTTCTTTGTTCAAGATAGATTGCTATTGCTTAGTCATTTCAGTCATATCCAACTCTTCATGACCCCATTTGGGGTTTTCTTGGCAGAGACACTGGTGTGGTTTGCCATTTCCTTCTCTGACTCATTTGACAGATGAGAAAACAGAGGCAAACAGGGTCAAGTGAATTGCCCAGGGCCACACAACTTATAAGTGTCTGAGGCCAGATTTGAACTCAGGAAGATAAGTCTTCCTGACTCCAGGTCTTGCATTCTTTCCACTGTGTCACCTAGCTATTCCTCTGGAATAAATACTGTTTATCATTTTAAGGGAAATATATTTATTACTATGTCTTTCAGTATATAAAACACAAATGGATATTGTATTTTGTCAAAAGTTTTTTCTGTCCCTATTGATATAGTTATTTTTTGTTAAAATCATTAAGTTTATAGTTTTCCTAATATTAAACTTACCCTCAATCCTAAGTATAAATTCAGCCTAGTCATAATATATAATCTTTATTGTATATTGTTTTATCCTCTTTGCTAATATTTTGTGTAAGTTTTTTTGTGATCTTTTTTGGTTTTGGGGGGTTTTTTTTGCATTGCTTTGTAGTTTTCTTTTTCTGTTTTGACTCTCCTGATTTAATATCAAGACTTTCCCTATCTGTGTAATAGAAGGAATTTGACAGGATTCCTGTTTTTGATATTTTTCCAAACATTTTACCTAATATTAGAATTAGTTGTTCTTCCAATGTTTGATAGAATTTATTTTTGAGTTCATCTGGTTTGAGAGTTCTCCCCTCCTTGCAAGTTCATTTAAGGCTTATTCAATTTCTTGCTCTGAAACTGAGTTAACTTCTCTATTTATTATTCTATTGAATTAGATTATTTTATTTCATTTAAACTTTTGGTTTTGTTGGAATGTAATAGGACAAAAATAGTTTCTAATAATAACCTTTTTTCTTCATTTGTTGTGAATGCTTTTTCATTTTTAATACTGTCAATTTGGTTTTCTTCTTTTTAGCCAAATTAACTAATGGTGTATCTTTATTTTTTTGGTGTAGCTTTATTATTTTTTTAAATAGTTCCAAGTTTTATTTATTAATTCAATGGGGTTTTTTCTGTTTGTTTTTTACTTTGTTACTCTCTTTGATTTTTAAAATTTCTATTTTGTTGTGTAATTGGGATTTTAAATTTTGCTGATGTTTTAGTATTTTTAATTGCACTCTCATTTAGTGAAATTGTCATCAATGCGTCAGTCTTTTGTTGACCAAATGAAATAGCATATGTAAAGTACTTTGCATATCTTAAAGCAAAATAAGGATGATTAATATCTCTTCCTTTTCTGAGCTACCCCTCTACATAAAGTCAATACCATTGAGTTCAATCATTAATTATTCCATGTATGAATCACAATGGTAAATGAAAAGACAATGTAATATTATGGAAAGAGTTGTAAGGTTGGAATCATGAGTTCTGGATTTAAATCTTGTGCAGGTGGTATGATGGATAGATTTGTTCAGTCGTGTCCAACTCTCTATGACTCATTTGGGGTTGTCTTGGCAAAGATACTGGAGTGGTTTGCATTTCCTTATCCAGCTCATTTTACAGATGAGGAAACTGAGGCAGACAGGGATAAGTGACTTGCCCAGTGTCACACAACTAGTATATAAATGAGACTAAATTTGAATGCAAGAAGATGAGTCTTCCTGACTCAGCGCTCTGTCCTCCGAGCCACTACTGAACTTGAATTTAAGAAGACACGAGTTCATATCCTACCTCAGACATTTATTAGCCATGTGACAAGCCTGAACAAGTCATCTAACCTCTATAAGTCTCAGTTTCCTCATCTTTAAGATGAGAATAATATTAGCGCTTACTTCCCAGGGTTGTTGTGAGGACCAAATAAGATAATGCCAGTAAAGTGTTTGCAAACCTTAACGCACTGTGTGAATGCTAATGATGACGAGCATGATCATTACCTCCCATTTATCAGTTTTGTTATCTTGGGCAATTTTCTTCATTTTTTAGGTCCTAGCTTTCTTATGTGCAGAATGAGGAGCTAAGATCTCTTCCAACTCTCACATTTTATGAGTCTATAGGTTTCAGACACTGACAGATACTTGAGAAAGATACTTTTGGGTGAGGATTATTTTAACACTGCTTCTCATTTCATACCCCCTGTCATTAGGTTACCATCAGATACTGGTAGTAACTTCAAAGAATTGTCCCTAATCTCCTTCTGTTATCTTCTAGGGATTGGTAAACATAGGCTTTTTTTAAAAAAAAAAGTTTTCACTGATAAATTGTGTTTGTATATCACCTTCATCTTCCAATATGTCTCTTCCTTCTTCCACACCTAGAGAGTCATCCTTTTTTTTCTTTAAACAAAAAACTAACATATCAACCCCTTTTGTTAGCACATATGGCATTCCACATCCGTAGGTCCTGAATATAGACTTCATCAACCTGAAATGGGCTTCAGACAGCTCTTCAAGCTTTTTTTATTATTACCTACCACTTATCAGATGTTTAACACTGCATAATATATAGACTAGGTTGTTTCTTATTTGTAAAATGGAGGGCTAAAATCTATTCCAACTAGAAAATTTCATGTGTGTATAGATTTCAAACCACTATTGGTTTCCCATTGTGGGAATGACTAGTCAGAATTGTATGAACCTGCAAATGTAACTTGAGTTGACTACTTTTGGGGTTCCCGTCTCTTCATTTCTAAACACCATCAAAAATGGAATTTGAAAGGAGCTCTGAACCCTATGTGTTTGTCCAACATTTTGTTGTTTTTCAGTGTGTCTGACTCTTCATGACCCTGTAGACCACAGCACATGAGGCACTTCCGTCCTCCACTATCTCCCCAGAAACTGTCCAAGTTCTTGTTCCTTGCCTCCACGACACTATCTATCCATCACATCCTCTGCCCTTTCTTTGGATTGTGAGCTCTTAGAGAGCACAGAGCATGTGTATTTTGTTCACGTGGAATAGCACTCAGGACAGTGATACATGCAGAGGCACACATGCTTTTAGATGTCTGAATGAAAATATATATACAAAATGGGATATTCCTGTGTCTCTGTTTAAGGGTCACAAAGAACAGGTTCAAACCAATGGCAAGGCAAATTTGATGGTTTCTGTGTTCCAGAGGATATGCTAACCTAGGTCTTTAAAAGAAAACCTTTAACACAATTGAGGCTTAATTGATATCCAATAGGCAACATGCCTCTGATTCCCTCCTATTTAATTAAAGCCCCCAAACTCAGTTATTTGCCATTATTTAAATAACCCAGCCTTCCTCTGCCTACCATTCATCCTCAGCTGTTCTTCTTTGGTCACAAAGGACTAGATTTTACTAATGAAGTTTTCATGGTCCGATGGTTCAGAGCAGCGTCAAGCTGTTTGCAGTAGCAATACTGGAAGACGAAGGGGAAGATAATGTCAATCCCTACTGGCCATGCAAGGCTAATAGGATTGTGTTTCATGTCCTCGTACCAGATTGCCACAGTTTCTTTATGTGATACATCTGGGGTAAAGTCACTCTGTGAACAAAAGCCCCAGATCCTGACACCCACAACCTAATTTAACCTAGTAGTGATTAATTGCCAAATAGCTGAGCTTTTTGGTTTTTGTTTTTTAAATAAGAGATCAGAACAAAACAAAATGCATTCATGGAGGGGTCAGCTGCTCCCACCAAATAAATGTAAGTGTTCTGCATATGCTCCCCACAGAGGCGAATTCAAGCTTTTTGTCAGGGGTAAGCAACATGTGTGTATAAATACATTTTTTTAATAAATACATTCCTAAATACTTTAGGAATAAAGAAGGCAGCTCAGTATACCAGGTGCAGAACTAGAGTACTACCTCTGACATATGCTAACTGCTTGTGTGATCCTGGACAATTCATTTTACTTCTAAGTGGTCCAAGATACTCAAAAGTCTAAGTTGCAGAGTAGGTGTTGATTTGATTTGGTAGACAAGAGTTTCCTCACTGGAAGTTTCCAATATCAAGGAAATCATAGGTCTTGTCCACAAAAACAAACACATAAATAAATAAAGGTGGGATGGGGTAAAGAGCAATTATTATAGACTTTTCAGGAAGTGAAAAGTTTTGATATTGGAAGATATGGTAGGGTCATCCTAATTGCCATATGTCTAGTAGGGCAATCCTAGTTCACTCCCAGTACACAGGGTCCCAGAGAAAGCTACCCCAGATTCAAGACATACCATAGGTTACTATTCACTAAAAGTCAAAGCTCACAAGGCCCTACCAATACATTTAGTTTTCCCAATCATCCTTGCAACAGAATTCATGACAAAAGACATTTTATCAACTTGCATGGCAAATAAATTAATGGGAAAAGATTATCTCTACCTGCCATGCACCTATAGGACAATCTCTCAAATGGCACTACACTCACTGTCTATAGGGGACACATCCAGGAGGAAACACTGGAACATTCACCATACTACCCTGACACACAGGGAATGTTCACAGAGGGCATACATAGAGGGGATGCATGCTACCCAGGCATATTCATTATTGGGACAATTCACATGTCCTATGCTACAGAGTTGCCTAGGTCCCATAGTCTCTGATGGGACACTGTGTCTCTATCAGGCATCACATTGTTTCTGGTGGGCATCTCTGACAACACTTTTTATTGCCACTAACTACTAAATTTTACTTCATCAGGGACACTGACTAGGATAGATTTCAGCTAAGATGTTCCAAGTTTATACGCTGCCTCATAACACTTAAAAGTTGTACTAACATGGGAAAAAATTACTTAATTCCTTTGAACTTCAGTTTTCTATTCTGTAAAATGGGAATAGTACCTAGCTCATAGGCTAGATAAATAGATCAATAGATGGAGCATTTATTAAGCACTTTGTTTAATGTCCCAGGCACTGTGAAAAGTGTTGAGGAAACAAATAAAAAGGGGGGGAGGAAGCTCCTACACAGAAGGAGCTTACATTCTAATTGAGGAAAACCACATATAAAAGAGATATGGAACGCTACAGGGCAGGATAGGGGGAAGAAGGACACTGAGGAGGAGGTAGCAAAATCCAGAGTGACGAGTGGACCAGAGTGAGTCAACGTTGACATGGACACCTCATGCAGTAGGGGTTCAGGCAAAAGTTCACTAATCAAAGTTATTGTGGTTATCAAACTTGATGATATATGTAAATTGCTTTGCAAAATTTAAAGTAATTTACAAATTGAGGCAGCTAGGTGACTTAGTGGATAGAGAACTTGTTCTGGAGTTAAATCTGGTCTCCAGCTCTTACTAGCTGTATGAGCTTAGGCAAATCACTTAACTTCTCTTTACTTCAATTCCTCAACTGTAAAATAGGGATGATAATAGCACTTCCCTCCCAGGGTTTTTGTGAGGCTCAAGTGACATGATATTTGTAAAGTGCTTACCACAGTGCCTGACACATAGTAGGCGCTATATAAATGCTAGTTGGTAGCTGATAAATATCAGTTATCACTATAAAGTGGGGTGACAAGAAAGCCTTTGACTGACAGACAGCTAAGATCTGTTCCTTCATTGCCACTGAAGTAACAGGGTATCACACCTGGCCAGAGCCAACAAAATCAAGTCAGAATACCCTGAGTTATAAATTGTCTACCTTTTTTTTACCTTTGTCTGATGAAGCCATGATTCCCAGACAAGTATCTGCGTTATAGTTAGAAGTTCTGAAAGAGGTGTTGGCTATTATCTAATCATGCCCTCCTTTTATAGATGAGGAAAATGAAAATCAGAAAGGCTAAGTGAGTCCAATATCATGTGGGCAGTAAATGGTAAACCCAGATTTTGAACTTGGTTCTTCAGACTATATAAAGATAGCACTATTTCCATACCTGGTACTAAAAGTACTACAGTGAACATCTAAGTAACCTATTTCTTTCTATGACAAAAGAATTGTGGTATCTTGTAATTTCATAGTCAGAGGAAACTTTAAAATTCTGCTTCAACCATATCATTTTATGGTAAAGAAAGTGAGGCTGAGGAATATCAAATGACTTGCCCCAAGATCACAAGTGTAGCTAACAATTAGGTCTAAACTGGAACTCAGTTCCACTAGCTTATGGACCCAGAAAATCACAGACTGCAAACGGCATCCATACATTCCCGGTCCTATAAAATGTTCACAATTAAGTAATTACAATATGTTTTAGGTATCTGCTATGGACAAGAGACTCTGTTAGGTTATTTGGGGAAAAATAAAACTAATACATATTTAATTTTAAATTATAAATATATAAAGAGTATTTATATATAAAAATATAAATAAATTTAAATTTAATGTAGCAAATATACAAATATATTTAAAATAAACATAAATTATAAAAATTAAATATAAATATAATAAATTAAGATAAATCTGTGCCATCCAAAAGTTTACAAATATAGCGAGGGAAGAATGCACAAAATTTAAATAACAATACAGAATTAAATGATAATATATGTGCAACATGTGTCAACTAGTACTTGATTAATTACTAAATAAGTGGCATCTATTACCTTAGGATGGGGGTTCTTAACCTTTCTTATGTTATGGGCCTCTTTGGTACAGTCAAATTATTCTCAGAATATCTTTTAAATGCATAAAATACATAGTATTACTATGGAAACTAATTATATAGGGATACAGCTCTTAACATGTTTGGTTTTTTTAAACATACAATTTCACATACCCCAGGCTATAGCCTCTGGTTTAGAAGGAATGAAGGAATGGAGATTGGAAAATTTGTTGGACAATGAGATCAACCTGATTCAAGTTGAGTGTAACTAGTTGGAGGCTGGGGGTGTACGAAAGTGCAAGATTATGAAGCACTTTGAAAGCCAGACATAGGAATGTTGCCTTGATTCTGTCATAAAGAAACACTGAAAGCTGTTGAGCAAGAAGGTGACATCATGAAATCCAAGTGTAAGGAAGACTAACCTGGCAGTGCTACACTGGATAGATTAGTAGGGGAAAAGATCAGAAGAAGAAAACATCAGTCAGGAGACTGCAGTAATTCAATAGTCATTCAGATGTCCAGTAATATGATCCTGAATTACGATGATGGTAGTGGAGAAAAAAGATGGGATAGAAATGGACATGACAGACAATTTAATGGAAGAATAAACATGACTTAATGATTGACTGGTTATGAAGGATGAAGGAGAGAGATGATTTTAATCTATGTACGTGGAAGAGGCAAAGAATCTGGGAAAGGCAGTTGATTAGGGGAAGCTGGGAAGTTCAGCTTCAGAAACGCTGAATCTGAAGTGATGTGAGATAGGGATATATACAAGCTGAAAGATCAAGTGAGAGAACCAAAAAACGAAGTGGATAGATCTCGGAGTTCTTAGCAAAGAATTGTTGAATTAGATGGCTCAAGAAAAAAATATTGTGAAGGAAAAACAAAGAATCATGGATTACGCCTTGGGAAAAATACCGACAATTGAAGGGATGAGGAGGGAGAAGAGGAGGCAGCATGCAAGGAGGAAAATTTACCAAGGGAGAGAAACTTTAAAAAGTCATGGAACCCAAGGGAGGATGGAGTTTCAAGGAGGAAGTGGGCAGTTGTATCATGTTTCATTCTGTAGGATGAAGACAGAGAAAAGGTCAATAGATCAGCTGGTGAGGAAATCATTAGCAACTTCTGAGAGCTTTCAACAGAGAGAGAACACTGAAGACAGACTGCAGGGGGTTAAGGAGGGACTGAATGGTGAGGAAAGAAAGGTAATTAGATATGAGATCCAGACCTGAACACTTCATTCCAGATGGGATTTCAGATGGAAATACCACCACCCTCTACCTCAGTGACAACCTATCCCTTTTCTACCTCTCTTTTCTTGATCCCCCTGGAGGGCAGCAGGAATCATGTCTTACAGGGCTCTTTTGTATAGTTGTGTTTGATGTGAATCACCCCACAGAGATCTAGATCTCTATGACCCTCTCACTGAATTCTGGCTAAGCACCTTACTTGGGATTTCCCTGAAAAGCCACTTGCTTCCTTCAGTGCACTGGTCACACTGAGTAATTTACATCTCTTGGAGATTTTGACCACTTGAAAAAGCTAATGATTTCTTTGGCAACTCCAATGTTCTTTTATATATTTAGGGCAGGGGTTCTTAAAAAAAATTCTATATTTTGACCCAAGATACTAGTACAGGAAGCCCTTTATAAGTACAGAGTTTGGCAGTTCTTAAAAAATAACTGTACACTCCATCTACCTCATGCCAGAGATGTAATGGACTTAAAATACAGAATGAGATATATATTTTTGGACATGACCAACATCAGAATTTATTTTGCTGGACTGTTCACATTTGTTATGAGGGTTTTCTCTCTCTTTTTTAAAATTGTTCAACTGGAAGGAGCTAATGGTAAGCAGAGATAATTAATGCTTATAAAATTAATTAGCTAATTTAAAAAAAAAAGAAACACATTTGCATCTAGGGTAGACTGTGGGAATATAGCACATATGTAGGGCTTTCAGCTAGGTGGCACAGTGGATAGTGCTGGACCTGGAGTCAGGAAGATTCATCTTTTTTAGTTCAAATCTGGCCTCACACTAGCTATATGACCCTGGGCAAGTCATTTAACCTTGTTGGCCTCAGTTTCCTCATCTGTAAAAATGAAATGGAGAAGAAAAACCTGTTCCAGTATCTTTGACAGGAAAATTCCAAATGGGGTCATGAAGAATTGGACATGACTAAGACTTCTGAACCAAATCATGGATTTAGAGCTTGAAGAGAGACCTCTGTGGAATGCTGGTATGTTGTACAGATATGCTGAAGCCTATACTTGACTGACACAATTTTAGTTGACATATTCTTTTTATGATATCTATGAGTTGTAAAGAATACCTGGGATTTTCATTTCATCTGCAATTTTCATGCTTCATTAAACATGGTGCGTGTATGTGTGTGTGTATGTGTGTGTGTGTTTTAAGGGTATACCAAGGTTCCAAATTTTGCCCTTTTTGGCATATACAGTGCAATGTATTATTGATTTTGTGAGGTTGAGAGGGAACAGTGTTATGAGATAGTAGATGCATAATTAATGCATTGATTTTGTGGGATTGGGAAGGAAGCAGTGTTATGGGGTAGAAGATGTATAGTCAATGTATTGCCTTTGTGGGATTGGAGACAGAGCAGTGTTCATTCAAAGCACTTATTTAGAACCTACTAAACCAAAGGCACTGTGCCTTTTGTATCAGCGATATAAAGATGGAAACAAAAGAGAAATGTATATTTAACAAACTCCATTCCACTTGGGAGAAAGGTATGGTGAAGGTCAGGGATGCAACAAGTAAATAGTTTCATGAATATAAAATATATACTAAATATAACATACTTTCAGTGGGAGGGGAGAGGACACTAAATACTGGGGAAGCAGGAAAGATCTGCTGCTGGAGGTAGAATCTGAGATGAGCCTTGAAATGAGTTAGAGGTTCCAAGAGGTGGGGATGAACGACGAGAGCATTCCAGGCATGTGGGGACAGTCTGTGCCAAGGTGCAGATGTATGCACCTTGGAATGTCTCAAAAAGGAATATCAGGTAGTTTGGCTGAAGCATACTTAAAGTATGTGAGGGGGAGTAGTGTGAAATTAGCCAAGAAAGCCAGATTGGAGCCAGATTGTGAGTGCACATCAGAGCCTGAGTGAACGGGGGACAACTTACCAGGACACTCAAAAAGAAAGAGAATGGGGTATATGCCAGCCACCAGTCACTTTAAAGAAGGGCATATTTTCTTCACTGGGCTGACTCAGGCCAGTCCCCTGGTAGTTTATATTTAATATTGCAATAAAACAAAACACTCATAGGTGATCCAGAAGTTAATAAAAGGATATTTATCTAGCTATAACAATAGAAGGATATTCAGTAAGGACAGGCAATGAAGACATCCAAAGTTGATTCACCCGAGCAAAGCTTCCTTTGCCCGAGTTGCCCATTATTTTCCACCAGCTAAGGATCATGGCTAACGCTTCCAAAGGTGGCAACCAGCCTAAGCCTTTAGTGCCTGGAGACAACCAAGTTTGAGGATGGTCCCAATCCCTATTAAGGAAAACCCAGTCTAACTTGTATGGGGTCAGGGATTAGGGTATTGCACCTACCACAGCATAGGTAAAGGTTACTCTCAAATGGGAAGGATAGTGAAGGCAGGAAACAAATGATCTCTTAGTTGCTAAATTCAATGGTCTTTTCCCCAGTCCTCATTCTCCTTGACTCTCTGCAGCCTTGGTCATTGTTGATCAACTTCTTCCCCTTGCTACTCTCCTCTCTAGGTTTTTGGAACACTACTCTTGCCTAGTTCTCTACTTACCTTTCTGACTGATTCTTCTCTGTTTGCTTTGCTGGATCCTCATCCACACAACAAACTCTTCCCACAGGAGTCTGTCCTGGGGCCTCTTCTACTTCTATAGTATTTCATTTAGTGATCTCACCAGTTCCTATTGATTTAATTACTCTCTCCATTCTAATAATTCTCAAATCTACCCATTTTACCTTAAAAGTTCTGTTTTGACCTCCAATCTCATTTCTCTAATTGCCTTTCAGACATCTTGAATTGGATGTCCATTAGACATTTTCCCCCAAACCCTTCTCTGTCCCCTCCAACACCCTCCCACCCACACACACCTTCTTTATTACCATAGCGGGCAATACCATACTGCCAGCTCCTCAGTCTCACAACTTAGGTGTGACATGGCTCCTCAAGGCTCCAAAGGCCTATTAATTTCACCTTTGCAACATCTCCCCAGTGCATTCCCTTTTCTCCTCTGATACTACCACCCCTTTAGAGCAGGCCCTCATTACCTCATGTCTGTATTACTGCAATAGCCTGCTGGTGAGTCTGCTGCCTCAAGTCTTTCCCCACTCCAATCCATCCTCCATTTAGTCAGCAAAGGGATTTTCCAAAAACACAAATGGGCCTATACACCCCACCATGCAATAAACTCCAATGACTCCCTATTACCTCCATGATCAAATGCACTGTCATCCCTTTCCAATCTTATCACTTCTTCCTCTTACACTCTTCAATCCAGTGACTCTAGTTCCTGTGTATTCCACAAACAGGACACACTGGTTGTCCCCCCCATGCCAGGAATGCTTTCCCTCTTCAATCTCCACCCACAGGCTTCCCCAGCTTCCTTTAAATCCCAACTAAAATCTCCTCTTCCTCCTCCTCCTCCTCCTCCTCCTCCTCCTCCTCCAAAAAGCCTTTCCCAATCCTTCTTAATTCTAGTATCTTTCTTCTCTTAATTATTTCTTATTTATCCCAAACATAGCTTGTCTGTACCCATTTGTTTCCTTGCTATCTTTTCCATGAGACCTTGAGCTCTTGAGGGCAGGGACTATCTTTTGCCCTTTTTTTTTTCTATCAGCACTCCTTAGCACAATGCCTGGCACATAATAGGAGCTTAATAAATGTTTATTGACCCATTGTTTTTTTATAGTTTACTTGCTTGTCATCTACACCATTAGACTGTGAGTTCCTTGAGGGGAAGAACTGTCTTTTGCTTCCTTTTTTTTTTTTAATAACCCAGTGATTAGCATATAGTAGGTTCTTAGTAAATGTTTATGGACTCAATGACTGACTGACTAAAGATGTAATTTTCTCCCCAATCCAAGTCCACAAACTTCTTGGGAGGTCTATGGACCCTAAAAACAGTACCCCTGTTCTAAAGGAAAGAGATAATTATACTGATCATGAAGGTGGAGTGACTTCATTTTTTAAATGTCTTCTTTTTACTTTCTACTTTATATTTGTATCCCCACTCATCACTTAGCACAGTGTCTGGCACATTCACTGTTGTTTTTCATTTGTTTTTCAATTATGTTGGACTCTTTATGACTCCAAGTAGGGTTTTCTTGGCAAAGATATTGGAGTGATTTGCCCATTTTTTTCTTCAGCTCATTTTTACAGATGAGGAAAGTGAGGTAAACAGGGTGAAGTAACTTATTGAGGGTCACACAGCTAGCAAGTCTCTGAGACCAGATTTGAACTCAGGAAGATGAGTCTTCCTGATTCCAGGCCTAGCACTCTACCCATTTTTCTGCTTAGCTACCCTGTCTGGCACATAGTCAGCATAATTAAATGTTTCTTTCACTAAGCTAAGCTGTCTCTTGACCACAGCATTTGACAATTCCTTTTCTGCTTCTGTAGCTTTGTTCTTGGAATTCTCTACACCTAGAATGTCCTCTCCATCTTTGCTGTTTTCCTATTCTTCAAGGACCACTTACTGTCCCATTTCCTCTCTGAAGTCTTCCATAACTACTCTTGCCTACTTCAATTTCCTTTTTTCTAAAGTCCTAAAACATGGACAGTTTCTCCCACAAAATTTAGTATTTAGTTATTTTTTTATCTTACATCATTCACTTGTATAGCTTCGTGGGTATTAGCCTTTTCTCCCCAAATGGGTTTTACACTCTATGATATAAAGATCATTCTATATATTTCTTTATCCTCCAATGGATCCAATATAATGCTAGACACATAGAATCATAGGGTCATAAGATCATAGATTAAAAAACCTAGAAGGGACCTTTGAGATAATTGAGTTCAATATCATCATTTTACAGAGGGGGAAACTGAGGCCCAGAGAGGTTAAGTGACTTGTCATTAATTTCTGAAGCAAGATTCAAACCTAGATCTTCTTGATTTTGAGTCAAGCAAGCTATTCATTATGCATGCCCCCTCTTCAGCTGCTAAGTAAATAATCATTAATTGACTCATCACCAAAAGATATTTACTATCTCCAGATGTAGCAAAAGAAACTCAGAGCCACTGCAAATTCTACATAAATCGTTAGAATATAAAAAATAATCCAATGCAGGGTTTTGCTGGAGCCAGCTCTTACAGTCTAGAGAACCAATTATGAAATTATAATGCAGGTATTTGTTTTGTTAAATGTCTAGATGTAAGTGATAAAGAAAATGTTAATACATGTTAAAATATGTCATTCGTACTTTTATTCATTTGTTTATTTTTGCTGAGCTAATTGTTAAGTATTTAATAGCACATTCCTGAACAGAAGTCTCCTGACTCAATCCAGACCACCTGTCATGGCAACCTGGCAGTTAGATTTTTTTAATAGTATCTAATCTAATATACGCTATTTATCAACTATTTGGTTAAGTAAAAATGCACATGGAATTGGCATCCCTTCTCCCACTCTTTACCTGAAATATCATCAGGTCAGTTTTCTAATGAGCTGTGAAGCCACCGCAGTCATATAAAGTGACAGCTTTTCACGTCCAGGCTCAGAAATGCCTGCCAACTCTCTAAGTGAGGTTATGACAACCTGTCAGAAACCTATACTTTGCCAAATAGTCTCAGAATAGGGTCAGGCTCTTTGCTGCAGAAATCAGTCGTTCCAGGCACATTAGTCAAGACCCCAGGCACACTCCTCCATGGAAAACCCTTGCTGGCTGGCCTATGCATGACAAAGTAATTGTTTGCATCCTGCAACCACAAAGGACAGCCTGCCTTTTTGCCTCTACTGCTTCCTGGGATACTTGTTCAGTTGTTTTTCAGTCCCATCTGGGTCTTAGTGACCCCACTGTGGTATTTTCTTGGAAAAGATATTGGAGTGGTTTGCCATTTCCTTCTCCAGCTCATTTTACAGATGAGGAAACTGAGGCTCAGAGACATTTGGTGATTCTTTAAGGGTTGCAAAGACAATAAACACCCCACTGGGGGGAAAGAATCTTTTCAGCAAGCTTCTCTGATAAAGGTCTAATTTCTGAAACATGTAGGGAACTGAACCAAGTTTAAAATAACAAGAGACATTCCCCAACTGATAAAAGGTCAAGGCATAAGAAGAGACAATTTTCCAAGGAAGAAACCAATAGTCATATTAAAAAATGCTCTAAATCACTAATAATTTCAGAAATACAAATTAAAAGAACTCTATGGAAGCATCTCAGACTCATCAGATTGGCTAAGATGACAAAAAGGGAAATGACAATAATGGAGGGAATGTGGGAAAATAAGTATATTAATGCACCATCAATGGACCTGTGAACTAATTCAGCCATTTTGGAAAGCAATTTGGAATTCTGCCCCAAAAGTTATTAAATTACATACCATTTGATCCAGTAATACCTACCATTACTGGGGCCATACCTCAAAGAGATCACAAAGAAAAGGAAAAGGACCCATATGTCCAAAAATATTTATAGTAGTTCTTGTGGGGGCAAAGAATTGGAAACTGAAGGGATGTGCATCTGTTGGGAAATGACTGAATAACTGCACCCTATAATTATGGTAGAATACTATTATGCTGTAAGAGATGATAAAGGGGATGGTTTCAGAAAGACCTTATATGAACTGATACAAAGTGAAGTAAACAGAACCAGGATTTAAAACAGCAGTACTTAAAAATAATCAATTGTGAAAGATAACTTCTATCAATATAATGATCCACCACAGCTCTGAAGGACTATCTACTTCCAAAGTGCTATCCACTTGCAAATAGAAAACTGATGAACTGCAGATTGAAACATATTTTTTCTCTTTCTTTTTTCTTGTTCTTTTTTTTTGACAGAATGGTTATCACAGAAATATTTTTGCATGACTTCATATTTGTAATGGGTGTTATATTTTTTTTTCTTCTCAGTTGGTGGGATAGTGTGTTAGGGCAGGGAGAGAATTTGGAACTGAAAATAAAATTGAATTTTTAAAAAGGGGGGAAGATAGTAAGCACCAGAACATGGATTTTAACTCAT
Organism: Bettongia penicillata ogilbyi; assembly: GCA_023548195.1. Taxonomy (NCBI): domain Eukaryota; kingdom Metazoa; phylum Chordata; class Mammalia; order Diprotodontia; family Potoroidae; genus Bettongia; species Bettongia penicillata. Next base: position 2,781,829 of record JAJHZJ010000629.1, read on the forward strand.
GCCTCCTGATTTCAAAAACAGTTCCCTTAAAAAGGCTGCAGATCACATTTCATTAAAATTCTTACCAATTTACAATAGGGCTTGTTTTAAGCTCTTCCACCTGCAGAGAGCCTTACTCAGTTTTCATGGTTGTTATTCAGAAATCTAATTAAACTACACCTGACCAATCCACCTAATGCCCATTTCATAGATTTGGAAACTTGTGCAGAGATTGGTTAAGCAAAACTCAGGCCCATTTAGTTTATGGCAGAACATGTAATAGAACCCAAATAGCCTTTGCTCAAAATTTTTGCAGCTAGAAGATCAGTAAAGCCATAATCTATCAGAGTCTACCAAGCTTCCTCAGGATGCTACAGAGAAGGTGAGAAGAGGAAAAGCAGAAAGTCCAAAGTCTAGCAGGAAGCTAGACTAGGTCAATCTAGAATTAAGGTTGACACCTCATTCTCAAATCTACAGAGGTCTAAAGATCTACAAAAATGAGATCTATAGAGACTGAAGGAATCTACAGAGACTTGGTTTATAATGGATCTGGAGAAAAATATACTTGCTTAGAGATTTCCAGCCCCAGGCCTGTTTTTACCTTACTTTCACATCGCTTCCAGTATCTCTGTTTGACCTCCTACACTGGTACAGTTATGAGGCATGTGTACCAAGTACCCCTTTTCTGGTGGTTTCCCCAGACCTCAGAAGAAAGATTTGCACATGTAGGTCATTGGCAAGGTGGTGCTCTAACCAGCTTGCAAGAGTCATTTTTTCAGTATGAGTATTCACATTTTAGAAATTGGTAATTTCTAGAAATCAGGGTTTGATTTATTATTCTGTTAATTGTCTAGACCTAAGAAATTGTCAATAATGTAGAATTAAACTTAAAAATGTGTGCATATACATTTATTTTTTTCAGAGAGTCCAGTTAAGCCTTTATCAGCATACCTTTGGTCACAGGATGGTGGGAACATAGATGTTGAGCTGGAAAGGAGCTTGCAGGCTATCTCATACAGTCTCCTCATTTTACAGATTAAGAAACTGAGGCCCAGAGAGAAGAAGTAGTCCTAAATTAAAACACATTATAAAATGGCAGATCCAGGACTGAAATTCAAACCCTAATATCAGATCTACTATTCCTTTTTGAAAAGATGACATTTTTCTCCAGTTGCATACAAAAATAATTTTAACATTCATTTTTTTTTAAGTTTTGAGTTTCAGATTCTATCTTGTCCTCTCTCCTTGAGAGAGTAAGCAAGTAAGCATAGGTTATACACACAGCTTTCCTTCTGCTATACCAATCTTCCTCCCAATCAGTTAAACTAGGGATGAACATGTGAAGATTCCCATACAAGATCTCCACTTTTCCAGTCAATATCCTCGACATGTCTCCATTTTGAATCCAGCATGTACCAGTCCACAAATTCCCCTAGACTTTTCACAAGTATTAATGACAGACATTGTTCTGCCAAACTTAATGCTTGATCTTCATGGATTTACTGGATCAGGAGCTGGGTAGGACCCAGTGAGTTACAGTAGAAAAGCCATTAGACCTATTGCCTGTATAATTGTGAAGGGACTGATGCCTCTATTTCCCAGTTTCCAGGACAGATATGAGACCAGAGATGCTTCATTGATAACCACATGTTGTCCCCTACCCAACGAGGATTCTCTGATGGTCTGGTGGCTGTTTTCAGCCCATTTGTAGGTGACTGCAGTGGCAACCTAGATAGGCATAGCCTTCAGTTTGTTTTAATGGGGAAAACATTGGAATTAGAATCAAAGGAACTGGGTTCCCACTTTGTTTCTGCCATTACTACCTAAGGAATTTGGGTAAGTCTCCACCTTTCTGGGTCTAAGTTTCCTCAACTATAAAATCAAAAAGTTGAAATAGATAACTTTTAATAGCCCTTCTATCTTTAAACTGATGATCCTATGACCCTCCAGGAATTAGTTGGCCACAGTATAGGAGTAAATACAGAGAAGTGCCATAGGTAGACACTCTAATTCCAAAAGAGGGAAGGGGTTGTCCTTGATAGATGTGTTCATGAATTTATTAAAACAAAACTTAGCAATGAGTAATGGAAGTGCTCGTTTTCCTGCTGATGTAATATATATCAGCCTCAATATTGTTCAAGGATAGTATTTTCTAATTTCAAGTTCGTAGAACACCAAATAAACTACCTCACAGGGTCTTACTTATTTAAATGTATAAGCTAACATAAATAGACAACAAATAATTTCTTCCCCCAGCACTCTGTTCCTCTCATCCCTAACCCTACCTCCTTCTTGGTTCCCTTAGCCTTGAACTCTCAATGGCCACACTCTTAGAGACTGAGGCTAAGGAGGGAGGAAGCATTCTGGAGGGTATTTGGGTGAGACTGAATGGAGGGAAAACCAGAAACAGTATTTTTATCATATCAGGGGGAATTCAAGCATCTGGGCATCTGCTGAAGTATTCTGATTTGTATCAAAATCAGAGAAGGAGATATTCTTGACTTGCTTTATGATAATTAAGTGCTTCAAAAGGTGTAGAAAGTGATCATGGAAATTTGTATCCTTATTTGAATCCATAAGAAGGAACTAATTCTTGAAATGGGAATGATGAGAACTGATATAGGAAGCAACCACTCCATCTTAGAGTTCAGATTAGGGAAGAGGAGGAAAGACAAAGATGGTTTTTATTGTTCTCGGCATGTTCAACCCTCTACGACTCTATTTAGGGGTTTTCTTGGGAAAGATACTAAAGTGGTTTGCCATTTCCTTCTCCAGCTCATTTTACAGATGAAACACTAAGGCAAACAGGGTTAAATGACTTGCTTTAGAGTCATACAGCTAGTATGTGTCTGAGGTTAGGTTTGAACACGTAAGATGAGTCTTTCTGATTCCAAGGTTGGTGCTGTATCCACTGTACCACCTAGTTGCCTTTGCGTATAGGTTTACATGAGTTCTAATTTGGGGAGAGTAAATTTCAGAGTTCAGAGAAAGGATAGTTGGAATCTCATGGCTACAATCCTACTAAGGAACGAAAGAGTTCAGTCTGGAAAATATGGAAAGCTCTCAGAAATGAAATATTTAAGACACCAATACAAACCTTTCCAGTTAGAATGTGACATGTTTAAAAAAACTAATGTAATGGACTTTATCAACGGCCACATAAAGAAAAAAGTCCCAAAACACAAGTAACAAGAAAAATGAAAATGGAAACTACATCAAGGTTTAACTTCTCATCCATCAAATAGACAAGATGATAGAAGAGGAACGTAGTTACTGTTTCAGGAGCTATGGGGAAATAGGCAAACTAATATACTGTTGATGGAGCTGTGAATTTTGTCAACTATTCTGGAAAACAATCTGCAATAATGTGAGAAAAGTTATTAAATTATTCATACCCTTTGATGGATAATCTCTATATGTACCTCTTTATGTACCCAAAAGAAATCAAAGGCAGAAAGAAATAGCCCAAAACATTCATAGTAGCACTTTATCTAGAGATGCAAATTTAGAAACAAAGCATGATCAAATATGAAATGAATGAATAAAATTTGTGGCATGTGAATGCTATCATATGGAAAGATGTAACAAATTAAATTAATTCAGGAAAAAACATAGGAAGAGGTGATGAAAAATAAATAAGGAAAAACCAGGAGAACAATATGTGGAGTGATTATAATAATGTAAATGAAAATAACTCTAAAAGGCATTTGATCTCGGAGTAAATATAACAACCAATCTTGGTTACAGTTAAGAGATGATAAAAAAAAATTCCCTCCTTTCAATAGAAAGCTGGGTGATGATAGATGTGGAATGTTGCATGTTTGATGGTGTTTGTTGGTTTGGCTTAAGTGGTTTTGTTTTGTTTTTTTTTTTGTTACAAAAGAGGGTTCCTTTGGGGTCAGGGTTGACTGTGTTTTTTTAAAAAAGCATTAATAGAACTTTTTAAGAAGAGATCAATGTGAATACAAAGACAACATATCAACCACTTTAAGCGAAGTATAGCCACCAGAATTAACATGGCCCCATTGTAATTTGCCCTTGTCAGAATATAATCTGGAGAATTATATTCAATTCTGGTCATCATAGAAGGGCATTGATAGTATAATGGGGGGACCAGCCAACCGCAGCCCTTCTGAGCATGCTTAGTATGCTCAGTCAATGCAATGGCTAAAAGAGGCTAGGAGCTTGCTTCTAGAAAGACATGATGATGTATAATGGAAGGGTCCTGCTCCCCAATTCAGAGTATGCACATATAGTATTGTTTCTGGTCTGCTTAATATGTGAAGAAGAGAAGCCTTTCAGTTGGCTGCTAAGAAATGAGAATGCATTCTAAAGGGACTAATAAATCTAAGGTTTTTTTTTCTACTTTTAAGTAATGGTGAATTGGGGAAAATATATGTCCTTTTGAGCTCAGAAAGATCAGAAGGGTAAACTACTCTAAGTCCTGTGACTGAATTCCAAGTCAGAGTTTGCTGTCAGTTAAGGTGCCAGCACCCACCAGTGATTCTTCCAAAATGCATGCCTGACCAGGTCATTCTCCTACTTAACAAACTTTAGTGGTTCCCTACTGCATCTATCCAGCATTTAAAGCCTTCTTCTTCCTATGTTTCTAGTCTTCTTGCACTTTATTCCCCTCCTAAGTCTTCATTCCAGCATTGTTATTCCAGACATATCATATACCATCTCCCATCTCCATGCCTTTGTATGGTCTCTCATGTCTAGAATATATTCTATCTATCTATCTATCTATCTATCTATCTATCTATCTATCTATCTATCTATCTCCAACTCTCAGAATCAGAAGTTTCCTTCAAGACTCAGTTCCCAAACATCAAGGTTTTCCTGATTCCCCAGATGCTGAGGTGTCCTCTCACAAAACTACCTTGAGTTCATTTCGCATACATTCCATATTATATTTATATGTGTCTCTGGTGCCACTCCTGTTAGAGTATAAGCCCCTTGAGGACAGGGATGGTTTCACTTTTGTCTTTGTGTCAACTCCCACATAGTAAATGCTTAATAAATTGTTGTGGATTGACTATTACTTGGGTAAATGAGTCAATTAGGACAAGGGAGGGAAAGTACAAACAATTGTCTGATCCCATTTTCTCTACTAAGCTTGTATTATCTTTGAATTGGAAAGGACAGAACAAATGCAGTAAACAGAGAGTTGAAATTTAAAATATAAATGAAGTGATGGTGGCTACATCGCAAAGAACACTTTGCTACACTTGCTGAGTTAAAGTACCAAGAGCAAGAAGAGCTATGTCCCAGGATATTTAAAGAATTAGTCACTGTGATTGCTGAGACGTAACCACTGATCCTTGAAAGACTGTGGAAAATAGGATGGATGACTCAAAATTAGAAATGGGTAAATACCCCAGTTTTCAAAAAAGAAAAGACAACAGTGTTCAAAGAATAGGCCTGGGGAGTTTAATTCTAGAATATATCATTAAAGAGGTGGTTTCTGAGCATTTAGAAAGGGCAGTAGTGATTACTAAGAACCAAAATGATTTCAGGAAGAGCATGTCTTGCCAAATTAAATTCTTTTCCAATTCTGGACAGGATTACTAAATTGGTGGATCAGTTGAATTCAATACTAGGATTTCAGAAAGAAAAATATATGACAAAATTTCTCATCCTTTCCTTGTTGACAAAATGAAATATATGGGCTAGATAATAGCATAGTCAGGTGGCTTTCAAAGTGGTTTAGTGAGCTATAAAATAGTTATTAATGGAGCAATGGTAACTTGAAGGAAACTCTAGTGCAAGTAAGTATCTGTCCTTGTCAAAGTGGAAAGAAGGGACTTGAGTTACGGGAACAAGGAAGATAATGGTTCCAGACACTCAGGGAAAGCCATAATCAAAGTTAGTGTGTCAGCACTTTTTATCTAGAAAAAAAATGGTAAGTGGACATCAAAACCAGTGGTATATCATTGACAGGAAAGCATGAATAGGTTAATTTCCTTCAAAATAAACACAAAATCAAGATTTATTGCAGAAAGAATCCCCAGAGAGCAGGGTAGGGTTCTATAGCGCTTACACTCAAACCTCGTGGCATGACTATGTTATCTTCTCTGAAGGCACAACAACGGGGGTGCAGGGGGGAGGGTGGATACAATAATAAAGAGTGCCTACGCTGGCCTACGTAGGTTTGGGAGTTTTTTCCTACAAGATTCAGCCAGATTTATCTGGGACTAAGCCAATTCCATAAATTAGGTCAAATAGTTTTTCTAAACCTAAAAGAGGAAAAAGTTGGCGTAGTTTGGAGTCTCTGCTTAGAAACAATGTTGTCAGTAGTTGGTTATGGGATTTCCATCCCTAGAATCTCTCTTGGGACCCCAATATTGACCACCTATGGATGAGGATATTTTCTGGCTGTCAGTGTTAGTAACCAAGTGGTAGGCTTCTCTTCCATTGGAGTAGATTTAATGAAATATGAGAAACTTGATTCTTGAGAACAAATGTGTGACAGAGAGACAAGAGTTACCAAGACATCTCTTGGTTCCCTTGATCACTGACTCTTCCTGAGTTGTGTAAAGTAGGAACCCCAAGTCTGTAGATGAAACAGATCTGATTGGGCTCCAGGATGCTAAGGAGTCTTCCTGTTCTCAATGGAAGGGAGCTTTATCAGTTTGACCCAATCCTCATCTACGGCACTGTGGTATTCTTGAAAGAAGACTGGACTTGGAGTCGGGAGGCCTGGAGTCTATTACCAATGCTATCCTAACCAGATAGGTAAACTGAAGAGATCATTTCATATTTCTTGCTCTCCATTTTCTATAAAAGGAATGGACTAGACCAGAAATTAGACTAGATAAAGTCCCTTCCAACTCTAACATTCAATGTCTATATCTATCAACCATGCCACTCTGTGTGTGCATGTATGGCTGCAGGTGTCTGATGGTGACCATTGATACCTAGTCTCTAATAGCCCGGTCTGTGCATATGCAAAAAGGAAGGATCAGCCCTCATTCCATGTTTTCCCCTAGAATCAAGAGAAGCAATGCAAATGGCTGCCATTCAGCAAGCTTGGGACAGACCAGGTCTGACAATGATAAAATGACATTTTGTTAAGGTGTGGTATCTGACAGATCTACCTCTTGCTTCTATCCTCTCATTGATATGAATTCATTCAAGGCAGGCTAAGAATGGAGTGCCCCTCTCCTGCTTAGATAGCCTAGGTGGGGTGAGGTATGACAGACAAAGGTTTGATATTCCCTACATTTAAAAAGTATACCCAGGAATCCACTAAAATCCCTTTACCCCACTGCTACCTCCTGGTCCAAATGTGAATTCCCTGGATAATATCTGAATCCTTGTACTAAATTCTCATTGTCCCACTGATCGAACTTCTGACCTTATATGTCTCAAACCCCAGGTTCTTCAGATAAGCAGTAAGGATCACTGAATTTAGGAATGATAACATTTGCACTCTGGAAATGCCCCTTAGGCTATATATCATACCACTTTTGGTTGAGAAACAGTATGTCATAGGATCATTGAATGTTAGGGTTAAACAGAAGCTTGGAGATCATCCGATCCAACCCTTTCATTTTATAGATAATGGAACTGAGACCCATTGAAGGGACATGACTTGCCCAAAGTCTTACAATAAGCCAATGGCAAAGACATGACCAGACTCAGGTCTTCTGATGCCATCTCCAGTGTTGTGGGTTACCCTTACCCAACGACAGATTCTGCTGAGGTTGAGAATTTTAAGCCAAAGACTGCCATTTGTGTGTTTCTTATCTCAGTTTTGTCATTCTTGAGTTGGAAATGAAAATAACAAGCAACTAAGGAAAACCTGAGAAAATATTATTACAAAGTACATTCAGAAAGCAAAAGCGACTACATCAGTGCATCCAAATAGCAGCAACTACTATTTCTTTGTCTCTAGATCCCACAGATGTTCCAGTGTCTCACACTGGAGGAGAGGCCTTTGATAAAGAGAATCCTCTGGGCGTCAGAAAACTCCCTGATAAACACTGTTTATAATGTTAGTCTGACTATCTGTGCCCAAAATAGAAGCCAACCTCTGTAATAACAGCTCTTCATCTTTTATCACCAAGTAGGCTGGAAAAGTTTTCTAAAAGACTGAAAATTCACTGCATGGGGAGGAGAGTTGTTCATTTAAGGGACCACCAGCCTAAGCAAACTTCTCCATAATCAGGGATACTGACAACCCTTCCCCTTCTTATCAGATATTCTGAGTGGGTCGCCTTCAGAATGGAAAGGAAATGACAGAGGGGAATAGTTCTCTAAAAAACAAAAGTAAGCTTTGTCCAGAAAGCTACTTCAAGGGAAGAAAAATAAATGGAAAATGTTAGTCACATAAAAGGAGGAGGTGTGGAATGGAGAGTTCAACATGGGGAAAAATTAATCTATTAATCCTACCTGGCACTGAAAGAGAGAAGAATGCTTTTCACTTGAGATTTTCAAAATGTTTGATTAACAGCACTCTACCCCAACCTTGCCCAGGAGGGGCATGACAAGTGTACTTACTTTTGTTCTCCACCTCAGAATGGGGAAACTGAGGAACAAAAGTGTTTATGGTAAGGAACTTTCCAACGATCACACACTAAATATGCAGAAAACCCAGGACTGAAATATAGTCATCCCAATCCTTAAAACTAGCAGCTGGAGCTCTCTCCTCTTCTTCCTCATGGGCCTCCCCAGGAAGGTAGCTACAACAAACACTTCTCTTGAGGACTACTATTCCATTACAAACCCTCCTTCCTGATGTAAGAAGGCACTTGGACTTAGTTTGCTGAGGTTAACACAATGACCTCATACAAGCTTTGGAAGAGACCCAGTGAGCAACAACGTTGCCCTCATTTCACAGATGGAAAATGTGAGACATATAAACAAGACTAAGTTACTGGTGTCCAATGATGAGTCAATAGCAGAAACAAATCTAGGAAAGAAAAGGGCCTTTTTGGCTGAATGCATAAGGAAAGGTAGGGACGAGACTCATCCTTTCATTCATATAAGTAGCTCCATGACAAAGAAAGTTCAGCAACTAGAAGTTATTCCTTTCTCTTCAATTTAGGATTAGAGAATCAAGGATTTAGAGCTAGAGGAAAACTTTGAGTCTGACTTCCTCATTGTACAGATGAGGACGCTGAAATCCAGAGGTTGTCATTTATCCAGCATGGTCCAGTCAGCATGTGTCAGTGGCAGGACATCAACCTATATCTTCCTGGTTCTGAGGTCAACTCTCTATCCACTATCCAGGGGTGGGGAACCTGCAGCTCCAGGCCATACGTGGCGCTCTAGGTTTTCAAGTGCTGCCTTTGACTGAATCCAAACTTCCCTGAACAAATCCCCTTAATAAAAGGATTTGTTCTGTGAAAATTTGACTCAGTCAAAAGGCCACATCCAAGGACCTAGCAGGCCACGTATGACCTAGAGACCTCAGGTTCCCCACCCCCGCTACCATCCTTCACCTTACAATATGACTAAATATATATGCACACATATATGCAAATGCAAATGTATACGTGTGTATGTGTTTATGAAGAGGCAGAATGCATTGTGATTAGAGTCAGTCTTAAAGCAAGGAAGACATGGGTTCAGATCTTGGTTCTGGCATATATTGGCTGTGTGACTCTGCGTAAGTTAACTTAATCTCTGTGTTCTAATCAACTCTGAAACTATAAGCTGCAAAATTATTCTAATTTGCACTGATATATACCAAGGAGTTAGCTATATCAATAAATTCATGAATCTAGTCCCTGTCCCTATGTAGATATAATAACTAGTATTAATATAGCACCTGAAGGTTTGCAAAGCACTGTACATGTTATCTCATTTGATCCTCACAAGAACCCAGTGAAATAGGTGCTATTATCATCCCCATTATGCAAATAAGGAAACTGAGGCTAAAAGAGGTTAAATGACTTGCCCAAGTCACACAGCTAGTAAATGTAAATCCAGTACTCTTAGGCACCTGGTTGCCTAGGATTAGATAGACAGACAGATAGACAGATAGATAGACAGACATGAAATATATATCTCTCATATATATACATATATATATAAAATATATGCTAAAACTGTTTAATTTACCATTCAAACTTTCCATATCTGTATTTCTGATTCACTGTATGTGTTTCTCACCTCTCGTTTCTACCTCTGTTTCTGTCCCTCCGTTTTTCTGTCACACACACACATAAACAGACTAGACTCACATATTCTTCAATACTTTCAATGAGTCGTCGCTCCTCCAGTACAGATTGTGATTCCCTTACAACTTAACCTATGCAATTCTTTTTCATGTTGTTGTTCAGTAACTTCTCAATCGTGTCCAACTCTTCATGACTCCAAGAAAACATTTTGTGCAAAAATGCTGGAATGGTTTGCCATTTCATTTTACAGATGAGGACACAAAGGCAAACAGGTTTAAATGACTCGCCCAGGGTCATACAACTAGTAAGTGTCTGAGGCCAGGTTTGAACTCAACAAGATGAGTCCTCCTGATTCCAAGCCTGGTGCTCTATTCACTGTGCCACCCACTTGCCCCCCCCCAATTTTTGCTTACATTTTTCCATAAAATTTAACCTGTTTATCAATCCTACCCTATTCTCTATAGGTCTTCTATTGGTCCTTTAAATATTTCATGGCTACCAGTACACCACTCAGGTTGTCCATCTATTATCTTTTGCTCATTCTCCATAAGGAGCCCACCTCCCTCTTTCTCCACTCCTACAGAGGATCACACTTAGACCTAGAAGGAACTCCAGAGGCCATGTCTTTGATAAAACTTCAATTCTTCAGTTCTAATCCTTACCTTTATTGGTAGTATGCTGCAGCCTATTCATACTCATCCTTCCTCTTTTCATTGTCTTTGGGGTCTTCTGTAATTTTGTTACTTTCAAGACTGAAGTGCTCCTCAATGTTCAGTTATATAGCATCACTGAGAGAAACTAATGTTAAAAGATAGTTTTGTGTAACAGAGAGCAGCTACTTAGAATCATTGAAAGCATGTATAATTCCCCAAATGTGATCCAGTTTGGGTCCATTTTATTATTCATTTGAAGCATCTGTCTAGGGTATATCACACAAAAAAAGAAAGTACGTGGGATGTATTTTTTGGCCACAGCAGTCCATGAATCAGGAAAAAACAATACTACAGCTGTATCTTAATGTCATAGACATGTTTCAGGGAAGCTGTATGAAAAAAATAGATTGTAATAGCAATTGAGTCCCATTTGTCAACTGAACATTTTAAATGTTTACTAACTGAAAGGACTCATAAAGTAAATTCTTTTGTAAAACAAAGAACCCTTTCCTCTGTCTTACAAGCCTGAACTTCCTATAATACCTTTCTATTAAGTACCTTTGATAAGGTTGATAAGAAGCATGATTCAACATAAAATAATTTAATCAGAGTTTTTGGTTAATGTGGGAAACTGTCCTTTACTACTTTCAACATCAGTGAAGGAAATAGTGGGAAAGCTCACTTAATCTAGAGAAAAAGAAGGTAGAATCATAGATTCTACAGCTTGAAAGCATACTGGAGATATTCTGTTCCAACACTCTCATTTTACAAATGTTAAAATTAGAGGCTTATGGATTTAAGAAATTTGCCCAAAGTCACATGGGCACTAAGTGTCAGAAGTGGGATTTGAAATCAGGTCCTCCAACTCTAAGACTAGTGAGCTTTACATTGTACCAGGTAAGAGAGGGGACTTTGTAGCATGGTCATGTGCAATTGGTAAGCAGAGTTCAGCCAGTCATAAAAGGGTTCATTTTGACTGTTAAGGGTAAGTGAATGCATAAAAGTATTGCCAAGAAATGTGGAACTGACCTTCTCTAGCCTGAGCTGTTTAGTATTGGACCTAGCTGGAGGTACAGGAGTAACCAAATGACCTGGGGAGAAAAAAAAGGGAAGGGAGGAGAGGGGAAAGAATGGAATGGAGAGAAAAGAGGACAAAAGATGAGAGGAGAGGAGGGGAAGGGAGTGGAGGGGAAAAAGAGGAGGGGAAAGGAAGAAGATGGAAAATATCTCTGCGATCCCATGATTATGCACTAGTCTAGCAAACAGATATTGCACTCTTTCTAAACAGGTGGTAGAAACTTGAGTATTACAGGTGTGCCAAGAAATCCTAACATCACACTGATAAATTAGGGGGTGATTATTTATGATACAAAAAGATTCTGTGCTTCACTGAGGAATGCTCTCACAATAGCTAGTTCCCTTAAACAGAACCTTCCCCTAGTTCTCCTCAAGTATTTTCATATCATTAAGTACAAAAAACTTGGATTTCCAGAGTCACAATCCATCAAAGGTCAGTCTGGAAAAAAGATAAAACATCCCTGAAAAAATCAAATTAGAACTCAAATTAGAAAAGTTCACTGGCAAATTTTTTTCCAGGAAAACATTTATTGCAAAGCAGGGTATACCAGTATAGTTCTACTTCACTGGAGAGAAGTGGGGGGCAGGGGGAGGGAATTGTAAAAATCAATCATGTTTACCAAGAGCTTTAAGATTGTCTAATGAAAGACAGATTCTGTTTCTTTTTTTAACGTACCAGCTAAAATTATGCTAGTTCCTTATTAAGCTATTTCCCTAGAATTACCAAATCTCAAAGTTGGAAGGTACCTCAGAGGTCATTTAGTTGCATTTATATTTAATGATTTTTTTTAATGGTCCATAATTATATCATCAAGAACTGAGTTCACATTATCTGTCTGGGGCTTATTTCTCAAGTTTCCCTCATTAAGTAGAACACACATCTGTTTCACCTAAAAAAATCCCTCATTTCCTGCTCCAATACGTGAAGAAGGGACTTTGTAAACCTTCATGGGCTTCTATGAATGTGAGCTGCTCTGAGATTCCAACACAGTCCAGGTGCTGAGGATTCCATAAGAGACTTCAGAACAAGGTACTGTTCTGACCCAAAAGCTTGAACAGTTAGATAATCCCAAACCATAAGCTGACTTTGGTGCCAAACATCAGCAGGTGAACAGCTAGGTAAATCAGACCCCATCCCTCTGTGCATCCTGGCACAGAAAGGACTTAGCCATGGAGATAGTCTGAACCAAGGTAAGCCAAGGGAATTCAATTTAATTTAAACTAACAGGCACTAACTGAGCATCTACTATAAACCAGTCTCCTTGCTAGGCACTGAGCATGCAAAGACAAAAAAATAATTCTTGACTTCAAGGAGCTTATATTTCAGCTGGGAGAAGTGGGAACAACAGATAAATAAACATATGCAAAATAGTTTTGGATTAGATTGTGATTTCACAAGTATAGGGAAATAGTGAGCTGTATCTGAAAGAAGCTAGAGATTCTGTGGCCAAAGGAACACATTCCAGCCCTGGGGACAGCTCAGGCAAAGGGTTGATGGCAGATGGAGTGTTAGGCACCGGGAGCAGAAAGTAGGAGAGTTTGACTAGAACGTAAAACACACAAAAAGAAGTGAAATCAACCTACAAAGGCTGGAGCCAAACTGCGAAGGGCTTTAAATGCCAAATGAAGAAATCCATGGTTGTTTTTTTTTTTCTATAGGAAAAGGGAATCACTGGAGTTGCTTGGGCAAAGGTGTGACATGGTAAAACCTGTCCTTGAAGAATATCAATTTGGCAGCTATGTGGAGAGCAAGAATCTAGAGGCAGAGAGGTCACAAGGAGACTTTTGCAGGCAATAAGGGGGTGAGAGGTGATGAGGGTCTGAAAAGGGTGTTAATCTTATGAGTGGAGAGAAGGGAACAGATACAAGAGGTGCTTTACAGGTAGCATTGACAGAACTTGGGAACTCACTGGATATGAGTAATGAGGCAGAATAAAGAGTTGTTGCCAATCTTGGTGACCCAAAGAATGGTGCTGTCCCCTAACAAAAACTTTCCCCATATACAGGATTATTCCCTACTAAAACATGCGTAAAGCTCTCCCATCTTGGGGAGGAGAACTTCACTTCACCTGATACCCCCTCAAGCCATCCTCCATTGTCTCTCCTCCCATTTGCAACTAAACATCTAGAAAAAAATCTGTATTTGCTCTCTATACACTTCTGCTTCAGTTGTCTTACATTCTTGCAATCTGGTTTTTGAACCTACCACTCTACTGAAACTGTTCTCTCAAACATTCCCAGTGATCTAAATGCTAAATTAGAGGTCTTTTTGTCAGCTCTCATCCTTCTCAATTTTCCTGCAACTTATGACCCCATCCTCCTCCTCTTCCTGGCCATTCTCTTCCACTGGGTTCTATGACTTTGTTTTTCCTGGTTTTCTCCTATCTAACTGACTACTCTTTCTTCACCTCTTTGTTCTATCATCACAATCCCTAAAAGGGAGCCTTTCCCCCATGGCTCTGTCCAAGGTCTTTTCTCTCCAATCTCTGCACTTCTTTGGAGAATCTCATCTGCTTCCAAGAGGTCAGTTATTGAATCTTTGCAGATGGTTCCTTTATCTAGCCTCAGTCACTCCCTGGAGCTTTAGGCCAATTACATTTCTAAGAACCTACTGGATCTCTCTCCATTTGGATATACTTTGGACCTCACAAATGCAATATTGTCAAAATTGAACTCGCTAACTTCCTCCTAAAATCTGACATTCCTCCAAATTTTCTACTTCTGTTGAGGGCAACACTATCTTTCCAGTCACCGCGGCTAAAAACTTCTGAATTGTCTTTGACTCTTCCCTCCATCAGCCTCCACAGTTAGTCTACTGCCAAGTCCTGTCGGCAAGCAACCTGTTGTCTTATTTCCACAGCATCTCTTACATCCATTTTGCCTCCATTCACACTGTACTATTTTAATTGTCTTATTCTTAGTTTCCCTGCCTCCTCTCCCACCTCTCTTGAATCTCTTCTTAATACAGCTTTCAGGGCAGATAGGTGGTGCTATGGATAGAACTTAGGTCCTGGAATCAGAAAGATCTGAGTTCAAATCTGACCTCAGATACTTACTAGCTGTGGGACCCTAGGCAAGTAACTTTACCCTGTTTGCCTCAGTTTCCTCATTTATAAAATGAAATGGAGAAGGAAATGGCACACCACTCTAGTATTTGCCAAGAAAATCCCAAATGGAGTCATGAAGAGTCTAACGACTAAAAAATTGCTGAACAACAACAATATACTTCTCAAAAAATCTAATAAAGGCATATGCTTGTCCATGTTATTTCTCTGGTTCAAAAATTATCGTGACTTCTCAGCCTCTAGAATAAGATAGGAGCTTTGTTCTCCAGAATTACCTCACTTTACTTCCCTTCACATAATTTACCCTCTAGCCAAAATGGACTACCTGGTGTTCCCCAAACTCAGCATGTTATTTCTCTTCTCCAGGCGTTTGTGGAGAATATCTTCCATACCTGAAACACATGCCCTCTTCATCTCTGCCTGTCAAAATCTTTCCTACTTTCCTATCTATATAAAAAGTTTAGGAGAATAATTTATACTTGCATCAAGTGTATCCTTGATAAGGGTATTAATGGAGAACAGCAATATTCCACAATAACATACATTTTTACTATCACAACATTCTGCTGAAAGATGTAGAGATCTAGATCAAGATCCCACTGGGTTCATTGATTATTGACTATTTTTAAAAAGCATTTGATTCAGTAGAGCAAAATACTTTCTTAAAGGCTCTACTCCAACAAGGTATGTCCTATGCATACGTCAAAAGTACACCTAACATAATTAATGCTCAACAACATTTGTTGAGAAACTGCAGGACTTGGCTTCAGATTGAATAGAAAAGAGGAAAGAATCCATAATGGCTCCCAAATTTCTATCATCAACACCTACAAATTCCACACAAAGAATCCCCACACTTTCTCTAACTTCTCTAGAGAAGGTGTGCACCATTCTCCTCTTGCCCAGTGACTGTTTTTCATTGTTAGGAAAGTCATGTTCATAGAATAGATTCACCTCCATTTGGTGGAAAAATTTAAAAGCAGAAGCATACATTGCAGAGATTATTACATCTCAACTGGTTAACTCTGCCTTTTTAATGTCAAACCAGTCCCATTTTACCCCTCCCTCTTTACCCCCAAGTGCTCAGGATAAAATTGGCAGCAAATATCAATGGGTTTTAGGAAGAATTGCAGGTCTCCCAACTTCATGCAAGCCTGGGGTCAGTTTTATAAGTGATGCAATTAAGTAGGAAGGGATAACATGATGCCTTCAGGGGCTTGGGGAGGATGGTGATGGGGGAAGGAAAAGAAAAGGTCCTTAAGCCAAACACTAGGCATAGGAAACATAACCTGGACAGTTTGATTTGAAAGTCAAATCCTCCCCATCCTCCACCACCACCACCTTTTCCATCCCAGAAAGAAAACATTTTCTCATGTCCTTCTTTGCTTTCCTTAAAAATTCCAGCTATTAGAGTCACCCTTCATAATTAAAAAGATGAGGAAGAGGAATATCTTTAGACTGTTCCCATTAGAATGCATCTATGTTAACTGGGAAGACAGAGAAGTCTTAAGAGTGAATTGGTTCCACTCCCAATACATTAGCAGGGTTTCATAGATCATTTTTAGCTAGCTTTTACCTGGTTATGATACAAGAACTTACTTTTAAAGGGAGAGAGAGGCAGAAGAGGTAAATTTCTATAGGGGAAAGTAAGGAAGTAATAAGCCCAGGAAAAGAAGTAGGACACTTACTGATGAGGCTATATCCAACTGAGCATCACAGAGGGAACCCATCTTGAATTACATAAAAAAACAGGGCAAGAGTGGGATTGAGGAGTGGGGGAAGGTTGCTCTCATCCCCTACCCTCTTTATTCTTGGTTATTCTCTCTCATACCTTTTCCCAAATCCTGAAAAATATGAAAAGAAATCCTTCTATTTGGGAAGAATTTTTAATAAAATATATGTATATATATGCATATGCATGTGTATATATGTATATACATATACATGTGTGTATGTGTATATACATATACATGTGAATATGTGTATATACACACACATGTGCATGTGTATATATACATATACATGTGTATATGTATATATAGCACCTCCTCTGGAGCCACTTGCCTAACTCTCTTTGAAAGTTTTGGACCCTACAAGGATGAATACTACTCTTCCCCTTGGGATTGTAGGGGTAACCCTGATTGGTTGTGGCTTCTTACAGTGCAGCTCCTGAGCCCTCATTCAGTATATTCCCTCATATATATTAAACAATTGACATTAATTTTTACACAAGAGATATTTACTGAGAAGGTACAGCAAGAACAGAAGTTATAAAAACAACTCCCAAGCTTGGGTCACACTCTCCTTTCATATAGAGAGAGAGAAAGGAAGGGAGGGAGGGAGCTCAAGCTTAAAGCACAATGATAATCGAGGGACATTTCCAATTGTCTTGAACTATGTCTTGCCACTGGACCCAAATGGATCTGGAGGAGAAAGCGCAGCTGGTGGCTTTGCACAACCCTCCCACTTAAATCCAATTCACCTGCATGTCATGGCATCACTTTCCTGATGTCATGGTCCTCTTCAAGAATGAAGGACAAATAACAATGGTAATGAGGCACATGTATAAAAAGTGGGTTTTGCCTATGGGTACCTCTCCACTCTTGTCCCCAAATGTTCCTTTTTTCTCTTTGTGGAGTCCTCATGAGGTTCACTTTGGGTATAACTCCCTGCTGAGCTCAGTGAATCAGTGTCTTTCTAGAGTTCATAGCTAGCATTTTTCATCACGAGGGGTCAGGGTCCCTGAAGCTACTAGCATCCTTTGGGTACTGTCTTTCCACTTCTGTCATCAATCATAACCATTCTAGTAGACTCTGCTACCACACACAGTTGAAGATGGCATCTCTGATGGCTTTGATGATGCTCTAAGTCCTCTGAATATTCATTTATTTAAGATTAGGAAATATAAACACAAAAGAAACAGAGGTGCCATGTGCTCAAAGACATATGGCAGCTAGGGGTTAGACCAGAAGTAACCACCTACCCTTCCCAACGTGAGAGTACAAAGCAATCCTCCTCACTCAAAAGTCACCTGAGGAGAGAATGAAAGATTGGTTGTTTGACCCTTTTATATGCATACTTAATCCCAGTTCATCCTCTGGAATCATCAGTCTCTCTACCCCCAACACCAATTAGAAGGCTCTTCATCATCACACAGCTAACTCTGAGTCATCATGTTTAAAACTCAACTCCCTACCCACCCCACCCCAACCCCCATCCCACAGATCCCTTGGATTGAGATCAGGCAGGAAATAACTGTGCATGCTTCAGGCATGGGGCCCTCATTGGCTAGTTCCTCCACTGTTTGTTTATGTGTTTTCAATTAAAAGGGGAGAGTGTGTACATGCATATGAAAATACATATACATATTTATTACCCACAAGTATGGTTGCTTATGACACTAAGAGAGCTGGGTACCTCTGTCCCACCTTGCTCTCTCTCTAGGTAGGTAGTAACACTAATCCCCTTAGTTTAAAGATTTAGGGTATTAGATTTAGCCAAACTCTTGACAATGCTTTTATCCACTAGGAGCTGGGGATGGGAAGGGGAGATGAGGAGGGAGAAAACTATCCATCTTCCCATCCCGGCTGCTTTTTGATGGAGTTTACTCACAATAGCCAGGTATAGCTATGTATAGTCCTTTAATTATAAAAATTAAAAAGGAACAAAAACCCAATACATTAAACATTCATTATAGACTGTAAGCCAATGGCCATTTCTGAGAGACAACCCAGATTCTTTGTCTCTAGAGAAGCCAAAACTCAGGATCTCAAAACAACACTGTTCAGGATCTCAAAGTCAAACCTTTCCTCATCTGTAGTCAGAGCTCAGTCCCTCCTCCAGCCAATCCCATAGGGAGTAAGCAGGCATCAACCCCTGGGTTATTCCACTCACTTTGAAAGCCTTGCCCAGGATCAATGTCTTTTGAGGTGACTAAGGGATTCACCCTGCCTTGGCTGTTCTCTCCAACCCTTGGCTTCAGCAGCAGTCTGGATTGCCTGATGATTCCTCTTCCAAATGACCCTAACTCCACACTGCCAGCAGCTACTAATTTTCTGTTGTGGCTAAACCTCCCACTTCTTACTCCATTGGCCACTAGCCCCTGAGCCTGCTCATGTCCAAAGGACACAAGCTTGCTATTAAAGTCTCATCAACTGAAGGTAGCTTTGAGGCCCAGATCAGGCAGCTTCTGTGCCGGTGGAATCTTGTCCCTCCCTCTCTTCTCTTTGACAAGTTCAGGAGTCCAGTCTGCAGACATCCCAGTTTGAAGTCTCAGTGCCATCCTCTGCTTCTCACTCTCATTACCATCCCACACTCAATCTATTGCCAAATCTCATCTTTTCTTCTTCCACAACATCTCCTACATGTCCCCTTCTCTTCCATTCACAGTCACCACCTTATTTCAGCCTCTCATCAATCAGGTAGTCAGTCAATAAACATTTATTAAGCTCCTGCTATGTGCCAAGCACTGTGCTAAGGGCTGGGGATACAAAAAGAGGCAAATGACAGTCCCTGCCCTTGAGGAGCTCACAATCTAATGGGGGGAGGGGCACAGTAAGCAAGCAAATTTATCAAACCAGCTATATACTGGATAAATAGAAAACAATTAAGAGAGAGAAGGCAATTAAGGGGTTGGGAACAGCTTCTTCTAGAAGAAGCCAAGCACTGAGCAAGAAGTGCTAATGAGTCAGTAGATCTTGAAAAATAGAGTAACTACCCCTTTCTCCTCTTTCTTGGCATCATGTGACTTTGGAACTTCCCATGAGGCATGGGAGAAGGTGACCTTCTCCACCACAGCAACATGTCTGTTGCTTTCAGGTAGCAGCTGGGGACTGGGGAAGAGGGAGTTCATCTTACTGAGGGGAAACTTCTGTTTTGAGGTTTGTTTGGTTATTATCACTTTTTTATCTGACCCTAGGTGACTAAACTTTAATACCAAGCAGAAAACAACTTTGTAAGCTAGAAAGGTCTGGAGATCCAGGGTCCTCAGACTATGGAAGTTGCACTTCAGAAGTTCCCCAGAGCTCTTTGAAAAAATAGCCACCAAGTATAAGCCTAGTCCCTGACATGGCTTGCCTGAAGATATCTACCTTAAGAAGGATAGTGAATAGCCTAGGTGAAATGTAAAAAGTTTATTCAACAATCCCAGCTTTATATTTTGATGATCTTAAGTCTCAATGTCCTGGAATATTCTAACAATAGTTATTACTGCTACTTGTTTTAAGTCTTCCCATTAATTGCTACTCCTGAAAGGCTTTGTATTAAGCATTTCTTTCACGTGTAGGAAATAAATACTTGTTCCATGTCTGGTATAAATTGGACATTGAGTACCTTTCTACTCCCTTCCCCTTTTGGGGAGATGCTGGACATGAGTCAAACCTAAGCTTTAAGTAATTCCTCTCCCAAGATGGGACATGAGGAGTTAAAGAAGGCTAGAAAAGGGATCTAACTCTTTCTTTAGGTGTTCAGGTTCCTCTGGATTGAAACCTATCCAAAATGGGTGCATCAGTCCAGAGCTTAAGAAGAGTCTCTTTGTGGAAATGGAGGGACCATGGTATCCCAGTCCTTTGGGCTCAGCGATGGTTATAATTATTGGACTTAAAATAAGTAAGTGAAGGGGAATGCCAAGATAATAGATGGAAGCCAGGAGTTGGGTAGCACCTTAGATGAGAAAAATGATTATTTCTCTTTTACGTTAATAACCAATTAATATGGGGGAAGGGGGAATCCAGGTTTTGAGTTTTTTTCCCTTCCTTCATTTGAATTTTAGTCTCTACAAGACTCTACAAGTCTCTCTTGTAACCTTGCCCAAAAATGTACCTCACCTGGACCATTTTATCTAAGTAGAATTCTAACCTCATCCAACTAGAAAACCTTACAAAGAGAATCTAATCTAAGTGAATTCCAGCCCATTACATTGTACTCCAATAGGCTTGGAAGTAGGGGATGGGGAAGGGAGGTTGGATCTTTTTGTCTAGATTGCCCAAGGCCAGAGGTAGTCTGAATAGAGAGGAATAAGGGTGACAAAACCAAAGTCAGTCCCCTAACCCCTCATTAGAATAGGTCCATCTCTCATTATAATATTCATTCACTCATTAATTGTTAACCAGAGGTGATTTCTGCCCATCAGAAACATCTACTTTTCCAAGGGTGTACACCCATCAAGAGCCTTCCATGAAGGGTCTTTGGTTTACTAGAGAAAGTCAAATGACTATCCTTTTACTAATTATTCATGAGTCATAATTCACTAAATGATTATTAATTATCCAGGAAGTATATCTCTCAGATTTTTCATTCATCACATAGACAAACCACCATTTTGGTATGGATGGAGAATTGTACTTTGTATAGTAGAGGAGCCTTTTGATAATTTTTTGGAGAAAACTAGGTGAGTTACCAAGAGAGGCTGTCAATCAATTCAAAAACTGTGGGAAGTGATCTTTTTCTAACAGGAAGTACCACAAAACATCTAGAATTCTGACTGAGTTGAAGATGAAAAGGGATGTCCTTAAGGATCATTTTCTATGCGCATGTAACAATACCTGTCAAGGCAGTAGCACAATTTAGAGTATTCGAGGGAAGAATAAGAAAGGTTCAGGAAACACTCCTCTACCCTCTCCATCCCCTCTTCTCTCCTCTAGGGTTCAAGGAAATCTAGAGTGAATTTGAAAGAAAAAGGTGGGGGGAAGTAGAAAGAAGAAAGTCAGAGCAATCAGGTGAAAAGGTGATTTTGTCTACTTTTTAATCAAGACTTTCCTTACTACCCCAATGTCCCACTCCCACATACATATATACAGAAATAGCCTCTTTTTCCCCTAAGTGATCAGCACCACAGAACAATGCTGCACAATGTGTTCTCCTGAAATCAAGAGATGAATAAAGTTATTGGTACAGAGTATGTAATCAAAACACCTGGAATGGGGGATTGCAAAGAGGATCCAGTCCCTACTAGTTCTTCCTGGTATTAATCCCCATGCGGGCCTGGTGAACGTGCTTCCAGGGATCAATCAGTAAACATTTATTGAGTGCTTACTATGTGCTAGGCACTGTGCTAAATGCTAGGGCTGCAAAAAGAGGCAAAAGACAGTCCCTTCCCTCAAGGAGCTCACAATCTAATGGGGGAGAACACATGCAAACAAATATGTGCATACATGACAAATAGGAAATGATTAAAAGGGGGAAGGCACTGGAATTAAGAGTAGTTGGGGAATGATTCCCATAGATGGTGGAATTTTAATTGGGACTTAAAAGAAGCTAGGGAGGTTAGTAGGCAAAGCAGAGCCGAGGAAGGTGAGTGTTTCAGGAATAGCAGGCAGCTAGAGAAAATGGTGGGAACAGAGAGACAGAGTGTCTTGTTTGTGAAACTGCCAGGAGGCCAAGGTCACTGGATCAAAGAGTGTGTGCTGGGAAATAAGGTGTAAAATGGCTAGGAAGGTCCAGTGGAGAGGCCCTGCCCCTAATGCAGAGCATGAGCAGGCATCCTAACTGCTTCCTGTTGGCTCATTGAACCGGGACAAAAAGACTTAATTGGCTGAGCTAGAAGGGGATGTGCATACAAAGATCTTGAACAAGCAAAGTTTTCTGTCTTCCCCAGGTGATTTTCAAGTGAGGAAAAAGAGCTATGACAAGCAGAAGAGGCAGCAGTGGCAGCTGTTTTATCTCACTAGGCAGTGAATACATGGTGCCACTCTTTCTGTCTCTTTTCAAAGCTACCTTTATCCCTTTCTCAAGAATATATCAAGCTAACTCTCTCCCAGGATCTTACAAGACTTGTGCATGGTTTAAAATGACCTCTCTCCTGTGCAAGCTTTGATTCAAGGGGTTGCTTTATGACTGCTAAGGTTGCTATGTCATGGATCAGGTTATCAATCAATAAATCAATCAAGTATTTATTAAGCACCTACTATGTGCCAGACAGTATGCCAGGAACAGAGAATGAAATAATCCCTACCTGCAATGACTTTTTAATTTCCGAAAGGATAGAAGAGCCACCAGGGGTCATAGAATCTATAGCCGAGTTCTCCAGCAGCCATATCAGCTGAGCACAGGGGTAGCCTTCCCCAAGAAGCAACCTGCTTGATCCAGTCCAGCAGAGAATTGTCCTAGCAGTTGACACCATCTTCTTCAAAAAACAGAGTGACTCATCCATAAGTTAAACATTAGATAGATATGAACATAATGGGAGGGAGTGTTGGTGCTCTTTTGTCTGTTCTCTCCAGAAACTGAGTAGCATGGGACAAGGAAAAAATGCCCTGGTTCAAAACATTGCTTTTTAATTCCTGTTTTTACTTTACCTTCTCAGTAAATCTCTCTTTGCAAAAACTAATTAGTGTTAATTAGTGCATTGGTGTTGAGAATTCATTGAGTTAACGGATATTGAGAAGATATGAAATGGTGGTGATAATGGGGAAAACTGGATGGGAGGTATGTGAGTGATTATAGAAATTCCCACAGCCCTTCAAGTGTCAAGATAGTGTCAACTGTTGGAACAATTCTGAGCCATTCCTTTCTAGGAAAATATTCCTTTCCAGGAATCCCCTGAAGGGAGATGGTGCTAGTCAAATTCTGGGGAACCTATATGTTATTCAAACAGGGTGGGAGAGAATAAACTTAAGGTTGATATGTTACTCACATACTTAGCTCTGAGGCATCTTTACAGATTACAGTGTGGTCTAGAGTGCTGTACTTGGAGTGGGTAAGATCTGAATCTCGTTTCTGAAGCATAATAGATATTTGACTATGGGAATGCCACTGATCTGAGCCTCAGTTTCTTCATGTCCAACAGGATATCATAATACCTGATGTACCTACCTCAGAGATGTACTCATTAGAAATCTGCTCAGAGCCTCAGTTTCCTGATCTGTAACTAGGTGGCGCAGTGGACAGAGCATTGGGCTTGGAATCAGGAAGAGTCCAAATCTGGCCTCAGACACTTACTAGCTGTGTGACTCTGGGTAAGTCATTTAACTCTGTCTCAGTTCCTCATCTTTAAAATGAGCTAAAGAAGGAAATGGAAAATCACTCCAGTATCTTTGCCAAAAAAAACCCCAAATGGGGTCATGAAGAGTCAGACATGATTAAAACAACTCAACAGAATGGAGATAAAATACCTGAAGTATTATAATACCTGTCTCACAGAATTGTGATAATAGGCATGTGGAATGCTAATCAAATATTAAAGCATAGTATAAATGTCAGTTGTTATTACATATGGTATAGGGTCTTAGAGCAGGTTTTCCTGATACTTAAGAGGCTTGATTAACCTTGATCAACAAACTGGAAGGAACCCTGAGGTAGTCATTAGATTAGGGTCAACTCAATGGATGGCTTGGAGTTGTCTCAGGCTAGATCACAAAGCTAAGAGCTGGTGCAGGTAGGTACTGTTGAAGCATAAAAGCAGAAGGCAAGGGTCACTTGAGGTGCCAGCCTTCAGCTGGCAAAGGATGGGGCCACTGTAGTCTATGCCAACTGCATCTCTTACTTTGCCAAGTGTTCCTCTCAGCCACAATAAGGCATTGTTGAAAATGCCTGCAAAACCACAGATGGATAGAAGAGCCTTCCCCCAAACTAAACCCTACCCATAACTCTCCCCTCTTCTCCCCACCCCCACCATAAACTCAAAGCAGAGAAACCATGGAAACAGCAAGGAAAGGAAAGGAAATGAGAGAAACTGGGTAATTCATTTCAAAGCTATCAGCCTCATTTCAAAGCTACCTTTAGCCTTTTCTCCAGAATACACCAAGCTTAGCTCTCTCCTGGGATTTTACAAGACTTCTGGATGGTTTAAAACAGCCTCTCTCCTGTGCAAGCTTTGATTCAAGTGGTTGCATTATAGCTGACAAGGTTGCTATGTAATGGGAGACAGAGTTTAGCCTTAGTGCACTAAACAAAAGACCTACAACTCAGAGCCTCTAAGTACAATCCTGAGTGAGCAAGAAATACACTTGTGGCACTCCCATCTACCGCAGTGATGTGTAGATAAATATTTAACAACTATGTTTTCTGGGGGGAAAGTATATATAGATACATGCATACATATATGCATAAATCACCTTTAATATGCATTAATATTTTCTACATTACTTAAGTGTAGATGACAAAACAACAAATCAAGCCCTGATATATATCACTCGCTGATTTCTGAGATGTAAATACGTTCACCAGAGACTTAACGATTAGCTCTCTCCAGCCATGGGTGCTGTCTCCAGCACACTCCTTCATCTGTTCACATACCTGTTGTGTGAAATAGTGAGGGAAGATTGGAGACAGTATGGTATGGTGTGTGAGATGAAAAAGCCTTGCACTGGGACTCAGAAAAGTGGAGTTCTAATAATAATTCTTACATTTCACTAGCTATATATGAATTTGGACAAAAGATCATACCTGATGACTCAGTTTCCTCATACATTAAATTAGAGAATTAGACTAAATGATGCAATGGGAAGTAGTATGTTTCAGTAGAAAGAATTCTAGTTCTGGACTCAGAAGGTCTGGGTTCACATCCCACTTAGTACTTTTGAGACCTTGAGAAAGTCACTTAACAATGCTTTTGATTCCTCATCTGTAAAGGGAGAGGGTTGAACTAGATGGATCCCAAAGTCTCTTTTTTACCTCCAATATATTTTACTTATCTCATTAAATATTTCTTAGTTAAAAATAAAAAAAATTTTCACATTTGTTTTATTTTTAATTTTGAGTTCCAAATTCTCTCCTTCCCTCTCTCTCCTCCCCATTCCTTGAAAAGGCAAAGCAGTTTGATATAGATTATACTCAAATGGGATCACAAAGAGTTAGACATGGCTGAAATGACTAACAGTAACAAAAACATACATGCAAAGTCACTCAAAACATATTTCCATATTAGTCATGTTGCAAAAGAAAACAGACAACCCCCCCAAAAAAAAAACCCCAAGAAAAATAAAGTTAAAATGCATGCCTTGATCTACATTCAGACTCCACCTGGGGGTGGATAGCATTTTTCATTATAAATCCTTCAGAACTGTCTTGGATCACTGTATTGATCAGAATAGCTAAATCATTCATAGTTGATCATCATACAATATTGCTGTTACTGTGTACAATGTTCTCCCGGTTCTAATCATGTCACTTTGCATCAGTCCATGTAAGTCTTTCTGGGGTTTTCTGAAATCATTCTGCTCATCATTTCTTTTTTTTTTTTATTTATTTATTTAGTTAGTTATTTATTTAGTTATTTATTTAGCTTTTTACATTCATTTTCACAAATTTTTGGGTTCCAAATTTTCTCCCCTTTTCTCCCCTCCCCCCACCCCAATACCCCAAGCAATCTAATTTTCCCTATCTCCAATCTGTCCTCTCTTCTGTCATCCCTCCCTTCCCTTGTCTCTATCTTCTCTTTTCTCCTGTAGGGCCAGATGACTTTCTATTCCTCATTAACTGTATGTCTTCTTTCCTAGTTGCAACAACAATACTAAACAATTGTTCCTAAAACTTTGAGTTCCAAATTCTCCCCATCCCTCCCTCCCCACCTATTCCCTTTGGTACGGCAGGCAATTCATTATAGGCCATATCTGTGTAGTTTTGCAAATGACCTTCCTGATAGTCGTGTTGTGTAAGACTAACTGAATTGCCATCCCTCCTAACCTGCCCCTCATTGTTTCTCTTCTGTCCTTTGATCCTGTCCCTCCCCAAGTATTGACTTTCAATTACTCCCTCCTCCCTTTGCCCTCCCTTCCATCATCCCCCCCCCAATATCTCCTTCTCCCCCGCTTTCTTATACTGTAAGATAGGTTTTCATACCAAAATGAGTGTGCATTTCACTCCTTCGTTTAGTCAAATGTGATGAGGGTAAACTTTTGTTTATTTGTTTGTTTGTTTTGTTTTTTTTCCCCTCAACTCTCCTCTTTTTCCCTCCACTAAAAAACATCTCCTACTTGCCTCTTAAATGACATATAGTTACCCCCTTCCATTTCCCCCTCTTTCCTCTCACTACATTTCTCTCTCACCATTTACCTTAATTTCTTTTAAGGTATGGTCCCATCCTATTCAGTTCAATCTGTGCTCTCTGTCTCTGCATGTGAATGCATGTGTGTATGTGTGTGCATGCGTGTACATGTGTATGTGTGGTCCCACCAACCACCCAGATACTGAAAAGTTTTAAGAGTTAGAAATATTGTCCTTCCCTGTATGAATGCAAACAGTTCATTTCTGGTAAGTCCCTTAATACTTCTCTTTGCTGTTTACTTTTGCATGCTTCCTCTCATTCTTGTGTTTGAAAGTCAAATTTTCTTTTCAGCTCTGGTCTTTTCATTAAGAATGATTGAAAGTCCTCTGTTTCATTGAAAGACCATATTTTCCCTTGAAGTATTATACTCAGTTTAGCTGGGTAGGTGATTCTTGGTTTCAGTCCTAGTTCCTTTGCCTTCTGGAATATCCTATTCCACACCCTTCGATCCCTTAATGTAGAAGCTGCTAGATCTTGGGTTATCCTGATTGTATTTCCACAGTACTGGAATTGTTTCTTTCTAGCTGCTTGCAAGATTTTTTCCTTGAGCTGGGAGTTCTGGAATTTGGCCACAATGTTCCTAGGAGTTTCTCTTTTTGGATCTCTTTCAGGTGGTGATCGATGGATTCTTTCAATACTTATTTTGCCCTCTGGTCCTAGAATGTCAGGGCAGTTTTCCTTGATAATTTCATGCAAGACGATGTCTAGGCTCTTTTTTTGATCATGGCTTTCAGGTAGTCCCATAATTTTTAAGTTGTCTCTCCTTGATCTATTTTCCAGGTCAGTTGTTTTTCCCATGAGATATTTCACATTCTCTTCCATTTTATCGTTCTTTTGGTTTTGTTTGGTGATTTCTTGGTTTCTCATAAAGTCATTAGACTCCATCTGTTCCATTCTAATTTTGAGAGAACTATTAAATTCAGTGAGCTTTTGAGCCTCTTTTTCCATTTGGCTCATTCTGCTTTTGAATGCCTTCTTCTCCTCATTGGCTTTTTGAACCTCTTTTGCCAATTGAGTGAGCCTATTTTTCAAGGTGTTAATTTCCTCAGCATTTTTTTGGGTCTCCTTTACCAAGATATTGACCTTTTTTTCATACTCTTCTTGCATCTTTGTCATTTCTCTTCCCAGTCTTTCCTCCACCTGTCTAACTTGCTTTTCAAAATCCTTTTTAAGCTCTTCCAAGGCCTGAGCCCACCCAACACCCCCCTGGGGTGTCTGGGGTACTGAGGCCCCCGCCCTCCACATCTTTCCCTGATGGGAAAAATACGTTCTCGTCCTCCCCATCAGATCCGAAGGTCGGGATCATTTGCATTTGTTGGAAAAAACTCTCTAAAGTCTTATTTTTCTTCCCCTTTCTAGGCATTTTCCCAGCCAGTTACTTGACTTCTGAGATTCCTTTCCACCCCCGCCTGGATCCGCCCAGCTAGTGCTTGGCCTCTGAGATTCAAATGCGCTTTCCCGCGGCAAGCTTTAGTTCTGGCGCAAGGGTGGGGGCAGGGCCGCCTTCTAAGCCTGGGCCCTCAGGGGCTTTCTGCAGAGACTTTCAGGAACGGAGCGGGTGGGGGGCCCCGCCTGCTGTGCTCAGTTCCCTTGGGGGTTTTATTCAGAGGCGTTCAGCAGTAGAGCAGGGTGGGGGGCAGGGCCGTCTGCCCTGCTCGGCTCCCTCAGGTTGGAAAGACCTTCAGTATTGAAGATCCTACCTGCTGCTGGGGGATTCCTGAGTCCCGGGCCGTTGCCGCCTCAGCCGCCCGCCCACGCCTCTGCCTCTGCCGCTTCCTGCCCCCGTCTCTGCCGCAGCCGCTTCCTCCCGAGGGGGCCCAAGTCACGGAGACGCTCCGCTCCCCTCCCCTATCGCAGCTTTCTTTCTTACTGACCTGTAGCTTCTGTGGGCGGAGGGACTTTCCCGGCTGCCGGAGCTTCCCCCGGAGCTTTCCTCTCTGAAGTCTGCTCGGGTCAGCTTCTCTGGGGCCGTGGCCAGGGGTGGGGGTGGGGTCCGCTTTCCGGGGTGCGATGGACCCCGGGGACGGCTCTCCAGGGTTCAGTGGAACGGAAATCTCTTCCCCTATGTTTATGCACCCCCTGCAGAGATTCAGAATTTATGGGGATCTCCTTTTACCTCAATTCCATGGGTTGTGGGCTCGGAGCTCGTAAATGTGCGTCCTTCTACTCCGCCATCTTGGCTCCGCCCCCCTCATCATTTCTTAAAACACAATAATATTCCATTACAATCATATGCCATAACTCATTCAGCCAATTCCCCAATTGATGGGCTTCTCCTCAATTCACAATTTTTTGCAATCACAAAAATATATGGTATACACACATTTGTACATATAGGTCCTTTCCTTTATCTTTGATCTCTTTGGGATGCAGAGCACTGTTGCTGGAGTTGTTACTAAATCCAACCATTCCAGAGAGCAATTTGGAATGGTTGGATTTAGTAATAACTCCAGCAACTGTGCCAATTTTTCTACATCTCCACCAATATTTGTCATTTTCCGTTTTTGTTATATTACCCAATCTGGTAGGTATGAAGTGGTATCTCAGAGTTGTTTTAATTTTCATTTCTCTAATCAATAGTGATTTACAGAATTTTATATGAATATAGAAAGTTTTGATTTCATCTACAAACTGCCTGTTCATATCCTTTGAACATATATACCAATATATCAGTTGGGGAATGACTCATAAATTTGACTCAGTTTTCTATAAATTTGAGAAATTTCTTTATTATAGAAATTTGCTGTAAAATTGCCCCCAGTTTCCTACTAATCTTGGCTGCATTGGTTTTATTTGCAACACTCTTTAAATTTAATATAATCAATTAAAATTATTCATTTTATATCCCATAATGCTATTTATCTCTTATTTGATCATAAATTCTTCCCTTATCCATAGATCTGACAGGTACATTTTTTCCATGTTCTCCTAATTTGCTTATGTTATTATCATCCTTTATGTCTAAATTTTTATGTATCCATTTTGATCTTATCTTGGTATACAATGTGAGGTGTTGGTCTAGACCTAGTTTCTGTCAAATTGCTTTCCAGTTTTCCCAGTGATTTTTATCAAATAGTGAGTTCTTGTCCCCAAAGCTTGGATATTTGGGTTCATCAGTGATCATTTTCTATTGTGTATTATGCACCTAATCTATTTCATTGATCAACCTGGATGTCAACAGTATATTTTAGGGGAAAAAATGAAGTCTATATCATCTCTTTTGAGCTTTTCTGTTATCCTTCTGGACAAAGCTGCTTCTCTGCTATTCTTGGGCCACCGAAGCAGTGCTGAGTCATTTAAATAAAGCATTTAAATAAAACCTTTCAGTTAAATAGCAGTTTTAAGTCTGGGGCATGAAGTGTTCTAGATCTCCTCCTTTGGCTGTGTGCAATGTTAAGCTAGGTCAGTGACATATACTTTCCTAAAATCATAGAAATGCAAGATTCTTAAGGCTGAGTCTCTGGGGCTCTGTGAAGCCTTTACTTCACTCAGTAGAGGACCACATAGTTAGACCCCTGAAGAATTTCCTCCTTTCTCAAGTTCTAGATGGGTTAATGGGTAATAAGCCCAAACAACTCTCACACAGGCAAAAGCACCCTGCTTTTACTCCAATCAACTTTCAGAACAACTGTGAGATGTTGCTGTCTTCAATTTAATCTCAAGTTCTAGATGACTCTAAACATCAACAATCCAAGTCAACTCTATACAACAAGAGAATCGTGCTTTTCTTCTATCAGTTTCCAAAAGCTAAAAAGATTTCTTCCAATAAGCTCCCAACAGCTGCAGATCCTGCTGGACTTCAGTCCACTCTCAGCTGGATCAAAAGGAAATAGCTACTCTTCTGATTCTCCCTTGCTCTGTTTTTCCAGGTAGCAGGGGGATGGTCTCATTGTCTACTTCTCTGGTTTTTAATGCCTCAAATCAGGACCTCTATCAGGTTAAACTCAGGTTGAAAAACCCGAAGTTCATAGTTCTGTCAGACATAATACAAACAATATGCATTTTCCACAGCATTCCCAAATACCTGTGATTTATAGTTTTTCATCTATATCCTTTAAAATTCTAAAAAAAAAAAAGGTCATGTATAAATGAACCGATGGACATTAACATCTTGAAGCTAAGTGGTACAGTGGATGGAGCACTAGACTTGGAGTCTGTGCTGCAAATCCTGTCCCTAATGCTTTACCAACTGTGTGACTTGGGGCAAGCGACAACCTTTCTCAGCCTTAGTTTCTATCTCCATCTCATGAGGACGTTAGAGAATCAAATGAGATAACACATGTGAAGCATTTCAAAACCATTGAAGTACTATGTATATGGAGTTAGTATTATTACAACCACCCTACTTTCAGTAGGTTTTTGTGACTTTAAGCTGTTTTCAAAAAAGGTCCTCTTTTATGAGGGGTACCTTTTTATGAGAGGTAACTTTCAGTTCCTCAGAACTTTCAAGCTGTTTTTCTCATATGACTAACCCATTTCTTTATCTCTTTATATTTTATATATTTCTTTATATTTTGGCAAATATAATGTCCATACACAAAGGATGAAGTATCTTCTACAATGCTGTCTTCCTCTCTGTATTAAAACTATTGTCTTCAAGACTCTGGCTCCCATGCCTAAATTGTTCAAAATTGTGTATACCTTTTGACCCAGCAATACCACTACTAGGTCTGTATCCCAAAGAGATCAAAGAAAAAGGAAGAGGACCTATATGTACAAAAAATATTTATAGCAGCCTTTTTTGTGGTGGCAAAGAATTGGAAATGGAGGGGATGCCCATCAATTGGGGAATAGCTGAGCAAGTCGTGGTATATAATTTTGAATGGATGCTATTGTATTATAAGAAGTGATGATCAGCATGCTTTAAGAAAAACCTGGGAAGACTTACATGAACTGACACCAAGTAAAATGAGCTGAACCAGGAGAATGTTGTATACAGGATCAACAATATTGTTTGATGATCAACTGTGAATGACTTAGCTATTATCAATACAATGATCCAAGACAATTCTGAAGGACTTATAATGAAAAATACTATTGACCTCCAGAGAAAGAACTGATGCAGCTTAAATACAGATTAAAGAATACTATTTTTACTTTCTTCATTCTTCTTGCTTTTTGTCTCCATTTTCTTTTGCCACATGGCTGATAATGGGATTATTTTGCATGACTGCACATGTCTAACGTATATCAAATTGCTTTTCTTTTCAAAGACAGAAGAGTGAAGGGAGGGAGGGAAAGAATTTGAAACCCAAAACTTTTTTTAAAAGTTTAAAGTTTTCATTTATATATAATTGGGAAAATCAAAAAAAAACTAAATGAAAAATAGACTCTAATTCCTCCTCACCCAATTCTAATATTTGAGGGTTGAATGAGTTCATGTTTACTTCCTCCAACCCACCAACACTGGCATCAACCAAAAGTTGGTATTTGTTAGATGATATCTCCTATAAAAGACGGAGGAAAGGAGCACATGACTAAAGCTTGCTGAAACAATAGAAGTCTTTTGTTCAGGATTATGCCTGGTATACCTTCCAAGAGGAGAGAAATGCAATAATTTAATACTCTGACAGTCAGCTTCAGCAAGACATTTACCTAACAAGGTAACAGGGCTTCTAAATCCAGTTAAGAAATCAATTGATTTGTAGATTTGTCTTTTATTCTGTGTAATAAGGAAGAAAAAAATGCCTCAATACCCTAAGCAAGCAAAACAAAACCTTTTTTTGCTTCTGTGAGCCAAGGAGATGGTTCTAGGTGGAGCAGAAATGATGCTTTATGCCATAAACAAACAAAAATAAATCTCAAAGAATTTTTTCCTTCTGCATCAGATTTTGGTGCTTTAAAAAAAGAACAAACATATTTAACTTCTTTGCTGGCCATTTTTAGCGTACTGAACTGTGATGTTGAAAGCATCTGTTTACAGGAAGAGCCAGCCTTTGAGTCAAGAAATTAAGCAATTCTTCAAAAGAGATAAGAGAAACATTTGGAGGTTCTTGACATGAGTTCAAGGGCAGGTAGGTGGTACAGTGGATATAGTACCAGACCTGGAGTCAGGATGACCTGATTTCAAATCTGGCCTCAGACACTTACTATCTGTGTGACCCTGGGCAAGTCACTTATCTCTGTTTGCCTCAGTTTCCTTATCTGTAAAATGAGCTAGAGAAGGAAATGACAAACCACTCCAGCATCTTTGGGTCACAAAGAGTTAGACATGACTGAAATGACTCAACAGCAACATCAACCAGTACTAAAGCACTAATGTCTGATAGAGCCAGAGTGGAAATTCTGGGATTTTCACACAGTCCTTCAACATCTCTTTCATGAAGGTTACCAAGCTGAAAAACTCAAAGCCCCACAAAACTAAAAAAAAAAATGAACTTTAAATGACTGGTTTTGTACTATCCTCACTCCATACACCTTTTCTCCATAATTGGCATTGAGGAAAAAGTAGGGAGTGACCAAATTCTGCTACTGATTGGAATCACAAGAGAGGACATGGCATACCTTTCAAGCACCAGAAATGGAACCTAAAGGTGCAAAATCAAAGTGTCAGAGAGAAGAGATGACAAAGGAGGCAAGATGGCCAGTATGGCAGAGTTTCTCTCCACATTTGGTGAGCCTAAGCCTGAATAAGCAATAAACTAGCCAGAGCAGCTAGGTGGCACAGTGGATAGAGCCCTGGGCATGGAGTCAGGAAAATTCATCTTCCTTAGTTCAAATCTGGCCTCAGACCATTACTAGGTATATGACCCTGGGCAAGTTACATAACTTGGTTTGCCTTAGTTTCCTCATCTATAAAATGATCTGGAGAAAGAAATGGTGGAACACTCCAGTATTTTTGCCAAGAAAAACCCCAAATGGGGTCATGAAAAGTAAAACATGACTGAAAACAGCTGAACAATGAGAAAAGCCAGAGTAAGAAGCAGTTGGAGAGTTTCTTCCAGCAACAGAATGCTGAATGAAAAAGCTAGTCCACAGTTTAGTAGAAATGTCTCCTCTCAGGAAAGCCATCCTAGAACTGCTGGTGGTTACCATCACTATCCTGGTATTTTCAGCTTCAAACCAGAACTGACAAAAATATTAAACCAGCCTTCCTCCAGAAAAGATTAACAAAAACCCTGAGAATCTTCATTAATTTGCTTCAGGGACTTAAATCCCCTTTGGGAATCTGTAACAGACTCTATTCAAAAACACCCATACCAGCACCCTACTGCAGCAGAATGTTTGGCAAATGATTAGCTGCTTCACTTTGCATCTATTTTTCACATTGAACAGCAGGAACAAATATATCATAAATCAAGCTTTTCCAAATAAAGGGAAAGTCATTGTGTCAGACTCCCCACCCAGCCTCGCCCAACAGACTAGGTTAACTTGAGCAGGTTGCAGGTTAAGTGCCATAAACAGACATAAACTGAAAGAATGAATTCCAGGAAACACTAACCAACCATTTCACTCATAGTTAATTAACAATTATAATTAAATACCTAGAATTCATATCAGGGCTTATCTCTAAAACCCCAAAGCCTTTCACAAAGACATAAGTCTGGTCTACCTTGCCTTATGTGTCTGTACACACACACACACACACACACACACACACACACACACACGTTACCCGCTTAACACCTACAATCCCTCCCCTACCTCCTGGAAGCTAACGTTCTGACTGGGCAGTTTCTCCCAAACCCTCTATTCTGGTCTGCTCTTAGAACTCTTCAGGAGAGGAGGCCAAACCTCTTCTCCAGTCAATCCCTGCAGGACTTAGATACCCACAACATGAAGAGATTTTTGAGGGAATATGGCAAAAGACAACTCTGGGCTAAGAAGCAAGATGGAAATTCTAAACTTTCAGGGCCAGAATTTAAACTTGTCCCATGGGTGCTGGGCTATTCATGATGTATTAATGTTTTTTATTAATTTACTCTGAAAGCCAAAGCATGGATTTTTTAAAAACTTTTTTTATGATAAGGAAAATACAAAACACAGAGAGGCGAGAGACTTGTTCAAAATCATGCTGCAATATAGGAACAAAACTAGACGGTTGACCTGACTTCCATCCTTGACATTCAAGCTACAAGCCACACTGGTACAGAATGGTACCAGTCTAAACCTACAGCTGTTGCTACTGACAAAGACTGCCATTGTTTCCATGGTAACCGAGGTAACACACTAAAAGCCTGAAAAGTTAGATGTTTGAAAATGGGTGTGCCTACTGATTTTTTCAAGGACATTTCCTTGACTGGTTCTTGACAATTAAGAAACCTCATGCTTCTTTAAAAGAAAATAAAGCTGACAAAGTAAATGTTCAGAAATCTTCAGGGGTTTCCTATTGCCTATGGGATAAAATACAAGTTCCTTAGTCTGAAGTTTTAAGGAATTTCACAGCTGACTTCCAACCTATTTTCCTATACTTGTTCCACATTTCTTTCCTTTCCTCTATCTACATTCTTTCCAAACTGGCCCACTTGCTATTCCCAGAACTTAAAATTCTATTTTCTACTTCCATTAACTTGCAGAAACAATCCTCTGTGTCTAGAAATACATTCCCTCCTCATCTCTATCTCTCAGAACCCTTCTCTTTTTTTAAGGTTTGGTTGCAGACAGACTATAGAGCCAGATAAGCAATGATCTGACAACTTACTGCTTATGAGACCTTGAGCAAGTCCCAACCTTCCTAACCTTGTTCCCTTATTTATAAAATGAAGAAACTGGACCAGACGACTGCTAAGGTTCCATTCACTTCTAGATCTGTGATACTTAAGATAGGGACTATTTTTTTCTATTTTGTCTTTGTAGCTATATCTGTATACTTCATAATTATTTTAATTGAACTGAATTAAAACTATGTTGATGGTGGGGAGGGGAGGGTTTAGAGGTGCAAGGGACACATTGATTAATTTATGACAAGATGAGGAAATTGGGAGAATTCTGGGAAGATACAGGACCACAGAGAGGGCAGGGTCTTAAAGGAGAGGAAGAGCAACAGGAGCCCAGCTTGCCACCATGATCACATATCAGAAACTAAGGCAAATATTCATCCCATATGGATTAAATTTATATGAAGCATTGGAAGTTTCAAGGCACCGCGATCCCAAATATATTCTCTGAAATCCTGTTAAGGGTCAGCAAAAGGTGTGCATGGTGTTCTGAGGTCTGACTCTGCTTTTTAGGATCTTGCATTGTTTCTGAGTCTCTTGTTGGATGGTCAGTCTCAAAGGGCAAAGATGCAAGTGGGTCAGTATCATCTTGGAAAGGAGGGCAAATGGAGCTATTGTAAGGATGTTTAATATTTTCATTAATGACCAATTTCCTTTTGTAACCCTTTTAATTAAAGAGTTCCAATGGAATGACTGCTCCACTTTGTCGAAAATCATATTTCATGGAACCAATTAATGACATTAGATAGGTTATGCTTTGTATTAGAACAGGATGTTTCAATCGCAAGTGCTCCAATCTGCTTACTGTTCAGAGTTTTCCCAGATATAGGCTGACTGCTACTCCACAACAAAGCGGCCCCAAGGCTTTGGTATAAAGCTATAGAAGGTTATAAACAAGTTCGTAATGACATCTGTGGTCATGCTCTGCCCATAACCCACCATTCCTACCCTGAAGCACATCATGGCATAAGTCAACACAAAGGAGTTTCCAGTGCTGCTGATCCTAACTGGCCCTTTCTACCTTCAGTGAGGAAGTTGGCACAGACTCTCTCTATATATGAATGCAGAACAAAGAGGCAAATTTCTGGACTTTAGCATAATGGAGCACTTTCAGTGTCCAGCATTTAACACAGCCCGGAGCTCCTTGTGTTATATGTTTTCCTCTTTGTCAGTGACTCAGGTAGTCGTCCAGGGAAAATAATTCTGGTTTTCTAATGTCTTTGGGAGAGGGTGACTCCTTGATTGGCTTCCTCTGAGTTATGTCTTTCTGTGAGTGGTAAGACAGACATGGTCAGCTTGTGCTAGCTAGTGAGCTTATTAGGATTAGCCACTCTCATGCTCTGAGGCTGAAAAGAACTTGCCTCAGAGTAGTATGAGCAGGCTAGGGTCTGAAAATGTGGTCCTACGTCTTCTTCCTGCCTGTACCCTCTGTCCTTCTACCTCCCCAACCCACCATCCTTCTTTGTCTAATAGCTAGTGAGAGCTCCCAAGGAAGAGGTATCCTCAGACATTCTTTTAGTATACTGCTAGCACTTTGAGAACTCAGTTGACTGCACTGAGAAAATGAGAGTCCCAGAAGTCATGTGGTGGGCATTAATTGGTAAGAAAAGGACTGACCATTTAGATCTTATTTCTATTAAATAATAAGAAATTCTTTATTATTGATAGGTCACAGTTCCACCCCCTCTTTAAGTGGCTGGTAAGCAAAACAAGAGACAGAAATAGGAATTGAGAAGAGTGAATTCCAGGAAAAAATTATAAACAACTTATACGAGAAGCTCCTCTGGAGACAGCTAAACCATTTCCTAATGGTGGAGGTGGAAGTATGACCGTCACTTTGTGACAGCTGCACTTAAGGAATTAATGGATTGCTGAAAAGGTTTGATAGACATTGTTTTATTAAGATGAGGTAAGCGAAGCCAGATGAAATAACTCAGGCAAGTGAGCATAGGCCAAGGTTACTAAATGAATCAACAGCCAATCCTGGAATAGAAAGTGCTGCTGTTCTAATTCCTTAGTCCAAGACCTTGGACACTTTTGTAAAAGGAAGCTTTCTACAGATATGTGTTCCTCTCCTAGACCACCCAAGAAAATGAAATTATCTACATTTCTGCAAAAAGAAAATAAGATTCCCTGGACTTTTTCAATCTGTGGGTCTGCAACCCTTCAGTGAAGACAATGAAATTACTCCCACCCTCTTTCCTTGGTTTAACGAGAAGTAACTTTCCTCTCAGCCACCAAAGAGAAGTCAATAAGAAAGTGATGAGTTAGTTCACAAGTACACATGAAAATGAAAAGGTTATTGATCTCTTCAGGATCTCTCTTACTTTACTTATATGTATCCTGGCAAATATCCATGATTAGAAAGCATATCAGTGACTGAACCCAAGATGGCACTTATGTTTATTTAACTGTCTTTATTTAGTGCCTTCTAACACATGTGAGGAAGACTTTCAAAGGAAAGAATAAAGTGACTTATTACTTTATTAAATTTAGTAAATAGCATTCTGAAGTAATATTCCTACATGAAGTTAAAAGTCAAAAGTTTTTTTTTTTAATTATTAAGCTGAAACCAGAAATATAAGCACAATTTTTAATTAGCTGGTAACTGATGGATACTGACTTATTCACAAAATTTAACGATTGCAGACATCAGTCTATAATCCACGGTGTGTTGAAGCCAGTTAGAATCAGAGAAAGAATTAATACATTTTCAGTGGAAGCACTGACACCTTGGAAATTAACAAATACTAAAAATCAGGGCTTGATTTACCCTTTTGTTGATTGTCTAGATTAAAGAAAGTGGTGGAAAACTGTAAATAACGCAGAATAAAATAGAGTTCATTTTACACCCTGCAAAATTAGACTATATACCTTTTATTGGACCTTTACTATTTCTCAGTAATGATTCAGCTCTACAATATACTCCTTATTTCATTCTCTATAGCAGCTTTTCTAAGCCTCCTTTTCTATCTATTTCCCCACTACAGCAGATGATTTAACCTCCTACTTCCTAGAGAAGGTTAATATGAGTTTCCTCCGTGCATTGCCCTTCCATGGATATTCCTCACGACTTTTCAGTGTCATTCACCATCTCTTCCTTCACTCCTCACTGGTCATAGAAAAATAACAATGACCCGCATTTGGATGGAGTTTTAAGGATTGCAAATTCCTTCCCCCTACTAGCATTTCCACTTTCCAGTTCTGGAAACACAATCAAATTAGCACTGTCACTGCTGCTGGAAAGGATGTATTGGTCTATTTTCCTATGGTTCTCCTTGTCATTTCAATAAGTTTCCAAACCACAATGCCACTCCCTGACTACACCATTGCCCTAGTTATATTGTCTACTCCCACTAGAGTATACATGAAGAAGAGGAATTGCTTTTGATTTTGTATTTGTTTCCCCAGTGCTTAAAATAGTACTTGATAAATGCTTTCTCTTTCATTTATTCATTCATCTGAGCCTCACAAGAACCTGAGAGGTAAATACTTTTTTAAAATAAATTTTATTTTATTTTCCAAAAGTCCACTTTATCTCCATTCTACCCATCCATTGAAAAAAGTCAGTAACACAAAACTCGTATTATAAACATGTAAAGTTAAACAAAACAAATTCCTGCCTTTACCATTTCCCAACACACATACACAAGTCTTATTTTGAACTCTGAGTCCACTGTCACTCTATCAGGAGGTGGGTGGCATGTTTTATCATGAGACCTCAGGAATTAGGGTTGATTATTGATTATTATATCAGAATTCTTGAATCTGTCAAAGTCATTTGTCTTTATAACATTGCTGTTCTTATATATGTTCTCCAGGTTCTATTCAACTCATTCTGCATCAGTTTCCACAAATCATCTAAGAGGTAGATAATACAAGTATCATTATCCCCATTTTACATTTAAGGAAACTGAGGCTGAGTTCAGTTAAATGTCTCACAGCAATAAGCGTCAGAAGAAGAATCTGAACTCAGATCTTCCTGATGCCAAACCCAGTACTCTATCAACTAAACTTTTTTGTCTCGTGTGGGGTGGGGGGGTATTTCTTTTCCTTACTAAACCTAATCCCATTAAATGAACCCTTTTCCTTCTGCCTTCTCCAGGATTAGAAGCCATCCTGACCTGACAGAAACCAACCCTGCCCTATCTGGTAAATTCCATTAGTGTTAACAGTATGTATTCCCTGCTTCCTCCCTATGTCCAAGATCAGACATTGAATTTAATCCCAAGAAATCTTAACCCCACAGGCAATATAAATTCACCTTTAGAGTTTGAGATCCATGTCCTGCGAGAATTTGTAATCACTGTGAGAAAATGGAGATTCAGCGGATTGGTTACCTTTCCCACCAACAGACCTGAATTGTGGTCATTATTGTTTTAAATGACCTCCTTGTCAATGTCCTTTTGTCAATTCTTCAACTATGTTGTACCTATTAATCTTGGGTATTCCCTAAGGCTCTTTCCTGGGCCTTTTTTTCTTTTCAATCTATATTATCTCACTTGATGATCTCATCAGCTCTCATGTGTTCAATTATCATCTCCTTGCAGATGGTTCCCAGACCTACATCTCCAGTCCTAGTCTCTCTACAGTTAATGAGTTTGTAGCTCATGCATCATGCACTCCAAAGTGCCTCTTGAGGATGTAGAGGGCACCACCATCCTCCCAGTCACAGAGGCCAGCAACTTCCATTTCAACCTTAACTATTTTCACTCATCCCACATGTCTAATCCATTACCAAAGTTGGTCATTTCTACCTTAACAACATGTCTCGGGTAGATCCCCTTTTCCCAGCCACAATTCTAAT
This sequence comes from Bettongia penicillata ogilbyi, assembly GCA_023548195.1. Classification (NCBI taxonomy): domain Eukaryota; kingdom Metazoa; phylum Chordata; class Mammalia; order Diprotodontia; family Potoroidae; genus Bettongia; species Bettongia penicillata. The sequence continues at coordinate 2,822,180 of JAJHZJ010000629.1, forward strand.
TCAGGCAATTGTCACCTCTCTCGTACTACTACAATGGCCTCCCTTTACTCTGACTCAAGTCTCTTTCCACTCCAATCCTTCCTTTACATCTTGACAAGTTGGTTTTTTAAAAGCGTTATGTCTGATCATATCACATTCTTGCCCCTTCGGTGAGCCCAGTGGCTCTATTTTTCATTTGAAGCACTTCATAATTTGGATCCTTCCTATATTTCCAGTCTCATACCTTACTCTCCTACATATGCTCTAGGATCCAACTATACTTGTAGTTCTCCTAATGTGACTCTCCATCTCCTGTCTCATTGCCTTGGTACTACCTGTCTCCCATGCATGGAGTACTCCGTCCCTCTCATCTCTTTCTGTATATTTCCCTAGATTCCTTCAAGATTCAGTCAAAATCCTACCTTTTTTAGTAAACCTTCCCAGATTACACATACACACACACACACACATACACACATGCACACACGCACACACACATGCATGAACACACACACACCCCACAATGTCTTCCTTTTTTCAGATTTATTTACTTTGTATATATCTTGTGCACACTTAGTTAGATACATGATGGGTCCCAGAATATATCCCCCATTAGAACACTCCTTGAGGGCACAAATTGTTTTTGGGTTCTTTGTTTTTAACTGCTCTTTGTATCTCCACTGCCTAGCACAGTGCTGGGCTCATAATAAACACTTAATAAATGGAATTTTTAATTTTTTAATTTTTTTATTATTTTATTTTTAAATATTAAAATATACAATTTTAAATATATAATTTTAAAATATATTAAAATATAAAATAAAATATTTTATTATTAAATTTTTAATTTAATTTTAATAAATTGTTTCACTTACTGACCATGGTTACCCTTAACGGCATCATCATCTAGGAATTGGTGCCCATTTAAAGAACAATTAATTCCAATACTACATGAACTATTTGGGAAAATAGGCAGAGAATTCTAACAAATTCCTTTTATGACACAAATATGGTGCTGATATCTAAACCAGGAAGAGCCAAAACAGAAAAAGAAAACTATTTACCAGTTTCCCTAATGAATATTGATACAAATCTGTTCAGTGGGAAGGTTAGATTTTTTGATTTCTAAAGTCTCTTCCAAATGTGGTGATTCTTCAAGGTCAGGAATCCTGAGGCTGAGATCATTCCAGGTTACGCTTCAGCAGCATTGCCCCACCCACCCTCCTCCCTAAGGTGTACATTTTTTCTTACTCTGGAGTCACAATGCCCTTACTGCACTGGGTGGCACAGCGGATAGACTTCTGGACCTCGAGTCAAAAAGGACTAAATTCAAATCTCACTTCAGACACTTGGTAATTATATGACCCTGGACAGTCACTTTTTTTTTAACCTCAATTTCCTTATCTATAAAATGGGGATAATAATAGCCCTCACTTGCCAGAGTTGTTGGAAGGATTAAATGAATAATATTGTAAAGCACTTTTCAAACTTTAAAGTATTATATAAATACTGAGTCCCTATTAGCTATTATTATTATTAATATCTAATAGCTATTAATAGCTATTTCAATACTAATTATAATTAGTATTATGAGAACTTGGTTTTCCTGATCTTATAGAATTCTTAAACTGCAATGTTCTTTAGTAATTATCTTTTGTTTGTGAGTTTCTAATTGTTTTATGTTTATGAGTTTTGCCTCTCCTATTAGATTAGAAGTTCAGTGAGGACAACTCCTTTACTATCTCCTATAGGACCCAACACAGAGTAAGACACATTGCAGGTCCTCAAGTATTACCTGTGAATTAATTAGTTGAATCCAAAAAGGTATCATTAAGAGCAGTGGCACTTGGAGGTACCTAAAATCCCATTATAAACCATCTTTGCCAAGTATCCCTCCTAACAAGTGGTTGCACGTAATGGATAAGATGTGTCAGGAAATAAAGAAAATAAAAGTGGGGGTTTTATATGCCAGAAATGTAAAAAAAAAACTAGGATCCCCAGATTTCAGCAAATTTATGAGTCACCATATTGATCAATATGTATTTATCAAGAGGCACAGAAGGATTATAAGACATTGTGTCTGTTCTCAAGGACTAAGAGACTGAAGTCTGTTGCTGTTTATAGTTCCCATCTGACCACAGTCTCCATTGGAACCCTCTGGAACACACTACAACGTGGTACTGGGGCATGGGCTCACAGACGGGTAGCCTCCAAGCCAGTTGTCTTGCCTCTCTGATGCAAGCTGACTGTGCCCTGGGGCAAGACAATTAACCACTCAATGCTCTAAGCCACTCTCTAAGACTTTCAGTTGCAGAGAAGGTGCTGACGTGCTTTGGCAGAATGGGTTTCTTCATCAGGGAGTTCCCAATACTAATGAAATTACAGGCCCAGTCTGTATCCCTATGGGGATGCAGCAGCTCTGAATGGAAAGAAAGGAAGAAACACACCTTCAACTGAATCTTTTGTTTAGGTCCTGGTTCAGCCTTAGAGTCAGATCACAGGTTTTTGAAGACATGGTTCCAGCTTTATCTCTCTAGGGACTTAGGGTCAGAGAGGAGGTTACTGACAGAAGAGGGAATGATCTCTCAGATACTGCTCCTTTACACCCCATGCCCGAACCTAAGAAGGAACAAAGGGCTTTTGTTTAAACGAAACAAACTGTTCTTAGAAGTGGGAGGTCTTACACAGACTTGACTATGAGGAAGAGAACAAAATGACCAGGTTAGGATGGAGAAGTATTTAAAATCTTTGTATAATGTGATGGGTCCCTACATTCCGTATCTCTCTCCACCTCCCTGCCACACACACACACACACACACACACACACACACACACACACACACACACAACTATTCACACATACACCAAGCAATGGGTGTTCAGAGTGTTCAGGGAGGACTAAAACCTCTGGTGTGAGGGCTTGCTGAACCTTTTTCAGGGCTGGTCTTCCATCTTTAGTGTCTGCCTCCCCCCAACTCTCAGGTATGGCTCTAAAGAGCTGTTAACATGTGCAGCAGCCACATCCCAGTAAAACCATCTCTGCAGACAGACTAAGCCAGGTTGAGGGTAACTAATGGGCCTCAAACCCATTAGTAAGTTGGAAGGGTGGGGTATCTGCACCAAGCATGTGAAGACTTCCACCAGTGGAATGGGCAGATAATAATTTGTTCCAACAGCCATGAAGATGGCTGAGGTAGGTGTTGTGGGATGCTTAGAGCTTGGTCAGACATCAAAGATGTCAAGGTTATCTACTGCATCAGGACCATCACCAGTCATCCTGACTTGTTTTGCACTGGATTTTAATGACTGGAAGTGAGAGTAAGGTTGATGACTTTGTGAAACTCTGCCTTACTTAAGTCCAATTCATTCATGAGTCAAGCCATCACCAGTGATGTCACTGGTTCTCTTTGAAAACAAAGGACAAATAATAACAACACCAAGAAATCCAATATCAGTCAGTCAACAGCATTTATTAAACACCTACCATTGCCAGGAACTGTGCTGTATGCTGGGAATATGAAGAAAGGTGAACATAGTCGTTACCTTCAAAGAGATCCCATTCTAGTGGAGAAGACAACAGGCAAACAACAATGTTGAAGTGTTCAAAATTGGAGATAATCAGCAAAGGAGAGCACTGGTGTTAAGGGGGACTGGGAAAGTCTTTGGCAGAAGGTGGGATTTCAGTTGAGATTTGAAGTAAAGGCAAAAGACAGAGTTGAGGAGTGAGAGGATTCCATGCACGAGGAACAGGTGGGCAAAGCCACTACATTCTCCTCTAAGCTTGTGGTGATAATATGTTGTAGAAAACCTCCTACTCAAATTCTGGAACTACTTAGTAGCTCCAAAAGATCTCTGAATCAGGACTTCAGGACCACCTTCTCCTACATCATTTCCACAGCTGGAATCCTTTCTCATGAAGTCAGAAGCCATTTTTAAAGACTTTTAAAGCCCTTCCTATACATATTTCCAAATGTTTACCAATTGAAGAGTCTACAGTTTCCTGAAACTAGTGTGTGACTAATTAGCACTTTGCCAGCTTGGATTTTAACAGCTCATGCACAAGATGTTTGGGAGTCATTCTCATCTTCTGATTTGTGTCTTGGATATCCCTGTTGCTACTAAACAAAAAGCTATTAATCTTTTTACGGTATGATTCTTTTTTGTTGTTTGCTCATTTTTATAGCCTACTTCCTGACTTCAGGCTTTATGTCAGGGTTGGGCTCTGAACTTCTAGAAGGAATAGACGAGCTGAGCTTGGGTCTTCAGATCTTGCTGGTGATGTCTTGAGGTAATACATATTGTGTTAGTCCAAGACCTCAAGGATGGCTCAGTATAGGGACCTACCGCTTCCACCCAAAGCAGTCTCATATGGGGCAAAATCTGATCACGGACCTCCTTATGTGAAGCTGCAAGTTCTTAAAATGCATGTAGAGCTGAGCAATATATCTACGACCTTTCTCTTGGTTATAGTTCTAGTAGAATTCTGCTGGAATCAGACACTGTCAGCCAACTGGAAAGCTCTCTAGGGTCAGAATGACAACCATAGGCTCTGCTTTGGTCTGGGTTTCCTGCCCTGTTATTCCTCCAGAGGCTCCCTGTTGGGCTAGGGGCTATAAATAAGACTCTACTCCCTCCCTGTGATCAAAATCACGTAGATACTGATTCCTTTTGAACTTGCTCTTTGCTCAATTAAAAAAAACAATAACAAAAATTGATCCTGTGAAGCAATTACTGCAAGCATTATTATCCCCATTTTACAGATAGGAAAAATAACAGTCTGAGAGGTTAATGGACTTGCTCAGGATGTCACAGCTAGCAAATGTTGGAGGCTAGACAAGCTCAGGTATCTCAGCTCTAGGCATCCATTCTAATACCCTACACTGCTGTCACTTGTGAAAAGAAAGAAAAAGGCAGTGTGGAAAGACATTATGGATATATATATATATATATATGTGTGTGTGTGTATATATATATATAGAGAGAGAGAGAGAGAGATATCATATATGAGATCAGGAAAGCTTTCACAGAAGATTGACACCTGATATTGACACCTGACACTTGAAGGAAGAGAAGAGTTTCAATGGGGGAGATTGGTGGAGGAGGGAGAATTGTTCATTCCATGCATTGATGAGCAAATGTGTTGAGACAGTATAGCATGAGCCAAGAGCAAAATTAAACATGAGGAAACATCAAAGGGGCAAGGAAGGTGAAGAAAAAATATAATCAACAGAGGGCCTCTAGATTGGAAGAGAAAGACAAAGTCGACAGGCAGCTACTTTTGCTATGGTTTAGGGTCAGGCCAAAATGGGTAATCAAGACTTGCCATTGCTCAATTCAGATTTAAAAGTCTCCTAAAATACCTATGGCTCCTTCCATAAGGAGTCTATATGGTAAGGCAAGGTTACTTTGGTTGAACACCCAAACCGTGGGACAACCCTTGATGCTCCCATCAAGAGATACTCTTATTAGCCCTTAAGCTAAATATAATGAAGTAGAGAATACCTTAAATGAAAGGATAATCATGAAGCACCACCCTTGGCTTCTCTTTCTCCTTAAAGCTTAGATTCAGGACCTCCAGGGGCAGACAGAAATGAATTAGATACGACAAGTGCCTAGGAAAATCTCTGCAAAGTATTTATCGGTCTCCAAACACAGTGACTTACCTAAAAGGTATGGAACTTACTAAAGGACGTTTTTCAAGGGCAAATCAAAGTCACTTCCGCAGGAAACTAGCAGGGCAATATTTTGCTTGTAGGAGTAGAAAGGCTCCAACGCAGATCTGATCTGTTTCACACTCATGTACTATTCCTGAGATATCACCCCCAGTGCAGTGAGAGAAAGAAGACCCAGATCCTAACTGCCAGTCGCCATTCAGTGTTAAAGAGCTAAAGCCTCACCTTGTTTCCAGTAAGCTTCCCTCCTTCTAAAAATTAAAAGCCTATATATAATGAAAGGGCTGACTGGTTGAAGGGACACAGGGATAAAAGTAAATCTGACCTGAAAATGACCCCAAAGACCCACGTTCAAAGAGAAGACAGAAAAAAAGAAAAAAAAAGTCATCCCTAATAGGCACAGGGTTCATGAATAGCCTGCCAGTGTCTGAGCAGCGGCGAAATTCAAACTCTGACTTGGTGGGGAAACTGCCAGGGGTCATCAAGTCAGATTGCCCTCCAGAGGACTGACAAGAGAAAGGCTAAGGAAAGTAGATAGGAAATATGTGTGATGAGTGCCTGCAACACAGATCATCATGACAAGTACCTACTTTGAAAACCTTAAAACCCAACCAAAATGTGTTCTCATTGTTAAAGAAACAGAAATAATGTTCGTTCTTTCTCTTCCTCCAATCCACACTGACAAAAAGAATAGAAACATTTATTTATAGAAAAAATTGTAGGCATCACTCACCAGGGAAGAGGTCCCATACTAGGTGAGTGAATCAGGGAGATTACGATCAGAGTGGTCCTCTTTCCACAAAGTGCTACTCACCTGATATCATTTAAGCTACTAGAAGTCTCCTAACTACATTTCTAATACATTGTAAAGGCAAGAAATGCCAAGTTCATAATCATACTTTCTTGCTTATGGTTCCTACACTTCAGGACCAATCCATTTAAAAGATGTTATGCCTATGTGAGCCTGGAGAAAAGGAGGCACAGGAAAGTGATGCTAACTGTATTTAAGTATATGAAGACTGTTATGCAGAAGAAAGCCTCAATTTGTTGTACCTGGTCCTAAGGGGCAGAACGAAGGACAATAAGTGAGAGTTGTGGAAAGGAAAATTTAGGTTAAATGTCAGGAAATATCTCCTTAAAACATAGAGCCACCTCAAGCGGTCACAGGAGCCTGGATTTTAAAAAAAAACATTTATTAAGAGCCTACTATGTGCCAGGCACTGTGCCAACTACACTTCATTTAACCCTCACAACAATCCCTGGGAAGTAAGTGCTATTATTATCCCTGCTTTACAGTTGAGGAAACCCACAGGTTTACATGGGCAGAAAGTGACAGAGCTGAGATTTGAACCCAGGTTCTTGTTCCAAATTCAATTCTTTTTCAATAAAGCAAACAATACACATTTATTAGTGCCTGATGTGTACTGAGTTCTATGCTAGGTGCTGAGGATAAAAAGACAGAAATGAAACCTTCGAGGAACTTACAGTTCCTATACAGTGACAGGTGCACAGTAGGCTCTTAATAAATGCTTTAAAAAAAAAAATCTGTGCTTCTATAACCTCTTGAGGCAGCTCTAAGTTGAAGGAGTTATTTCCTGAAATCAAGCCTAAATTTACTTTTTGCAATTTCCACTCATTTTTCCTAGTTCTGCCCCTGGGTGCCAGGGAGAACAATCAGAGGCTTTTTTGTGTCAGAAGAGACAAAACATATATAAAAGGTATAAAAATATGGACACAGTAAACACATGGTAGCATTAGGAGAGAAGGTACTGGGACATAGGCAGATCAAGGTCAGCTTCAAGTAGGAGGTAATGCTTAAGCTAAGTCTTAAAGGAAAGCCAGGACGCCAAGAGGTCAAGGTAATGAGGGAGCAAATTCCAGGCATGGGGGATTATAACTAGCATTGACAGAAGGAACAAGTACAAAGAAAAATCAAACATATACTGAAGTTATTACTGCCATAACACATAAATATACTTGCATATTACTGCCTTAGAGTACTAATGGAGCTTAATTGATAAAAATATTAGTAAAGCATCTTATCTCAGACAACTCTTCAAGGTGAGCCCTTTGCTCCAGCTAGACTGGTCTACTAATTCAACCTTTTAAGGCTCACATGTACTCCTGTCTCCTTCTCCTTGAACATATCTGTTCTTTTGCTTGGAGTCAGGGATCTAATTAGGCAGTGACAAGGGCTTTGAATAAGAAGAGTGAATTTAAAGCATATAGACTGCAGATGAGATGCTCCAGTAGCTTGGTTAGAAAAAAATAAGTAGGTTATTTTAGAAACTGACAGATGACAAACTAGGGTTAGCTACTTTTCCCCTCATAACCTGCTTACCTCTCTGCTGGATGCCAATTATCTGTTTATACAAGGAAAAGCATGAAAATGAACAATCTGGGTGGGAGGAAAGGGAATGGACAGCAGTGTGTGAAAAGCACTCACAATCCACTTTCTGACCTCCTGGTCCTACAGTCTTCTCTCTTGAAGTTGATCTATTCCTTTCTAGTGTTCCTAAGCTTTTTGCTGGCCTCTGTTGCCTCATAAATTGGCTTTGGTTCTTCAAACTCCTGAGGCTGCAGGCTTTATTATCTCTGTTTTGAAATGTGACTGACACTAGACCAGAAAATACAACGTAGGAACAGAAGGAGTGGAGCCTTAGGGCCAGCTCCCACTTTATTACATTGAGTACAGGGAAAGGCATGATTATTCCAGAATGACATTAAGCAGCCCAGAATCTTAAGCCCTATGAAGTCATTTATATAACATTATTTAGGTGCTTTAACCAGATCATCCTTTGCTCCACACACCACCCCCCCATTAGTATTGAGCTCGTGTCATAAATAAATGTTTATGAGAATCCGTGCGAGAGTCATGAAAACTCCAGTTCTGCGTAGTTTCATCTGAATGGGGAGGGTCTTACGCTGATGGAATGAATCACCACTCACTTTTGGACCCTTGAGTGAATCTCTAAGGTCACATTAGACAACATAAGTACACTCAAGATGCTCAGCCTTAGTGCACTCTAAGAGAGATGGGGGAAAAGAGAGGATGGAGGAAGCAAGGGCTGATGGAAAGCATATGGTGAAGAAAGGGATAGACTTGGGCCATTTCAAGAGTACTGTACAGGAAAGAAGTATCAAGGTTTAAGAAAAAATTAGCTTATGCAAAAAACAATACAAAATTCTAAAATAGTTTAAGACTGGGGTTTGAGATCAGGTTTGAATTTGTGTGTGTGTGTTGTTGCTGATTACAAAATGCATTCACTACAGAGTTTCTTTTCATTACAAATGCTTCCAGTGTGTTTAGGAAAAGGGTTAGTTTATACTGAACTGTTCAGAAATATAATTTGATCTCACTCTACCACTTCAGCTTTATCTCAAACAATTCTTGTCTACTGAGCCAAATGGACTGCTCACCATCCACAATATATGCCCCAAACATAATCATCTTGATGTCTTTTTTTACACTGTTTCCTATGTTTGGGATACGTTCTCCATTATTTCTCACTCCTTACCTCTACACCTTCTTCACTACCTATTGAATTTCCATCCAACTGAACTGATTTCTCCCAGAAGCTTTCCCTAATCCCTCCAGAGGCTAATGATCTAATTCCTCATCTGGTTTGTTTTTCTTTCATCTATCATATGTTATATTTTATTACAGCTATCTATGCATGTGTCATGTTCCCTTTGTTACCATCAATCAATAAGCATTTATTAAGTGCTTTCCATATGCCAGGTGTGATGCTATGTACTAATATGTACTACAAAGACAAAAGTGAAGCAATCTTTGTGCTCAAGGAGCTGATGTTCAATCTGAGAAAATAACATGTAGCTCTATAAAGTAATCACAAAATATGTATGTGTATCTTATATTACATGATATCACATCCTATTATATCATGTCATATTTGATTCCTCTAGGTAATTTTAGGGTCAGGCATTGGCAGCTGGGAGGGGAGGGCAAGAACTCGAGAGAAGCATCATGTAGAAGATAGAACCTGAGGTAAGCTGAGCTGTGAAGGAAACTAGAGCTTCTAAGGGCAGAGGTGAGGAGAGAGTTGACCCCAGGCATGGGTAATGACATGGATGCAGAAGATAGATTGTCATGTGTGAGGAGCAGTAAGAAGGATAGTTAGTAGGTCATAGAGTATGTAAAGGGGAATGAAGTATGATAATGTTGGAAAAGTAATTTAATACCAGGTGGTGAAGAACTTTAAATGTCAAACAGAGGGGTTTATCTTTGACCTTAGAGACAACAGAAAATTACTGAAGCATAAGGAGCAGGGGAGTGACATGGTTAAACCTATACTTCAGGAATATCACTGTGGCAGCTGTGTGGAAGGTAGCCTGGAAAGTGAGACTTGATTCAGAGAGAATAATTAGAAGGCTGTGGCAATAGGACAGGAGAAAGGTGATCAGGGTCTTAACTTGGGTGGATGGCCATGGGAGTAGAAAGGGGAAAATCAAATAGATGTTATCTAGATAGAAACCATGAGATTTGATGAAGAGGAAGAGGGAGTCAGGGATGACTCCAAGATTAGAAACTTGGATGACTGGAAGGATGGTGGTGCCCCCAACAGAAATAAGAAAGTTAGGAAGAACAGTGGGTTTTAAAGGAAAAGACGTTGAGTTCTATTTTGGATGGGTTGAGTTTGAGTTGTCTACTAGACTATGTATTACATGAGGGTAGAGACTGTCTCTTATCTAAATTTTGTATGTCCTGCAGCATCTAGCACAGTGATCTGCACACAAAAAGTGTTTGATAAATGTTTGGCATTTTGTTGTTGAACATATGTATTACAAAATATAATTATACCAGTATGAATTTATGGGAGAATTTTAGATGGATACTTACACATCATAATAGCTAACATATATGACTCTTTGAGGTTTGCAAAATACTTACTATCTCATTTCATCCTCACAAAAACTCTTTGAGGTAGACACTGTTATCATCCCCATTTTATAGATTGGAAAACTGGCTGAGAGAGGTTCAATAACTTACCTAGGGTTCTGCAGCTAGTGAGGATCTGAGAGAGAATTCAAACTCAAATTTTTCTGTCACCAAGTCCAATGTTCAATCTATTGCACCAAGCTGCCTCTTGTAAGCAAGAGATGATAGAATGGTGAGTGGAAGGCTAGCTTTGGTGTTAGGAAAACCTGGGTTCAGATCTTGCCTTTGAAATATACTAGGTATGTGACTGTGGGCAAGTGTTGAGACCTTCCATTCTCCCATAGTAACTCCCTAAAACTAAATGTTACAAATACATTATGCACCCATGGAGAGTGTTGCTGAAGTGGAATCACAAATCTGGAAAGGGAAGACAGGAGGAGAAAGGAGAGAAGAGGAGAGAAAAGGAGAGGAGGGGAAGGGAGAGAAGAGGAAACATATACCTTTCCACCAAATAATCTAAAGAGGTAGTGTGATGTGAAAACTTTGGTACTAATCTTGATATACTGATAAGTTTCAATCTCTTTCACAGACTGACTTTTTGGTGTTGAAGAAGTCACATAACTTCCCTGCATCTCTATTCTTTGTTTTACAAAGAAGAAATAAAAGAGAATCCCGGGACTCATAAGGACCTCTCAAAAAGGTCACCTACTCCATCCCCTTGTCTGCAGGCAGGACCATTGCTCTAGCAGCTAAGATAAATTGTTTTCTATTTCATTAAAGTCTTTCCAAGGCAGCCATCTCACTACATCCCCAAGTAACTCATTCTAGGCAGAAAATCCTTCCATACAGCTCATGCACAGATCTCTTAATTTCCCCAGAGCCATTTTCTATGGTCTTTCCTTAGTGGGAAATAATCCTAGAACATCTAACTCTTTCCCTATCTCACTGAGATACTATGAGAGAAAATTAGATACTGTCTATGAAATTATTTCAGCTCCTGAGGCCACAAGCTGTACATAAATACAGAATATTATTTTCATTAAAGGAGCTAGTGTTATAAAAGGTTCTTTGCACATTGAATTGCTATAAAAACAGTACCAAAAAAACCCAAAACATAGTTCCATACACTATCTAAAATGCATGTAAAAGAACTTGTAAAGACCTCAAGAGAAAAAAAAAGCTTTGTGAACTATTGTTCTCTGGGACAGAACTCCAGAGAATCACTATTATTACTCAAGGTCTTCTTATTCTTTTGGAGAGTGTATTGTTAATGTATTTTTGCTTCATTTGAAGACCTTTCCCATCCATTAATAGCCCATGTGACCTGCTTAAATCATATGGAAGCCTAAGGCACATATGGTGAGAGGAGCTTGCAGGTGGAACAGGAAGAGTGGAGCAGAGCTGGGAAGAAGTTGGTGAGAGCATCAGGACAGAGGAGAGAGACAGGACACAGGCAAGCACAGTTAGTCTTGTGAGTATTTGCTTGTGGTCCCAGCAGTGGGGGAAGGTCTGGGAATGGCTTTGTCCCCTGCAGTGCTAATGTGTATCGACTCCTTGGTTACTATGAAGGATTTGGCTTTCTGGTGTCTGAATAAATGTTCTCTTCTGCCTTCTATATGGAGAGTCTGTTATACTTTGCAATTCAGAACGACACCAACATATTTATAGTTATCGTTAGTGCTATGAATATTGCCTTGGCGATGCAAAGAATGCATCAAAAAGTAATTTTGTAGGGTAAAGGTACCCATAGATTTCTATTTCTGGGAGGAAAAACTAGACCAAACAGGTCTTATGTGCCCTAGTTAGCATCCCAAGCTATGTTTCCCCAGGTATTAGGTGGCAACAGCCACAAACAAAGCTAGACACGGACAACCAAAGACAGATTTATCTAGCGTGCATAGCCTGGATCCTACCATCCGCCAGACCAGCTCGCTTATATCCCAGAGTGAGCCTCCCCAAATTCAAAATTATGTTTGAATCTGCTGGCCCCATAGTCAGAGAGCAAAGTCTACTACTCCAAATGTGCTCAGTTCACAGGACTACTTCCAGAAAATAGACTTTCAAGTATCAGTCTCAGTTTTCACCATGGAAGTAGAAGCTGGCATGATCTTGACTTTCATTTCCCAAGAATAGAAAAGAGGATTTTGTGTGGTGTTCTTTTCTTCTTCCTTTTTCCTAGATGATTACAGTATACAAGCCCGAGTCATAATTATAGAAAATATATACTTTTTTCTCCTTTCTCAGTGAGTGATATTGTCAGATACTCTCTGAACCTAGTATCAATGAATAGGACCTGGTTGGATGTAAGAGAAGTAGTGTGTCCTGGTCCCCAGGGGTGACTCCTGTGAGGATAATGGCGAGCAAGGACAGTAATGCAGAGAAGAAAAACCAGAGAGAAATTTGTCTGGTCCTATGGTAAAGCGATGGTGTAGGGAGAATTGTGTCTCTTGCCAAGACAAGGCCAACAGTTCCAAGTTCCTCAGGATATGCCAGGCTCTGTGGCAAATGCTTTACAGCAGCCCTGGAAGGTAGATGCTATTATTGCCCCCATTTACAATAATTATAATAGCTAACATTTGTATAGCACTTACTATGTGCTTACCACTTTATAATTATCTCATTTGATCCACAGGACAACCCTGGAAGTTACATATGATTATCATCCCTGTTTTATAATAACTATTTATAATATAATATATTTTAGCATATTATATCTAATACAACATTATGTAATATATAAATATAACATGTCTATGTTTTATATGCATATGTGTATAATAAAAGTGTAATATATTTATAATATAATAACCATTTTATAATAATTCTGTGCCAGGTACAGGGCTAAGTGCTTTACAATTATTATTTCACTTGATTCTCATAACAACCTTGAAAGGTAGGTGCTATATTATTCCTATTTTATAAATGAGGAAACTGAAGCAAACATATACTAAGTGACTTACCCAGGTTCACATAGCTAGGAAGGGCTTAGCATAACTCTTGGCACACACACAGTAGGTGCTTGATAAAAATTTATTGATGTTTCTGAGCCAGATTCAAACTCACCTATTCCTGACTCCGGGACTGGTGCTCTATCTACTTCACTAGCTGGAGCATTCCTCTTGGAAGTGTTAGTATGGTACCCATGACAGGGAAGAGTTTTCCCTGGCAAAGGTCATGGGTCCCCTAAAGCAAAGGTGTCAAATACATCCCACACAGTTCAATTAGATTGTCACTGGGAAATATCTAAAAATAAATCATAATAAAGTAATAATTAATAAAATTAAAAATACAATAGAACATAAATAATGAGAATATGTGGTTTTCTAAGTCAGTATGTGGCAGGGACAATTTTTATGTGAGATTAGTGGAACCAGTTTCTATTTGAGTTGGACGCTTCTGACCTAAATTATCTTCATTCAGAATGTCTAGAAGCTCCATAAGAATGCAGACTACTGCCACCTGCTGGAAATGTGTGCAAAACTACAGGAAGAGCCACCTGCTGGGAAACTTCAAGATGGCACCTGTGGAAATGCCTACCTAGGTATATATCTGAAAGTAGTTGAGGCCATAGGTGTATCTGGAGAGAGGACATCTTGGTGGAGGCTATCTTTATTTTTTCATGAGATTTACTGTAAATTTCACCTTGTTTTCTTCAAAGTGTTGATGCTTTCCTTCTTTGAATTTTGTGAACTGTGTGCTGGTTAGAAGCATTAAATATGACCCACCAAAGGTTGCCATATAGCAAATTTCACAATATGGAGGCAACCTGGAAGGTGAGAAATCTCATAAAAATGCACTGTTTCATTGAAAGGCAGCATTAAATAGTGGGGAAAGCACTGGATTTAGAGTAAGAGGACCCTAGGTCTGAATCCCAGGTCGGCTAGTTTCTATCACCAACTATGTGACCTTGGACAAGTCTTTGAGTTTCAGTTTTATCATCTGTAAAAGGGGAGTACTGGACTAGATCAATTAGAAAATCACAAATTAACATTATGTTGTACTGTATTTTTTAAAATTTTGTAATCATTTGCAAGTACATTTCAATCTGGTTTGGCAGCACTGAGAGTTTTGTAGGTTGCAACTTTGACATCTCTGTACTAGATAACATTTAAGGTTATAATGTGCCTTAAAATTAAGTGAGGACCTCTGACATAAAAGCTACACAGAAAATACTGAAACCAACAAAAATGCATATCTTATTCCATTACTCTTGGGGATGGTCCAAATTCTGTCTCTAAACTATTATTTTGTTCTACTGAATATTGCTTGAAAAAGTTAAGGCCTCTTCTAGTTCAATTGAGCTAGGAAATTTTGTAAGTGGGCCAGAGGCTGAGATGAATATTTTAACAACATGCAGATTTTTGGCATAATGAACAAGCCTATTGAATCTTGGCTTATACATCAATTACTCAATCAACAAGCTAGCAAATGCCTACTGTGTGCCAGGCACTGGAAATATAAATATAAAAGATGGTTCTCATCCTCAATGGGTTTATGTTCTACTGAGAAGAACGACATGTTCACAGATAAATACAAACTACACAAAATAAATACAAAATGATGAGGAAGGGAGCCCTAACAAGAAGGAATCTAGAAATCTCTTTTGAAAGAGATGACACTTTAGTTAATGGATAAGAATCATACTTTCTTACATGATTAAATGGTTGAGTCTTTATTTCAAGTTAAAACTCTGTCTGCTTTCAAATTCTTTCCTAGTCTGACAATACCTTATATCTAGTCAATGCTGAAGTTTTCCCTTCTGAAGGAAAACCTCCTTGAAGTGAAGGTAGGAGAGTGAAATAGGATCTATAGTCTAAGGGTTTTTTTAAACCCACTGACAGATGGCACAGTGCTGGGCTTGGAGGCAGGAAGTCCTGAGTTCAAATATAACCTCAGCTGCCTATTAGCTATGTGACCCTGGGCAAGTCAGTTAACTTCTCTTTGCCTCAATTTCCTCAACTATAAATTGGTTATAATAACACTACCCGGTTCCCAGGCTTGTGAGAATCAAATGAGATTATTTTTGTAAAGTATTTAGGAAATTGCCTGACACATAGTAGGAGCTATATAAATACGTATTTCCTTCCTTCCACTGACCCCTTAGGCCGCCAAGTCTCCTCTTTGCCACAAACTAGCCCTTAGACAAGTTAGTCAACCTCTCTAAAGTACAGTTTCTTCGTCTTTTAAATAAGAAGACTGGACTAAATAGGTATTCCCCAATAATTCAGATACTCTAAACAGTCTGTAGCATAACTTGGGTTGACAAGCAGCAGTGCAAATGTTCACTGATCTCCCTTCCACCTCTAAACTTCTATTCTATGAGCCAATGAAACCAGTACTAGGATTCTATAAATCTCTCTTCCTCCTAGCTCTTTCTTTGCTTCTGCAGCCCTCTCATCTAGCCAGTCTCCATTGGAGGAAGAAAACTTGGATGACCTCATTAGAGCAAAGCCAGGTTTATGTCTACATATGGAGGCAGGGAGAGAATGGGGGGGGGGGCAGTTGGAGACAAGGGAGACAAAAAAGAAGGGAAAAGGAAAGGGAAGGGAGGAAGAAAAGGGAGAAGAATGAACAAAGAAGAGGATGGCAGGGAGCAAGATGGAGCAGAGAGGAGGGGGAGGGAAACAGGAGAAATATTTCAAGAGTAAAGTACTGGATCCCCAAGTCTCTCCTAAGGTAAATGTATATATAACCAAGAGTAATTTGGCAAGCAATCTAGCCATTAGATTGGATGCTCCTGGATGGAACAATTGGACTGTGGAGTCTAAAGGAATACCAAAAAAAGGTAGGAGCAGTCATCTGTGGAAAATTCCAGCTGAAAAAACGATCTTAGCAAGTGTTCAATATCTGGCCTTCCCAACAGAAAAATGGTGGTTGTAGAGCAAATTACATTCTACCCTTTTCATTTATAAAATTTTTAAACCCCTCCTCCCAAAGTAGACTTGCATGTCTGCCGTAAAACGCCGAGTTCTACTTTGTGACCTCACAAATGCAGATGTTGGAAGATGCTTAAGTATCATTTCTTTGTCACATTGTATTGTGTACCCTACCTGCCCCCATAAAAATGCAGTTTTCACATATGCTAGCTACTCTAGGTTGGCTCCTAGAGGACAATCGGCCAACCAGAGTTTGCCCCAGTGATGTAATGCTTTAAACCTGGTGTTTCATTGGTTGAGGCAGTAGTCACTTGATCATTTCAGGGCTGACATTCTATGGCAAAGAAAGCATTTTGTTCCCTAATGTGCAACTCAGCTGAGCTCTAATCAAACCCAGTAGTTACATTCTCTATTACCTACAGCTTCTGAGATTACATTCAGTTTATGGTTGTTCAGACTTTGGTAGATTCTATTTTAATTAATCTAAAAGCCCTGCTGTAAGTACTACACTGCCTTATCCTAAGTACTGTATAGACTTTAATCTTCTCCACATCCCCCTGAATATCTTGGAAAGATACCATCAGCATTATCCCTAGTTCATCCACATAGATAGTAAAGCCCAAGTCAGAGAATTGCCTGCTTGCTTGAACTAAGTTTAGATAGCAAAGCATTTACACCTCAGATTCAGGAGCCAATGAAATATTAGGCTTAAAAAAAATTAACTTTGAGTCGAAGGATATCTTAGTTTTCTAGATTGCAAAACCAGTCCCACTCAAATATGCACATATCAAATTTTCATCACAGATTTAGAACTGGAAGGAACATTAGCCATCACAAAGTTCAATGCCTTCAGTTTTACAGATGAAAAAACTGAGGTCTAGAGAAGGGACTTACCCAAAGTCACACAAAAAGTAAGGGATAAGAATTAAACCTGGGTCCTAAGATTATAGATTTAGAGCTGGGAAGTACATTGGAGGTCATACAACCCAACCCCTTCATTTTGCAAATGAAGAAACTGAGTCCCAGAGATTTGATAAAGCTAGTGAATGGCAGAGTCAAGATTCGAACTCAGAGCAAATTCAGGAATAAATTTCCACTTCTTTAATTCTAAAGCTACTCTTTCCATTATATCACACTCCTGAGCTACATTTCTTGTGTGAAACATTCCATAGAAAAGACAATTATTTTGTTTTCCCAGACAGTGGCTCTAGATCAGCATTCTTAACCTGAGATCTATGTACTTGTCTTCTTAAATTAAAAAAATGTATTTTGGTAACCGTAGTTCAATAAATCTGGTTTCCTTTTGTGATCCTACATATTTTATTTTCTGCATTTAGGGCATAATTCTGAGAATAGGGACATAGTTTTATCAGTCTCCCAAAGGGGTCCATGATACACAAAGGGTTAAGAATCCCCTGTTATAGATATTTCAGTTTGACTTTCTCCACTTCCCACAATTCAGTTTAACTCAACAAACCTGCCTTGGACAAGGTCCTGAAGGTACTCAAGGAGCCCTCCAGGAACTTACTTTATACTGGATAGTTCAACATTTAGTCAGCAGAACTGGCCTTTGTCAGTAATAAACATTTCTGGCACAGTCTCCATTTGCCCAGAGGTCTTATTCACTTGGATGCAGAGACTCTATCAGCCAGGCAATGTATGCTCTAGGTGGATTGAGGTGTTTGCTGCCTACCAAAGAGAGGCTGGATGTTGGTCTCATGAGAAAGACAAGAGGTGAGAAGGCCACTTGCACCAAACCTGGAGCCTCAGGAGGAGACCAAGATGGAAAAAAAGGAGAAATATGGATGTGGAGTCAGGGATATTCCTTGGATCTCATCACATTCTCATTAGAACTAGGGCAGGTCCTCTCTAATATAGATTGTCCCAGGGTATTCTGGTGCCAGCACTTTCCCACACTAAAGCCGTAGCACCTTTGGCACAGTGAAACTTCACAGGGTCACAAATGATGGAGGTTTCTAACACTTCCAACGCTGCAGTATCCTGGGACTTTACTATAACCATGCCAAGAAACAATATAATCCTGCACATTGAGATTTCAACTGTTGGATATGGCATCAATACCCTTTCTATTCTGTATTTTGTAGCATTATGCTAATAAGGAATTGGAGAGAGTGAAGAAAAGTGGACAGCTTCAATTTCCAGGAACTAAAGACAATTTGGAGAAATAGGTGATGGAACACCTGCTGCTTACTTTAATTTCTTATTCTGTATCTTGAATTCTATTGTAAGTAAATGTCATTTTTGCCTTAGATATTTTAATGCAACACAATTTGTGGTGGCCAATAAAGAAGAGAGATTCTATAGGAAAATGGGCGTCTCTAGGCTGTGACTTTTAGTAGATATTGGATCTCTCCAGGCAATAGGGCACTACAAGCAAATACAAGATAGTATGAGGAGAGAGAATGCATCAACCCCCAGAGCCAGGTAGCAGTTGAAAAGAAGGGCCAAGGTCTAGCATGATTTTCCAGGGTTTCAAAGCAAATTAAGGATACGTTTAAGTTCAGTGTGTAACCAAAGAGAGGAGCTTGGCTGGAGTGCCAAAGAAAACAGAATAGTAAGATTAGTTTGTCTAAGGGAAAATACATGGTTGAAGCAAAACCAACGAAGAATGAATAGTGCTCTTCCAAGAGAATGGACTCAAAGTTCTCACACACAAAAAGTTTCCCCAGGCACTCTTGGGGCAGAGAAGCCCTGCCAACACAGCTTCCATATTCCCCGCAAAGGTCATGCTTTAAGAGGACATTTTTCTTCATTAAAAACCCTGCTCAACAGGATTGAACTACACCAAAAGTGCTGGGTATTCAGGCATTGAAGCAGAGCCCCAAAGGTCAGCCTCTACTTGTTTTAGATAAAGGCACAATGTCATATGTTCCATCTCCTCAAAGCCCTCTTGTAACATCGTTCACTCCCAAACTCCTGAAATCTATGACAGCTCTTCCATAACCTCTGGGCATCATAGAAATTGGCCTCATCTACAGAACAAAATCATTCATGAGAGGCCTCAGCCATGTTCACTCCTAGCTTAACTCATTTCACCTCCAAGCCAGTAGCCAACCCCTCCTCTTCACTTCCTACTTCCATGGATACCTTCTTCTCTCATCTCTTTTCCAGTCCCCCTTATGCGCTGTCTTCCTTCTGTATCTTTAGCACTTAGCACAGCCCTGACACATCACAAGGGCTTTATAAATGCTTTATCTATTTGTAAAGAACAATGTCCAAGCTTCCTCCACCCAACAACCAGAGGCCATTCTCATGGAAGAAAACCTAGCCCGCAAGAGATGTTATTTCAGAGATGAGATGCAGCTGTCCTACGAGGCTCTGAGGGAGAAGACCCCTGGGTCATATTTCTGAAAATGTGCTTTTCACCTCCACTGCTTTGTGGATGAGGCTCCATGACTTCTAAAGTTCTCCTAGTGTATAAAGAGCACCCCCCCTCTCTCTTCTTCCCGCCCCCCCCCCAGCTTTTCCCCAACAGCACCTTTTACTCTGAGTCCAAAGCCTTGGCAGAAGGTAAAAAGTAATTTTCTTTATGACAGGAAAAAGTAATTTTCTTTATGACATTTTCTTAATGACAGGTGGCTAAGTGGATAGAGCCCTAGTCCTACAAGCAGAAAGATCTGAGTTAAAGTCTGGTTTCAGATACTTACTGTGTGACCCTAGGCAAATCACTTAACTTCCCGCAGCCTCGGTTTCCCTGTCCATAAAATGGGAATAATGATAACCCCTACCTCACAGTGTTGTGTGAGATCAATATTTGTAAAGTCCCTCTCCCAACATTCTCAGTAAGAAATGTCTCCGCTTCCTTTCTAATCCAATCCAATAAACATTTATTAAGCTCCTATTATGTGCAAGGCACTGTGCTAAGCCCTGGGGATACAATTAACGAAAAGGAAGACAATCTTTGCTCTCAGGCTGCAACACACAAAAAAATACAACAAACAAAAAAGAGTATCTTATTCCATGGTGTTAGAAAAAAAAAAAAACCAGGCAGGGCAACAGATGGAGAGTGAAGCAAGCTATAAAGACCTCTGTAAAGGAGGGCATTGGGAGGAGTTTGGTTTGGTACTCCAGCCCTCCAATCAGAGAGGAGAGGAGGCTGAGGGAGGTGGTGTCAGTCAAGGCTTGAATTAGTAGAATTGTGATTAGATTGGAGGAGATGGGCTGAACCTGGAGGGAAGTGGGGGAGTGCACCTGGTTTCATGGAGTTGAAACCAGGCATAGCAGTACATGCAGAGTGGAGTGAGCCTATATGTCTGTCCACGCCCAAGGTAAGTGGTGGCTACTCTGAGAATGGGCTGACCTTTGTGTAGTCTCTTCTCAGAAAAAAAGAATAATTTGGCCTGAGGGACACTGGAGCTGTTTAGAGGCCCCTGTGAAAAAAGTGTGAGCAGAGCTCTAAGGGGTTTGATTATTTATTAGCCATAATATTAATAATATATAATTGCATAAATTATTAAATATTATAGTATTATTTCTTGGAACCTCGCTTCATCTGAACAACCCTGGAAGGTGGTATCATTATCCCTATTTTACAGATGAGGTGACTGAGACCGAGAGAGGTTAAGAGATTTGCTCAGACAGCTACTAAGTGTCTGAAGCAGGATTTGAACTCAGGCATCCCTAACTCAAAGTCAAGCACTCTGGCACTGTACCACCTCACTGCCTCACACATTCATTCCTGTTGCTTTTATAGATTTGCACAAGTCCTTCATGGGACACACTAGAAGCTTTGGGGGAAGTTTTATGCCCACAGCAATGGTGGCCAGAAGGTTGTTTTACTTGCCAGAATAGAACTGTCAATTAACCTATCAACAATTTGGAGTTGCCAAGAGACTTTGAAGTGGGCTGCCAGTGGTGGTATGTTCTGAGAATACGTTACTTGGGTTTTATTTCAGGTATGAATGGATAACAAGCAGCTGCGTACAGGAGTTTAGTCAGACCCACTGGTAAATTAGGGGGCAAGTGCAATGGGAAATAAAGTAGGCTACAAAAATGTACCAGCCTCTTTGCACACAGGAAATTGGTGCCAAATAATGTACGTGGGTAGGGTGCAGGTCAAAAAGTGGATGAAGGGGAAAGTATACGTTATATTCTTTTGGACTTTAGGGAGGCTTGCCAAGACTAATCTAACCTAAGGAAACCTGGGGAAAGGCTGGATCCAAAATCCTCCTTCTTAACACTCCAGCTTTAGGAGATCCTAAAGTAAGAGGTTCTTAACTTGGAGTCCATGAAGTTGGGTTTTTTTCTGTTTATATTTATTGTTTATTTTTAACATTCTTTTCTTTTGAAATTTTGAGGTCCAGATTCTTTTCCTCCCAGGTCCCATGTCTCTCTTACTCACTGAGAAAGCAAACAGTATGTCAATTATTCATGTGCAATCATGTAAATTATATTTCCATATTATCCATATCTCAAAAAAAGTAAAAAAAAAGTGAGAAAATTATACTTCAATTTGCATTCAGAATTCATCAGTACTCTTTCTGGAGGTGGATACCATTTTCTTCAATATGAGTCCTTTGGAGTTGTATTGTATTGATTGTATTGATTAGAGTATAGCCAAGTCTTTCATCATTGATCATCATTACAACATTGCTGTTACTGTGCACGATGACCTCCTGGTTCTTCTCAATCTCAACTTTGCATCAATTCATACAAGTCTTCCTATGTTTTCTCTTTATGAAGTTGTTTCTTAAAATATTTTGATACCCTTATTTCAATGGAATTGATTTCCTTTGTAATCTTATGTATTTTATTTTGTACATATCATTCTGAGATGTCCATAGGCTTCACCAAAGTACTAGAGAAGCCCATCACATACACACATGCACACAGATTAAGAACCCCTGAATTAAATGAATAAAGATTACTTATAGACCAGGATTAGTAGAGACAAGGGACAAAGTCATTGCACTGGACCCAGAAATGGGATTCATGGCCAGGACAACTGAGCATAGCAACTGCAAGCACTGGGAGTGCAAAAGGGACCACACAACCACATGTATAGACTATTGCAATAACCTTCTGGTTGGTGTCCCTGCCTCAGGTCTCTCTCTCCTCCAAACCATCCTCTACACAGCTGTCAAAGTTTTCTTCATAAATCTCAGATCTCACCATGTCACACCCTATTAAAAAAACTTCAGTATCTCTCTGTTTGGAATTAAAAGCCCTTCAAGACCTGGCCCCTTCCTATCTTTCCAATCTTCATGAATGTTACTCCCCTTTACATATTCTACAATCCAACAACATTGGCCATTTCTCCAACATGATGTTTCATCTCACGACTCTGAGCATTTTCCTTGGCCATCCTCCATGCATGGAATGCTTTCCCTATATACACGCACACATATGTGCGTTTGCACACCCACCCACATGTGCGCGTGCATACACACACACACACACACACACACACACACACACACACACACCCCTTGGCTTCCCTGGCCACCTTCGAGACAGCTCAAATTCTACCTTCCACCCATCTACCCCAGGGTTTTTCCTTTGAGATTACCTCTCATTTACACTGTACATAATCTAATGTATACATAAATATTTGCATGTTGTCTTCCCTATTGGAATGTGAGCTCTCTGAAGGCAGACACCATGTTTTTTGTCTTATTTTGTATTCCTAGGACGTAGAATTGTACTAGCACATAGTAAGCATTTAATAAATTTTTCTTGACGGATTGACCATGTTTATGTATGATACCCCTAGACTAATGAACAAAGAAGTCCTGGATATAGTAAACCATTGCTGGAGTTTGTATAAAATATACTTTTAACAAAACCCAAATATGATAATATGAACTCCATACCTGCACTTAACCTATATATTTGGTCTATAATAAACAACACTGATATGTGATACACTATATCTTGGGACACATCCTAAGTATTTAGTTTACTATATGTGCTCTACTGTGGATGGTATGTGCTATAGTGCTATATAATTGTACAGGGATTGTGTATCTGTAATAATTTAACTAGGAGGAGAATGTAGCTGGTGGCTCCTTGGATGCTCTGTGGACAGCTCCCTGTCCCTCCTTTTATCAGTGAGGGAGAGAGGCTCATTTTGCATTTGGGGATCACAGAGAAGTGTGTTATTTTTTTTACCCAAAGTGACTAAGGAAGACTAGTTCCGACCCTTCATCTCAGTGAAATGTCTGGGGATGAGGTTTTTTTACCCACCAAGAAGATGTGGGAATAATGGGCTTATTTGTCAGGGATCATAATCATGAAGGGAGACATGCCAGGTTGACCTATTTTGAAGGCCTGGCAGTGACTAGTCTCTGCCATGGAGATGACAAGTGTTACTGAGAAGGACAAACACTGCCTGAGCCCAAGCTGGAAATCAACAGTTTCGTGGCAGGGAGGGAGTGGCCAGGAAAGAAACAAAGATTAGATAGTAGATATCGACAGGAGCTTTTCCCAAGCAAGGTGCCAAAACTGTTCACACGCAAGTTCCCTAGTTTGAACTCAGGCTACAGAGGGATATTTCCTATACCTGGCTGTAATAAAGCCCAAGTATTTCGAAGTATCCTATATCCCAAATTGTCCTGAGGGAAAGAGGATAAAATTAAACTTATTGGGGCATGTATGCTGACATCATCACTGTTTTACTATTCATTATTTGTGCAAATTAAATGTTTTGCTGTATCTATGTTACTCCTTACCTGGATCTGTTAGCATGGTAAGCAATTTGACCTGAGATAACTAAGTAATTAGTTCCCACTTTCCAAACTGGAAAAGGGCAAACAAGCCAAGGTAGGAAAATTACCATTGAAAATTCCCGATGATTTGATCCCAAATCTGTAAAGATCTGGAGATGATAGAACCCACAGGCTAAATTTTAGGGGATTTGTTTCAGTTGAAGATTGGTGTTTTAGGATTGAAGCTCCCTTCATTAGCAATGCAGGAATCCGCTGAAGTTTTGGGAAAGCCCACAATGACATTTTAGGGCCTTGAATATGTAGTTATTTTGTGTTCTGGGGTGCCAGCATAGCAATTTATTTAACACAGATACTGTTACCAAACCATGCAAGTTTGATCTTAAGAAACATTATAGGTTTGTGTTTTGGAAAAGAGTAGCTGCTATGCCTACTACTCAGTTATTAGAGTAGTAGGTTTAGTAGGTTACTACTCAATTATTGGTCTAGAGGTAATAGAACCCACAGGTCACAACAATATTGTAATTGAGATCTTCAGTAATCTCCATAGCAGAACTGCCCAAAGACAACTAGAAGAACTAACTGCTATCCCTCAGAATTAGTTCTATGGGCCCAACTTCTTTGAAACCCTAGAATAGATTAGTTCCCTTGCTAATAGTTAAGAAACCCATTAAATGAAAGGAGACTTCAAAATCCTCTCTAGGCAGCTAGGTGGTACACTAGATAGAGAGCCAGGTCTAAATTCAAATCCAGCCTTAGACACTTAGTTGTATAATCCTGGGCAAGTCTCTTTAGCAAATGGAATCTCTTTAGCCTAAGAGTAACCATTGCTATAGCACCCACTCTTACACACCCAAAATACACATATACACATTTTCCTGACCTTAACCTCTGTTTGCCTCAGTCTCCTCATCCACAGAATGGGGATTATAATAGCATCAACCTCCTAGGGTTGTGAAAAGGATCAGATAAAATAATAAATGCTAGGCACTTAGCACAGTACCTGCACACAGGAAGCATCTTATTATTTTTCTTGTTCCAGCAGTCTTCCATCTTGCCAGCTGGAGCTCAGGGAACTAAGGAGGAGGAGGAGGTTGTTTTGTTTTGTTTTATCGATGACTGGCTGAACATCTGCTTTTAAGATACAACTGCTCCAGCCCAGAGAGGCAAGGTGTAAGCCAGCTTTGGAGCAAGGATTAGGGAGGGGAGGGAGGGAAGGAGGGAGAAAAAAAGAAGGAAAAAGTGGAAAGAATAAAAATCAAGCCAATAGATCTGAACTACTCTCAGGGCTCTAGTAGCAAAAATATAACCTTCCTGCCCTTAGCCTATCTTAAAATTCAGATTTATATGCTTATCAGCAGACTAAAAACCATGACCTAGATCAGTGATTCCCAAAGTGCATCAAAGAGAGGAGCTCTGAGGAACAGGCAAAAGGAAGCCAGGCATTTTCCCAGGTACCTATGGAACATAGAGAGTTTGTTGTGTGTTTCAGGTAGAGAGGTCTGTCATCCCTGATATCTGAATCATCACAGGGTTGTAGCCAGAAGGCCTGGGATCCAATTCTACCCCATCCCTATTACCTATGTGATTTTGTGCTAGTCACTTAACATCTCTGGCCCTCAGCTTTTTATCTGTGAAATAAAGATGCTGAAGTAAAGGTTCCATCCCCATATTGTCACCACTGCTATTCTTTACCCAATTGCTTGGGAACACAATCTGTTCCTCTGAAAACACCTCTGTCTTCTGATCTTTTTTCACCGTCTACCATCCTCTCCACCCACCCCTTTAAATTCTTTAAAAGTATTACCCCATACAAGCACCTCTTCTCAAAAGCATAGAAATTCTGCCATGGTAGTGGGAATTGATGATGATGATGGTGGTAGTGGTGGTGGTGGTAGGCAATGGGGAAGTGACACAAGGGTTTTCTAGGAAGGAATATCCAGTGATCTACTTTAGACTCTACTTATCACCCATCAGCGCTTCCTGAATTCTTTCCATTTATGAATATGGAAGTAGTCAAAGCAGTAGAAGCCATAAAGAGAAATTTATAGCATTGTTACCCATGGCATCAGGAGCCATCTCTGAAAATTCTGCGATCTACTTTTTATTGTAGTCGTCTGGATGATTTGTAGGAACATCAATAACTTCCCAGAGTGATGTAATTAGCCATGCTTCGCTGCAAAACAGTTTCCAATTTACGACTCTGTTCAGACTCAAGTTGTTTCTCTGGCATTTGGTACCATATATTTAAGTTCCTTCTGCCTGCAGAAACAAGGCTTTACAAAGCTCAGCACTTGAAGGGGCTTAATTTCTTGCTCAGAAGAGGCACAAAGAGGGGTGGAATTAGCAGCTTTCCTCTAATCCTTTGGCAGTACTTGGGTTCCTTATCTAGCATCATATGTAAATCAGGACGTTAATGCCATGTGCTGCCTGAGATCCTAATTGCCAACCAGGTTGCTCAGCTGGGATTTGAGCCTGTCAGCTACGTGTGTCCCTGTGTGTCTTTAGTTAACTCATGTCAAATGGAGATGAGCTCCTGTGTATGTTCTCAGAGGCAAACTGTGAATCTCAGATATGCTTCCCTATTTGACACTTTCTGGACCCAAGATTATACATTTGTGAAATCTCTTTAACCCAAAAGCAGCCATTTCTTGGCACCAACCCTCACACACCCAAACTCACATTTACATATTGCTGGACCATGGTTAACCAATGACCCTTGGTCCTTCTCCAATTTTTAGTTGATGACAGGTTAAAGGAAGTTCATCCTCCCTGCTCCCTTATTCACCATCACCACAATTCTGTCATTGTCTTTTAATCAGTTCCCCCTGCCCCAAAGAGAAAAAAAAAAGTATCTGATCAGCCTCCTTCAAAAGGGCACAATTCCTGTTCTTTTTCCTTTTATTTACTCCCAACTCTGGCACCTACCACTCCATTAGACGGTAAGGTCCTTGTTGCCAAGGTCTTTCTATTGCCTCTTTTTGTATCTCTAGCACTTAGCACAGTTTCGGGAACATGGTAGGTACTTAATAAAAGTTGATTGATTACCAATGGTAGGATACGCAGATTTGGAGTAACTACCCCAAATATTCACATAGACTATCTGGGCCCATTCTGTGGTGGAACATTCCGAGCTTGTATTGGTCTGATCAGCCACAGAGACACTGAAACTTCACTTTATCATGGTGATGTCATTTTGGTCCTCTTCGAAAACAAAGAACAATAACCAACCAACCTACAGTACCTACACAGGGCATGCTAACTAATTTATGTATTAGACTGAACTTATTTTTACAGCATCTGTGATTTCTTCAGTGTAGGAAATATTCTTTACCAATTCGTGTCAGCAACTTATAGTCTTAGAGAATTGCCTTGGGCACTGGAGAAATTAAATGACATGCCTAGAGTCACACATCCAGGATGTATCTTGAATCCACGTCTACCTGAGTTAGAGACAAGCTCTCTATTACACCAGTTTCCTCCTTTAACCTGAATAAATCATAATTAAGAAAGGAAATTGCTTCTAAATTCAGTTTCTCTTAGCCTAAAGAGTGCACATTTAAGAAGTGAAATAATTTCAGAAAGAAAAAAAGTCATGCTACAAATGCACTCTGAAGCTCAACATAAACAATTTGGAGATTACAGTATATTTTGGATGATATGGACCACGTCTCTCCTCTATGAGGAGAGATCAATGAGAGTTAATTATAATTAATACTTGCAATCTGCTCTATAAGGGTCCAACAAAGCTTATTTTTAATTCTAATGCTATGTCTTGCCAGGCACATGGCTGTGCCTTTGGCATTTGTTACTTGTGAAACAGGTAATGGGACCTGTATTACCAAGGCCACACAGTTAATTTCGGGCACCTGGTCATTCATTAGTCCTTCCAGTTAAACACATAAAGACTTAACACATGGTAGGAAATGGCATTCTTCAGTATAAAAAATGCAAACCCAATAGTGAATTAATGATAGATTGCTGGAATTTTTAAGTATAACAAAGGACTTCAATTCACTAAGTGTTTTCAAGGACGTACCATGTGCCAGGCACTAAAGACAAGAGAGATAAAAATGAAAATTGTCCCTTCCCTGCAGGAACTAACTTATAGTCTACTAGGGGGAAATAATATATCTAAAGGTAAGTAAATTTGGAGTAGGGGAGAGAGAGGAAAGGAAATGAAAGAGGAGGAGGGGAGGGGAGAGGAGAGGCCACACAGCTGGTAAGTCTTTAAAGATGGGATCTGAAACTAAGTCTCAAGTTCAACACTCTTACCACCACTTCTCTGTGCACGTTGATCAACTGAAGCAGGTAGAAGAGCAGCCAGAAGATGTGTCCACATGTACAGAAATCTGGAGACAATGTCTTGTGTTCCCTGCTTCTAGGGCATAGCTAGAAATGGACTTTTTTTCTAATTCAATTCTTCTCTTCCCTATACACAAAAGGAAAAGTGTTGAATCTTTCCTGAGTTGAAACCTCATTTCTGCTTTACTATTTGAATGACCTTAGGCAAATCACTTAACCTCTCAGGGTCTCAGTTTCCTCACCTGTAAAATGAAAGGATGGATTAGATGCCCTCTAGGACCCCTTCAGGTTCTACATCTATGGTCCTGCTATGGACCCCCTTTCCCCTAGGTACATTATTGACTCCATGCACAGGGGCAATGACTTATTGATTCAGACTCTAATATACAAAGGACCTGAGGCAGTCAGAAAGTGTTGGCCCCTTTACTGCGCACCCAAGCATGCCAAATGCTGCACAAAACATAAAATTAAACTCAGTGGGCTAATTATCTAAATTTAAGACTTTACTTAACAAAAAACTGGCCTATTCTGCTATAATAAAGGTTGCCTTCTGCACATGGCACAGTACAATGAAGAGCATTAGCTCCAAAGGCAGGCTATGCATGAGTTCAAATACCATTTCTGACACTCACTGCCTATTTGACCATGGACATGTCAATTAGCATCCAAGGGTCTCAGTTTCCTCCTCCGTAAAATTAAGGGGTTGGTCTAGAAGAGGCCACAGAAGTCCTTTCTAGATCTATCATGCTGTAACTGTTTGCCAAGCATGAAAACCCTACCTACTTTTGCAATCTCCCATTTCTGCTGAATTAAAAGAGCAGCATTTCCTCTCACCATCTGTGCTCTAGGCACAGCTCATTTCTGTGAGGCTCAGCTTAGGAGCTGCCCTTGGCTTGGACATTTGTCTCCCCGGCAGGAAACAACAGTATACAGCATGCGGCTGTTCATTTTATTACTTTCCCCAGGGCAGGGGGCTTCTATACTGTGGACTACAAAAGAGCTAACATCTCCCTGCACATTTATTACTCCATTAATCTCAAACGCTTTATCTTGTCCTCAACCATATAGGGTTAATTAGGTTCTATTTTGAAAACTGGTTCCACCATGGCTTCAGAAAAGAACTTTATCAGGTCAATAGATTCATAGAATGTGAGAATTGAAAGGGACCTCAGAGACATCTTACTACTCGTTGAAGCTCTGGGTTTGGGTTGGGATGTAGGGAGGAAGGGTCATGGGGCTTTAGAAAATCTTTCATACTTTTATGCACAGTTAGGCTTCAACTACTGACCAAAATAGATATCACTCATCATTCAGGATGTGGTATCACTGACATGGTACCAATTAAGGCCCTTTGCTAAATGCTAAATAGTTTCAACAGACATAAACTTCATTAAAACCCCCTAATGAGGGGAAGCAAAGAATATATACTCTTTTCCATAAAGAGATTAAATGACTCCTCCATAATTATACAACCAATTAGTGCCCCAGATAAATCCAACCCTAGGATTCTTACTATTTAATTTATAAGTCTTTCTTAGATGCTTTTTCATTAATAAATTAAACCATATAAGCATGCCAGAAACCAAAAGAAATTGTAATCTCAGATAATGATTGGCTCAATACACCTATCTCTATATGTGTGTATGTATATACATATATGTGTGCATATGTGCACACAAGCATATATCTATGCATACTAACAAGAATTTTTCCTTTTTCAGAAAAGTGAGCACATAAAAGTCATTCAGTTCTTTGACTTTCCAAGCCTTAGGGAACTTCTCTCTACCAATACAGATCTCAGCACTTTATACCTGAGCAGAGAAGCCCTAAAGAGTTACCTCAAGTATATGGGGATTAAAGAGCTGCCCATGGTCCCACAGCATCACAAGTCAGTTACTGACTTTCTGCCCAGTCCTCTATCTACTCCAACACCCTGCCTCTTTGTAAAAATTACTTAAGAAGAAAATTGGCTTAGTGGGTGAGCTCCTCACTTAATTCTAAGTTCACCATGGTAATTTAAGTGGGTATTCTAATGGCCACTTTACATATTGGAAAATAAAAAGCACCAGGACTAAAACCCCCAAGTCACACGAGAAGCTAGAGATGAAGGAATAAAATCCAAGGGTCGAGGCTTTGGGCATAGAACACTTCTCTTTCCATCCAAGAAATACCTGGAGAAATAAAATATGCCAAACAACCCCTGGGAATTAGTTGATAGGGCATGCAAGTCTAAATTCCTTTACAGAACTCCCAGACCCTCCAATTCCCTTATGCTACAGTGTAACACTTAGCAATAGTTATCTGAACCTCTGCCACCTTCCAGGCATTCAAGTACAGTTCTCAGATTGGCTTGATCTGAGACTCACGTGTCCCGTTTCTTATTTGTTGTCCTATCTGCTTCAGCGTCCTTGCCATTCCAGAAACTCTGCAGATACTGTCTTCGGCCCCAGACTGGATCATGAGTTATTCTTCCCCATCTGAGGGGTGATTCAAGGGTGTTTGAAAGCTGTCTTTATAGCTTAAAGCTAAAATAAGACATTGTGTGATGGTAGATAATGAAGTGCAGAAAGGAACCCTGGCTTCAATTTTTGGCTATAATTGAATTGGAAATACAATAAATAGGGAGGTTTGATAATAAGCCTGTCCCTCATTGACTGGGAGCTAGAGCAGAAGGCTTTAGAAACCTGCCACTCGGGAGAACATTGTCAATGCCAAGGATTCCTCATTGATCAGAAGACTCTCTCACCTGAGCTGCTCTCAATGTCCTACCTCCTTTTTCCAAAGTTCCTGCAGCTCCAGACAGTATGGTACTACACTGACTTTGATATCAGAGGAGCTGGCTTCAGAATCTTCTTCTTTTGCTTCATACCCATGTGAGCTACAACTCACTTCATCTTGCTGGGTCTCAGCTTCTTTATGTGTAAAATGAGGGAGGTGGACCAGGTGACCCTTGAGATCCCTTCAAACTCTAGATCTGTGACTCTAGATTTATTATTCTACAATGGAATAGGATTCTATTATAACAGGAGATATAGGTCAGTGCAAACTGAGTCCTTACAAACATATGTGTCATGCTCTGCCTAATACAATCTTCAATATGCTGTTCAGAGTATGTGCAATTACTTTCCTCCCTGGCTGTATTCCAGTGAGAAAGATGAAATGCTGTGGACCTCCAGGTAGGATGGGGCCATGGACTTTTTTCATCCAGGCATGACCTTTCCATTGCTTCTATCTCTGTTGTATGGATTCCTTTCTGCTCTTGGGTAAAGGGTATTGGAGACAGTTGTAACCTTATGAGCTTCAAAAGGCTGAGAGTCCAAGCTGCCAGAAGTCCAGAAAGTGGAATCCATACCAGAGTTTGTCAACAGGTGATCTCAGTGAGGGTTAACTTGTGGGATCTAGTCCCACGGTGAATCTGACCCAGATACCATTTTCTGGAAATACTTCATCAGCTCCACTACATTCAAGTGAACTTGATGGGTTAAATGCTTTGTAAACCATTTAAGTTTGAGCCCATGGACCAAGGTGTGTGTGTGTGTGTGTGTGTGTGTGTGTGTGTGTGTGTTTGTCCTTTGTTGCCAAAGAAGACCATGCCATCAGAGAAATAATGACATGACTTGCACTTGACTTTGTTTTTTTGAGTGAGGGAGGGCTGTGCAATCACCAGCCTCACTTCTCTCCTCTGGAGCCATCTGAATCCAGTGGCCATATATTCAGCAGGATGACTGGAGATGACACAGGATGACGCAACTGAGGTTAAGTGACTTGCCCAAGGTCACACAGCTAGTGAGTGTCAAGTGTCTGAGGTGACATTTGAACTCAGGTCCTCCTGACTCGTGCACTGGTTCTCTATCCACTGCACCACCTAGCTGCCCAATGGACCAAGGTGATGTAGAGGGGAGGGAGGGGAATGTGTTTCTACTTCTATTCTTTATCTTCTCAGTAAACAACCCCTTTGTAAAAGCTGATTGCTATCAATTGGTTAAATGATATCGGAATGTTAACCCTTGAGTAAGTCAGTGATATAAAGGAGATAACTGTAATTGGCAATTATGCTCAAGATGACAAGGTTTGAGAGATCCTCATTGCCCCTAATGGGCACCTTAGAATATAAAAGAGAAGCTGTAGCTAGCCAGCCCTCTGATGACCTGACTCCTTAGTCAGGGAGTTAGGATAAGGACACTCCCCACAGATACACACAAACTCACTCACTCAAAGTCTTGACTTTACACCTTTAGAGTAAGCCGAAAAGCCACTTTAAGCTGAAGGTGGTCATCAAAGGAATAAAGAAGGAGCTCTGAATGGCATCTAATATTCCAAGTATAATAGGTAGTATGCTATTAATGGATAAGTCACTTAACAAATGTTATTGAATTGAATAAATTAAACTGTGGCCTGAAAAGTTAAATGATTTGCCCAGAATTCCCATCATCTGGTTCTGTTCTAGTGTTCTCTCCACTATGTTATACTGACCCCATTTTACACTATATGTTATCCCATGTCATCTTCTCTGGCTGATGAAGATTCTGTGATCACCTTCAGGCGGTGCTCTGATTGCATCTGGATAATAGACAGCAGAGTACAGTAGAGACAGAACTGGTTTTGAGGTTAGAGGCCACATGCCAACACTGTTGTTTAATATTTGTACATCACTTAACCTCCACTGGCCTCAGTTTCCTCAACTGTAAAAGGATGGGGTTGGACTAGATGTCCTCTAAGATTCCTTTCAGCTCTGATCTATGATCTTTGTTTTTTACCTTTTTGTTTTGATCAGACTGCCTATTCATTTGTATGTATGAGCAAAGTCCCCTTGACAAAACGCCCTCAATGAATGCACATCAACAATGGTTTTGTAACTTGACAGTGTTAAAGGGTTACTTGAGGGAGACACTGAGAGGTTAATTGACTTGCCCAGGATGCAAAGCCAATACAAGTCAGACTTGATCTCAGGTCATCCAGACTCTGAGGACATTTTGGCAGGGTTCCTTTGATTGTTAACTGAAAAGGCACAGTCTGATGAAGTGATAAGCTTACTAGCATGAGTACAAAGTAATCTCTATATTCATTTCACCTGGCAAACTTGGAATTGATTACGTAGGCTAGACCAGGCCTGAGGCTAGAGCTGCAGCCTCTAGAGCCACTGAAGAGATGGAACATTTCTAGGATAACTGGGGGAGCTTGGGTACTTTGTAGGGTAGGTACAAGACTTCTATTCAAAAAGCATCTTAGAGAGGATCCAAACCACTAGATAACCCCACTACTGCCCCCAATCTACTATAGAGTCCATAAATTGATAATATGGTTAGAAAGATCATCCATGTTAGATCTAGAGATGAAAGTCACCTCAGAAGCCCCTAGTTTAGTTCCTTCATTTTACAGATAAGCAAACTGAAGAGCATAAAAGTATAATAACTTGACTTTGGTCATACAGAGAGTAAGGGCCAGAGGTATGTGAACTCAGGTCCTCTGACTCTATAGTCTATACTTTCTCTACTCTATCACACTGTACTCAAGGGCATTCAAAGTGGGATCAGGGGAGAGAAAGAGGTTAATGAGTGAATTTTCAGTGAGTTCATGGAACTTTAAGCACCCACTATACATACAAAACATTAATATATACTAGGAGCTATTTTTTTTGGCTACTTTTATTTTTTAATTAATTATTTTTATTTATTTTCAGTGTTCTACAATAACTACCATATAACAGATTATTATTTTCCCCTCCCTCCCCCATACCTGCCCCCTCCCTCCCCGAGAAAGCATACAATTTTGTATAGGTTCTACACATACATTCCTACTAAATACATTTTCATTCAATGATCTGCTACATTCTGCAACTGAATGACATTCTGCAACAAAGGACAACACAGTTGTGCTGTGTTGAAGAATTAAAATGAGTAGGAGAAATCATCTAACAAATGCAATACACACACACACACACACACACACACACACACAAATGATCTGCTACATTCTGCAACTGAATTCCATAGTTCTTTTCTGGATGTGGAAGGCATTTGGCCTTAGAAGACCAATGGAATTTTTTTTTAAGTCCTTGCATTGCAGTGAAGTTCCAAGTCTACCACAAAAAACTCTCACACACTGTGGTCGTTGCTGTGCACAAAGTTCTCCTGGTTCTGCTCCTTTCGCTCAGCATCAGATCATATAAGTCTCAGGCCTCTCTGAAGTCTTCCGGTTTATCATCTCTTATAGCACAATAGTATTCCATTGCATTCATATACCATAATTTATTCAGCCATTCTCCAATTGATGGGCATCCCCTTGATTTCCAGTTTTGAGCCACCACAAAGAGTGCTGCTATAAATATTTTTGTACATGTGGGACCCTTTCCCATTTTTATGATCTCTTGGGGATACAGTCCTAGAAGCACTATTGCTGGGTCAAAGGGTGTGCACATTTTTGTAGCCTTTTGGGTATAGTTTCAAATCGCTCTCCAGAATGGTTGGATCAGCTCACAGCTCCACCAACAGTGTATTAGTGTTCCAACTCTCCCACATCCTCTCCAACATTTATCATCTTCCTGTTCTGTCATGTCTGCCAGTCTAACAGGTGTGATGTGGTACCTCAGAGTTGTTTTGACTTGCATCTCTCTAATCAAAAGTGATTTAGAGCATTTTTTTCATATGACTATAGATATCTTTAATTTCTTCATTTGAAAATTGCTTGGTCATATCCTTTAACCATTTATCAATTGGAGAATGACTTGTATTTTTGTACATTTGACTCAATTCTCTATATATTCTAGAAATGAGGTCTTTATCTCTGACATTAGCAAAATTCTTTCCCAGTTTTCTATTTTCTATTTTATTCTTGTGTATGGTGTCAGGAATTGGTCTATGCCTAGTTCCCACCACACTGTTATCCAGTTTTTATGGGCATAAAGTTGGGCAAGGCAATTTCTAATTATTGTTTTAATTTCCTCCTCGTTGGAGGTGAGTTCACCCTTTTCATTTTTGATTTTAGTAATTTGGCTTTCTTCTTTCTTTTTTTAATCAGATTGACCAAAGGTTTATCAATTTTATTAATTTTTTCATAAAACCAACTGTTGGTTTTATTTATTAATTCAATAGTTTTCTTAATTTCAATTTTATTAATCTCTCCTTTGGTTTTCAGTATTTCTAATTTGGTACTTACTTGGGGATTTTCAATTTGTTTTTTTCTAGCTTTTTCAGCTGCATGTCCAAGTCATTGATCTCCTCTTTCTCTACTTTATTCATGTAGGCATTCAAAGATATAAAACTTCCCCTAAGAACTGCTTTTGCAATATCCTATATGATTTGGTAGGTTGCCTCATTATTGTCATTCTCTTGAATGAAGTTGTTGATTGTTTCCATGATTTCTTATTTAACCCATTCCTTCTTTAGGATTAGATTATTTAGTTTCCAATTAATTTTTGTTTTATCTTTCCATGACCTTTTATTACATATAATTTTTATTGCAATATGATCCGAGAAGGATGCATTGACTATCTCTGCCTTTCTGCACTGGATTGTGAGATTTTTATGCCCTAGAACATGGTCAATTTTTGTATATGTGCCATGTACCGCTGAGAAAAAGACATATTTATTTCTATTCTCATTCAATTTTCTCCAGAGATCTATCATATCTACCTTATCCAGAGCTTTATTTACCTCCTCAACCTCTTTCTTGTTTATTCTGAGATTAGATTAATCAAGTTCAGATAGGAGGAGGTTGAGGTCCCCTACTAGTATAGTTTTACTGTCTATTTCTTTCTTCAACAACCCCAACATCTCCTCTAAGAATTTGGATGCTATACTACTTGAAGCATACATATTTAGCAATGATATTGTTTCATTGTTTATTGTGCCTTTTAGGAGGATATAGTTTCCTTCCTTATCTCTTTTGATTAGATCTATTTCTGATTTTGCTTTGTCTAAGATGAGGATTGCTACCTCTGCTTTTCTTATATCAGCTGAGGCACAATATATTCTGCTCCAAACTTTTACCTTTACCTGTGTATATCCCCCCCGTTTCAAATGTGTTTCTTGTAAACAACATATTGTTGGACTATGGCTTTTAATCCATTCTGCTATCCATCTCCATTTTATGGGAGAGTTCATTCCATTCACATTCACAGTTATGATTACAATCTGTGTTTTCCCCTCCATCCTCTTTCCCACCATTTGTGCTTTTAGTTCTCCCATCTCCCTTCCCCTGCTAGAAGCTATTTTTTAAGGCATAGGAACTAAGGTTGGATAGTTGGAGTAGAGTCAGACTATGGACTAGAAAACTACCTGAAGAGCAGAGTTTGGATTCAGTGTGATGAATATCGGAGCTGTTGGTGGCTAAAACTTCCATTTTAGACTAATAGATCATTAGAGCAGGAAGGAACCTTAAAGATCCCTCTTTGTCCAATGTTGACTTCAACTCTGCCTTCTCTCCAACCTGGGCAAGTCACTTAATCACTATCTGTTTCAATTCTCTCATCCGTAAAATAAGGATAATAATAATACCTTCCTCCCAGGCTAGTTGTGAGAATGAAATTAAATAATAATTGTAAAGCCCTTAGCCCAATGCCTGGCCCAAAGCAGGCACTATATATAAATGTTAGCTATGATTATTATCACTGTCATCATTCACCAGCCCACAACATCCAGTCACCAACAGCTATTTATGCTTTTCTCACGATACTTCACAATTTCTTGAATTCATCAGTTCTTTCCCTTTCCCACTGTCATCGTTGACCTAGTCCCTCATTGCTTCTCACCTGGACTATATTACAATTGTCTCCTAACCGGTCTCAACAGTCCCAGATACTGCCCCCTACATTATTTTGCACGCCACTTCTAGCTGAATCTTCCAAATGCACTTTTTTGGATGATGCTCCCTTTCTGCTCCAAAATCTTCGATGCCTTCTGCCTCTGATTGCCTAACAAAGAAAATTCATACTCCTCAGCTCAGTATTCAAGGCTAGTCCTACACTGCCTGGATCAGGAATGCCAGATCAGCCTGGCATTCCTTTAAAATACCTTCTGTTTTCTTGCACTGAGGATCAAGTGAGTTAATCTACATAAAGTACTTTGTAAGCTTTAAAGCATGATATAAATATTATTGTTGCTATTAATATTATTTCACCCGAAGAAGAATACAGTTGGACCTCCCATCTTTCCTCCCTCTTCTATTCTCGTCTCTTCCTATCAAAATGCTAGTTTAAGACCCAGTTCAAATCTTACCTCTTCTAAAAAGACTTTTTATAGTGTTCTCATTAGAAAAGATATTTCCCTCCTCTGAATTCCTATAATGCTTATCAGCTCCGCTTGTATGACACTTAGCAAAGACGGCTTTGTGTTATCATTGTTTATGTCTCTGTCACCTCCCCAATAGGGCAGCTAGGTGGCACAATGGATAGAGTGCCAGATCTGGGGTCAAGAAGACTCGCCACCATGAGGACAGCTCTGACCTCAGATACTTACTAGCTGTGTTGCAAGTCATTTAATCCTGTTTGCCTCAGTTTCCTTATCTGTCAAATGTGCTGAAGTCTTAAAGAAATGACAAATCACCCCAGTATCTTTGCAAAGAAAACCCCAAATGGGGTCATAAATAGTTGAACATGACTGAAATAACTGAACAATAATATACAGCAGGGATCATCTTATGTTCTTCCCTGTGGTACTTAGTATAACGCCTCATACGTAGTAGGCATTTGATAAGTATTTGCAGAAAGGATGGATGTGTCTACACCAAATCACTCAGTTTCAGAACGTTATATTTTTCCCAATCAATTCCAGCCTCCCTGGAAATCTACATCTGCCAGCCCTTCAATTGTCCTCATCTCCTCCTGTATCTGAATGACAAATAGAAGCACAGGGGACAGCTGCACAGTAGACAATGGACTGTAATAGAATCAAGCCATAATGTGACCACCAAGAATGGAAGAACATTGCCTGGAGATCAAGAAACGATATCAACCTGACTGTGCCCCAGAGACACAGACCAAAAACACACAACTTATCTCATTTTAAAACATTAGCTTTCATTCAAATAGTTTTCCCCAAGGTGGCTGAGACAATTTCTCAGCTCATGAATAATTTAGCATTCCAGTCCACTGCTCTTACTGTTTTAAGAAGATTGAACGCAGCATCTGAAACTCAGTGTCCCCACTGGTTTTTCTGCGCTTCTATGCCACGTTGGTAGGGACCATGTTATAGAATCCCTACCCTTTGTCCTCATGCTCCCGCCACTATCAACTTCTTCTCTTCTAATACTTTACATTGTATTTTCCCTTCTTCAAGAGGAGCATTTAGAATAGTTTCAAGAAAATACTTTTTCTGCTCGTAAGTGCACAACAGAAATAGTTCAGTTATAAAGGCAAATACCACACTAAATAGGTTGTTTGGTTGTACTCATCTGTAGAACCTAAATAAGTACTATGTTCTATCCTTTTTTACCTACTACATTTGATCACAGAGGAGATATCAGAGTTATTATCAGTAACATCCAATCAAACCTACACATGCTGCCACATAGCAGTTAGAATTGCAACCACTCCAGAGGACCCTCTGAAAAGAGAATTTATAGAAAAACTACGTGATAGTAAACATATGAAATGAGAGGAATCCTACCGTTGGTTTCTGTTCAAGATTATTGTCAGTAAAAATTCAAGTTAGAATCTTCGATTCTGAGCTGGAAGGGACCTAAGGGGCTGTCTCATCCAACTCTTCATTTTCAGATGAGAAGGCTGAGATTTAGAAAATCTAGGTGAATTGTCCAACACCACATAGGGAATAAGTGACAGAAGCAGGTGAGTCCCAGTAAACCAGTACACTGCCTTCCTAACCTCAATATTTAAATTTACTTATTTTCTAAGGGAGAAAAATTGTCAAATTGGAGGTTGAAAAAGGAATGGTGAATATCTTTATCCTGGGTTCCCTGAACAAGAACACTTAGCATGACTCTATATTGAAAAGTTACATTTTTTCCTTTTTTAAAAAAATTATGGAGCTTTTCCTTGTTATTTCCTCTAGTTCTACCTTCCTGGACTTCTCTTTACCAGACATAGTATAAATCTACACACTAAACATGGTTAGCAGTCCTCAACTAAAATAAACAGTTGTTAGCAGAAAGAACACAGTACAAAGTGGAACGAGCCCATGCTAAGGACTAAGAACTACAATACATACAGTGTATACTTATCTTCCTGTTTCTTATATCCTCTTCCAGAATGTTACAATCAGATAATAAATACCAGGCAAGAAAATCAACGTCCTGTCCAAAACCATTTCACATTTGCTCTTTTTTGATGTACAGTCTTACACAAGATAACTAGATGATTTTCAACCTATCAGTTTTTAAATGTAGTAGTCATCTTAAAATAGAAGTGGGCCATATATTAAATGAAGTTCTTTCTCCAACAATTTCATCAGAACTCAAAGCAAAGTTCTGAGTACATAGAGAACTTTTCCTTAAAGGAGCTCACAGCACATTAGCAAGCTGGAAGGAAATGGTAAAAGTTGGTCCAGAATGGGATCACCTCTTGGGACAGCCCAGAAATCAAGCTGATAATTCTGGGGGCATCTTGAGACTTAAACTGTGGGGATCCAGAATTTGAATAGGAAAAGAAATTACATTTTTATTTTCACTAATCTCTAGAAGAAATTCAGCATTTTCTTCAATTTGTAATAAAATTGGGGTGCATCAAAAAAAAAAGGGATCCATGAGACAATAAAGGTTAAGCGACCTTACTCTGATGATGTAGACCTCCTGTCCAAATCCACGCCTCTAGATCTTGGGCTATTATTCCAAAGGGGGCAACTGTTTTTATTTTTGGAAGACACCTCCAAAGCCATCTAATCTAATTCCCTTGTTTTACAGACGAGGTCAGTAAAGGTGAAGTGGCTTGACCAATGTGATAAGCTAGCATCTGAGATCAAATCTGAATTCAGGTCTTCCTGATTCCAGTTCTCTATCCACTGCCCTACCCAGCTGCCTCTCTAGGACAGGTAATATATCTCTCTAGGACAAGTAGTACAGATGGACAACAAACAAAATACAAAATTGAATAGGGGGAGGAGAGCAGACTGAATTGCTTTAGGAAAATTGCAGGGCTCTTTTCTGACCTCAATCTTCTCATGAATTACAAAAACTATCTTTTCAATACTAACATTCTGTTTTTTACATACAATATTCTATATCCCATCTTGGTGCCTTTGGATAGACTATGTCCTCCACCCTCCAAAACCCCCAGAATGCATTCCCTCTTCACATACATCTCTTAGAGTTCCTAGTTTCATTTCATATTCATCTCAAATGCCATCATTTACATGAGACTTTTGTTGGTCCAACCCAGCTGACAGCGCTTCTTTTAAAAATTGCCTTGTCATCTTTTGTACATATTTTGTATATTCTTAGTACATATGTTTGCATGTATAAGGCAGCTACGTGGCTCAGTGGATAGAATGCTGGGCCTGGAGTTAAGAAGACTTATCTTCCTGAGTTCAAATCTGGCCTCAGACGCTTACTAGCTATGTGACCTATGTAACCCTCTTTTCCTCATTTTCCTCACCTGTCAAACAAGATGGAGAAGGAAATGGGAAACCACTCCAGTATTTTCTTTGCCCCAAAAAGAGTCGGCACCACTGAACAATAACAACCAAGTATGTGTGTAAAGTTGTCTCTCCAGATAGAATATAAACACCTTGAGGTCAGGGACTGCTTCAATTTTGCCTTCATATCCCCAGCACCTACCATTATGTCTGGCAGATAGCAGGCATTTAATAAATTGAGTTGGTTGCCGCATAAGAAACCATAACTATGAATAATTTAGAGAACTGTAGGAAGGCAAAAATTGGTACAAAGTAAGGAAGATCTGTTTAAAATAATATATACAATGGCAACAAAAATATAGAAAGGACAACAAAATGAACCTGAATGCTATCTAGTTTTAATGGATAAGCTTGTCCCTGGAAAAAAAAACTAAGAAAATTCAGTAGGAAAAAAAAAGACTGACTTTGGAAACACAAAACTGTGATTCAAAGCTTGTCGTCACTGATGCTTATTACCTGTGTAACTTTAGACAAGTTGATTAGCTTCCCTGGGTCTCAGTTTAATCTTGCACATAGTAGGGATGGTAAATGTTTATTTACTGGCCAAATAAAATAATCTAACATAGTAGATAATAGTCTGGGCAGGTCAGGAAGATGAGGGTTCAAACTCTGACATTTATTAACCAGGAAGGGAAGTCATTTAACTTCAATATGCCTTAAGCAATGCTCTAGCATTTATTTACTAAGTCATAGACCACTCTGAACTGGAATCTTCCAATCTACAATAGTGACAGGTGTTCCCACAGCAGGAGTTCCCCATACTGATGAAATACAGACTCTGTATATTTGAGCATGTTCACTGAACCTAAGCAATATTTCTCTCCCTTGAATCTCTAACTAAACTGGAACATATATGTAAAGTGGAGAAACACACACACCCTTTTTTTCATACCACAGGAAAAAGAAAAACATTATTAAGTACCTGCTACCCTTTTAGGGGGTCCAAGTCTAATGATTTAAACAAGAAATGAATGGTCACTTCTTAAAATTATGAAAAAACATGACTACTTTTGGTATATCTTATTCACCTTGGAGAGAGCAATAGCAAATCACATGAGTTGGCCATATGAGAGGCCCAAGGTTGGGAATGTAAAGAAACCGGTTTGCTTATGGTTGAAATATTTAATAAATTAATATTATTTAACAGGATAATGTCTGATGAACCATCACTAGGAGGGGTAGCTAACACACTGGATAACAGAGTTAGGATCCAAGAAGATCTTGACAGGCTAGGCCAAATCTAATAATGTGTCATCCAAATCCAAGTGAATGTAAGGTCTTACACCTGGATTCAAAAAATCAATTTCAGTCAGCCAATCAGTGTTTGCTTATTAAGTGCTTACTCTGTTCCAGGCATTGTGCTAAGCATTAGGGATAGAAAACCAAGACAGTTTCTGCTCTCAAGAAGCTTAATAACTAATGGGGGAAGGCAACCATACCTGGTATGGGGGCATGATGGGGAATTCCAAAAGCATAAGTATTCAAGAATAAGATAGAAGAGGCATATATAAATGACAGCTGTTCTAAATTTTTTTTTAATTTTTTAAAGATCTATGAGTTTTAGCAAATTATGAATTCAATGTGATGTAATATAGGAGTCAGAAAAGTCAGTGTGATCTGGGCTGCACTTTGAGAGAAAGAGCTTACAAGAAAAGGGACTTAATTGCTTAACCGTTCCTCATCAGACTTGACCGATAGTATTATGTTCAGTTCTGGACACCATGATTCAAGAAGGAAATTGATGAACTGGAAACTGTCCAAGAGAAGGCAATCAGGATGGTAAAGAGAGGAGTAGCATGGGTTAATAACAATCACATGGAATATCATGAGGAGAAGTGAAAGGAATTGGGGATGTTAAATCTGTAGAAGAGAAAACTCGGGGAACATAACTGTCTTTAAGAATCTGAAGGATTGTCACGTAGAGAAGAGATTAGACCTTTTCCATTTGGCCCCATTGGGCAGAACAAGAAGTTGCTAAGAGGTCATCTTGGGCTTGATATCAGGAAAAGCTTAATTTAAGCCATCCAAAAGTGGAAATGATTACTTTGAGAAGTGATGGATTCCTCTTTCTTGGAGGACTTTATGCACAGGCTGGACAACCAATTATCAGGCATTTTATAGTTAGGATTAAGATAGAAATAGGTTGATCTAGATGGCTACTGAAGTCCCTCTGAGCCCTCAAATTCTGTGTTTCCATAATATGGATTGGCTTAGAATCACCTGGCTCCTCATGATTCCTCTGTTTGAATCAGTTGTCCCTACCTGTCTGCACCTGTATGCTGAGACAGGCCTTCCTAGCATCAGACCAGTTCTGCCTCTGGCTGGGAAACATGTTAGGAACACCTGTCTCAGAAGAATGTCACTTCACTAGCAAACTCTATTCTGGCTGGCAGTGCCCTCTACTACTACCCTGACCTTTGACCTGTAATTTTGGCCCATGATCAATTTACTTACATTCAAACATCATTGATTAAGTACTGTGAATACAAAAATGAAAATCTCTGTATCTCCTGTCCTCAAAGAGCTTATAACCTAATGGTGGGCGTGGTTAAATGGCTTTTTAAAATTATACTTTAGATGATCTAGTGCAGGAGTGGGGAGCCTGCAGCCTCAAGGTCATATGTGGTCTTCTAGGTCCTCAAGTGGGACTCTGTCTTCACTGGTTTGGGTTCAGTCAAAAGGCTGCACTTGAGGACCTAGAGGGTCACATGTGACCTGGAGGCTGCACGTTCCCCACCCTGATTTCTAGTGCATAAGAAAATTGAAATGACATAGCATGAAAGATTTAAAGGGGAAAGGATCATTCATACCTGGAGGAAAATCTGGGAAGGCTTCATGGTATGTTATGGTCTGTGAGTTAAGCCCTGCAGGAGAAGCATTTTGACAAGTAGAGATGTGAGTGGTCATTGAGGTGGTACAGCAGATAGAGTGCTGGGCCTGGAGTCAAGAAGATCTGAGTTCAAATGTGACTGCAGACATAGTAGCTGTGTGACCCGGGGCAAGTCACTTAACCCTATTTGCCTCAGTTCCTGCACTGTAAAATGGGGCAACACCAGAGAAAGAAATGGCAAACCCCTCCAATATCTTTGCCAAGAAAACCTCATGAACAAATTCACGGGGTCATGAAGAGTCAAACACGACTGAAAAACATCAGAGATGTGATTTTAATTGCTTTCAGAAATGAGGGGAAATGTGTACATACATGATGGTAAGAAAATGTCATAGAGTGACAGAACAGGAGTAGTGAATACACTGTAACTCAGTTCATTTTCCAAAGCCTCTGCCT
The DNA here is from genome assembly GCA_023548195.1 of Bettongia penicillata ogilbyi. Classification (NCBI taxonomy): domain Eukaryota; kingdom Metazoa; phylum Chordata; class Mammalia; order Diprotodontia; family Potoroidae; genus Bettongia; species Bettongia penicillata. The sequence continues at coordinate 2,866,468 of JAJHZJ010000629.1, forward strand.
GGAATCCTAGGCCTTGCTTCCCAATCACTTAGTCAAACTTCCTCAGCTTGGCTCCCTGGTCTCCCGGACCCCTTGCTTGTCTGGACTCATGATCTCTGCTCATACCTGCCAGTTTCCTTTCTGTCTAGCCAAATCCCCAGTCTTACCTCCACCCTATTTTGCCTTATTCTTTTGTTGCCCAAAGGTTCCTATATTACTGTCCTGTTTTAAAACCATTTGGTTCCTTTAAAGTCAAGTAACTCAATTATTTTCCCAGAGAATAGCCAAGTGAAATAAATTAGAAACACCTGGGGCAGAAACAGTGCCATTACATGTCTCTACAAGTAGTAGAGTAATGTTCAGGTGTAATTTAAACATTGGCACTTCGACTTTAAAGAGAGAGGGCTCCAAAACAGTGGAAAGGTCAAATACATAGGGGGAGAGATGGTGATCTCTAGTTAGATAGATAGATGTCTATCTCTAACCACATCTGTCCACAAATATCCATGTGATACTTATCTAATCACAGATTTCCATGGGATCTATCAATTTTTAGAGATATGGGTATATAGTCCAGAATTATCTGTTAATAAGTAAAACTGCATACTTTTATACTTAGAAGTTGTTGGATTTTTATGGCTCTTTTTTTTAAAATTTGGTTGGGTTTTTCTTTTACTATAAATCAAAGTTTATCTAATTATGTTTAAAGTAAATTAAGTAAAAAAATTTACTTAAATTCTTTTTAAAAATATATATAAAATACTATTTGATGTAGTAGATTCCTGCACCTCTTAGAATCCACAGCCAATCAATGGTGTCTGCTCTGCTACCAAGAAAATAGATGAGAATTAAGCATCTGGTAGCAGAAACTAGAAGAAAAGATAAACAGGAAGAAATAGACCTCTTCAGAACATGCTCTCGAATTTCAAAACATAACAAGAATATCACAATATCCTCAATATTTGATAGAAGGGCTCTCTACCAGAAAGCAAATGAACATTCCCTCTAGTAGCTGATGGAGTAATTTAAGAACTGTAATTTTTTAAGAAACGAGAAAGAGTAACTATAACCTGTTACCCTGGAAACATTGGCTAGTAGACTAACATCATGAGAGCTTACCTGGTCTACTTTGTGAAAGTTACTCAAGTTTAAGGCTAAGAAATAGATAGAGGCTGGCCACAACACAGGACCTAAAATTGTTACCCTAAGTCTTAGAAACCTTATTCCCAACTAAATAGACAAGGACATAGCACTCACTCTAAAATTACACTCCCAATTCCCTGGCATGACAGAGTGGGTTCTCCAGGAGTTGAGTAACTGCTCCTATCAGTGCATTATTCTGACACCGTTACTCCTGCACCCCCCAACCATTTTGCTTTCCATCATCTACCAACCAGGGAAGTTAGGTGGTGTAGTGGATGGAGTGCCAGGCCCAGAGTCAGGAACTTCCTTAGAGTTCAAATCTGGCCTCAGACACTAACTAGCTGTGTGACTCTGGACAAGTCACTTAACCATGTTGCCTCAGTTTCCTCATGTGTCAAATGAACCAGAGAAGGAAATGGCAAACCCCTCCAGCTATCTTTGCCAAGAAAATCCTAAAGGGGGTCACAAAAAGTTGGACATGAACAATCAACCAAGCAGTAGAACTCTATTAATTTTCAGAAAAGCAGTTTAGCAACAATAATAGTTATAAAAAAATCACCACCACCACCAAAAGGAACACTTTTCTTTTGTATGCACAAGGTACCTGGGGAGTGGGCTCAAACTTAGAGTATAATGAGAACAAGGGGCCTACAGCTCACATCCTGCAGATGCCAAAAGGAAAGGAGACCGAGAGATCCACATCTTCCTTCTTATATTCCAATTCAGTTCTGGTTGAGCACTCCCTGAGAACTTCTCTTAGTATTTCTGTCTTCATGGACAATTAGAAGACTTTTTTATCCATCATATCATCTCAGTCCCTCAGTCACTCATGACCAGAAACCAGTTCCCCAAAATTCCATGTGTTAGATTGAAACCAGGCAAGACATTTTTTAAATATAGTTTTATTATTTCTTCGACTACTTTCCCAACTGCATGTAAAATAATTTTTAACAATAAAGTATGCTTCGATATGCATTATGAGTTCATCAGTTCTCTCTGGAGATGGATAACATTTTTCATCACTGTCTTGATCGGTTACTAAGTTTGTCACAGTTGATCACTGTTACAATGTAATTGTTGCTATGTAAAATGTTCTGGCTCTGCTCACTTCACTTTGCATAAGTTCATATAAATCTTCCCAGATTTTTCTGAAACCAGCCTACTCATCATTTCATACAACACATAGTATTCCATCACAATCTTGTTCACAGTTGTCCACAACTTGTTCAGTCTTTCCCTAATAGATATGCATTCCCTCAGTTTGCAATTCTTTGCCACCACAAAAAAAAGTAAATAGTTTTTACAGATAGGTACTTTGACCCTTTCTTTGATCTCTTTGGGATATAGACCTGGGTATTGCTGGGTCAAAGGGTTATGCACAGACTTATAGCTCTTTGGACATAGTTTCAAATTGTTCTGTAGAATGGTCAGACTGGGAAGCTAGATGGTACAGTAGATACAGCACTGGGCCTAGATCAAGAAGACCTGAGTTCAAATGTGACTGTAGACACTTACTAGCTACCTGACCCAGAGCAAGTCACTTAACTGTGTTTGCCTCAGTTCCCTCATCTATAAAATGAGAAGGAAATGGTAAACCACTCCAGCATCTTTGCCAAGAAAGCCCCAAATAGGGTCACAGAAGAATTGGGAAACAAGTGGAAAACAACAACACGGTTGGACTAGTTCACAGGTCTACCAATAGTACATTAGGTTCCAGTTTTCTACATTACTGTATTTTTCCTTTCATGGTGACCAGTCATCGGATAGGTGTGAGGTGGTATGTCAGAATTGCTTTAATTTGCATTTCTCTAATCAGTAGTGATTTAGTGCATTTTTCCATGTGATTATTGATAGCTTTGATTTATTCTTTTGAAAACTGCCTGTTCATATCCTTTGACCACTTGTCAGCTGGGGAATGGCTCTTATTTTTATAAATTTGGTTTAGTTCCCCAGGCAGGGAGTATTTGTGCACTTATGTGTACAACCACTCCCCCTCACCCCCCAAAAGAAAAATATCAGAATGTTCTGTAAAGGCTAGGCTCTCATTGGCTAATTCCCATATTACACATGCATTCTAACTGCACATAAAGAGGCTGTATAGGCAACGAGGTGATGTGCTATATGGAGAGTTGGGCCTAGAGTCAGGAAAACCTGAATTCAAATCTGGCTTCAAATACTTACTAGCTGTGTGATCCTGGGCATGTCACTTAACCTCTGTATGCTTCAGTTCTGGGAATAGCACCTACCTCTCAGGGTTGTTGTAAGGATCAAATGAGGCATTTGAAAAAATGCTTAGCATAGCACCTGGCACGTAGTAGGCATTTAATAAATATTTGCTTTCTTCCTTCATAGATTATCTTTCAATTAATTTCAAATGGAAGGACTTGCAGAGGGTAGTAGAATATTTTGTGGAACACGGACATAAATGTTACATCTTATGCTGCCATTTACCTAGGATACCATAACCAACTCATCATCAGTAGGTCATGAATCTTGAGGGGATGGGAGAGAAGGGGTTATTTTTTCCCTTATTAAAAGAGATAAAAATTCACTTTTTCACTCTATTCCCCTTGCGACGGAGGACACATATTTGTAAGATGACTAGTGAGGGGGTTAGCGATATAGCCTATGTCCAAGGAACGAGGAGAAGGAAAATGAGTCCAAATTCACAAATCTAACTTCACACATATCTTTCTTTAACCAACTAAACTACATATACATATGTATAGATATATACACACATATATGTATGTATACACATATGTATACATATATACATATTTGTGTATATATGTGTGTGTGTTTGTGTATGGTTTCCAGACAGATGATGGAGTAGGGGCAAAAGTGGTAGCTGTGTGCTGAGTACCAGTATCCACAGGTTCTCAACTGCCATTGGTATCCTGCCTGACTCTTTTAAGAATTATTCCCCAGAGCCCTGAGGGCGTTGGCCCCTTCTCTCAAAATATCTCATTGCCTTCAGATGCTAAATCTCATTGGGAAATAGTTTCCTTTGAACTTTTCAAAGGTATAAAGGAATGCCTCCCATTTTTATGAGTTCTGCCCTGCTGTAGGCAGAGGAAGTTGCTGTGTGTGAGGAAGGGGCCAATTAGAGCCAAAGAGCCATAAGCTAATCCCTTATGGCACTGTTCTATGAGCTGGGCTTGTTGCAGCCTGCCAAAGAAGTGTTCCCAAAACTCAATTCTTGGACTGAAGTGGAAGAGATGGAGAAGGGGCTTGAGGGCAGAGAATCCACTCAGGCTGTCTTTTTTTTCTTGCTGCTGAACTCTGGAGTACACTGGCTTGATTTAGCTGCTTGTAATCATTAGCAGTTGTGAGAAATGTACCACCAAGGAATATATAAACCAGTGATTCTCCAACTTTTTGTTGTCAGGATCTACTTTGCACTCTTAAAATTTATCCAATATCCCCTCAGGAGATTTTATTTATGTGAGTCCTATCTATTCATATCTACCATCTCAAAAATGAAAACATCTTAGTATTATTATGGAAATAAGTTTTGACCTCACAAACCATTGAGAGATTCTCAAGGATCCCTTGGGGTCCCTAGACCACACTTTGAGAACCACTATTTTCAACCAGTCCTAATGGTGGGAGAAAGTAGGGTGGCAAGTCCTTCTTGAATTAGCACCAGCATCTCTACCTAAATATCCATGTGTTTGTGGTACAGCTGAATTCTCTAAAAACATCATTCATGGCTTAGATCAATAACACTTCTTTTCCTGGGACCTAACCTGTGGTTAAGTTGTCACATTCCCTGCATGGGTCTAATAATTTCCCTAATAAAAACTCAATGTGAAATACTGAAACTTAACCCCTCCAACTAGTTCTGAGAAAGACATGTTTCATGGAAGGAGAGGGAACAAATGGGAATTATCTAGAATCAGGCTGTATTTTCTGAAGCTGCTCCAGACACATTATTAGAGACAATCTGGAACTGAAGAGTCTGATGAATATTAGATGAGTAATGGAGTTAGAAATCTTGGCAAATTATACTGAGGGCTCTTTTCAACCAAATTTCTGATCCTCATAGAATTGCTATAAGCCTCGAGATGGAGAAAGGCAGCCCCACTGGCCTACCCAAACCTGGCCCAATATGTGCCCTTGAACAAGTGGCACTTTCATTTCTTCTGTTTCTATTGTGTTCCTTCTTTCCTGCTCTTAGGTGAATGAGTATTAGAGATGAAATGGAAAGGAGCTTTGAAATGTCAGAAGAGCTATTCAGTGGCCGAGCCTGGGGAAGGAGCCAGCTCTGGGGAGCAACCTGCTTAACCCAGACTAGCAATGGATCAATCTGGTAGCTAAAATGCTATATCCTCCACACAAAGGAGTGACTTACCCATCAGATATGCCTTACCCAAAAGTGAACTTTTGAACCTATTCTTCCCAAGGACTGAAGTATGGAGGGTAGTATATTCCGTAATTCAGGGTACCATTTTTGTACTATGGGTCTTGCTTTATCTTTTCAGCAAATATCTCTTTGTAGAAGCTAGTTGATATCAATTAATTAATTGATCTTGGAAAATCAAGTGATTAAATCCATAGTAGGGTGCTAATCACTGATATTGAGAAGATATTAACTGGCTCTGGGTGGCTGGGGTTGGGAGGAATACATCAGAACTGGGACTTGAAATAATAGCTTTAGAAGATAGCAACCCCTCAGGGTTACTGCTAGAACCATAAGGGAGAAATGGAGTCATCAGTGCTCCGAGAATTCAACCGGCTTGTTTATAAGTTGGAATAGTAAGTCCAGAGTCTCACTATACATAGACAGATACAGTATCTGAAGAATTAAAAAGTTGCCTCCCAAAAAGCAATGAAAGAATGAATGGTAAACATGAGGATGTTTCAATATATTACCAATGAAGAACTACATTAGAGAAGTGGTATAAAAGATAACATCCAAAGTATATAACATGAAAAGGAACTCATCTGTTCATATAGCAAAATGTTAGTGTGGGTGATAGCCCGAAATCTCCTCTGATAACAAGATGTCAATATACCCAGAATCTGTCCACCAGCACATAGAATTCTACCCCCACCCCCTGAGGATTTATGAAAGGACAAAGAGAAAAGTTGCAAAGATATGGATGCATAGGGATCTACACTGATTGACCAAGTATGGAGTTCAATTAGATCACAAATCTAAAAAAGGTTAACCTAGGAGGTCATCCTTTACCTGATAGGACTAAGCATTACTTATAAGTGTCATGGATGAGCTTCAGAATTAAGCAGGGGAGAAGGTTAAAAAGGAGAAGGAAGATAGGGACATTCAGGGAGAGAAAAGGAGATCAAGTAGAAAAATTTTTAAAGGTACATAAAGGGAAAGAGGCAGATTAGAAGAAAGCCACCAATAACTATTTCAGTCTTTTCAGTGGCATCTGTGTCTACTAATGCTAATGAAATAAGGTCTTGAAAATGTCACTCTTAAATGCAAATACAAAAAAATTCTGAGGTTTGTCTCAACCCCAGCAAATTGGCAAACATGACAAAAAGATGGAAGTAATCACAGCTGGAATGATTGTACAGATGCAAGCCCACTGATATACTGTTGGTGGAACTGTGTCTTGGTCAAACCATTCTGATCAAACCATTCAAATTATGCTAAAAAGGACTAAATTGTTCATACTCATATATATCCAAGGATATCAAAGACAGAACTTCTCCTATACATCAAAATATTCACAGAAGCACATTTATGGTAAGGAAGTGCTGGAGACAAAGTAGGTACTCATCTATTGAGGATTGGCTAAACATTATATATGTGTGTGTATGTATGTATGTATATGTGTGCATATATGTGTGAGTATATATATATATGTGTGTGTGTGTGTATTATTGCACTATAAATAGTAAGGTTTAAAAGAAGCACAGGAAGATTTACATGAACTGATACAGAATGAATCAACAGAACCAGGAAAACAATATTCATAATGATTACAACAATGTTAACTAGAAAGATCAGAAAACTGAAACTGGATCCTGTATAATTGTAATAACCAACCTTAAGAATGTGCTTCTCCCTCCCTTCATTGCAAAATAGGGGGATTAAAGATTATGGATTTAGAATATAATATGTCCTATCCAACACTGTCAATGTGTTTGAATGAGTTTTTTTAAATACTTTTTTCTTTTAATTCTTATCACAAGGGATGGCTTGCTAGGTAAGGACAAATATATTCAGAAATTAATGTAATATAAAAACAAAACATACAATAAAAATAGATAATTTTTTAAAGAAAAAGAAAATGTTGCTTTTGTCTTTAATTTATTTCTTCACCTTGGGAAAGAAAAGAAATTAATTTCAGCTTCTAAATTTAAGATACATGAGCACCATCCTGATGGCACATATTAGAAATGGCACTATGTAAAACACACATTTGATTCATAAAATGCATCTAGGCATCTTATATATAACTGGTCAGCTCCCCCTGCTGTCATTTCAGGGAATTAGTAGGTACAGTGGATCAGCAATAATGCTAACTCATAAAGAAGGGAAAAAGTAGCCATTCTGGAAACAGTTTCACATTAGAAAAAAATCATGCCAGACATAGAGATAATAAAAATCAAGCAATCCATGTCCATCTTTTTACAGGGAGAGTTAAGAAAGGCAATAATGTTCTGCTTATAAAATCAGTGAGGGCTCTTTCAAACGTTTAAAATGTAAAATGATTCATACATTTGGTACAAAGAAAAGGACAAGAAACACTATCCACCCCAAGACAGACTAAGGTACTTGATGCATATACACAGTCTGGGAAGGCTATAAGCATTTATATAGCATCCTCTACTATGTGCCAGGCACTGTGCTAAGCTCTTTACAAATATTATCTCATTCCATCCCCACAACAAGGCTGCAAATTAGATGTTGTTAATATCCTCTTTTACAGTTAAAAAAAACTAAGGCGAACAAAATTTAAGTGATTTGCCAAGGGTCACATACATGTCTGAGGTCAGATTTGAACTCCAGTCTTCCTGACTTCAAGTGAGCTGTTCTATCCATCGCACCTCTCAGTTGTATGTATGCTGTCTCCCTGTTAGGGTAGGGACTACTTCACTTATGTCTCTGTATCCTCAGCAGAAAACTAGTAGATAGTACTTAATAAGTGTTTTTGAATAATAAGTTGACTGGTTTGGATTTCATACCTTTCATCATCCTGACAACCCTCTGGAGATGGCTCATTTCATCAATAACCTCCTTCAAATGGGACACTTAGAACTGAATGCCATTCACCAGACAGGGTATAAGAAGTGCAGAGTTCAGTATAACAATTACCTTCCATGGTCTGGACACATTACTTGTTTCAATGCAGCCTAACCCCAGACCTCACAGTGATGTATGATTAACGTGAAAAAAAAAGTATGCTCTCTCCAATTTATATGGAGGAATCCAAGGATTGGAGATGTAAAATGTCTTGCCAAGGACATATAGCTCATAAGTTTGTACCAGAAGTCAGGTATCTAGACTCCTAGTTTTGTACCATCTGATATCCTATGCTGCGTCTTCATTTCTTGTTTCAGTGAATGATATTCCTAACCAGAGCAGTTCCACAGACAAACAGGGAGAAGGGGCAATGTGTTTCTCATTAGTCTCTTTCTGAAATCCTATTGGCTATATGTTACTTTGACATTTCCTACAACATCAACATCTTTCCAAAAAAATGTTACTATCCAATGAAATTTATTTACTTTAACCTGTCAAATGCAATTATTTAAAGATTTTTATTTTGTCTGAACTTGCAATTTCATTAACATGAGTAATTCCTGGTGTGAAATATCTTACCCCCAATGCAGACCTGCACTTCATCTGTAACTTAATCTTAAAGAGTCACCTGGGACACTGAGAGATCATATCAGTATTTGTCAGAGACTTGAATCCACATCTCCCTGACAACAAAGCTGGCCCTTTATGCGCTATTTCAGGCTGACTCTCCAACCTTAGCTATCTTGTTAATGTACCACAATACTGCTCTGTGTATGTGAAGATATTGTAATAACCTTCTAGCCTATTTTTTTCCATTATGGTGATGAATTTTGTCCATCCTCGCTTTCTTCCTAATTTATCTTGTAACCAGCGAGTAACAGTTTATAAGTCAATTGTTGTCAGTTGAGACGAATCATAACTACATTTTTTAACAAACTGAAAGATTTCATTCTATTTAGTCCCATAAGTAAGGTCCTTTCCAGCTCTAAATTAATGAACCTATGATTCTAATCTCCAAACCTATTTTGTGATGAAACACTACCTCTGGTTTCAAGAAGGAATTTAATGGGCCAAAAGGGAACTCTCACTGCATAGTAATGAATGAATGAATAAAGTATTTATTAAATGCTTCCTGTGTACAAAGCACAGTGCTGAGTATGAGGAATACAGGCAGAAAAATAAGACAGTCCTTGCCCTCAGGGAGCTCACATTCTAACAGAGGAGACAACACATGTGCAGGATTTCAGCTGCAAGTCAGATGGAAAGGTCCATGGACGTCAAGGTGCGGTAGCAAGGCATTAGTGTTTCTTCTTTAATGTCATTTCCACTGATAAAATCATGTTTCTGATGTTGAACTTGATAATGTCAAGGACTTAAGAGGTAAGAATTCTCCTTCCTGGGCTTCATAGATGTAGCTCTAGCACCTGGAGGAGCAGTTGCAAAGCTGTCTCTCCACAAAGGCTGCATCCTAGGAAGATGGCTGAGAACCCTGGCCCAGAAGCATCGCAACTCCCAAGGTTTTTGTGTTCAGGGCCCTTTCTCCATCAGGATCTGAGGGGAGGTAATAATCAATGTAATGGCGGTGGTTTGACTTACCTGCTACAGTCAGTCTCCTGTCTCTCCCTCAGAGTGCCTTGCTGCTTCAGTAAGTGCTGGCTTATCTGCCCCATGAATGATAATGAGTGACTTTTACATGACACTTTAAGGTTTGCACATTGTTATACATATAATATATACATATGTATATATATATATATATGTATATATTATACCATTCAAGGCTTACAACAACCCTGTGAGGGAGGTGCCACAGATACCACAATCCATCCTATTTTACAGAAGAGGACACTGAGCCTCTAGGACATTAAAGAACTTTTTCCTGGTCACACAGTTCATAAATATCAAAACCAGGATTCAAACCTAAATCTCCTGACTTCAAATCTAGCTCTCTAATCACAGAATACCTTCATAAGTTTTGTTTCTCTCTTTGACTTATTGAGCACCATCAGAACTACCTGAATGTATTGTTTAACTAAGTAAAATAGAGATAATGGCATTTGTCACTGGGTTGTCTCAAGGTTATGTGTTTTAAAAGCAGTAGGAAACACAGAAAAGACTTGTATAGGCTCAATTATAAAAATTTTCCTTAAAGAACAACTTAAATAATTGGAAAAATATTCAGAGCTCATGGCTAGACCATGACAACAAAATAAAAACAATATTACCAAAATTAATTTATACTTTAAATGCTATATCAATCAAATTACCAAAAGGGATACTTTATAGAACTTGGTGAAATAATAACAAAATTCATTTGGAAAAACAAAAGATCTAGAATATCAAGAGAAATAATGAAAAGAAGTAGGAATACAGGGAATATAGCTCTTCCAGATGTCCAACTATATCATAAAACAGCAGTCATCAAAATTGTCTGGTTCTGGTTAAGAAATAAAAACATAGATCAATGGAACAGACTAGACAAAGGAGAATCAGAAATGAGGAGTTTAATGATTCAATTTTTGTAAAAGTGGAAAACATAAATTGCTTAGAAGAAAACTCCTTAGCTGATTGAAAGTAAAACTGGTAAAACTAGAAAGCAGTCTGGCAGAAATTCTACTTAAATCAACTTCTTATACCACAATATATTTTTAATAGATATGCAACTTTAATATTAAAGATCACACTTTTTAAAAACTAGAAGAGAAGTAGATGATATATGTCTCACAGTTGTAGATGGGAGATGTATTCTTAATCAAACAAGAGAAAGAGGCAATTACAAAAGTCAAAACAGATATGCAAACCTTATGCAAAATTAAAAAGTTTCTGCACAAACAAAATTAATGTACCTAGGATAAAAAGAAAAGTGGTTGAATGGGAGAAAAATTGCATCAAATTTATCTTGATAAATGTTTGCTATCCAAGATATATAAACAATAAATAAATATTCATAAACTAATAGCAATTCCCCAGTTGATAATTGGTCAAAGAATATCAACAACCAGTTCTCAAATGATGAATTGCATGGTATTCATAACCACATGAAAGAATGTTCCATATCACTACTAAAAAGGGAAATTTAAGTCAAAATAGCCTTAAGGTTTCACCACATATCCTGCAAATTGGCAAAAATGATATTACCCTCAAAAATCCTAACAATCAGTATTAGAGAGGTTATGAAATAATAGACATACTAATATATTGTACATAGAACTGTGAAACTGTACACCCACTTTGGAAAGCAACTTGGAATTATGCAAATTTGAACTAGAGACTCCATTACTGGGCCTATACTCCATTGATAAGTCACCATATTTACCAAATTATTTGTAACAGCACTTCTTATGATAGCAAAGAATGAGAAACAAAATAGATGTTCATCAACTATAGAATGGCAAAACAAACTGTGGTACATGGATATAATGGAAACTTACTTTTCCATAAGAAATTCGGTGTGTGATGAATACAGAGAAGCATGGAAAGATCGATATGAACTGATGCAGAGCGAAGTAAGCAGAGCCAAGAAAAAAATATCCACAATAACTATGACAATGTAATTGGAAAGAACAATCACACACTAAAAATTCAAAGTTAAATGTAACAAAATTATAAAGATTAAGCAGGATACAAGTGAAGACACATGAGAGGACACTCCCAACCAATCTCTTTGTGGAGGTGGGAGGTCCACAGATGCTATATAATGTACATGTTTTGAACTTTTTCAAGGTATCAATCAGGTAAGCTGATTTTTTTCCCTTTAAAAATACAATTTGTTATATGAAAGGCTTTCTGAAAGAGGGAAAGGGAGGGATACTTAAGGAAATTATGATGATATAAGAAATAGAAGATTTCAACAAAAACTTTTTTTTCAAATGAGCAAAGGAAGAAAAAAAGCAAGGAAGCTAATTTGCCCCAAACTGGCTTTTATATACTGAGAATGGCATTTTGTCTTGGATATGTTCTTTTTTTAAGTAGCAAAACACTATTTTTAACAAAAAATTATTTATATCCCTTGTTTTTACATCACATATTTTTCAATATATCACTCTCCCTTCTGCCCCCCACAGAGTCATCTATAATAATGAATAATTTTTAAAAAGGTAAAAAAAACTGTTCGGCAAAAGTAACCAACTCATTTATAATGTCCTATGTTATAATGAATTGTTCCACATCATCCCTTACCTCTACACAGAAGGGAGGGGAAGCATATTCTCATACCTCTTCTTTGGGGACTAAGTTTGGCCATTATAATTTCAAAGCATTCATTTCTCAATTATGAAAAATACTAAATTTAAGAGAATGTTATGGAGACTTATTGTACTGGGCTCCTGGTGTTAAATGACAAGGGATTAGAAGTTAAATTGCTTATTTAAAATAATCTCAAAGAAAGCCAGAGGAAGGCAGACATTGACTGAAATCTCTGTTCAATTATATAACAACAGGGTAGATAAGCAAAAACAAAGACAAAAAAACTCAACAACATTGGGAAAGGGAGCCAATATTTGGAAGGATCATTGCATTATAGGGAGTTTATATTCCTGAAAATCAAATTTGGATCTTGAGACATAAAGCTGACTTTATGATCTACATGGTAGTAACCTTCAGCATTATGCAAGAACAAGGCTAAGCTTTTGGCAGCAAGCTGGAGCATATGAGTGCCAGGGACATTCTGTTAACAAAGCACAAGGGGTGAGGAAAGGGGAACAAGTCATTCTTGTGCACTGTTCTGTTGGGAGTGCAAATGCCATTGTATTTATCTGGCATCGTTGCCTTTGTCACTGAAGGTTCACTGGCTACCACTGGTTTCCTTCACTCAGAATTTATTTTGCCATTTAATCATAGACTGAGCTATCTAATTTCCCAACAAAAGTCTTGCTGCTTCTACGCATAAAGCACTCTACCCCCAGCCTTTTTGCCTATGCATCCTCATACACCATGCAGATCACATACACACACACACACACACACACACACACTTTTTTGTAGTACTCTACCTAGGTCAGGAAATTCCACCTTTCTACATGACTGTACAACGCTGGAAAGATGACTTACTAGAAACAGCTGGATGGGGGCTTTCCTAGGAGACTATTCTGTCATTGATGTATGAGAGGCCTTTCAGGACCACCGTGACATTCTCAGCCCCCAACCTACCTCCTGTTCATTTATATTTGTGTAACTTTCAATCACAGTGACAGAGCTGCCAGTCTCTCTGAACCAATCATAGGCACACCCTGTCTTTAGGAAAGATAACCTTCTTCCCTGTTCTCTTCCTGTGGCTTCATGAAAATGGTGTTACACTCACTCTATCCTCCCACCCTTTCCACCCCAACTCCCACTCCTGACTTCTGAAAATGAGTTCACTTGTCTCCAAACACTATCTGGGAGGCCAAACTAAGCTAAACTCCTTTGTCAATCATCCGGACAAAGATATTTTTAGCTGATATAGAACCAGAAACAAACTCCCTCAAGTGTGTCTGAATTCAGTTTAAAGGTTGTGGAGGAGGCACCAAATCCAATCCAATGACACTAGAAGGTAAGAAACAAAAAAAAAGATTTATTCATGTTCCCCTTCTGTCTGGTATTATTCCTAGTCTTTAACAAAACTAGCAGAAAAGTGCTGAACTGATCAAGTACTGTGAGAATTATTTTAATGTATTTATTCTGGCTCATCACTTAATGTTTTTCAACTTAATAGAATCTGATAGGAGAATATGCCTTCTTTCTCCCTTAGCAGAGACAGGGAACTACAGGTGTAGAATATTAGAAGTAATTAAGGTCAGACTTGGTTGATGTGTTGGCAAGTTTTACTGAACTAATTTTTTTCCCCTTTTTTTCTTCTTTGTTCTAAGGAATAGCTCTCTACATAAGGGCAGTAACAGAAAATAGCATATCATTGAAAAATGAAGGTGAAATAAAACAAAAGATACCAATAAAAATTTTATAAGAAAAATATAACTTATAAGGATTTTCCAATTATCCTAAGAGTCTGAGAACCCTGTTATTTGTACATCTGCTCTAAATGGTAGATTAAATCTTTGAAGTTTACAACTGCATGCAAAGAAGAAAGACAGAACATTAGAATGACTGAATTCATTTAGAGAAGCTCCATGGTAGGCAGCTCCCAGAATAATAACTAGAAGTAGCTTAGTATATTGGAAAACACATTAGATCTGATATTGAGAGACTTGGGTGCCAGCGCTGGTTCTGCATCGTAACAATGGACATTTTTATCTCTCTGAGATTCAATTTCTACATCTATTAAAAGGTGATATCTATCCCATAGTATAATTGTAATGAAAACTCCATAGAAAAGTGAGTTTGCTATTGTATATTGGTTCAAAGCCTCAGAAGTTTGTCACTGGACATATAAACATCTCATACATAATAAAGGAAAGATTCTGGAACAAAGAATTGAAGTGGAAGAGGTATTCTTGCCTTCTTCCCCTTTAATCTGTTTCATTTGCATAGGAAATCCAAAGTGTCTTAAGGAGTTGGAAAAAAAAATCCTAAGCCTCAAACACTGTCAAATCTTTGAAGATGGTTGGAAGGTTGACCCTAAAATGACTTGAAGGAGATGCAGATTTTACCTTCCATTGGGAATAAAACAGGAGTTACAAGGTCTTTCTAATGCTAAATCAGATAGAAGCTTAGAGCAGAGAATACTGAAGAGAAAGAAGAAATGGGTTCCAAAACAGACTAAATGCTTGGGGATCCTACTTAACTACTTGGCTGTGTTGCTTTCTAAAAGGAGTTCATAGATCAATCCACAAACATTTAAAGCTCTTCCTATATACCAGGTACTGTGCTAGGTCCTAGAGATACAAATAGAAAAGTAAGACAGACCCTACCCTCAAGGAACTTATGGAAAGAAAGTATTTAAGGACTTTTTTCCCTAGTCTGATGACTGAATATGTGAAAGTCCTGACTTTTTCACCACAAAAGCCAAAACATAAGACCCTGGAATCCAAGCTAAATCCACTCCTTTTATGGGGAAGAGATAATACCTCTACTGAGGACATGATCAAAAGCCAGCAGTAACAAGTTTTGCAATGACATACCTTTTATGTATCCAGTAGTAATCATATGATGAGCATGTTAGCCAGCAGGAACAGAACAGTGACTTAACCAGATGATGTCAGCAACCCTGGGCATCAGAGATGTCTTACCTTCTCCGTAAGCACTTCCTCCACGTATGTCTTACATGTGTATCCATCAACAAATGCTCTCAGGCACATCCTCTATTCCTACTGTTAATGGGTGTGTTTGTGGGAGATTGTACCTAAGATTTATGGGAGAAATGTTTTATTGCTACTTTTCTCACTATACTATTTCATTATATCCCTTTGCTCTGAGCTCACTACATCTTTAGCAAGCTAGTAAACATAGACACCTCAGTGGGTTCGGTATTGAGGGGATGCAGAACCATAGAGTTAATGGAACTTGGAGTAGCTTGACTGCGTTGAGGGGGGAGGCACATACATATGAGATGCCACAAAGGCTATGTTATTATTATAATCATATATACAAAACCAAAAGCTGGTGAATGAGAAATCTGTCGGGAAATGGAAGCCAAGTCAAGTAGAAATCGGAGACACAACTTAGCAAATCACCATAATAAGAACAAAGTGAAACAAACCAATAAATTATTTTTATTCTGTTGTCAAAAAACTTTCTGTCTACACAACTAAAATTCAATGGAGTTAGACAAATATCAATCAGTCAGCAAGGAAGCATTTTGTAAGGGTCTTCTGTGATAGATGAAAGGGAAACAAACAAAACTAAAATAGCCCCTGCCCTCAAGGATCTCAATTCTTTTGAAGGAGGCAGCATGTGCATATATAAAAATAAACTAAATGTAGACTTGGGGAGAGGAACTAGCAGCTGGGGGATGAGGAAAGGCTCATGTAGAATAGGAATATCAGATTCAAATAGAAATGAGGGCCACTAAACCATACGTAAGGATTTCTGAAGGTGGCATACTAACTTAGAAAACCACATATTAATAATACGTCAATGTGCTATTATGTTTTTATTTATTTTGTCAAATATTTCTCAATTACATTTTAATCTGGCTCCAAAGCCACACCTGGGAATTTTGCATTTGATATAAAAGATAACACTTAAGCTGAATTTTAAAAGAAACTATGAATTTTTTTAGAATTAAAAAAAAGCACGCACACTAGACATAGGAAAGAGCTTGTGAAAAGACAAGGAAACAAGAAATGTGGTGTCCTGTGTAAAGAAGAGTAAAAAACAAAATCCTGTTGGAACCAAGACAACATGAAAGAAAGTCATGTATAATTAGGCTAGAAAATTAGAGTCAAGCTAGGTTTGAAGCATATTAAATGCCAAAACAGTTTTTGTGTCATATACTAGAGGTAAGAGGGAGCTACTGGAACTAAGGAGTAGGGGAGTAATATTTTCACCCTTTGCGCTGGAGGAAAATCACTTCCACAGGGGTATGGAAGAGAGATAATGCCAAAAGGTATTTGCTGAACATTGGGCTATTAATTTGGGAGTATCATGTGGACGAATCTGAATGAGGTAGGGAATCTCTAGAGAATTACACCCATACAGATTGGGAGGCATTTCTTGAATACACCAGGTTGCTAGGTAACCCTACACTTTGTTACGGTTCTTAGGTTACGGTCCGTGCAATAGGACATTCTGTTCACAAGAGTCTACAGGGATTTATGAGCTCAGATCTACATTGGACATGAAACTCAGGTGTCCTGAACACTGTACTTGGTTTGCTACTACTCACTCTATAGTCTTAAATCAGTCACTTCACCAGCAGCTTTTAAAACTGTATAATAACAAGAACGATAACTTCTTGAAAGAATACAAAATAGCAGCATTTGTGAAACACTTGGCAGGAATAATATACTGTGTGTTGTCTTTACCTACAAGTTATGGTAATGTTTCTATCCATACTCTCATATCTCTAAAAATTTTTCTCTCTGAAGTTGCCAATGACCTCCTAGTTACCAAATTCCATGGCCTTTTCTCAGTCTTCCTTCTCCTTGACCTCTCCACAGCCTTTGACACCATCAATCACCCTCTCCTCCTTGATACTCTCTTCTCTTTAGGTTTTCAGGATACCACCCTCTCCTGGTTCTCCTCCTCCATATCTGACCATTCCTTCTCTGCCTTTTTTTTGCTGTCTCCTTATCCAGAGTACACGCTCAAACCATTGGTGTCCCACAGAATTCTGGCCTAGGTCCTCTTCTCATTTCCTTATACACTTCTTCACTTGATAATCTCATCAGCTCTCATGATTTAATTACCATCTTTACATTGATGATTCTCAAACCTACCTTTCCTGTCCTAACCTCTCTACTGACCGCCAATCTCATCTCCAACTGCCTTGAACTGGATGTCCAATAAACATCTTAATTCAACCTATCCAAAACTGAACTCATTATTTTTCCCCTATACCTTCCCCATTCCCATCCTATCTTCTCCATTACAGTAGAGGCCAACACCACCCTCTCAGTCCACAGTCACAACCTACTCTCAACTCCTCACTGCCCCTTATCCAATTTGTTGCCAAGTCCTGTTGATTGCACCCTTGCAACATTCCCCTTCTCCTTCTCTCCTCTGAAGCTGCCACCGCACTAGCACAGACCTTCATCACTTCCCACTTGTACTGTTGCAATAGGCTGCTGGTGAGTCTTCCTGCCTCAAGTCTCTGATCACTCTGACCTCTCTGCCATTCAGCCACCAAAGTGATTATCCGAAAGCGCAGATCCAGGATGCCATCACCACTCAATAAACTTCAGTGGCTCCCCAACACCTCCAAGGATCAAATACAAAATCCTCTGCTTGCCATTCAAACCCAGCCCCCGTCATAAACTAGCCTCTTCCTACTTTTTCAGTCTTCTTAAACCTTACTTCCTGCCACATACTCTTCACTTCAGTGATTCTGGCCTCCTTGCTGTTCCACAAACAGGACACTCTTATCTCTTGGCTCTAGACATCCTCCATGCCTGAAATGCTCTCCCTCATCTCCATCTCCTGGCCAAAATACCAACTAAAATCCAGTCTTCTATAGGACCTTCCCAACCCCTCTTAACTTTAGTCCCTTCCCTCTCATTCATTTCCTATTTATCCTATATATAGCATATTTATACATATTTGCTTGTTGGCTCTCCCATTAGATTGTGAGTTCCTTGAAAGTGGTCACTTTCTTTTGCCTCTTTTTGTATCTCCACTGCTTAGTATACTGCCTGGTACATAGCAGCTTAATAAATGTTTTTTGACTGCCTTAGTTTGTGCAAAGCCCTATGATACATACTGAGGTAGACACAAAAAACTCCAGATTTTGCTTCATCAGGGACAAGTATGTTGAAATATTGGACATAGAGGTGATGCTGGAAACCAAGGATAAGTTTACAAAGGGAGGGAGTACGGAAAATAGCCGGACCAGAAAGTAAACACTGAGCTCCCCTTGAGGAAAGATTGTTTCATTTATTATGTTGGTATCCCTAGTGTCTACCATCATGCTGGTCACATAGTAGAGTGCTTAATAAATACGTGTTGGTTGATTCATTTGGGAAAATACCCACATTTAGAATGAGAGAAAAATAATAAACCAATGAAGGTGATTAAAGGAAAATTAGGAAAATGCAGAACCTTGGCAGCCAAGACAAATAAGCCAGGGGAAACTTAGAAAGCAATAGTAATACATACCAAAAAGTACAAAAAGTCTCAAACATGTGTCTTCTCAGGAAGCTTGGGGGAAACAAATATATGGCAATGCTAAATTTAAATTTAGCATTTAAAAATGACCAATTCCAGGAGAATCCATAGGATTGGTGTGTGTGTTCGTCCTTCACTGCCAAAGAAGACCATGCCATCAGAGAAATGATGACATGACTTGCACTTGAGTTTGTTTTTTTTTTTTGAGTGAGGGAGGGCTGTGCAAGTCACCAGCCTCACTTCTCCAGTCATCTGAATCCAGTGACCAGATATTCATCAGGATGACTGGAGATGACCCAGGATGAGGCAATTGGGGTTAAGTGACTTGCCCACGGTCACATAGCTTGTGTCAAGTGTCTAAGGTGATATCTGAACTCAGATCCTCCTGACTCATGCACTGGTGTTCTATCCACTGTACCACCTAGCTGCCCCCCATAGGATTGGAGGCATATGCTGGAACCTCATCCTAGAAGAAGGCTCAAGACCCCCACTACTCCATTAGCTATGCATCATTTTTTCACTGGAACTCTGTTCTAGAGTTCATTGAATATGAAAGCTGGAACAATGTGTTCCTATTTTATTATCTTTGACATCCTTATTTGCTGTTGGCTCCTTTTTATGGATCAAACTTGGCATTTTCCTAATTGTATTTCTAGTTGCCATATGAAGGGATGGGGCAGAAAAGGGGGAAGATACAAAGGATTTCTAAGACACCTACTGAAACACAGCCTGGTTTCTCTTTGGAAGTTATTCTTTTTCTCCTACTGTTTAGATATTCTATTTTAAAAAAATATATGTGTGCCCACGATAAAGTAAGTTTAAGCATAAAGAAACTCTGGCATCCATGCCTCCAACTTGGAACTAGGAAGAACTTCCTCCTTTTGGAGTGTTTTGGCTCCAGTATAAGAACTGGCCATCAGGATCGAGGATTGGTTGGCATCCCTGCCCAAGGGGAGAGTATGACTGGATTTAAGAGCCAGAATGACCCCACCTGAACAGATGGACACAAATACCTATAGCCAAAATCATGCATGCCAAAGATGACTGAAGAAACCAGGAGACCATGCTATGAACATCTAAACAGCTGTCAAAAGCTGAATTAAAGGAAGATAATTTTTGGCTATGACCATCCAAGCAAAGTCAGTTTTACATAGAGCTATTTTTTGTCCTCTGGAGAAGTCAGGAATGTCAAAAGAGTTTGTTGGAGTCAAAGACTCCAAGTCATAGAAATAATAACATATTAGAATTCAATGTGAGTGAAAGTCCATTTTTTTCCTGTGTGTTTATCACCTATGTACAAATTAGCACCATTTATGGTTGCACATTGGCATGAATCTTTTATATTTACAATGTGATAGATAATCCAATTTAATAAGCATCTATTTAACACTTACAATGTGCCAAGCACTGTGATATATGCTAGGGATTGAAATCAAAATTAGAGTCCCAGTCCTTGAGGAGTTTAGGGCAAGTGTGATTAAAAACTAAGGAAATAAACAATTTTTTTAAAAAAGGAAACTTATTTATTTGCTTGTGGAGGAAAGAAATTTAAGAATTGGTTAACATGGGTGCAGCTAGGTGGCACAGTGGATACAGCACCAGCCCTAGAGTCAGAAGGACCTGAGTTCAAATCCAACCTCAGATTCTTACTAGATGTGTGTCTCTGAGCAAGTCACTTTGCCTCCTCCTCCCACCCCACCCCCTCAAAAAAAAGAAGTAATTGATACCTTTTAAAAATTTCATCATGGGAGGAGCCAAGATGGCGGAGTAGAAAGATTCACATATGCTAGCTCCTAACCCACAGCCCATAAAATACATGTAAAGAAGAACTCCCAACAAATTCTGGAGCAGCAGAAGCCACACAGCAATGGAGTGGAGGAGATTTCTGTTCCAGAGAGACTTGAAAAACTGACACCAAAGGCCCATCGCGCACTGGACCTGGAGCAGAGCCCAGCCCTGCCTTGGCCGTGTGGTACCTAGAGGAGCAGATCTGAGTAGGCTTCAGGGATGGAATGTCCAGCAGCCACACAGGTCCTTCCACCCACAGGCACAAAAGGTCAGTGAGAGAGCCTTTTTGGCTGGCCGAGAGAGGAGCAAGGTATCTCCATAACTCAGGACCCCTTGGGAGGCAGCAGTGGACAGGAGCTTCCAAAGCCGGCAGGAGCTCTGATCCATTGTTGAAGATCTCTGCATAAACCCCCTGAGGGAAGTGAGTCCCTGGTGGTGGCCCTGCCCCAACCTGAGCAGCTGAACTTAATCTCACACTGAATAGCAGCCCTGCCCCCACCTGGGCACCTGAATTTAATCTCACACTGAATAGTAGTCTCTCCCCGCACCCACCCTGGCCGCTGAAAGCCCTGAGGCTGGGAAGCAAAATTTGAATCTCAGACCCCAAGCACTAGCTGGGCAGATCTGGAGGGGAGGTGGGTGGAGAAGAATCTCAGAAGTCAAGTAACTGGCTGGGAAAATGCCCGGAAAAGGGAAAAAAACTAAGACCATAGTAGGTTACTTTCTTGGTGAACAGATATATCCTCCCATCCTTTCAGATGAGGAAAAATAACGCTTACCATCAGGGAAAGACATAGAAGTTAAGGCTTCCGCATCTCAAACATCCAAAATAAATATTCAAAGGGCTCAGGCCACGGAAGAGCTCAAAAAGGATTTAAAAATTTCATCATGGGATCATAGAAGTAAATTTATAAAATGCTGCAGAGATCATCTAGTTCAACTCATTTATTGTACAGACGAAGCCCAGGGAGGTTAAACTTGAGTAACTTACCCAAGATTACACAAGTAGCATTAAAGGTGAGATTTGAACTCAAGTCTGTTACATTTGGTAGAGCCTCTATGAATGATTGGACAAGAGGGCCAATGATCATGTCTTGTCCACTGTAAGATCACATGCACAAGTTTCATTCTTCCTAATATGGTCCCCATTCCATCTATCCAACTTTATTTCTCACTATCCTGCTCCATTGGGGTGAGCCTTCTTATTTTCCTTCAGAGGGCTTGTTCTAGACTTCAAACCCTTAACCAAGCTATTTTCTCCACCTGAATGTCCTTCAGAGAGAAGGAAATTTTCACCTTTTCCCTTTTACCCAGATAAATTCTACCCATCCTTTAAGTCCCTTCTCTTTCATGAAGTCTTCCCTGATTGCTCTAACCCATAACTAATCTACAGAGTCTCTGAATTATTATACTTTTGAGTTAATACTACATATGTGAATGTTTAATGACCTTATTATTTCATGAATGTTAACTTACATTTCTTTTGTGATCTCCACAGAAGTCAAATAAATTCTGGATACACAGGACTAATTATTTGTTCCTCATGGCACCTGGAGTAAGAGAATATTTGGGGATGGAATAAGTAATCTGCTCACGATACCAGCTCTGACTAGATTATAGACAATTGTAATCAATTTCCAACTATAAAATTGTATCTGTGGTATCCTTAATTTTATAACTTTAATAAAGCAGGATTCTAGCAAGGAAGGATGTTAACCCTCTTTCACAACAATTTATCCTAAAGCAATTTTTACATGGCCCATCTTTCTTAATACTATCTTTCATTATTGACACTGACAGGAAACTAAATATCTATAAAAAGGAAGATAAATGTCTGCACTACACTGGAATCAATAACAGGGGTCACCACTACTGACCTTTGAGACTATTTATACATATGAGCCCATTAAGCACTACCTAATAAGTACCTGGTCAAATCCTGCAATTCATTTATTGCATGATTGCATGCCATGTGGCACACTTGGTATAAGAACTCAAACGGTTTTGTGGTCCAGAAGGCAATTATGTACAGGGAATGAAATGAAGGCAAAGAGCTCTGAAATTCACTGTAAAATAGCTACAGAACCACAAATAAGCAATTATACTTGCAATTTCCTAACCCATTCCTATCCCATTCTACCTTCTACATGAAGCATTGTCCAACCCTCTCTTAATTTTAGTATCTTCCCTCTGTTGATTATTTCCAATTTACTCCGTATATAGCTTGTTATTTGTATGTTGTCTCCCCCACTACACTGTGGGATCCTTGTACAAAGGGACTGGCCAGCACAGCCAGGCACAATGCCTAGCACATATCAGGTACTTAATAAATATTTAGTGACTGACTGACTAACTCCATCTTTTAACCACTATTAGTACGCCCAGCTGCTGCCGTCCCTTCTTACCTTTCAAGTCAAAGCAGGGTCTTCCATATCATCTTTGCTCACACTGGGTAGAACCAGAGAAATTCAGTCCTTCTCCACAGAAGACAAAGATGGAGCAAGGTGGAACGCACAGCATTGAGAAGTTGCAGGTAAAGGGCAGGATGGAATCATTGCTTTTAGAGCTATATCTCTAAGGTTTCAAAGTCTACTGTGAGTTTCCCTGTCCTCAAGATAGCCCTATAAACTCATTATTTTATTTCCCTTTGTATTATAGTAAAATCAATATTTTAATTTTTTATTTAAATTTAATAAATTTTAATTAAATTTTAACTTAAAATTATTAGTAACTAATATTTACATAATGCTTTAAGGTTTACAAAGATACATATATACATACATACAAATACATAATGTACATTTAGAATGCCTTGAAAAGATGCTATAACTGCTATGACTATGCTCTGGTGAAGATTAGTGGTTAGAATGCTGGCTTTGAAGTTGAAAAGACCCAAGTTTGATTTTGCCTCAGATGCTCAATAGCTGTATGACCTTAGACAAGCCACTTAACATCTATGAGCCTTAATTTCCCCATCAATAAAAATTAATGATTATAAAAATTATAATTCTTCTATCTAGAAAAATTTGATCAGGAGGAGCCAAGATGGCGGAGTAGAAAGACTCACGTATGCTAGCTCCGAATCCACAGCCCATAAATTTCCTGTAAAAAGAACTCCCCACAAATTCTGGAGCAGTGGAAGCCACGCAGCAATGCAGCGGAGGAGATTTCTGTTCCAGAGAGCCCTGAAAAACCGGCACCAAAGGTCTATCACGTTCCGGACAGTGGAGCCCAGCCCTGCCTTGGACACGCAGCCCCAAGAGGAGCAGATCCGAGCAGGCTTCAGGGACGGAATCTCCAGTGGCTGCGAAGGTCCCTCCACCCACAGGTGCTACAGGTCAGTGAGAGAGACTTCTGGGCTGGCCAAGAGGGGAGCAGGGTGTCTCCATAACTCAGGCCCCCTCGGGAGGCAGTGGCAGAGGCAGTATCGGCCAGGAGCTCCCGGAGCAGATGGGAGCTCAGGGCCATTACTGAAGGTCTCTGCATAAACCCCCTGAGGGAACTGAGTCTGGTAGGCAGCCCTGCCCCCACCTGAGCACCAGAACTTAAGCTCACATTGAATAGCAGCCACACCCACCGCTGAAAGCCCTGAAGCTGGGGAGCAGCATTTGAATCTCAGACCCCAAGCACTACCTGGGCGGATCTGGGGGGGGGCGGGGTGGAGAGGAAGCTCAGAAGTCAAGTAACTGGCTGGGAAAATGCCCAGAAAAGGGAAGAAAAATAAGACCATAGAAAGCTACTTTCTTGGGGAAGAGATGTTCCTCCTCCTTTCATTTCTGATGAGGAAGTACAATGCTTGCCATCAGGGAAAGACATAGAAGTCAAGGCCTCTATATCCCAAACATCCGAAATAGATACCCAATGGGCGCAGGTCATGGAAGAGCTCAAAAAGGATTTTGAAAATCAAGTTAGACAGGTGGAGGAAAAACTGGGAAGAGAAATGAGAGAAATGCAAGAAAAGCATGAAAAACAGGTCAATACCTTACTAAAGGAAACCCAAAAAAATGCTGAAGAAAATAACACGTTGAAAAATAGGCTCACTCAATTGGCAAAAGAGGTTCAAAAAGCCAATGAGGAGAAGAATGCTTTCAAAAACAGAATTAGCCAAATGGAAAAAGAGGTTCAAAAGCTCACTGAAGAAAATAGTTCTCTCAAAATTAGATTGGAACAGATGGAGGCTAATGACTTTATGAGAAACCAAGAAAATCACCAAACAAAACCAAAAAGAATGAAAAAATGGAAGAGAATGTGAAATATCTCATGGGAAAAACAACTGACCTGGAAAATAGATCCAGGAGAGACAATTTAAAAATTATGGGACTACCTGAAACTCATGATCAAAAAAAGAGCCTAGATATCATCTTCCATGAAATTATCGAGGAAAACTTCCCTGACATTCTACAACCAGAGGGCAAAATAAGTATTGAAATCCATCAATCACCCACCTGAAAGAGATCCAAAAAGAGAAACTCCTAGGAACATTGTGGCCAAATTCCAGAACTCCCAGGTCAAGGAGAAAATCTTACAAGCAGCTAGAAAGAAGCAATTTCAGTATTGTGGAAATACAATCAGGATAACTCAAGATCTAGCAGCTTCTACATTAAGGGATCGAAGGGCGTGGAATAGGATATTCTAGAAGTCAAAGGAACTAGGACTCAAACCAAGAATCACCTACCCAGCAAAACTGAGTATAATACTTCAGGGGGAAAATATGGTCTTTCAATGAAACAGAGGACTTTCAAGCATTCTTGATGAAAAGACCAGAGCTGAAAAGAAAATTTGACTTTCAAACATAAGAATGAGAAGAAGCATGAAAAAGTAAACAGCAAAGAGAAGTCATATAAGGGACTTACCAAAGGTGAACTGTTTATATTCCTACATGGAAAGACAATATTTGTAACTCTTAAAACGTTTCAGTATCTGGATACTTGGTGGGATCACACACACACATACACACACACACATACATGAGTGCACGCACACACACATACACACATGCACGCACATACAGAGACAGAGAGCACAGAGTGAATTGAATAGGATGGGATCATATCTTAAAAGAAATTAAGGTAAATGGTGAGAGAGAAATGTAGTGGGAGGACAGAGGGTGAAATGGAATGGGGTAAATTATATCTCATTCAAGAGACAAGCAGACTTTTTAGTGGAGGGAAAAAAAGGAGAGCTGAGAAAAAAACATGAAGTTTACTCTCATCACATTCTACTAAAGGAAGGAATAAAATGCACACTCATTTTGCTATGAAAACCTATCTTACAATACAAGAAAGTGGGGGAGAAGGAGATAAGCAGGGTGGGGGGGGATGATGGAAGGGAGGGGCAATGGGAGGAGGGAATAATTTCAAGTCAACACTCTTGGGGAGGAACAGGATCAAAAGACAGAATAGAAACAATGGGGGGCAGGATAGGATGGAGGGAAATATAGTTAGTCTTACACAACATGACTATTATGGAAGTCATTTGCAAAACTATACAGATATGGCCTATATTGAATTGCCTGCCTTCCCAAAGGGAATGGGTAGGGAGGGAGGGATGGGGAGAATTTGGAACTCAAAGTTTTAGGAACAACTGTCAAGTATTGTTGTTGCTTCTAGGAAATAAGAAATACAGTTAATGGGGAATAGAAAGTCATCTGGCCCCTACAGGACAAAAGAGAAGATGGGGACAAGAGAAGGGAGGGAGGATAGAAGAGAGGACAGATTGGTGATAGGGGAAATTCAAATGATTGGTGTATTGGGGTGGGGGGGGGAGGGGACAAATGGGGGAGAAAATTTGGGAACCCAAAATTTTGTGAAAATGAATGTAAAAAGTTAAATTTATATTAAAAATAAATAAAAGAAAAAAGAAAAAGAAAAATTTGATTATAAAAATTAGAATTTCCCTATCTATAAAGATTATAGAGTATAAAACTATAATTTCCCTACCTATAAAAATCTTGATTATAAAAGTTATAAATTCCCCATCTATAAAATTATCTTTTCATTATAAAGTTAGACCTTTCCCAGCTATAAAAAGGTTTAGATTTTTAATTATAATTGCCCTATCCCTACAAAATTCTAAATTATGAAAATTATCATTTATCTGTATATAAAATTATATATTATAAAAATTATAGATGAGGAAATTGAGGGTCAGGGATGTTAAATGGCTAGCCTAAGGTCAAACAGTCCATAAGGATCTAAGGCAGAATTCAAACTCAAGTCTTCCCAACTTCAAGATCAGCACTCTAACCACCAGACCACCTTGCCTATAGGCAAGGATACCTATTACAATAATAGTTAGTATAGTATTGATAATAACAATAGTTGCATTTTTTCCCTCCTGGTCTGGAACTATGATTTCATCAACAGCAGTTACCCCCAGTGTGGATGTCCCCTCCCAAGGCTAACCTAAAACTAGACTGCAACTTGTAGACATATAGAGAGTTATCTGGGACGCTGAAAGTTTAAACAATTTGGCCAAGGTCACAAAGCTAGTATATGCCAGAAGCAAGACTTGAATCCAACTCTTCATAACTGCGAGGCCAGCTCTCTAGCCGTTATGTTCATTATCACCGTTATTATCTCAGATTTCTTAAGAGATTTAGGGCTGGAAGGACCCTGGGAAATCATCAGGCTCAACCCTCTTGTTTTATAGATGAAGACTGAGACCTAGACAGGTGAAGTGACTTGCCTAAAGTCATATAGTAAATGGCAAAGCTGTCATTCAAAAAGGTCCTAGAACTCCACACCCAGCATTCTCTATACCATACCATGCTGTTTCCAAATAGTTCAAAATCTTCCTCTATATCTTTTCACATTTATCTTTCCATCACCTCTTCCATGTAATGACAGGCACAGAGAGTGGCGATTTCACAAATAAGGAGACTGATAGGTTAAGCTTTCTGCACAGGGATGCATAGCCAATCAATGCTTGTCCCAGAACTAGGATTCAGGTTTCTTGGCTATAAATAGTGGCTAGACTGAAAGCAACTACTGCATAGCACAGAGTGCCTTGAAAAAATATTCTTCTCATTATATTGGGAAGATTTAGATAATTCCACCCCTGAACAGAAGGGAGCCCCTCCCCTTTACTTTCTAAGCAGGTGGGCTTCATTTTCCGATTAGTAAAATAAATTAAAGGAAGGTCAACTTCTATAGTTCTGGAAAAATCAGACATTACAGACTAATTTCTTTTGGCTTTGAAATGCAATAGTTAGACCAGAGGGGATTTTAGCCTGGCTTACAGGCATGCCCACATAGATACAGGTTGTGTCTGAGTGTCTGGCTGGCTGTGTTTAAAAAGAAAACAAAACAAAAAAAAAACCCTGAAAACTTGATTTGTCACTTCAAATAGACACAGAAGAGAAAAACATTAAACAAAATAAATACAACATGGAAAGAAGAGAACACAAAGCCAATTAAAGACACAGAATAAAATGGGGGGGGGGGGAGAGTAATCTCTCAATGTTACAACTCGATTGTCAATTACGAACACTAATGCTTTAATCCTATAGGTATTACCTTTCTTGAAAAAGTCTGATTCCATGACAATAGCTGTACTTATTATAATCAATTGCCTCAGACTCTCATGCTCAGTGAGAGATGAAATTCTCTCATTAATGACCTAGAACACATCCCAGATTACTAACTGAAATGAAGACATAGAAAAATGGGGGCAATGCAGCCCCTCTCAGAGATAGATTCCAATAACCACTTCTTGATATTGTTTATGAATGAGCACACGTTTGAACCCTATGGAAATAAGTGATGAGGCCTAGAAAATGAGTATGATATATTACCTCTGTATTTCTCAAAAAAAAGTAAATCTGTCCTCCCTCCACTCACCTGAAGGGTAATTGTGGCTATTAGAGATAAAATTCCAAATTATTTGACAAGTATAAGAAATCTTCTTTTGCCATAAAGACCTAGAATCCTTGTGTCAGAGGCCACCTCTGCACATGGAAGACAGGGGGTTAATTTTGGATATCTCTTATTTCTCTGAATTATTGCCCCCATTATTCAGAAAAATGAGAGATTTCCAAAATGAACCCATGCCATTCGTATAGACAGAATCTAAGAACAGTGGTGTCCAGGGTCCCCTCATAAGCACTGGAGCTCACAAGGCTTAAAATTGAACACAATTTTCTTCTTAAAAATTAATGGTTATAGAAAGGACTAAAACCAGTCCTTAAAGTCCCTAAAGAGTTGAGACCTCCGTAGATACATATCCCAATGACTAGCAGAATTGCTCCAGCTTGGGAAAGGGAATGAGGAATATGTTCTTCTCCTTTGGTCTCTACTCTTTACCTCATGTAGACCCCCTAAGCTCCCAGAAAGGGTCATTCTGCAAGCCCTGTTCAATGTCTTCTATAGCTCTGCTTCCTGTAGGTTAACTCTCACCATGGCTGTACATTCGCTTCCTGTAGATCCGCTCTCTAAGTAGCTGTGAGTATTGCAAAATGAAAGGACCAAAGAGACATGATAGAGTGGAAAAGGTGCAGAATTTTGAACCAGAAGATGATGATTAAAATGTTTGCTTAGCTACTGGCAAGGACAGCTGTAATCACTCCCTGAACCTTAGCTCTCTCATTTGTAAGATGAGGAAATTGGATAAACGAACCTGTAAGGTCTCTCTAAAATTCTATGACCCACTCTTTTTGTCCCATGGCCTTCCCACTCCAAGAGTTTTTCAGGGTGCTTTAGAAATGCTTCCTGATGCCCTACAGAGATGAATTTCTGCTTTCAACCCCCAACTGGCTAAGGGTGTCGGTCTCATTTGCCTCAGTGCCCACCCAGAATCTGACAAGCATACCTCCCTCTTGCAATAGTGCCTCTCCCTGAGTCTTGAGGTTCAGATAGGCACCCCACCAATGTGTTCTGGAATCAATTCATAACAGCTCATGAAGGCTCGCTGCTAAATTTCAGGGTGAGATTTTACAGCTCAGAAATTGGTAGAGCTACAGTATCAGGACTTCGTGTATTATTTTCTTGATTGTCAAGACTTAAGAAAGTGATGGAGAAAATGTTATGTAGATTAAGCTTAAAAGTGTGTCATGGCTACATTTTCTTCCCCAAAGAGCCAGTTGTTAAACCTTTATCAGCATACCATCCTGCCCCTTCATATGCTCTGTTCCTCCATGTCTTTCTATATTTTATCGTTCTAGATAAACTGGGCTGGTTTATTCAAAATATACCAATATTAATTCAACAAAGATCTCTAAAGGGAAACAGAATGGGGGTGGTCAGTTGCTCCCTGAATAACAGGAGATAAACCTGTAACAATAATATTAACATTTACATAGTACCTAAACACTTTACAAGTATTATCTCACAAAAACTCTAGGATATAGCTACTATTATCATCCTCATTTTACAGATGAGGAAATTGAGGCAGACAGAGGTTAAGTAATTTGCCCAGGATCACACTGCCAGTAAGTTTCTGATGCCAGATTGGAATTTGAGTCTTCCAAGCCTGGAGTCAGGAAGACTCATCTTTCTGAATTCAAATCTGGCCTCAGACATTTACTAGCTGTGTGACCCTGGGCCTGTCACTTAACTCTTTGCCTCAGTTTCCTCATCTGTAAAATTAGTTGGAGAAGGAAATGGCAAACCACTAAAGTATCTTTGCTAACAAAATCCCAAATGGGGTCACAAAGAGTTGACTGAAAAATTACTAAAGAGAAAGAGAGAGAGAGAGAGAGA
Source organism: Bettongia penicillata ogilbyi (assembly GCA_023548195.1). NCBI lineage: Eukaryota > Metazoa > Chordata > Mammalia > Diprotodontia > Potoroidae > Bettongia > Bettongia penicillata. The sequence goes on from JAJHZJ010000629.1 coordinate 2,896,996, forward strand.
GAGAGAAAGGGAAAGGGCAGAGGGAGGGAATGTGTCACTTTGTTACCTAGCTGCTATACTAAAGGAAAAGGAGGTTTCGAAGTTCTCATTACATATCTTTGAAATAAACATTTTCTAAAGAGCCATAGGATTTTAGAGCTGAAATGGATTTTAGGTCATTTATTCTAAATTCTTTATTTTACAGATAAAAAGACTAAAACCTAGGAAGATTTAGTGTTTGATCCAATGAAATCTACTGTACTGTGAAGCTCAGACACCATGGGTCCCCTGTCCCCTGCCTAAAGGCTCTCTTCTGGACACTCCTGGCTTCAGAGTGATTATCAATAGTAACTGCTGCTGTTTCCTTCCCAACCTGAGGTCTTTCTTTTTTTTGCCTCGTTAAAGGGGCCATGCCCTGGCTACTTCTTAAACGGCCTATTCAATAAATGCTGGTTACCTCACCCTAAGGGAGTACCTGCAAAGACCTTGGCCTAAAGGGCCTAAGGTCTCCCAGTGCATCTTGGGTCATCTCCAGTCATCCTGAGTAATATCAAATCACTGGATTCAGATGGCTCTGGAGGAGAAGTGAGGCTGGTGACCTGTGCAGCCCTCCCTAGCGCAAAACCAAGTCAAGTGCAAGCCATGTCATCGAATGATGACATGGTCTTCTTCGGCAACAAAGGAGGAACACATTTGTAAAAAACACTGAACGTGGTACCTGGCACATAGTAGGTGCTTAATAAAGGCTCATCCCTTGGCTTCATGGTAGCTAGCCTTTCACAAATCACAGCAAGCATCCAGCAGAGCTGGCATTCAAACTTAGGGCTTCTGATTTGGAATCCATCATTCTTTTCACAGCATCACAGAGAAATTGCTTTATTGGATGTCATTAGGACTTTAGTAATAACAAATGTACTAAACCTTGCATATTTTAAAACACATTGCAAAAGTTTAATTTTTGTCTCCTTCCAATAAGGAATCAAATAGTTTTTTTTTCTTAAGGTCAAAAATACCATATATGTGAAATGGCAACAAAATTAAATCAAGTTATATAAACTCATATCAACGTGCCAATGTGTAAGCAGTATACAATGAATACATCAACTTCTAATCCTAGCAGCATCATGTGTGGTAGAAAGAACACTGGATCCGAAGTCATACCCTGAGTTCAAAACCCAGGTCTTCTCCTTTCTGGAGCCTATATGACCTTGGACCTATACAACCAAGTCACAATCTCCCTGGTCCAATTTCCTCATTTATAAAATGGGGAGTTTGGACCAGAATATCTCTGAGGTCCCTTCAAGTTCAAACTTGCTTTCTGATTTATTATCTCTTATTATTCTTAAAGAGGCACTTAAAATAAAGTTTTCCAATAGATGGAATGTTGTATCACTAATGTTAGTATGTAGAGTTATATGTGTACATATATGTCTATATACACACCTTCCACTGTTTTTATAATGTCAAATTGCACATGTATAATATGGATTTTACACACACATGCACACACCACTAATATGCTGCAGAACTGCCCAGCATCAGGCCCTCAAGGCATAAAGCAATTAGTCCATCAACATGTCATTAAGACTTCCTAAGCAGGAAGAAATTTCAAGAGAAGAGGGAGGTGGGGGAAGGGTACGGCAGAGGGAATGGCAGAGGAAAAATATGACCTGAAGCCAAGAGCACATTGAAATACACAGGAAATCCTGAGCTTTGTAGGGGGTTGTTGCCCAGAGCAAAAAGGTCCCTGTTCTTTTCAGAAAGTACCTATAAGCTTTGGAAATGGGTTCCTTTTAATAGCTGGGTGGGCTCATCTACCTTTGCCTATTTCTAAGTGTTGTATGGGAAATGTGTTTTGTGATCTTAAATCACTGTATAAATGACAGTTATTATTTGCTGCTCTAAACACAGGACAAGTAAGTCTGAAACACTTTACTTCAAAAGCAGGTTATGACCAGTTGCGCTAAGGATCGGGCACTCCCCTTCCCCCCTCCCCCACCAAAGTACCCAGCTCCCCTCATTTTCCCTAATTTAATCCACTGTACTCCCCCCTCCCCTAACCCTTCACCTTAACTCATATTTCTTTTCCAAGGTAATTAAAAACTTACTGGTTTCTTGAGGTATGGAAACTACTCTTCCATTTGGGGTCCTTTAGGCTAGGGATGGCTATTGTGACCATCGGTTCCTAGGACCATAGAGGTCTAAATCTGTAGCCTGTGGAAGTCCCAAAGTGTTCCAAAGCCTTCTCAAGATACAGGGGTGCAGGCTATGAGAACTCATGGCCAGTTTCTACACTATGGCTAGCCATCTGAGTTATGTTTCATCTTCACCTCCCCCATTCACACCCACATGCCTATTGTTCAGTGAATATTGACTCTGTTTTCTTTTCTTTTTTAAGACCAGAAGTGTGATTTTATTGGCATTGGGAACTCCTGGTAAGAAAATTCCCTCTACCAACGAAGACTAGCAACTTACAGTCTTAGAGGCATGAAAACTGCCTATAAGTAATTTGCTCAGAGTCCCACAGCCAAAATACATCAAATAAGGGACCATTATAACCCAAGTACTCCTAATTCCTAGGCAGTATATTATCTGATATACCTCATCCCTGTCTCTATTGTGATATAGGAAAAATTCCAAATACATGCCTTCACCACCTCAGCATTCCCACACCTATTACCTCGACCACCACAATGGTGGGCTCTGTGGTCCATGAGAGTAACAGAAGAGTAAACTTTCCTAGCTACACACACACACACACACACACACACACACACATACTTGATTTTTCAGTGGGAAAGAGTAGCACAACATATACAGGAATGGATATAACAAAGATTACATTATCTATCCCCCAAAACCCATTTCCTTTGTTTCCATAGAGTGCATACTGTCCTACTTTCCCATGCTCTCAACCTCCTCCTTATTCTCAACTTCCAATTCAATTGAAACTATATTCTTCAAAGTTATCATTGATTAATTGCCAAATCTGATGATCTTTTCTCAAACTTCATCCTTCTGCAGCACGTAACAAAGCTAACAACCTTCTTCTCCCAGATACTTAACTCTCTCCTCTTTTGGTTATCCTGAAACTGTTCTCTCCTTGTTTTCCTCCTACATCTTCAACCATTCCTTTGCTGAATAATAATCCATATTATGTCTCATAATCATATTATATCTAATAATCCATATTATTGTGGGTCTGTCCCCCAGGCTTTGTCCTTCACTCTTTTCCCTTCTCTCAATATATTTCCTTGGTCACTTCATCCCTTTCCATGAGTTTAATTATCATCTCCATTCAGATGACTTCCAGTTCTATATATCCAACCCTAATCTCTTCGCTGAGTTCCAGTCTCACACCACAAACCTTCTGCTGAACATATAAACCATACATCAAGCTATAAGTATCATGGGCAACTCAAACTCAACATATTCAAAGCAGAACTCATTTTCCCCAAAAACTCATTCCTCTTCTGAACTTACCTATTTCTATTTGAGGACACTACCATCCTTCCAATCACCCATCTTCTCAACCTTATCATTATCCTTTACTCTTTCCTTCACCCCACATATCTGAGCAGTTGCCAAATCTTGTCGGTTCTTTCTCCACATCTCTCACATTTATCTCCTCCTCTCCACTCAATAGGGCAGGTAGGTGATATAATAGAGTGCCAGGCCTGGAGTCAGGAAGACTCATCTTTCTGAGTTCAAATCTGGCTTCAGACATTTACTACCTGTGTGACCCTGGGCAAGTCACTTAACCCTCTTTGTTTCAGTTTCCTCATCAAAGAAGGAAATGGCAAACCACTCTAGTATCTTTACCAAGAAAACACCAAATGAGGTTTTAAAGGGTCAGATACAACTGAAAACCACTCAACAACTCCACTCATACAAAAACAATCATGATTTAAGAACCTTCTCACTATGTATGTTGCAATATTCTCCTAACAGGCCTCCCTGCTTCAGGTTTCCTCCCACTCAAATCCATCATCCTCTATATACCTATCAAAATAGTTTTGCAAAGTACAATTCTTAACTTCATCATTCTCTCATTCAATAAACTCCGATGACTCCCTACTGACCTTAGAACCAAATATTATTTCATTTTATTTCATCCTTTCAAAATTTCTATTTTGTATAATTTTATGATGCATGCAAATACACATGTATTGGAATGTGTGAAATTTTTTAGTGCTAGTGTTGTTCAATAAAAAAAAAATGTGGACACTACTGAGAGCTGAGTGATTTGATGTGGTGGTGTGAAGAGAGAGAAGTAAACATTCCTACCTAGACCTACCTCTAGCTTCTCTCAATGATTCAATAAGCTGGAGCACTTGAAGGAGTAAGGTACCAGAGTCAGTTACGGTGGAGTATATGAGAGAGGAAAGAAAAGTGGAAAAAATTAGCATCTTTGAAATGTTCTTTTCCTGGAATCTGTTATAAACAAAAAGAAAAAAAGGAAGGATCATTTACAGATTTAAAGTTTCACATTTCTGTCCCAGGTTCAGTGTGAACAGGTGTGTGGGAACTGATTACCGAAAGAGTCTTTTTTGGAAACAGAGAGCCCCCTCCAAGGGAAGAAGAGGGAGGACCCTAAAAAGCTGATAGCTTGCTCCTGGACAGCTACTATATTTTAGGGGATGGGGACAAAGGTTGATCGCAGCTCCTGCATCATAAACCCAAGGACAAAGGAAACACATTGAGGAAAGTCAACTTGGCAAGGGTCCCTACCCTCAGAACTCAACAGAGAGCTACAACTCAGAGGACCTTCATGAGGACTCCACCAAGGGAGAAAAGAACTTTAGTCCCACAAAAAGCTGTGAGTTAACACCAGTGCCACTTGTGCTTTTCAAGTTTAAGGCATTCTTCACTGGATTCTATATGTACTTGTGGAAAAGTATGTCTTGGACTTAGGAGAAATATTGTATTTTGGTCCTTGCTATATTGTCTCAATAATTTTCTTATATAAGAACTGATTAATATTAATTGACTAAGTGATATTGGAGAGATATCAACTGGCTGATTCTAGTGTGGAACACATCAGCTGGGGGCTTATGAAAAATAGTATTAGAACCTCAAATCCCTTAGGGTTACTGCCGGTAATCCTTCATTCCGGAAGAGGACCAAAATGACATCACTATGTTAGAGTCAATTTATGATGTGTCCAACTCTGTCTGATCAGACCGATATAAGCTTCGAATGCTCTACCAGGGTCAAGGCAAAGAGTCCATGTGAATATTTGGGGTAGGTTCTCTAAATTTGCACACCTTGAATTTCTTTTGAGCTACTTCAATTCTGCTTTGCTTATAGAGCACAACACCTTCTCTGATGAGGGCACACCAAGCTAGGTGGTCTTCTGCCAGTGTTTCCCATGTCACTTAAGATCTTGAGAGTGTCCTTGTATTGCTTCTTCTAACCACCATGTGAGCACTTACCCTGTGTGAGTTCTCCATAAAATAGTCTTTTAGGCAAGAATTAGTTTGGTATTCAAGCAACATGGCCAGCCTATCACAGTTGCACCCTCTTCAGTAGTGTTTGAACCTGTGGCAGTTCAGTTTGAGAAAGGACCTCAGTGTCTGGTATCTTATCCTGCCAGATGATCTTCAGAATCTCTCCACTCTGGGGATTTTTATGTAGTCTGAACTCATGAAAGTCCCTTTCCTTCCCCAAACAGAAAGGATTAATGCCCTCCTGTCCTGATTAATAATCTGAGCCTTTCTATATGCCTATTAAAATACTACTTCTAATAAGCCAAAAAGTACATCTCTTTCTTCAATCTTTCTTTCTAAAATCTTTTGGATTAAAATCTGCAATGATTTAACACTCTTGTTATGACAGTTCATATTCCCCACCTAAGTAGGTGTGGGCCTTTGGGATGCTAATTTTATAATGAGTCAAAAGTTGAAGATTAACATAGCAGATGTCTTGAAGGAGTTTAGAGCAGAAAATATGGACTAGGGAAAGCTATGACCAGGAGAGAGAATTGAAATAACAAGGACAGGACAAAGTGAGAAAAATTAAATAAAGACTAGGTTAAAAACAGAAGGAATGACTTAAATCAGCAGCAGTAGCTTGTAGACGCTGAATGCACTAGGTGACCAGGGAGATCAGTTAAGGAGAATCTGGCACTGGTGCCTGGGACATAGAGCTTAATCAATACTTGTTGACTGACCGGCTAATAGAGAGAGCCAGGGCAGAGAGCAACTAGTTTAGGACTATCAAAGTGCTCCGGAGAAGGACAGCTTAATTTGTACCTGGAATTCAGACAATGAGGATCTTGTTTTTCTCAGGGACTCAGCAATAGCCTATAATGAAGAAGCTGGAAAGGTAAAACCAGATTTATGTGGACAAAGTTGAACTCTGTAACTAAGCTGTATCCCTGTAATTTGCAGTAGCAACAGCAGGAGGACCTCACATCCCTATAGCCCTTTAAAGTTTATTAAGGTTCTTTTTCCCTCCCAATAACCTTCTGAGATAAATACTGAAAGAATTATTAAATTCCATTTTATAAATGAAGAAACTTTGGCTCCAAGTGATGAATTGCCTGTAGTCAAACAGCTATTTAATTCTAATGCCTTCCCTCTGTTAATTTATTTTCCTGTATATAGTTCACATTTGCTTGCATGTTGCTTCCCCCATTAAACTGTAAGCTCCTACAGGGCAGGAGCTGTCTTTTACCTTTTTTTATCCCCCTGCTTAGCACAGTGCCCATCACACAGCATTTAATAAATATTTGTGGATTGGTGGATTGAAGTGAGAGAGTCAGAACTCAACCCTCTGTCTTCTGACTCTAAGCCCAACACTTTTTTCTACCATAGTACAGTCACCCATCCATAGATTTCTTACATGTCAAGATTTCTCTTGATGTAATTGTTCATGAATCTTAATAGTAGGATGAGGAGTCTGGGAAAATCAAGGGAGGAAGGAGTATGGGAAGATCAAAGGAGAAGGTCTAAAGTCCCAGGAAACTGGCTCTAAAGAGAAGAATCCGCCTTTATCCAATGGGCAGTGGGGTAGGAATGCAGTGATGAATACTGGAAACCTTTTGTTTTCCTTAGTGGTATTCCTAGCACTTCTGTAACAAAACCAGCAAAAGTTTAAAGCTTTTCTTTGTATTATACAAAACCCAGTTCCATCTAAATATTACTAAAAGAACACTAGCAAGTTCAATGGGAAATTACTTCATATAGACACCTATTTCTGCTTCTTAAGCAAATGGGTGCCTTAAATGGTAGAACTAAGGTCACCTTGGGCCAGTGGGTATATAACCAGCTGGGTATTCTAATGAGCCCTGTCATTGTTACAAATTACTCTATTTTACATCACTCTGTCCTTTGGTATAGGTTTCATGGAATGTCATCATTGCCAGTCTCATTACCAACAACACATTTCAGTTTTTGAAATGTAATATGACCAAAGATGACTTCTAAAGGCCACTATATGCCCTCAATCTGACAGTTTGGGTACTATTAGTGGAAACAGATAGATACTGTACTTAGCTGGATAAAGATAATAGACCCACTCTTGTTAAGTTGGAATAACTGAAATAATGACAAGACCTGGAAATTATCCAATACCTTTGACCCTGGTTATACAGTTTCACAACAAATTTCTGAGTAGGCAGAGGCTAGGCACTGAGGCCCAAGATGGTGAAAGGCAGTGATGGAATAGAAAGCACACCTGATGAGAATCAGGAGAGCTAGGGTTTTTTCTTGACCTAGTTCTGCTGCTAAATTACTAGTTTTTGTAACTGTGGAGATTCATTCCTTTTCTGGACCTCAGTTTCCTCATTTTTAAAAGGTAGAGATCAGTATAGATAATCTCTATGGTACATTCTAGTTCAAATGATTTGATTCTAGGTTCACCCCATGGTATTTCCTAACAGGTATCATCTTCTCAGTGGGATATAGTGGGGAGAGGGTGGCCAAGGCTTTCTGATTTTTTAGTAAATAAATCCCTTTATTACTAATGCAGCCCTATCCTGAATTTTTCTCCATAACAAATAGAGTCGTCATCTCTAATTTATAGATTGAGAAATTGAGGCACAGTGACAAATTTATCCAAAATAATAGCTCTTCTCACTCAAATACTAATCTAGACTTCACCATCCTTTCTGAGAAGAAAGGACTCTAGTCTGTAAGTCTCTAGGGAATATTTTAGCTAGTGTTTATGGTATAATTGGTTGTTATCTTATATTCTTAAAGGAAGGTATCAACTACATCAGGCAGTTTATTCCTGCTCACTCCTGTCTCTGAAGAGACAGTTCTTCTCCTCACAAAGGCAAAAACCTCTATTCATTCTTAATCCTGTACAATCCCTTCTTTTCTTCTCTAGCAAGTTGTTCCATCATCTTCACTCTCTCTAATCTCTAGTGTCTCTCTGTCTACTGGTAACTTTCCTGCTGTCTACAAATATGTCCGTCTCCTCCAGTCTTTAAAAACCTCCATTTGATCCTACACCCTCCCTTTTCCCCTAGCTATCATCTGATATCTTTCCTTCATTTCTTAGCTCGGTTCCTTGAAAAATCTATCAACACTAGGTGCCTCCATTTCCTCTCTTCTTACTTGCTTCTAAATCCTGTGCAATATGACTTCTGACTTCATTATCATTCAATGGAAACTGCCCTCTCCAAAGTTACCAATGATCTCTCAATTTGACATTATCAATCACCCTCTCCTCCTAGGGATTCCCTCTAGGTTTCTGTGACACTGTTCTCTCCTGGGTCTCCTCCTAGGTAGCAGACCATTCCTTCTCAGTCATTCATGTCATGTCCACTAACTGCGGGTGACCCCCTATGCTCTGTCCTGGACTCTCTTATTTTTTCCCTCTATATTATCTTTCTTGGTTATCTCATTAGCTTTCATGAGTTTAATATGATCCCTATATAGATGACAATTCCCAAATCTATATATTCAGCCCTATTTATAAACCTAACAAAGTTCCCCCACCAACTGTCTTTTGGACATATTTAACCAGTTATCTTATAAGCATCTCAAATTCAACAACTCCAAAACAGAACTAGCTGTCTTTCCCTTTAAATCCTCCTTTCCTATCAACTTGCTTCTTACTGTTGAGGGTATGACCATATTCCAAGTCATGCAGACCCACAACCTTGGCGACATTTTCAAGTTTTCATTCAAATTCATGCCATATATCTAGTCTATTGCCAAATCTCAAAGATTCTACTCTCATTATGTCTTTTATACATTTTATACAAAAAAGTCCTCTTCTCCCCACTCAACTGCCTCATACAAAACCTTATCACCTCTCATCGGGACTATTATAATAACTTTGGAGCCATTCTTGCCTTATGTCTCTCCCCACTGCAATCAATCATCTACTCAGCTGCCAAAGCGTAAGTATAAGTCTGGCTATGTCATCCACTTGCACAAAAACTCTAGTGGTTTCCTATTATCTCCAGGATCAGTTTTTGTTTGGCATTTAAAGTCCTTCATAACCTTTCCCCTTCCAACCTTCCACTGTCTTCTTCCACTTCATTCCCCTCTATGCACTCCATGATCTGGTTCCACTGGCCTTTCCTGCTGTTCCTCAATATGATACTCCATACCGTATCTGCCTGCCTTTGCCCTGGCTGACCCCCACGGCAAGAAAGATCTCCTTCCTCACCTCTGCCTCCTGGCTTCTTTCAAGATTCAGCACAAATCTCACCTTCTACAAGGGGCCCTCCTCTGTCACCACTGCTCCTAGTACCTTTCCTTTGAGGTTACCTTCTATTTATTGCTTGTATGCCATAAGCACCCAGTTATTCTATGTTGTTTCCTCCACTAGAAGGTCAAGTCCTTGAGCAGTATTGCTGCCTTTGTTTGTATCCTTAGTGCTTAGCACAGTACCTGAAGCAAAGTAAGTTCTTAATAAGGGTTTATTGACTGACTGCTTCTTTAACACCGCCACTGGTAAACATTGCATTTTTTTTTAATCCAAATACATTTTGCTATCAATGTCAGAAGAAATCTGAAAGCATCCTAGCTCAGAAACTAGATTGAATGAGGAGGAAATTAAAAAAAAAAAAAAAAAAAGGAAAGCATTGTGACCAACAACAAAAAAAAATAGTTATGAATGGGGGCTTGAGAGGGAGGAGTTCTAGTTGTATAATCAAAGAAATGAACATCGGAATGACTAGACAAAGTTATGGAGGCTGGTGAATCTCCTGAGCTCCTGAGTTACAAGCTCCTATGAGCTAAGCCAGTTGGATGTTGGTACTAAGTTCAGCATTAATATGATGAGCCTGAGGGTGTGGGGTTGAGGGAAGGTAGCAGGTTGTCTAAGGAGACCCATGTTGGAAAGAAAATAGGACAAAACTCTTGGGATGATCAGAGTGGGATTGGACCAATGAGTAGCCCCTGCACTTCCAACCTGGGTGAGATAGGAAGACTCAATAAGAAAGAAAGAAAGAAAAAGAGAGAGGGAGAGAGAGGAGAGGAGAGGAGAGGGGAGGGGAGGGGAGGGGAGGGGAGGGGAGGGGAGAGGGGAGGGGAAGGGAGGGGAGGGGAGGGGAGGGGAGGAGAGGAGAGGAGAGAAGAGAAGAGAAGAGAAGAGAAGAGAAGAGAAGAGAAGAGAAGAGAAGAGAAGAGAAGAGAAGAGAAGAAGAGAAGAGAAGAGAAGAGAAGAGAAGAGAAGAGAAGAGAAGGAAAAATTTTTTTTTAAGAATCAGAGACTGAATTTCCATATTATACTGACACAGTACGTTTTTGCAGTTGAACTGTTTCAATAGTATCTGATTCTTTATGACCCCATTTGGGGGATTTTCTTTGCATAGATACTGGAGTAGTCTGCCATTTCCTTCTCTAGCTCATTTTACAGATGAGGAAACTGAGGTAAATAGGGTTACATGATCTGTCTAAGGTCACCCACAGCTAGATGGTGTCTGAGGTCATATTAGAACTCAGTCTTCCTGACTCCAGGTCTAACGTCGTATCCACTGCACCACCTAGATGCTCCAACATAATATGAGGAACTGACATTTCTAAATTTTAAGCTCTAACAGGAAATAACTTCTTCAGGTTCTGTTAATTTCTCCACAGCACCTAACATAGGACCAAGCACATAATATCCAATAAATATCAAGTTAAGAAAAAATGGTGAGCTAAATAAGCATGGAGTAAGTACAAGCCTGGGGAGGGTAGCTAGTCAGAAGCTCCTGGATATCAGTTGCTTCATGTAACACACTAGCCGTTGAGTTGCTCTGTCTTCTCTCCAGATGCTGCCTTACAGCATTTCCCCACCTCTTTTGACTGCTGTGACCTCCCTTTCATAATTATGCTGCTGAGAGTAAGGGAAGATAATATTTATAGGTTGATTTGAACATGTGTAAATGACTACAAAGGACTGCGTCAATACAAACATGAATGAATAAGAAGGCCCTCCAGGTCAGTTACTTTCAGGGTGGAACAGATAAAATGCAAAATTTTACTTTTTAAAGTTCTTTGACTTCCCTCAAAAGAGAAACAACCTAGAACAGCTTACTGAAGTCTTCATGGTTTAGGGTCAAGGAAGATTTTGTCACCTTCCCAAATTTTTAAGACTCTCATGATTATCATGTTTCAGCTTCACAAAGGTCCTGAAAGGGGGGCATCTGACCTTTACAATATTGAAGAGCTGTAAAATTTATAAACATTGTAAATGGAAGACGATGGAAATTTTAATCTAGATAAGTCTGAAGGGGAGCTCATTTAGAACGTTTTGCATCTCTAGAAATGTCTGCCATCACCAACTGCCTACTCAATACTTCCGGCTGAATGTTCCCTAGGCATCTCAAACTCAACATATTCAAAACAAAACTCATTATCTTTCTCTCTAAACTTGCCCTTTCCTCTAACTTATACTACCGCCCTTTCAGTCACTAAGTTTCACAATCATCCTTGGCTCTTCCTCCTCACCACCACTGCCCCACAGCTAGTTACCAAGTCTTTCTGATTCGACATTCACAACATAGCTTTTATATTTCTTCTCTCCAGTTATAGTCACTAGGCTAATGTGGGCCTTTATCACTTCTCAGTGGAACTTTTGCAATAGCCTCCTAAATGGACTCCCAGTTTCTAGCCTCTTCCCCTTCCCAATCCATCCTCCTCTCAGTGGCCCAAATAATCTTGGCCTTTATTGAAAAAATAAAAATAAATAAAAAACTCCTTTTGAAAAGCACCCTTTCACCTCTGTCTTTAAACCTTTAGCATTTAAGACCCTTCATACTCCAGTTCCAGACTATTTTTCCAAATTTATACTATAGTATTTGCTTTCACAAATTCTACACTGTATTCTTGTCATTTGGACATTTCAGTCATGTCCAATTTTCTGTGACCCCATTTGGGGTTTTCTTGGCAAAGATACTGAAGTGATGTACTATTTCCTTCTCCAGCTCATTTGACAGATAAGGAAACTGAGGCAAACTGAGTTACATGACTTTCCCAGGGTCACACATCTAGTATGTGTCTGAGGTCAGATTTGAATCAGGAAAATGAATCTTCCTGACTCCAGGCCTGGTGCTCTATCCACTGCACCACCCCAGCTGCCCCAATTGCCTGAGAGTTGCCAATCTGCACTGACAGAAGGACTTTCCCCACAGGAAGTTCCCAATGAAATCACAGGGAATAGGAAGTAGAGGGCTTATTAATTTACTGTTTTTATTATTAAGTTAATTATGAGAACAAACTTGTGATATAATTTTATTATTTATCTAGAGGAAAAGTCACAAAATTTAAAATTTAAGTTAGCTACCTTTTTTTGGTTGTGGAATAACTTTTTAATCTGAAAAATAAAGTATATTTATAGAGTCAAAATTGTAGTCTCTTCTGCAATAAATGTGTTAAATGCACACAGAAATGGAATGTATTTTCAGAAGCAGTGTTCTAGTGCCACCCCCAGGTTCACCATAGGTCTGCTAGTATTCCAGGAAATCAATTCCTTCTAGGAACTCTATTCCCTTCTCTGAATTTTAATGTAGAATGAAAAGTAGGATCATTTACATGTCAGAAGTGATCCCCAAAGGAAATGCATTTGTAAAATACACAAGGGAAAACATTTCTACCAACTGAGCAGTTTTATAGCCTCAAATCAGATAATATGCATAAAGTGCTTTGCAACCTTTAAGTACAGTGTGAATGCTAACTCTTATTATTATAAGTAAATCAATATCCATAGTAGATATAGTAAATATAATTGTTCCTAATGGGAACCCATCTTTCTTTCATGTCTTTTAATTCATTTTCATGTTCCTGAGGAATATTTTTTTTTTTTTTGGTGCAGGGATTCAGTAAGATGATGTATTCTTGGTTTAGAGTAAAAGAAACCAAGGCCAGGGAGGAATTTGCTTAAATTACAAAATTCCAGAATCTCAAAGGCTCTCTAGTTCAAACTGCTACAACTTCTACAAAATCAACAGATTTTGCTTGAAAACTGACTCAGTGAGGGGGAATATATGTCCTGGGCAGCCTCTTCTGTCAGGAAATACTGGGTGTTATTTCTTTTCCCTGACATCAAAGCAAAAATCTGTCCCCTTGCAACTTTTGTCCATTGCTCATATTTCTGCTTTCTGGGACCAAGCAGAACAATTCTAAAATGTTTTCAGCATGATATGGTTCAAATATTTGAAAATAGCTATCCTCTACCCATACTCCGGTAAGTCTTCTCCTCTCCAAGATAAACATCTCCAGTTCCTTTAGCCAGTTCATTTAGAGAATGATCTCTAAATCCCCTCATCCTCTTGCTCACCCCCCATCTGGATGCTCCCCAACTTCTCAGTATCCTTCCTAAAATGTGGTACCCAGAAATGAACAAAATTCACCAAATATGGTCTGACCAAGATAGTACAGAGGCACAATTACCCTCTTAGTCCTAGACAGTTTGCCTGTCTCCAGACAGCCTAATTGTCACAGAATATCAATGCTGGAGCCCAAATGAAAGATTGTCAACAATAGTAACAGTAACAACTTACATTTATATGTACACGTATATTATCTCATTTGATCGTCACAATAGCCCTATACGCCCATCTTACAGAGGAGTAAACTAAAACTCAGTGAGATAAAGAGATTTGTCCCAGTTAATAAGTAACAGAGCAGAGACCTGAATCTAGTACCTGATTTTACATCCAGCAAATTCTTTCCACTATGCTTTGACCAAGTGATTAAGTTCCTGTCTCTGTATTTCCCAATACAGAGCTAACGAACATTGTGCTCTAGGGAAATATGTTCTGGATACCACCTTTGGGGAAGAACACTGACAAACTGGGGTGTGGCTAGAGGAAAGAGGTTAGGAGACCCATTCCATCTAATGATTGGCTGAATGAACTTGGAAGGTTTAACATGAAGAAGAAAAGACTTTGAGGGGACTTGATAGCTTTCTGCACACATTTGAAAAGCTGCCGATGGAACAAATTGGAATTGTTCTGCTCATCGCCAGGGGTAAAAGTAGGAGCAATGGGTAAAAGTTATGAAAAGATTAAAAAAAATATTTCTAATATTTCAAACTATTCACAAATGAAAAAAGCTCTGCCTTGTTCCCCATCACTGCAAATCTTCTAATAGATGTTGGTCTGGACACTTCCAAGGAGGTGTTATTAGGGGGATTTTGTCATATCTCACCCTGGAAAGGGAAGACCCTTACTGGTGATTGGGTAAGCACAGGACTGGGATGAAAGGGAATGTCTACTGGAGGAAATGGATGGAATTCAAGTCAAGGGCTAAGCATTCAACAAAAGGCTAACCTGGGTGGGATCCAGAGTTGTCAGAGCACCAAAATTCAAGGGACTGGGACAAATAGGAAATCAACTTCAAAAGTATAAATGCAGGATAAGAAATCACTGCCAGGTAAGTAGGCAAGATATTAGGTATGTTGGAAAGCCTTTCCCAGTTTTAGGGTGTGCACATTGTGTTAGTCAGTCAGTGTTTATTAAGCTCTACTGTGTTCTAGGAACTGTGCTAAATGCAGGGGATACAAATACGGAAAAGAACCAGACCCTGCTCTCAAGGGACTTACAATCTAATGGGAGAGAAAGCTGAAAAGAAGGGAGGGAAGGGAGGCAGATTGAGTCACTAGCTTCTATGACTTCTCTGCCAAGAGGTAAGAAGGATGCTTCTTCAGCAGTCTTCTGGAGTCGTCACTGGTCCTTGCATGGATCGGAGTCCTTCAAAAGTTTTTCGAAGTTGTATTTTATAATATAGTAACCAATGTATAAATTATTCCCCTGGTTCTGCTCATTTCACTCTGGTTTGGATCACGCAAATCTTCCTAGTTTTCTCTTATTCTAACCCTTTTGTCATTTCTTCTTATGCAATAATATTCTATTCACATACCATAATTTGCTCAATCATTCCCCAGTGAATGGGCTCCTACTTTTATTTCCAGCTTTTTGCTGTAACAAAACGTGCTGCTATAATTTTGTTTGTAAGTATTGCTTTTTCTTTCTGTCTTTGATCTCTTTGGGGTAAGCTTCAAGGCACAGTTGGTGATTTGAAGGCTGATCCCGGAAGATATCTACACCTGACCCCCTATATTCAAGAGATCCCCAGAGAGGTGGCTTCCTCTAGGTTCCTATGTAATAACCTTTTGAAGTAGAGTGTACTTCAAGTCATGTTGGAAGCCCTCCAATTCCTTAAGATAGTCATTATTTACAAGAATTGTAGGGTGTGGGATGAGTACAGGAAGACAGAATGAATAAAAGCTATAATTCAGATGGAAGAGCGTTTTCTGGAAGGATAAGTGAATTGAGGTAAAGTAAAATGTCAACTAAAGTGGGCAGAAGTGCAGGGTGTTTATTCTGATTTTAGGAAGAGGAGTACTAGAATTACTGTTCTTAGGTTCAGTTCATGCTTTCTCGTTTGCACCTTCAACCTTGGGGTCCACCACCCTGGAGCTATATGGACTTGTAAGAACTCACTTCATCCCGCCAACTCCAGCCACTGTGTCTTGACATCTTCCTGCCAGACCACCTAGAATTGCCACTTCTGCCATGGAAAAGTTTATCTTTCCCTGGAGAGTCATGAATAGCTCAGTCTAGAAATCAATCAATCAAGAAGCAATGTAAGACAAATGGGGAGGCTCCAATTACAGGTGAGATGAAAGGAAATTTCAGAGCCAGAAAATTTCCTTTAGGCCCCCACCACAGTACAAGTTCCAGAATAAGGGAAGAAGTGAAGCCTTTCAGTCAGTGTCCTGGGCATCATAATCCTAGAACAGGGGCAAGTATGAGATACCACAACCCAAGGGTGGAGCGGAGTTGGCAAAAGATGCAACAAACTTGTTTATCTGCCCCACTGTGTCCTCGACCCTAGACCCTTCTTTTTAGGCCTGGGCATATCAGTAAATATGGCCAAGTCATGGCCAAGTCATAAGTGACTGCTTGTTAGGTCTGAACAGGCAGGCCCTTGTGGCCTGCTGCCAAACTCTTATGGCAGGGTCAGAGTACTACCCATCAAGCCTTGACAGGAAGGATTTAAAGGTATGAATAAAGGTACAGGCACCCATCAAGAATGACCCTCCTTCAGGCACTGGCACCGTGCCCATCCAGCGAACAGACAAAGGAGCCTGAGTATAGGTGAACTATGTCTGCTTCTAGTAGATTTACTTTATAAAGTTCTAGAACATAGGTGACAATAAAATTGAACTACTGAATAAACAATCTGGCATTTTTTGGACTTCCAGATGTACCTCCCAATGGCATGTTTTTAGAGTTGGTATAGACAGTGATAGGTACCAGTTTCCCTAGAAAAGGGGCTTCCATGCTTTAAATGAAGCTCTAGCTGTAAGCAGTACCTTCTCCTACATTATGTGGTTCTTTACTTGTAGAAAAGGTATGGGCAGGGCAAGAGCGTGGAGGAGGTTGGTGTAGCCCAAACACTTTGCCCCCATGACGATGCTGGTTCTGCTGGTGTCCATGAATCCCAGAATCAGAGAGTCTCAGTTAGAGGAGATCCCAGAAATCATCTAATTCAATCCATACTCAGATCCTTCCATAAAACAACTACCAAATCATCATCAGTTTCTTCTTAAAAACCTCCAATAAAGGAGAACTCACTATCTCCAAATCCCACTTTTGGATAGTTGATTAATAAAATGTTTCTTTCTTTACTCAATCTGCTTCCCTGCAAGTTTCACTAGTTGCCTTTATTCTGTCATCTGGGGTCAAGAAATATAAACCTCATCCTTCTTCTGTCTCCAAATACTTTAAAACATTTAATGTTTTCTCTTCTCCAGGCTAAACATCCATAATTTAATCAGTTTACCCTTATATGACATCATCTTCAAATCCCTCATCATCCTAGTCTCCCTCCTCTAGATATCAATCAGTCAATCTATAAACATTTATTTAGTACCTACTAAGATGCTAAGGGAAGCCAGGTGGTACAGTAGACTGCTCTGGGCCTGGAGTCAGGAAGACATCTTCTGTTTTCAGTTTTAGCCTTAGACACTTACCAGCTGTGTGACCCTGGCAAGTCACTTAACCCTGTTTGCCTCAGTTTCCTTATTTGTAAAATGAGCTGGAGAAGAAAATAGCAAACCCTTCCAGTATCTGGAGTCACAGAAGGGTCAGATATGACTAAAATGACTAAACAACAAGGTGCTAAACATAAGGGATACAAAAAGGTTCAAAAGACAGCCCCTGCCCTCATGGATCTCACAGTTAAATGAATTGTGATAGTCTCCATTCTGTCAATGTCCCTCCTATAATGGGGAGCCCAGAACTGAACACAATACTGTAAATATGGTCTGACTAGAGTAATATAAAAAGGGACTATGATATCTTTTAATTTAGCCATTTTGACATTTGAAATAAGAAATATTTCTTAATTTGACATTTTAATAAATCTATGTTTTTCTCAACGTGGATACACCCCCAAATGGTGTAGATCTGAACCCATCTGCACCTTCTCCACCAGCATAACTCTTGTCCATGTCCATAAGTCATCCATAGGAGAACTATGCAATGTACTTAGGGGAAGGAGGGGAATTCCTCAGATATCTTGGTATCATATGAGTGCATGTGTGTGTGTAATGGAGCATATGGATAGGCAATCTGTTAACCTTTACTCTCACAACATGTCTAGCCCACTTCCCTTTCTAGGCCCAAATTTCCTTCATATAATTTATGCTACTTCTGTCCAATTCTCCATTTATAATCTATTGCAACAAACTCAAACCCACCATGTACCTATCTCCATGGTTATTTAGGAGATCTGCAACATTAACTTTTCAGATACTATATATTCTGCGACTCACATTCATATCATGCTGGAAAGTCATTTCAATGTCCTGAGCAATTCTTTGCAAAATACAAAGAATAGTGATATTAAAAAGGTGGGCCTTTATTTCAGAGGGCAACTTGGGGCCACTGCACAATTTTACAAATGCAATGCAGCTCATTTTCCTCCTCTTATTCAACTGTGGACCCAGTTAACTGTATGTCCATGTAATCTGTACAAAATATGTGAAGTGATTAACCAGCTCTATGGACTTTCTATCCAATTGTGCATTACAATTTGGATAACAAATATTCTTTGTACACTTGGCAGATCTTTGTTTGCCTATGGACAATATCTCAATAATAATTTATGAAACAGCCTTGTCCTAAATATACTTACCTCAGCAATGATGGCTGATTGATAATTGATGACTCTCTACTTCATTCACCCAAACTAAATGGTGGGGCTTGATGTTTAATTTGTGGCTATACACAGGACTTTGGTAAGCTCATGATACAGAAGACAGACTTGGATTCACTTCCTCAGGGGGGAGTCTGGACATCTAAGTAACCCCTCTAGGAACTACATATATTAAGAAAACAAGGAACTGATTCCAAATGAAAAGAGCAAAGTAGAAGTGTTCTGGACCAAGATAAGAGCTATGGGATCAAGAACCAAGAAAAAATGAGGCCCAGAGCTATAATTCAGCCTGGCACTTCACTAATAATGGGTATATATTTGGACTGTGCAAGTCTAAAGAAGGGTTGTCCATACTCTTAACAACCTGGAGTGTTTTCCCCTTGCAGTATAGATATCACTCACAATAGTATTTTACAATACAAATAGCCTGGATAACTATGTGAGTCCCTGGGGAATTCTATATTTAGTTGACTGTGCAGGTCTCTGGAAGAAGGTAGACTCATCAGGGGGAAAGGTCATTTAACTCTACAGGAAGCAAAAGTGCTATTCCCTGATTGGGGAGCCACACCCAGAGAAATGCTGTACATCTGAAAAACTGTATAGGTGGGGTGATAGGGCTCATCTATGAAGGGAAGAAGGATGGTATTTTACTCTCTAGAAACCCATAGTCCTTTCCCCTTGTGAGGAGGGTGGGGCAGCTACCCTAGGAGTCTGGAGGATTGCATAGAACCCATTGAAGACACAAGGAGAGTTGTTTTTGACTGTTTTAGATTCTAAGGGGTGTGTGTGTGTGTGTGTGTGTGTGTGTGTGTGACCAAATTAAATAAATGTCTTATCTTGAATGCATACGTGGGAGCTAAGGACACCTTTTTATGGCACACATAGCAGTAACATAGCGCCTGGCATTCAGCTGACACAATGAATGCTTGCTGATTGACTGGTTGGAGACTTAAACATTACATCGGCAAAGGAAGAATAATTCCTGTATCTTCCCTCTTTTGACATGACTTTGGAAATTGTCTCCCAGGTACATAAAATACTTTCCACCTTTGGTTTTGCTCCTAGACTAAAATAACAGTCTTTATTTTAGTCTGGATGATGATAAAAATCTGTAAAAAGGCTAAAATGTTGATTAGCCTCCCTAAATGGCCAATTCTAGTAGAAATTAGTCATTATTTCTAAGAAGTTTATAAACCTTCAGTCTATAAAAAAGAGAACAGTTTTCTTAAAGAAGACTGAACATTTGTGTGCCTGTCTTCTATGGTCCTTTCATAAACTTCTACTGGTCTTCAATGAGAAAAAGTAGTCTTTTTACTATGATAACATGGGCCAAATCTTGTTCACAAGGAAATCCCATCGTGTCATCCTTCTGCCATACCATTTTTGCCTTCTGCCATGCACCCTCCCAACCTGACCTCCAGTTACCATGTGGGGCCATGCTGTCTGGTAAGAGCTCACTTCATCTAAACAACTCCAGTCACTCACTGTATCATGACATCTTCTTGCTAGGCCTCTCAGGGCTGCCAGTCCTAGACAGTATACCTCTCTATTGTTCATGTCAGTTCAATAAATGGTTCGTTCCCTCAGCTCATCTCAGAAAAGCGCACCAGTCACCATCACTCACCCCTTCTTCCTCTTCGCATTCCTAACTTATAACCTCTTTTCTGGTTTTATCTGTAGTTCCTCATCATCATTTCTTAAATCATAAGAAGAAGCTTTCTCCTCAGAGGGTCCAACTCTGCTCACTAAAAAGCCTCAACCTTTATTAGTTACAGATATTCAGTGATCTCTCCTCCTTCTTGTCACTTTTCAACACAGGTTAATATTCTCTTCTGCCTATTTTTTACCATATCCCTTTTCTTCTTTTTCTTTCAAATCCCTTCTTCCCTGTTTTCCTTGAATGGAAGCCCAGGAAGATTTCATTGTCCCTAACAACTTCAAGAATGGAGAAGAATTCATTCCAAAAGTTCTTTCATTTATTTATCCATAAGTGCTACTTCCCAGTGGCATTCAATCAACCAAGAAGCATTTGTTAAGCACTTACCTATTAATCACTGTGCTAAGCAGCAGGGATAAAAAGGCCAGCAAGCCCTGCCTTCAAGGAGTTTTCATATTATTGGGGAAAACAACATGCATGAATATAAATATAAACAAAATACATGGAGATGGGAGATCAAGTGTTATGTGTGAGGAGCAGCAAAAAGGCTGATCTGGCTCAATGCAGAGTGTGGAAAGGGCTATAGTGTATCAGAAAGCTGGCAGGGTAAGGGGCACCAGGGAAGTGTAGCACCAATGCAATATTTCCAGTATCTATGGCAACTATGAATATGCTGGTGTAATTGTGAGTCGCAAAATATAACTGACACTCCACATGGAAGACAGAACCAAAACATTTATTTAAATACTAGAAAACCAAATCCATCATAGCAACAAAGAAATATATACACAATAACAATGCAGGGGGTATCACCCCCCCCCCAAGCCCTTCCCCTGATAGGACCTTCCCACAAACAAACACTCACAACTTGTTGTCTCTTTCTCTCTCTCCCTCAGCTCCATCTGCTGTGACCAACTTCCTCTCAGTTCTGCTCAACCCTTCCTGCTCTACCCACTGGCAATCTCCTCTCATAACAGATTCATGTGACTCAGGCTTCCATGTAACTCAAGCAGGTCACATGAGCCTATTAATGAATGGGAAAGATCTTCCCATTATGCCAAAAAAAATATACATTAACAATACAGGAAGGAAGGGCTTTAAGTGCTAAATAGGAACCTGTAGTTGACCCCCAGGGTAAAAGAGAAAACTTGACCTATTTATAGTGCAATGAAAAAAATATTTTTTCATATTTGTTGAGGTAAACTGGTGTAATACGGAAATTAATCAATTCTTCCAAATGTCCCAATTCAAATAAGTTTCCCACAGCTATTGTCTATGAGAAAGGCTCAGTAAGAAACCAATTCACAACAAATTCTCCCCTCTTCCTACTCCTTCCCTCTTCATCACCCTCACAGTCTTCCAGGGCTGTGTTCTGCTTGGCTGTTTCTCTGGCTGCAGCATTCTCTGTTCTTGGTGTTTCTGTGGATCTTGGTACATCCACACAGGAGCTCAAGTTATTTGGCTCTTCAGATTGGGGTTCATTAGGAAACCTGGGTATGCTTCAGCCTATCAGTAAGAGACACCAACAAGACAAAGAACTGAGGGATATGGAATAAATAATAGCCCTAGGAGTTGAGCAAACACAAGGCAGGTCTTCCATGGAGAGAAGAATCTCTCACTGCAGCATGACCTCCACTGTGCAAGAAGCCATAGAGACCTACTACCACATGCCCTAGGAGTGCCATCTCTTCCTTCTCAAATTAGCATTTCTCCAATTTGGCAAAAAGCTGGTCTCTGTGTAGGTGCCAAAGGGATGGCTTGGGCCAATTCCATAAGTTTGGCAGGATCCTATGAAGAGATGAGGATATTATCAAGATAAAGTATCACCCTCTGGCCCAACAGAAACACTGAATTAATTAATTCCAGAAACAGTTCAGGAGAATTGCACAATACAAATATCATATAACCCAATATTCATACAGACCAAACCTGGTCTAAAAGGTTACTTTCCATTCATCAACTCTACTTTTCTAGATCAAGTTGTATGTTCCCCAGAGGTCCAATATGGTAAATACCAAAACTGAATGTCCATTCTCAAACAACCTCCCACAACCTGGCTATCACCACCACACAAGCTCTTTTAGATAAAGAACTTCCTACATCTACCAATAAGAAATTTTAAAAATGGAAAAAGGCTTTTAAACAAAGATTTAATCTTGTCATACTGACTGACATCTTTATAAGAATAAATCATCTTAACTTATATTAATGCATTCCAGGTTATCAGGTTTTTCTATCTTTCCCATTGTTTGCCAATATATGATTGTGAAATCTGACATGTGAAGGTGGTACTCTGATAACAAGCAAATTCTTTTTAGTATCTTCCATGTGAAAATCTACTAAAAAGGATTTATTCTAAAAGCATCAAATTTATGATAGGCCTACCAATTGATTTTTTTTTAGGCTTTTTTTCTTAGGATCTGTGTGATATATGGACATCTGCTTGTTTTGATTTCTAGATTCTGCTGAGTAAAAGACTTAAAGAAGAGAACCAGAGTTAGATATTAGAAGTTTACATCACTAAGTTGTGGTTGATATAAATGATCTTTAAAATAATGAGTTTCATAGAAAAATCTGCCTCGCACTTAAGAGCAGTACAGAATGAGACATATATTTTTGGGCATGACCAATGTGGAAATACATTTTGCTTAACTACACATATTTATTTGAAGGGTTTTTTTTTTTTTTCAGTGAGGAGGTGAAAGTAAAAGAAAAATAAAGTGAATTCTGGTTAATTAAAATAGAAAAATGCTCAAAAAAAAGAAGGAAGGGTGAAAGAAAGATGGAAAGAAAAAAGAAGGAAGGAAGGGAGGAAGGAAGGAAGGAAGGAAGGAAGGAAGGAAGGAAGGAAGGAAGGAAGGAAGGAAGGAAGGAAGGAAGGAAGGAAGGAAGGAAAGAAAAAGAGAAAGGAAGAAAAAGACAAAGAAAGAAATCTGCCTAGACTTTGAGTTGTCGTATAGTAAGTCTGGAGTACCTTCTTCATTGCTAGGGGTGCTTACTAGTTCCTCATACTATGTATAGGTCCACATGATTTACTTTCAATACTCCTGCATATCTCTCTGATGAGTTAATAGGTTTTACTGTCTAAAATAAGTAACTTGGACATTCTCAAAAGATTTCGTTAGTTTTAGGCTCATTTGTTTTCATAATGCTAGCTCTAATGGCTGTGGAATTTTTCCATCTAATTAAATCTGCCAATAACAGTTCAATTTTATTACCGTTCTCATAAATGTCTTTGCTTCACTAAGAGGGGAGCAACTATTTCAAATTCCTTTCTAGTCCCCAAGGGAACTTTGCGTTTTAAAATTTTGACCTTTTTTTTTTTTGAAGCATAGGTTATACAGCTCTTCCAACTTTAAAACTTATTTATTTTATAGGCAGTGATAGTTTAAAAAAACTACCACATTATATGGATGTCTGAGACATCATATTATGGAAATGGATCAATATGAAGTGTTTTCTCCATGTATCACAAAAGATCTTCCCCGCTACCAAACATGCTGGTATTTAGCATATAGTAACCTCATACCCAGTCTGGGGCAACTGCAAGATTTCTATATGAAATGTAAATGAAGAGGCTTAAATATTTTAAAATGTTTTCAGCAGAGGTCACTGAAAAATTCCTAAAGCTGAAAAGGGGTTGTCTTCTTTAAACACACACACACACACACACACACACACACACACATTTTGTGTATCTCTAAACAGTGATTTTTAAAAAAAGATATAATGGATAGGTTATAGAAAGAAAAACTTCGTTCTGATGGGTAGGTAGTTACTGGTGCCCATGATAGAATTGTAAAAAGCTAAAAAGTATTTATTATAAAGCTGTAGGGCAACAGAAAAAAAGAGAAATTGGATGGCAGAATCCATACAGAATAAGGACAGCCTTCATAATACCTGAACAGATACTAATAGAAGATAGGTGTAACATATAGGAGATCTTACACTGAATGCTGGAAAAAGAAGATAGAAAGAAGGTAAGATTTACTGCAAGAAGCCAATGAAATACTAGTAGAAATGAGGTCATATGACAGAGTAGCAAGAGTTGACAAAGGACTTTGGCTCTTTGTCAGGAGAGAACTGAATTTATATTCCACTTCGGAAATTTACTAGTTGCATAACTTCTGTCATGTCAATTAAAATCCTTGGGCCTCATTTTTTTCACTCAAAAAATTAGAATACCTCTCTTATAATATCTATCTTACAATACCAATCTCACAGGGTTGGGGGAGCGAGGAGGAAGGAGCTCGCCCTTAAAGCACCAGAACAATACGAGTCATTATTAATGCCTTGGATGGGCTATCCGCGAAGTCACAGTCATTTATTCCAGAAAATACAAGGGATAAGACTGGAACCCAAATAGGAAAGGACGTCCAGGGACAAAAAAGGAGGGGATACAGTCAATAGCTTGGCCTAAGATTAGAGGGTGGGTGTGAGATGAAGCAGGATTATAAATCCAAAGCTGAGAGATCATCTCATTCAAAACCCTCTTTTTATTTTTTTAATTCACTTTTATTTTCAGTTCTGAACTCTTACTTCTTACGTCTTTCTCCTCCCACCCACTGAGAAGGTGAGAAAACCAAAACCAGTCACAAGTATGTACAGGCAAACTTTTCTTCTAATTTTAATTATATTGGTTTAGTTATATTAGCTTTGTTTGTGACAAAACTTTTTGATTTATGTCATCAAAATTGTCCATTTTACTTCCCGTGAACCTTCCTATTTCTTTTTTGGTCATAAACTCTTCCCCTATATGATAGGCAACTTTTTCCAGAAACACTTTTTAACAATGAATTATTGAAGGCCAAAGAGTTTAAATGATTTGCCCAATACCACAAGAACAGAAAATGTCAGATCTAGGATTCAAATCTGAATCCCCTGGCTTTATATATTGTATTTTTTCCACCAGTATTACCCTTAGATCCAGGCAAGCAGGACCCCTGCCCTAGCCCTAGGCTTTGGAGGATCCTGATTACCATAAGTACACATGCAAAAAAATTTTAAAGTGAGCTGACACTGTGTAAACTATTTTCCTGAAATAGCTGACAAATAGTGTTGAATAGTGCAGCAAATAGCCTAGATGGGAGATTTGCTCTTTAATTTATTCAACAGTCATATGAAATTTTAACTCTAGTGGTTTCATGGATTATAATTGAAGTCCCACACAAGTCTGAGCACTTATCAGCTGGCATCAGCTGATACCAATTCAATTATTTTTGTGTAAGACAGAATGTCCAAGAAAGGTACCACGAAGTATATGTCAAATCTTTGTAAATTTCCTTCATAGTCATGACATAAAAAAGCCTGGATTACAATAGTTCTACTAAAGGGGTAAATGGGTTTGTATGTGTCCTGTGTTTTATAAAATCACTCCCCTTTCAAGATCTTGTACCACCATCCTGAAAAAGTTTGTTTCAGAACATAAAATGTTCTTGTATTTTAAAGGTGTGTGTTTATTTTGCAAAGGACACCAAGAGACTGAGTGATTTCGATCTCATATTTGACCAGTGAAAGGAGGGCCATGCTAAAAAAAATTACTTGACAACTGGTTATATTCACTGCTTGCTATGATTCTACATTACACCATTATTTAAGACTTGATTTTTATTTTGTACTACATTACCTTGAAAAAATTTATCAAAAATATGAATGTCACTACCAGCAAAAGCCAAAACCCAGACATTTCTTGAAAAAGTAAAAAAAACAAGAAAAAGAAAAACAATAACAAAAAGTTAAGTGTAATGATGCTTCCAATGAATATGTTCATGAAAATTCCTATGGCAACTCTATCAAACATACTGACTCTTGGTTGCAGGGTAATGTGATCTAGACTTTATAATATTCACTTTCCTTATGGATTTTTCCTGTCTACTCTTCTGATATGCCTTTTGTTGTGCTGGTACATATTACTGAGATGACAAAAGTACCAAATATGAATAGAAATGATATATGAATGCGCTTTAGATGAGAGCTCTGAAGCAGACTGAATTTGCTTAGTTCATAGCTGTAGATTGTCAAAAGCAGAGCATTACTATTAACAAAATATGCCTTTATATTCAGGCCTTTAAAATTAGCTGAGACTTGCAGGAAACAAAGAGGCAAAGATAAGGAGAGAGAGGCTCATAAGGCTTGGGCAAAGTACTCAGCACCTCATTTAGTGAAATTATTCAAATATGTGAAAATTGTGAACGCTGTTGTTCAGTTATGTCAAACTCTTTGTCGCCCCATTTGGGGTTTTCTTGGCAAAGATATTGAACTAACTTGCCATTTCCTTCTCCAGCTCTTTTTTACAGATGAGGAAACTGAGACAAGCAGGATTAAGAGACTCGCACAGGGTCACACTGCTACTGTTTGAGTTCAAAGTAGAACTCAGGTCTTCCTAACTCCAGGTCTAGCATTCTACCTACCACACCACCTAGCTGTCCCTGGAATTGCAAATGCTTTATAAGAATTAATAGTTTTGAAAATACTTTTAAAATAAATTTTTTTATTTCTTATAATTACTTTAATTGACATTACAGTATAATGATAAATCAGTATATCTCATATGGGTTTATGAACTTTGTAATATATTTTTATTCAAATTATTTATATAAGCAAGAACCTTGAAATTTTTTTTTTTTTTGCCAGGGCTTTCGAACACCCTAGAGACAGACCTGCTTCCATTGTACTACGTTGCCTTCCTAATGCACAAAAAGACCGTAACCCCAGGAATTAAGCCTGGTAAAGGGGTCCACAGTGACACAAGGAGTGCAAAGAGAGGATTGTTTGCTACTTCAAACATGAATCAAGCTAGTTAAATAAGGTGAGGCTTTACTTGTGACATTTCTACTATATCTAGTTCAACACCCTGAAATTTCCTCACATTGTACTAATGTTTAGTTGTGCACTATTATAATGAAGTTTGGTCAGTCAATCAACACACATTTATTAAGTGCTTACTGTGTGCCATTCACTATAGTAGACAGAGTGGGAAAAGGTATAGAACAGAACAAGCAGGAGAAACCTATCTTTCCAACTTTATCTCACAGGCTTCAACCGAACCGAAGTAAACACCATTCCCCAAACATCTCATGATCATTGGTATTTGTATCTTTGTCCAAGGAATTTACCTAGTGCTAGAATGCCCTATCTGTGGCTTAGCTCTTCCTGTTGAAATCCTTCATCTTCTTCAAGAGTTGATAAAATGTGACTGTTCCAGTGAAACCGCATCTGTTCCCTGCCCTGGTACTAAAGCTGGGAGTGATGCTTTAACGTCCTCATCACTGCTTTGAGAAACTCCACAGGCCCTGCAACCCTTCAAAATTAATATTTTTGAAAATACTTTGAAAATAATTTTTTTTATTTCTTATAATTACTTTAATTGACATTACAGTATAATGATAAATCAGTATCTCTCATATGGGTTTATGAACTCCAACACTATCATCTCCCTGGTACAGGCCCTCATGCCTGGACTATCTCAATAGCCAGCTGGCTAGCCCCCCTGCCTCAAGTCCTTCCCCACTCTAGTCCATCTCCCATTTGGCCATCAAACTGATCTTCCTAAAATGTACATCTGATCATATCACTGGATTCAATCAATTCCTCCAGGATCACATATAAAATCCTCTATTTGACTTGGCAGTCTTCTTACACCTTACTCTCATTCATGGACTCTACAACCCAGTGACATTGGCCTCCTGACTACTTCTTGCACACAATACTCCATCTCTGGACTTTGAGTACTTCTGCCCATGCCTAGGAGCCTCTCTTCCTCATCTTTGCCTCTGTTTCCCTTGCTTCCTTCAAGTCTCAGCTAAAGTTTCACCTCTGGCAAGAAACCTTTCCTG
Organism: Bettongia penicillata ogilbyi; assembly: GCA_023548195.1. Classification (NCBI taxonomy): domain Eukaryota; kingdom Metazoa; phylum Chordata; class Mammalia; order Diprotodontia; family Potoroidae; genus Bettongia; species Bettongia penicillata. The sequence goes on from JAJHZJ010000629.1 coordinate 2,925,081, forward strand.
GGCCTCCTTTGCCTTACTGCCTTTTCTCTGAGATTAGCCCCAATATATTCCAATAGATCTTGTTCATACGTAGTTGTTTGTGGGTTGTCTCCCTTATTAGACTCTAAGCTCCTTCAGGGCAGAAATCATTTGTCTCCCTTTGTATCTTCAGAACCGCACTTATTAGGTACTTAACAAATACTTACTGATCTGACTTAGGGCAAGTTGGACGAGAGAACCAAACGCTCTAATACTTAGAAAGAAAGGAGATGTGGAGTAAGAAAAAGAAACCAATAAAATATTTTAGAAAGAGAAAAAAGAAAGGAAGCAGAAAGAGCAAAGGAAGGGTAGGAGTGAAGAATTAGAGAGTGGGAGAAAATAATGGATGGATGGATGGATGGATGTTCAGTAAAGATCCCAAGGTTGAGACAAAGTACAACAGTCTAGGAAAATTAGAAACATGATTACTGTGCCCCTTCCAAAATACAAAGACTCAAAGGCTCATGCTGAGCTGAGGAATTGCGTCATAGTTTGCCAAGTGTGGTATCTCTGATATTTCATTTGCTTCTTACAACAACCCTGTGAGTCCGGTACTACAAGTACCACTATCCTCATTTTATAAATGAGGAAATTGGGCCTCAAAGAGCTTAATTGATTTGCCCAGGCTCACAGATAGTAAGTATCAGAGTCTTCCTTAAAGTCAGTTTTTAGGGGCTCCAAAAGCTGCCCTCTCTCTATCCACCATGTCATATTGTTTCTATAAAGTCTGTCTCAGGATGATGATTGATGATGATGATAAAGGGGAAAATGGGTGGGGGAGCAAGGGGGTGAGCTAGTCATTTAAGAGAATTCTAAGCAAAGTGACCAAGTATATAAATTATTTTTTAAAATAAGTAAATATATAATGGAGTCTTAATAAAAATAGCATGAGCTGTCTCTCCCTGCAACCAATTCATCAACATTTATTAAACAGTTACCACATGCCAGGCATTGTGCTAAACACAAGGGATACAAAATAGAAGCAAAAACAGGCCCTTCTCTCAAGGAGTTTACATTCTCATGGTGCCAACAATATGTACAGTAATAGGTACAGACAGGATATATGCAGAGTAAACTGAAGCTAGAGGAAGACATTATGGTTTTGTACTCAGCCACTGAATTCCATTGAAGAAAGCTATGCCACTCTAATAAGGAGTTATCTAGTCTTGAAAACTGGTGTCTACAACCAGTATTTCAAATATTCTACAAAAATTAGCTCTCAGTAGCATTGCTTTGGCTATGTAAAATTATTACATTTACTACCTATTCCAGATTTCATGGGACAGTCTCATTTTAAAAACAGAAAATATACTTTTAATGAGGTTTTATCAAAGAATATCCTTTGTTTGACTTCCTGCCCAGACTTTCACTTAGTGAGATATGGTAAACATAGCAATAGTAACCCTATTCTGAAGAGTTTGCTTTTTGGTTAAATTTTTATTACATGGGCTCTACTACCCAGTGCGCCATTAAATACGTTAACACATCACTTTTAGAATATCCAGCCAGAGGGCAAGAGGGATGAGATGCGGGCAGCTCCTTCTCTTGGATTCCAGTTAGAGCACAGTGTATAAAGGAGGAGGGACCAAGGTTGGCAATCACTGTGCAGCTACATTCCTTCCAGCTCGAAACTTATGATCCACAGATCATAAATTCATAAACAAATTCTGGGGAAACTCTTTTCAGGACCTACTTGACTTCCTAATGGTTCCCTTTTCATTTTCATCCATTGTAATAATCCACTAAGCTCTCAGTAGCTATGTCAGCAACGTCCTCAAGAGGGCACTATCTGATCAGAGAATATCTATGTATCACTAGGTTTGCTTAAACCTGGAAAAAGTATGAGTTCCCACCAAGGTGGCTGTGAATCAAGATCTTGAAGTTTGAAAAGGCAGCCCTCCAAATAATATTGAGAAGAATTTGTTGCTTTTTTCTATTTTTTAAATTAATCACTTTACCTGCCTTGCGGCAGAATGTTTACCTGTGGAGATAGAATGAGTACCACTTTCATTTTAGCAGTATCTGGTAGGCTGGAAAAGGAGAAGGAAACCCCACAGAATGAAACTGCAGAGCTCTGTCCTTTCCTAAAGTGAAAAAGTTGATAGAGAGGGTTTTAGCAGTAACAACCACTGAGATTTACATGGCATTTTAAAGTTTGCAAAACACCTTACATGCACATTTTCTCATTTGCTCCTTAGAGTAGCCCTGTGAAGTAGGTACTACAGGTATGAGTATCTCAATTATACAGATAGGGAAACTGAGGCTGACAGGGCATAAGTGAACTGCCTGCATGTCTGTCAGCCCAAGCAAGAACCTGCTGAGGGACAAGGTGATACCTCACAATATCTGAGATCTGATGGTTGTGATCAAGAAAATGGAAGATACCTGTGAAACTTCTTTGGAAAGTTTCTCTTTCTTCTCCTTTACTGCTAAACTTCTAGAAAAAGTAGTAACCAACCCTCACTACCCCTACTTCCTCACCACCTACTTGTTCCTTAGCCCACTTCAATCTGGCTTCTGATCTCTGTCAAAACTCCTTTCTTCAAGGTCGCCAATGACTTCCTAATTTTCAGAGTTAATGGCTTCTTGTCATTCCTCAATTCTCCTTAACTTTTCTCTAGAGTTTGACAGTGTGGGGAACCCCTTCCTGCTACTCCCTTAGCTTCCACAGGACAGGATCATAGGACTTGGGGTTGGAAGGGACTTTAAGACATCATCCATTTCACATATGAGGAAACTGGGACCAAAGGTTAAATGGATTTGCCCATGGTCACATAGATAACAAATAGCAAAGTGTGATTTGAGCCAGTTCTAGTTCTTTCATCTACAACAGAGCTATTACTATTCTTTTCTAGCCACTTTCTACTTTTTCTAAGTCTCCTTCACCAAGGACTGCATGACACCTCAATCAACTCATACAAATCTGAATTTATCATTGTGTCCTAAACCAAAGGGGGAAAAAAGCAGCACCTCCTCCTAAATTCCCTCTTTCTACTAATGACACTACCATCCTCCTAGTAACTTTAGCTTGACTCTTTGTCATCTTTGACTCTTCCTTTTCCCTTACCTTATTCAACCAGTTGCCTAATCCTTTCAAATATACCTCTAAAATATCTCCTGCTTCTCCCTCCTTTCAAGTGTCTTTGCTGCTACCGCAGTGTTCCCGTCTTCACTCTCTCCTCTCTCTATTTTATGATCCAGCCTTCCAATCAATGCCAAAATAATCTTCCTGATACACAAATATGATCACATCACTTTCTTGTTTAAAAAAAAAACCCTTTGATGGCTCCCCATTGCCTACTGAATATAAATTTTTTTATCTTATCATTTGAGATCTCTCACATTTACCTTTCTAGCACTGTTTTACACTACTCCCCTTTATATATATATATATATATATATATATTGTTCCAGGAAAAGTGATCCATTCCCTGATATCATTCTGTATTCTTCTACTTCTGTGGGGTCGTATATGTGGTTCTTCATATTTGGAATGGACTCCCCCTCTATCTCTTGCCTACTGAAATCCTTCTTTTCTTTCAAGGCCCAGTTCAGAAGCCATCTCTTTCTTCCATGAGAACTTCACTGAACCTTACCTCATCTCTATGGGTACTGATATCATTCTCATTCAAATAATAACTATGTTTCATCTTCCTACTTGAATCATAATTATGTTCATATATCACCTTCTACCAGACTATTAGTAAGATCATTGAGGATAGGGAATATGTCATTTCTTAAGACATGTTTGCTAAATTGAATTATATTAATTTAAATTGAAATACAATAATAAACATCATGCAAATTGCAGTATATGGCATGGTTTTTCAGTGGCTGCCAAGGTCTAGACAAAAATTACAAAGATTGTCTGGGGCAGTTTCTCCCCTACCTTTCTTCATACTTTTCTACTTCTTCAATCCCCTCTCCCCACTCTCCACCTCATGCTTTCAAGCTCTAATGTTCCCTGTGGCCATCCAAAACCCTCTACTATAGCACTGTCATGAAGTATCTGCAATACTTCCCTCTCAAGTCATGCCTCATGCTCCAAAATGATGGCTATCCTAAATTAAATTCCTAGGTGTCTCATTTTACCTAAATCCACAGTAAGAAGGAGATGATTAGTATGCTTCATGTTCCTGGCCTTTGTGACAGCATCTTAATTTAATTTTGAACTTAGCAAATGACAAAGAAAATGAGTCTTTCTATATATACAGTTAAACAGAATAAAAAGGATGATATAGGGAACTGCAGATCTTTATTAGGCATAGCTTGCCTTTCTTTTTAAATACAGTAGATAATAAATTCAATGTGTAACTTTAAAGCTATCCTGCTTGCCTAGGATTCTTTCTGTTGGGCTAGTATTTTCATAAATGGGAAATTCTTAACTCACAAGAATGACTAATCTGAGAAATAAGTAGATGCTGGGTCATTTCAAGCAGGGCAACCCTTCTTCCTAAGGCATGAACCCCTACTCTCCCACACTGAAGCCTATACAACTGTATAGAATGATTTTAGGCTGTTTCATACCATATCATATTTCCATTATTAATCTGGATAGCATCAAACCCTATGTATAACATAAGGTTACATATGCAATATGCCAGAACAAGAGGCAGCACTTTTGCTCCCCATTTCTGAAAGGTCATCAGCCTAGATCATACAGATGGAAGACATTATTGTAGCATTACTGTTATTATAGTTTGGTAATGTTGGTAAGGCTTGGATTACTACAGAAAATTTTTTTTGAGAAGGACGGATGATTTGAAAATATATTCTTCATTTCTTTGGGCTTCTGTAAATTGAAGGAAATAGTCTAGATGGTTTCTAAGGTTCCCTTCCAGGCCTAAATAGTCTTCTATTCTAGACCCTGAGAGATGTAAGAGAATGACTACAAGCCATAAGTAAAGCAAAGGATGAAGGATTGATCACGGCAATCTTTCAAAGGGAAATTTCCACCTGGGAGGATCAGTATATAGGCGACAACACTCGTCTACCAAATGAGCTTCAAATCAGCATATGAGAAAGGAGGTTGCTAGGCAAGCATAACAAAGTTTAGGTCAATGTCCAAGGAAAATTGACTTCTTTACAAACCATATTTCAATAAGGAAATCAAGCTTTAAAAAGGTTTTTACATTTTGCATTTAAAACATTAAAAAAAAGGAATATGGGAATTAAAAAAATATATTCTGATATTGTCCTTTTAGGATCAAAAGCAAAAGTTTTAAAGGAAGATTTATTTTATTATTTCCGGCCAGATAGTCTTATTTTTCAAGACAAAAGGGAAGAGGAATCAGAAAATGTAAATATATTGAAAATAGGATAAAAGGAAAATGTCTCAGATAAAATAATTCTTGAATATAAATGCTACTAAGTGCAGAGAGGCAGTACTTATTAGAACTAAATGGAAAGGAGATTTACTGGTAAGTTTCAAATTCAAAAAGAAGATAGGCAATTACTGTCACCCATCTAAAAATGCATCCATAATGCTAGGTTTAATTTAATACAGAATATTATTACATCAAGTACATGTGGCTACTGCTAGACAAATCAATACTGATGTGAGAAAGGAACTCTGTTCTAGACATTGTAACTAAGCTACAAAGATTGGCATTTGATAGTGGAGCACTACCTACAATTGTTGCTACTGTTTTCCGTGATAGACTTACAACAGAGTTTATTTTTAACTTGTGGGTGATACCATACAATGATGTGGATGATACCATGTAAACACTCCAACAAACACTTTCTCGTCAATGGCTCTCTTACCAGATTTCTCATGCCTCTTTTTCACTTCTGTTCCAGACTGTCCTACCTCAAACTACCTCTCCAAGGCCTTTCTATTGTGTAAGACACATCTCTCCTTTTTGGACCTTGGGCAAACATACTGGATCATTTCTCTCCTCTCTCACACCCACTGTAACATGCTGTATGCTTTCATTTATGGTAAGAGCTTTTCTATATTTAAATATCTTGGTATAGTGATATCAAAATAGTGAATAATTAAAATACTTAGCTCACCAAAATCACTTAGCTCACTAAATTCAGTATATGGGTTCTACATGAGGCACAGAACTTCTGGATTTAACTTCATTGCTATGGGCTTCCATATTCTGTTCATTAATCTTTCCCACAAGTGGAAGAAGTGGTAAGCAGAGTTCCCTAACCCAGTTGGTTCAGACAGCGTCCACAGGGAAAGAGAAGCAAAAGAACCAAAGAACTATCTTTCTTCCCCTTCCAACCCTTCTCACCAAAAAAAAAAACAAAAAAAACCGGAGGGATGTGGAGGTGAGGAGGAAATAGTAGGGTAAAGAGATGGTTTGTATTGAGGCAACGTGGTAAAATGGAAACAGTGCTACAGTAGGAATCAGTAAGTCTGGGTTTGAATCCCAGCTCCTATACTGTGACAATGGGCATTATCACTTAATCTATCTAAAACTCTGTTTCTTCTTCTGTAAAATATTAATAGTTAATACCTGCACGGCCACCTTCACAATGGGGCTGTTGGGAAGATGGTTAAGCACTATATAAATATGAACTTTGGAAACCGGAAAGCGCTATATAAATATTATTCTTACAAACAAAACAAGCTTGTCAGGAGTTTAAAAACTACTCGCCACAAAAATGGCATTGCTATAAATTGCCTGAATTCCTATTAAATTATTTGTAGCCTGCTAAGTGGTTTGCATTTCACTTGGACCAGGAGATCCCAGAATTTATTTCCCAAACACCTTTTTGATGATAAACATAAAAGCAATACATACAGGATGTGAGGTCCTGTGAGAGTTTGCCTGATTTAAGTCTTGTGGCTTAAGAAGAGGACTACGAAGAGCCACCCAGATAGCACAGTGGATACTAGTACTGGACCTGGAGTTAGGAAGACCTGCATTCAAATCTAGTCTCAAATACTTACTAGGTATTTGAGGTATATAAGTACCTCACTTACAGGTAAGTCATGTAACCTCTGCCTGCTTCAGCTTCTTCAACTGTAGACAGAATAATAACAGCACCTAACTTATTACTATGTCATATACTATAATAATATACTATATACTATAATATACTATAATAATAATATACTATGTTACAGCACCTACCTACCTATATTTATTCCCTTCCAGCCAAAGGAAAGAAAAATGTGCCCATACTGAATATCCTGGAGCAATATAGAGATAACTACAAAATAATTTTAATTAACTAAACCTGGATTGACAGACTATATAGTGGGCAGCTAGGTGATATAGTGGGTAGAGTGCTGGGCCTGGAGTCAGGAAGTCCTGAGTTCAAATCCAGCCTCGGATACTTCCTACCTATGTGACCCTGGGTAAGTCACTTAACCCTGTTTGCCTCAGTTTCCTCACCTGTAAAATGAGCTGAAGAAGAAATGGCAAACCATGCCAGTATCTCTGTCAAGAAAACCCCAAAAGGGCACATGTAGAGTAGGAAATGACTGCAACAAGTAACCAAAAAAAGCTAGTAGATGACAGCTACCATGTATCTTCCAAGTAACCTTCCCCACCCAGACTTGCCCTCTTCTTCCTCCCTCTTCCCCCAAATTGAATTTATCTTTAAAAGCTTATTTGAGGGCAAGATTCCTACCACTTGTTTTCTCCAGGATTTTGCTCCCTCTTATCTTTATTCCTTTATCCACAAAGAAAGGAGATTGTGAAGCTTTATTAAGGGAGTGGCAGGAGAGACTTGGAAAAGAATAGGTTGCTGTGGTAGGAGGATTTAAGGAGGAATTCCTGACAACCAGATGGAGCAAACTGGGATAAAAGGGAGAAAAAAAACTGATAAATACTAGAGGACAAAGAAAGGATAAAGGAAGTCCAGAGTGTACCAAATGGATTCTTAATCTTTTTTGGTATCATGGACCCTTTTACCAGATGGATAAGCTTGCAAACATAAATATTAACTGAAATAAAAAAAGTTGTTAAAAGTGTTGTCTGTTTGATATCATTACTACAGACTCCAGAAGGTACTGCAGAACTAAAGTAAGACCTTATTTTTAGTGATACTGAGTTTTAATCACACACCTAAATATCAAAGTAATCACATACCATCTTGTAAAAGCTTTAGAAGGCTTAAAATTTGATGTGTGAAATAATCAACCATTTGAGAGGGAATCATGGAACTAAATAGGAAACTGAAAGAAATCTAACAATGACAACTGCCCATCAATAATTGTAGAGGAGGGCCAGTGAGGTACAGTGGAAAAGAGAAATGGGTTTAGAGCCTTCACTCTAGAGATGGGATGGATGCACCTATGTAACTTCAGGCAAATCACATAGCTTCTCTGTCCTCCCTTCTCATTTGTGAAATGAAGGGGCTTGGACTAGATGGCTTCTAGATTCCTTTCTGTTCTAGACCTGTGATCCTATGATCTTATTGACCTGGATCCAAATTATCGCTCTGTCACCAAATAACCTGGTGACCTTTACTCAGTCACACAGGATTGCTAAAAATATATATTTATATACTTTGACAGATATTGCAAACAGATAATAAAGTGGGCTGAGAACTGAAGAGTTTGGGCTAGAGTGCCACTGGAAAATTGCAACGTTCTTTTAATTACCTCTAACTTTTGCTTAAAATAGCAGGTATTTTTTTTAATACCTATGCTCTACCAGTATTGCTGTTTAGCTATGGTCATAAACACTATCATCTCCAAAGAACTGAAAATGAACAGAATGAAGAGAGTAATAGAGAAATACCTTGTAAGATGGTAAGTGGCGACAATCAGTTGACAAGAATTTATTAAGACCTTAGTATATACCAGGCACAGTGCTAAGTACTGGGGTCCTTACTCTCAAGGAGTTCATATTCTAATAGAGTATACAATATATAAATAATTAGGTAAATTCAAGATATGAATAGTGGAAATGGAAAATAATTGTAGAGGGAAAGCACTACCAGCAGTAGGGAAACCAAAAAAGGCATCCTGCAGAAGTAAGGTTTGAGCTGAATCTTGGGAGAAGCCAAGGAAGCTAGGAGGTAGAAAAAGTATTCTAGACATGAGGAAAATGCTGTGCAAATTCACTGAGTTGGGAGATGAAGAGTCTTCTGTCAAAGCAATATAGCTGGATCATAGACTTTGGGGAGTAAAACACAAGAAGGTAGAAAGAGCCCACGCTGTCATAGGATTTTATATTTGCTCCTGGAGGTAATGAGTCATTGGATTTTACTAGGCAAGGAGGTGACATAGACCAGTTGGCAACTAAGTGTTAGACAGAATGGTGTGGAGAAAGATGAGGCAGGAAACCAATTAGGCTATTGCAATAATTCAGGTGACAAGTGATGAGGCTCTATACAAGGTGTGTAAGTGGGGGGAAATGGGTGTATACAAACCTATACAAGAGAATGAAAGCAGAAAGGAAAGATTTGATAAGATGTTGGATATGTATGGTGAATACAAGTAGACTTGAGAATAACATAGAGGTTATAAGCCTGGATGCTTGGGAGGATGGTGGGTACCCTCAATAGTAATAGAAGCGTTGAGAAGAAGGAAGGAGTTAGGGGAAAAGATAACTAGCTCTGTTTTAGAATTGCTGAATTTGAGATGCCTATAGTATACCCAACTCAATATATCTAAAAGGCAGTTGTTGACTGAAAATCAGGAAAGAGATTAGGGTTGAATATATGGATCTGGGAATGAACTATACAATGATTAAATCCATGGGAGCGGATGAGCTCACTAAGAGTATAAGGCAAGGTGTGTTTCTCATGGACCCTTTTGGCAGTATGTTGAAGCCAATGGATGCCTTCTCAGAATAATGTTTTTTAAATGTGCAAAATAGAATACATAAGATAACAGAGAAAACTAATTTTACTGAAATATAGTTATCAAAAAAATTTTAAACAAATTCATGAACCCTAGGTTAATAACCCCTGCCATAGAGGGAAAAGAAAAGAGAACTCAAAATAGAGCCTTGGGGGCCAACCACCATTAATGGATATGGCCTGAATGAAGATCTAGCATAGGACACCAAAGAGTGATCTGACAGGTAAAAGCAGCGCCTCAAAAATGTAGAAAAAACAGAGAGGTCGAGAAGGATAAGGACTAAGAAAAGGCCATTTGATTTGGCAAATAGATCATTTGGAGAAAGAGCAGTTTCCGTTCATTCTAGTGCCTATCCTCTGTTAATTATTTCCTATTTATCCTTTATGTAGCTCATTTGTATGTGTTAGCTTGTCTCTCCCATTGAATTGTGAGCTCCTTGAGGACAGGGACTATCTTTTACCTTTCTTTTCATTTTCAGTGCTTAGCACCATGCTTGGCACAGAGTAGACATTTAAAAATGCTTATTGACTAACTTGGATGATGAGGTTGGAAACCAGACTTCAGAGGATTTAGAAGAGAGTGAGAAAGAACATGGAAATACCTAGTATAGACACCTTTCTCATGCAGTTTACATGTGAAAAGAGGAAAGGCATAGGACAATAGAGAGCCAGGATGGTAAATGATTGTTTTCTTTTAAAGGATGGGAGAAATATGAGCAGGCTAACGTACTGCAAACAAGGAGTTAGAAAAGAAAACCAGACTAAAGGATATCCAAAGAAAAAGGATGGTCTTGTCACTTGGCAACAATGATAGATGACTGATGGATAGCCATGTGTTCCGATGGTATCTCCATGATGGCAAGAGAAATCAAAGAATTAGATGGGCTGAAATTATGGGAGGACATGGACAAGATTCACAGAGTAGGCAGACATGGATCAGCTGTGATCAGCATCATTGCAGAGAATACCCACAATGATGACACAAACACATACAAGTATTTAATCATGGTTGGGATCCTTATCATTTTTAGTTGGAGACCTTAAGCTCTCAACTATATTCCCTCCCCTTACATGCGCACGCGCACACACACGGAAACTAAGCTGCTTCCTATCAAAGACTCACAAGTGCTATTTTTCATACCCATGAATTTCATACTGCCAAGAGCTGAATGATGGGTCAACCCTGACAACTATATTATATTATATAAGGTATTAGAATGTAAGCTCTTTAAGGACGGGGACTATGTCATCTTTCTCTGCTTAACACAGTGCTTGGCATATAGGAAGCATGCAATAAATGCTGTGCAGCCTGCCTTAAAACACCATATAAACGTTAGTTATTATCATCTGCTTATACTCTTCTCCCTTCTATGCTTGTCTCTCAGACTTTGGATAAAGATAGCATTCACATCTGAAAGACCATGGAGATCAGCTAATCTAACTCCATTATTTTACAGATGAAGGAAGTGAGAGAGCTTATAAGGCATGCCTTAAGACAAAACCAGGCTTCAAATCCACATCTTCTATCTAAAACCTATTCCACTTTTCACTGTACTATGCCAAATCCCTAGTCTAACTTCCCCAATCCAACTGATAAACTTTAAGCAACTACTGTGTGCTAGATTCTAATCCAGAAGCATCCACCCATTGCTACCAGTTCACCCTAGGTTAATTGCTCTCTAAGGCATCACAACCTTCTCACATCTTTTATCTACTTCTACTTGTGACTGCCTAGACAAGTAACTCTCTTATCACTGCTTCCTCACTCTCTAAATTGCCAACTTTTTCAAGGTTCCCCATCTAATAAATGATATGTTTCCTGAGTGTAAAAGGGCTAAGATTTTCCTAATGCAGTATCTAATTCATATTCACAGTGACACTGTGTAAATAGCAAATAAATATCTTGTTGCTGTTTATCCTTTGTTTTCTAAGAGGATCACGGACATCATGGATGCATGAATTGGACTGAAGTGAGGCAGAGATGCGCCAAGTCAGCCTCACTCTCTACCTGAGTCATCAAAGTCCAGTGGCAGAACAAAAGTCAGGATGACTGGTGATTGTCCAGGATGCAGTGGATCACCTTGGCATCTTCGATATCTGACCAAGCTCTAAGTGCTCCACAGTGCCTGCTTCAAACCGCCTTCATGGCAGTTGGAACAAATTGTTCTTACTCTCCCATTCCACATACTTGGAGTAGATATCTCCTAATTCACCAATGGATTTGAACATACTTGGAGTAGACATCTCCTAATTCACTGATGGATTTGAGGCTAGCCCTTCTGCCTAGATGATTTTACTGTAGTATAGCCTCTATGCATGCTACAGCTTTTGAAGAGGAGAAACTCCATGGAGGAGGATAAAGTTTTTGGGCTAGCAGACATACATGGGAAGTCAGCCCCATTCATTTCTCTGGACTAGCTTAACATTCTAGGGATAGAAAGAATGAACCTTTTTGGGTGATATTATTCTTACTTCCCTGGTCTAAGCTGAGCTTCCTAGCTGAAAAGCTTATTCACTCTTGTATTTTTTTTTTTGCCATATTTTAGTCTATATAATTTCTCCAATTTCCATTTGCTATTTACTTGAATAAATGGATTTACTCACCACTTGCTATTTGTGATGGTCTTTTGTGCAATGAGTTTTGGGTGAGAAACCAGAGAATACAAGCTAAGGGTTACAATCTCCCTTGAGAGCAACCATGAAATCGACTTTCCTTTTAAACCCAGACTCATATACCTGAGGTTTAGAGAGGGTAGCAGATAACCTCTCTTGGAGACTAGAGGAGAAAATGACCAACTGTCTCAGACCTTGCCTGTTCCTTTCTCCAGCTAGCTTTGGGGCAGTGCAGGCAGGGCCTTATGCAGAGGAGGGCTAGTCCACAGATCACATCAATGTATACTTACGAGCACCTCTGCATTTAGGCCACCTGCATGGGAACCTATATTAATCAACAAACTTGAATGGCTCCCTAAATATGCCTTGAAAGCTCTTCACAACTTAGCCTCAACCTAACTTTTTAGCTTTCCTTTCCTTTACTTATTTACATTGTGGCCTCTGCCTCATCCAAGAAGCAAACTGGACAGTCTTTGTACACTACATATCACCCTACTTTTGCACTTGCTGGAAAGCACTCCCTCTTTAATGCTACTTCTTGGAATCCTTTGCTTCTTTCATGACTCACCTTCTACAGGAGGTTCTTCTGGATCCACCTCCCCATCTGTTAGATCCTTCTCCACCAACATCATTTTCTATCTATATATTTTTAATGTAAGTGTATATGAACGTGTTGCTTCTCCCCTCCCCCCATCCTTGATAGGGGCTATTTTCACTGTTATCTTTTAATTCCCAAGGCACAGCACAGTGCCTGGCACACTGTAGACAATCAATATGTGTACGTGAAGTACAGCTGGATGGCTGCCAGAGCAGTATAGCAAAGACCAGAACGTGCAAATATTTTGTTGAGCGAGTCCATGTAAAACATGCGGGATGCAGAGAGGAACAAGGCAGGGTGCCTGCCCTCCCCTGGCACCCACATTTTGTGACCGTCCCAGTCGGGGCACAATAAATAGGACACAGAGTGGAACAAGGCAGGATGCCTGCCCTCCCCTAGCACCCACATTTGTGAGTGTCCCAGTCGGGGCACAATAAATAGGACACAGAGTGGAACAAGGCAGGGTGCCTGCCCTCCCCTGGCACCCACATTTTGTGACCGTCCCAGTCGGGGCACAATAAATAGGACACAGAGTGGAACAAGGCAGGATGCCTGCCCTCCCCTAGCACCCACATTTGTGAGTGTCCCAATCGGGGCACAATAAATAGGACACAGAGAGGAACAAGGCAGGGTGCCTGCCCTCCCCTGGCACCCACATTTTGTGAGTGCCCAGTCGGGGCACAATAAATAGGCACGGTCCCTGCCCTGGTCCTGCCCAAGTCTCGCCTTAAAAGAACCTCCTTCAGCGGAGCACGTTTCCCGGAGGAGCCTCGCAATCCTTCCTAGAGGGTTACTCCGCCCCTGTCAGTCACCCACCCAGGGACGGGGCACTCCTCCTTAGGGCTCCATCGGAGCCTCCGACACTCGGAACTTCCGCCCGGGGCGTGTGCAACGCGCCGCCCCTCCCTCCCTGTCCCCGGGTCTCCCGCCGGCAGGCGGCCCCGGATGGAGTTCCGCGCACGTGCTCTTTGTTTTGGTGATCCTGGGCTCTCGCGGGCCGCCCCCAGGCCCGCCCGCGCCCGGTGCGCAGGCGCGAGAGAGGCTGGGCGGTCGGGCTCCCCCGGCTCCCGGTCCCCGAGTCCTCCCTTCCCTCCACCCCTCCTCTCCTCCTCCCCGCCCCAGCCAGTCCCCGCCCCTCCCCGCTCTCTCGAGGGGTGGGAGGGAGGAGAGGTAGGTGGGTGGGCGGTGTGCGCCTGCGCGGAACCCCGCGGTCCGGTCCTGAGCAGGAGCGGCTCCGGGGTGGCTGGCGGTTGCCGTGGGGACCCGGCCGCGCCCCTCCTTCCCCGCCCACCCCACTCCACCCCACCAATTCCTCGGACTCCCCAGCCCCGGGCAGACCTCGCTCTCGCCGACTGACCCCCGCTCCTCCCTCACCCCCACCCCCCGGCCCCCGAGCTGCAGCCGGAGACCGGGGGAAGAGGCGGCGCCCGCTTCCCAAGATGTCGCAGACGGCCATGTCCGAGACCTACGGTACGGGAAGGCCGAGGGAGCGGGGGGCGCATTCCCCCGCGGAGCCGGGCCTCCGCGTCGTTGGGGACGTTAACGGCCGCCACGGGGACCGTCCCCCCCGGCCGGAGCGGCGCTGCCGCGGGGTGGAGGCGGGGGAGGTGGCGGCGCGCAGGGCGCCCCGGGCCTGGGGCCGCCCGAGGGACCCCTCCCCGGAGCGCCCGGCGTCGTGGGGGGCGGGGGAGGCCCGGCCGCGAGAAGGCGAGAGACTGGGCGCGCGGGCGCAAGAAGGGGTGGCTGTCCTCGGGTTTGCACCCCCGGGTGCGAGCGGCTTACCCGGATTCCCCTGATGGGGAGTTTTTAAGTTTACCTCTAGTTTTGCTCCCGGGCTCGTGGCTCCCCCGGGTGTTGGAAAGCCAGTCTAAACTCAGCGGGTCCTGTTAGTGCCCCCAGCGGGGCACCTGAGCGGGGAGGGAGCCCTGGAGCTGGAGCCCCAGGCTATTCTAGAAGAATGAATCTACACCCCCCCCCCCCCCCCCCAGTTTTGTGTACTCTTCCCGTCGTCGTCCTCCACGTGCAGAGCCTTTCCCTGTTCATAAACTGGGATCAGTTTCTCCAGGTCTCATGCATCTTGAAGGATTGATCTCTTTGATTAGCCACCTGTTCAGGTAGACCGTCGCACTTTGGGATTTGGATTTTGGTCACCATAGGAAAAGGGATGATGTACAACAGTAAAGAATTTGCCATTGTCAAGTAGTCTAGGGGAGACCTGTTCTGCAACCACTTTATAGGATTATAGATTTGTCTGGGTACTGGGCTGGCACGTTCACCAGTTACCGAATTGCTTTTAGTTTGCTGTATAACGTTCGACACTAAGAAGGCGTAGGAAGAATTTCCTCCTTATATCCGGTAGTTACTTTGCCCTACATTAGTTTCTGGTGCTGTTAGAGGTTGTGGTTGAGTGATCCAACTCCTGTCTTGATGACAGACTGGTGGTAGATTCCACAAGCAAGCTTTTTTTTTTTTCCAACTAACATGGATTGGTTCTGTAATTCTTAGCCCTCTTCCCACCTTCTCGGTGGAACTACAAGACTAAGAAGCACTCTGGTATTTTTATGTTTCGTGGATCCCAAGATTTAGAACTAGGAAGAACCTAACAGATCATCTACTACAACCCCCTCTTTTTTACAGAAAAAGGAGCTGAAGCCAAGAGAAGTTAAATAAATTGCCCAGGTTCACACATGTACTAAACCTCAGAGGTGGTATGTGAACTGAGGTACTCTATTGTTTTTCATTACGCTTTGTAGTCAATCAAAAATATTTTCTTCATAAAGAGGCCAGCCTCCTAATGATAGCTAGATTAGTTCTTAGCGGACCCAGAGGAAGATTGGAAAGATCCTCTATGCAGGATTTACAGAAAGACTTGGAGGAGAATTGCACAAGATGAGAAGGTGTAGGTTGCATTCTTGAATGAATGAGATCTTAGATCTTTTGAAATAGTCTTAATTTACTTCCCTTTAATTCTAAGTACTACATTTTTATTGAATTGAGTCAAAGGGTATTAGGAGTAGGAGAGTCGAAGTGAAATGATAATGTAAATTATGAATGATTTAGTGAAGCAAAGATGGAGAATCAGAAGGGAGGTTCCAAGGGAAATACAGGGATTGTTTTTGTTCTTGCATAAAAATTGAGTACAGTACTTCAAATATAGCTATTTGATATCTATTTCTTTACTTCTGTCATATTTAATTGAATTTAGATGTCATATTTGCTATTTAAATTATGTACAAATCTGTCATTTCATATTCATATTTTCCTTATCTACTATCACTCTTATAATCTATAATTTACTTTTCCTGTTTGCTTTTTTACATTAGAAAATGAATTTTGAAAGGGAAAATAAGGTGGTTGAAAATGTCATCTAGAAAATAGGAAGTAAAAAATGTTTAAGTTCCTGCCTTAACATTGCCATTAATGGCATAATATTAGGCAAAGAAAATAAAACAGGATTTTTTTTTTCCTGGGAAGTTATCATCAAAAAATTATAGGGTCATAGATCTAGGGCTAGAAGGAACTTTGGCAGTGAATTTCCATCCTTTTATTTTACAGATGAAGAAATTGAGAGCCAGAGGAAGCTAAGTGATTTGCTTCAGGTTACTAGAGGTTGTAAGCATGAGAAGTACTTACTAGAATTTAACTGCATACTATGTGCCAAGCAGTGTGCTAAATTCTGTAGATACAAAGAAAGGTAAAAAACCAGTTCCCACTCTCAAGGAGCTCGTAGTCTAATGAGGAAGACAACATACAAATAACTCTGTATAAACAAGATATATAAGGATAAGTTGCCAATATTCTCATAAGGAAGGCACTTAGGACTTGGAAAGGCTTCTGGAAGAAGTCAGGGAACCCGGGAGGTGGAGTTAAGGAGGAAGAAAGCTTCTAAACACTGGGGACAGCCAGTGAAAGCACTCGGTGAAAGGCTTTTTTGAATGGGGCTGGGGAAGGTAATGATTTGGACAGACCTGTCGTATAGCAAGATTATCATTTTACCAGCTGAATGGTGGTAGTTTGGAGTGGGGAGAGACTTGAAGCAGGGAAAACAATCAGCAACTATTGCAATAGCCCAGGCATGAGATGATGAAGGCCTATTTCAGGATGGTGATAGTGTCAGAGAACAGACCAGGGTATATATATGAGAGAGGTTAGGAGGATAAAATGGACAGATCTTGGGAATTGATTGTGGTTGGGGCGGGGCGCAGTTTGAGAGAACGCAGAATTAAGGGTTATAATGTATTAGGTTGTGAACCTGGATGATGGTGGTGCCGTCACCAGTAATAGGGTAGTTACGGAAGAAGGGTACATTTGGGGGAATAGGTGATAATTGAATCCAGGGGAGCTATTAAGATCACCAAGCAAAATAGTATAGAAGGAGAAGAGAAGAGGGCCCAGAACAGTCTTGATGGGCATGAGCTAGATGGAGATCTAGCTAAGGAAAGTGAGAAGGAGCTACAGACAGAAGAAAACTTGGAAAGAGTAAGGTCACAGCAACCTAGAAAGAAGAGAATATGAAGGAGAAGAGGTTGATTGATAATGTCGAAGGCTGCAGAAGTCAAGAAGGGTAAAAACTGAGACAAGGGTAAAAAAGGTTTCAATTGAATTGTGAGGTTGGAAGCCAGACTGCAAACAGTTCAAAGGATAGTATGAAGAAACGAAGTTAGAGGCACCAATTGTAAACAACCTTCTCAAGGAGTTCAGCCACAAAAGAGAGGAGAATATATAACATAATAGCTAGCAGGGACCAATGGATCAAGTGAGATTTTTTTGAGAATGAGGAGACATGGGCATGCAGGATAGCAGCCAGTGGAGAGGGAAAGTTAGAGTGGTACTGTTGTTGGTGGGACCAATTTGCTGGAGAAGATGGGATGGAATGGGATCACTTGTAAATGTAGAGAGTTTTGCCTTGGCAAGAAAGACCACAGCTTCATGTGAGATAGAGTGAAGGGGGAGGTATTAGCAGAAGGCATCTAAATAGTGAGCTGCCAAACAGAGAAGAAGAGGGGTTTTTGGCTAGTGACCTCAGTTTTTTTTTTCACTGATATGTAAGGTAGTGTTCTCAGCTGAGAGGATGAGGAGAGAAAGAGCCATGGAAAGTTTGAGAAGGGATGAAAAGACTTGGAAAAGCTGCGTTCATGAGGGATATAGTTAACTGATTGGGGGAGTGGAGGAGGTGTAACAGGATTGTCTTGCTACAGTGACACCCAGTTGAGATTATGTAACATAAATTTTAGAGGACCCATTCAGTATGGTTTCATGATTTTCTCTGCCTTCCATTCACCAGCAGGTGAATGATAGAGAAGGCAGCAGCCAGTGGGAGTAATCCAAGTCAGAAATTAAGCAGGCAAGATCTTCAGTAGGTTAAAGTGACAAGAGACTGAAAAGAAAAAGGCAGTTTACAGTGTATAGTGGTCAGAATGAGAAAGGAAAGAGTATAGCTAGTATAGGACTAATGACCTGAGAAAAATTGAGGAGGGAAGGGATTGGAAGTCATGGTCAGGAGGAAGCATAGGATTTGGAGTTGCACAATAAAGGGAGAGATATAATGGCAGCAGATGATCATGAACATGTAGGTGTTACATTTGTGGGTGATAGAAGAACAAGGGTATGGCCATCTCTTTCTCTAGCTGTAGTGGAAAGGAGGAGTAAGTCATAAGAATTAGTAAGTTGAGGAATTTGGAGGTTAGTATGTTTGAGAGAGTATCAATATAATATATATGTTGAATTCCCCTAGTATGAGGGCAGTTCAGGTCCACTGACTCCAGAGCCAGTGTACATTTTCACTATATCCTGCCTTGAAAGTATTCATTTAGGTAGATAGATTGATAAAGTATTTTCTATGTGTTAGCCACTATGCTAAGCACTAGAGACATAAATACAAGCCAGGAAGATAGTCCCTGCCCTCAAAGAGTTTATAATCTGCTTCTAAAAGACAACACATAACAGGTTGCTAGGAAAGGGGATGAGAAAAGCCACACTGTGTAGAGCTTATCTGCAAGTGGCATAGTAGCTTGATTCTTACCAAGGCAAATTGAAAACTTGCTAATCATAGCTCTGAATCTCAGGTAGTGTCTAAAGTTCTTTGGATAGATGAGGATGATGGACTGAATTCAGGCAGCATAGCATATAGTATTGGGCCAGAAGGATGTATGTATGATGTAAGTGTACTGCAAATTATGTCAGCTCAATGTTCATTTTATATTTTCTGTAAAATAAGAATATTTTCAAGCTTCATAATAGGATTTTTGTGCAAAATAAAATAATTTAATGCATTGTATTTAGATATATCTATGTCATTTTAAACACAATGTATCAGTTTTTCATTTGTTGTGGCCTAGAATAGTGGTGGTTATTTTAGAAACCACTTCTGCAGTTACCTTTAACCAAAAGAGCAATGATCAGTCAACAAGCATTATGCCTGCTCTGTAGAAGGCATCGTGCTAAGCGCTGGGTATATGAAGAAAGGTAAAAAAACAAGGCCCTGCCCTCAAGGACGTATTCCAGTGGAAAGAGACTCTTCAGACGACTGTGTACATACAAGATATATGCATTGTGGTGGGAAGGCAGTTCATGAAGGGAGCCCAGGAGGGGAGGTCATTTAAACTGTCTTAAAGGAAGTTAGGGAGACCAGTAGGTTGGAGTGAGGAGGAGAACATTGCAGATGTGGAGAAAAACCAGTGCAGAGGTACAGTCAAGAGGTGGAATGTAGTGGGAGAAGGATAACAAAAAAGCAGGTGTTGGTGGATTGTAAGGTACTGAAGGAAAGTAAAATGTAAGACCACCAGGAAGATAGAGAAGCCAGGTTTTAAAGAGTTTTAAATGCCAAAGAGAGCATTTTATATTGGATCCTGGAGGTAATCAGGAGCCACTAGACTTGATGAAGAGGGTAACATAGACACACCTATGTTACGTGCTGTAGATTCTAGTATAATGTTATAATAGAGAAATGATTAGTCTTGAAAAGCAAGAGTTTATGTGTGAAAGAGCCTTGATCTGGATATTGAACTAAATCTTATTATTTAATTGGTGTAGAGCAGAAGTTTCAAACAGGCTTCCACAGCCCAGCATTCCAGAGTGCCTGCCAGAGCCAGATTACAATGTAATTGGGAAATATTTACAAAATAAATAAAAATACAGTAAAGCCTAGATAATATTAGTGTGTGACTTTTTAAGTCAGTATGCTAGAGGTGATCTAACAGTATAAATCTGAAACTTCTTTGGAGCACTGAGAGGTAGAATAACATATCCATTCATACAACCAGTATTGAACACAGGTCATCCACACTCAGAGGTCAGTTTTCTGTCTACTTTGATGTTGCCTCTCTGGTATGAATATAATAAGCCTAACATAAGAGTCGTTAATTACTGGAAACCAACAGAAAAACAAACTTGGTGAGTTCATAGGATTATGAATTTAGAGGTAGAAAGGGATTTAGAGTTTATCTAATTCAGCCTCTTCATTTTTCAGATAAAGAGGGCTAGGAGGGGAAAATGAAAGAGAATAAGCATTTGTATAGCACCTACTGTGCACCAGGTACTGTGTTTTTTTTTAATAATGATCTCATTTAGTTTTAACAACAATCCTGCAGAGCAGGCACTGTTATTATCCTCAAGCAAGAGGTTATGTTACTTGCCCACAGTCAACTATCTAATAATGTTCTGAGGCCAGATTTGACCTCAGATATCCTTGGCTCCAGACCCATACCTTAAGTTGTCTAGAGAGGGGCAATGAATTTCCTATAGTCACATGGTTAGAGCTAGGATTTGAACTCAGGTCCTCAGAGTCCAAATCACCTACCCTTTCACCGTACCACATTGTTAGACTCAGCAAGTGAGTACTCTAGTTTTGTCAAATGCCTTGAGATTTGACCTTTTTCTAGGAGCACCAAGACCTATAGGAATCCAGGAGGACCTAGATTGTTCTTGGATAATCTTTGATCCCTCAGCTCATCAGGAAAATAATAGAATCGTAGATCTTAGAGGTTGAAGAGACCTTATGAGATCATTTGGTTCATTGAGAATAATGACTCAAATGACCCAAGTATCTAGAAAGGGGATAATAATAATATGTGATTGAGAATATTTGGGGGAATTAAAAGTGAATATTAAGTTGCTTCTTGCAAACTTAGCTGTGTAAAGTTATCCCTTCCATATCGTGACTTTCCTCATTGCAATTTTGATATATTGTGGATTGGCATAAGAGGTTAAATGTGAATTTTTTGAGAGTTTTACAGAAACCAGAGATGATGTTCAAAGGTCAGCAGACAACACAAAGCCTATGACCAAATACTTAATCCAAATTTTACAGTAAGGTACTGTAAACACCCCATCAAAGAAAAAAAGTCAGACTTCTCTGGTAAAAAGGGAGGGCCAAAAAATTTTATGTGGATTTGCCAGATCACGGGGGTGCAGTGCTCTTAAACCCCCGCCCCCTTGATGTGGAAGGGACAACTGTAGTTGCACTTCAGAATTTTCTTCCTATGGAAATAACATGTAAAAGAAATGTTTGTTGCTACTGTAGCTTCTGTTCCTACATTGTTTTTTGTGACCTGTTTTTATAATTGCTTAGTAATACTAACATTTTGAACATTCTTGGGGTTTTTACTAATTCATTTTAACAAACATTTATTGTGTGTTGTGGAAGGGGGTCTATTATTTCCTCAGCATAGGAGGAAACTGTTAATGTAGGAGCTTCCTGCAACAACTTTGATTGAAACCTATCTGTGACTAAGTCCTAGGAATTTACTTCAGGCACAGAAAGATGGCGTGTCAAAGGTGAGCGTTTAAGTCCAGTTCTTCCTGCCTCCAAACACAGCTGAGTATTAAGTATGTGAGTCGTTGAATATTTGTTACATTTGTCCTTGGCCTTGAAAGCAGGGATTGAGGAAAGCACTATATGTTGAGAAAATCGTATCAAAGGCATAGAGACTGACATGAACATGTGTTATGTAGATTAACAAAAAGACTAGCCTGACTAGTGTGAAAGGTTTGTAACTAGAGGAAGCGTTAATAGGAGAAAGGTCACTGCATGAGTATGAAGATGATTTCTTGTCTTCCTAGGACATGTTTCTAAAACATAACGAGCACCTTTAATTAGAGCCAAGGTGACAGAGTTGAAGGAAGCTCCTCTCCAGGAGCTTCTTCTAACAAATCTAGAAAACGCACTACATTGAATCCTAACGAAGAGATCCAGCAAGTCACAGTGAATCCTTTGTCCAACCCATTTTGGCATGTGGAGACAGGTCTACAGACACTGAGAACTGCATCAGACAAGGAGCATGCAGCGCTCACAGAGAGGCTGTGCACCAGGACAAGAAGAGATATCAGACATCCAGACCTGGACTGGGATCAAGTACCAACTGGCAGCTTTGTTGCCCATTACCCAGTCCCTGGTTGCAGATTGGGGAAGATTGAAGAGGAGATCTTGTGCATCACGGTGGCATGTCCAAGGCACCCTACTCTGGGCAATGTACAGAGAAAAGAATTTCAAAAGCCAGTAAGTAGCAGCCTCAGCAGCAGTGTTATGGCTCAGATCTTAGATACAAAGTGAAGTTCAACTCGGAACTTCTAGCCTAGCCTGTGGACAAATTACCAGGATAAGAATCCTGTACCAAAAGGGAACTTACAATTCTGCCTCTGTGAGCCAGTAGAACTTTCCAGCTGGCAAATAGGAGTAGAATCCAGCAGCGGTCTACTCTTGCTCAGATCCAGGTCAGGAACTTGGAGAACTCAAACCAGAGTGGGCAACAGTCAGACTTTGTCCTGAATCTGACAACTTTGGAGCACTAAAACCTTTGAGGTCCCCAGCCTGTCCCTGACATTCTAGATTAACACTACACTCAGTGCTCCAAGAAAGCAGCAGCAGAGCTAGTCCAGACCTTCCCTCCAGAAGTGCCGTAACATCAAGTCCAAAGTCAGGAACTAGGCTGGAAGAATGAACAAACAGAAAAGAACCCCACCATAATAAGCTAATGGCAAGGACACTCAAGACATAAACACAGAAGAGAATGACTCCAAAACTTTTATAAACATTGCCTTAGAGAAAAAAGCAGCTTGGTCATAAATGCAACTAGAATTCCTGGAAGAGATGAATCAAGAGTTTGGGGTTAGTTTTCTTTTTAAGACTTTAAAAAAAAATTTTAAATAAATGGAATGAGAGCATATGGAATGAGGGGAAAATGGAAATGAGAGCTATAGAAAAAAGAATCAGAAAGGGAATTAACAGCTTGCCATAATGAGAGGCAGAAAATCTTTCCGAAGCAACAAACTCCCTGAAAATTCAAATGGACTCATTGGAAGCCAATGACTCTGTAAGCCCCCCCATATACATACACACACACACACACACACATATGCGTGTGTATATGTACACATACATATATACATAGGCACACATACACATATTTGAATATGCATGTACATATATTAAAACAAAGTCAAAAGGCTGAAAAAAATGGAAGAAAATTTATAATATCTCATTACAAAAATGACTGACATAGAAAAGAGATAGAAAAAACAACAATCATTAAATTTTCAAAACACCATTACTAATAAAAGAACTTAGACATCATTATTTCTTGAAATAATCTTAAAGTCAAACTGTCCAGATCTCTTAGAAGTAGAGGGCAAAGCAGAAAAAGAATCCTGTGGTCACTTCCTGAAAGAACCCCCAAAATGAAAACTGCCAGGAGCAGCATAGCCAAAATGTAGAGCCTCTAGAGCAAAGGAAAAATTGGTATAAGCAGCCAGAAAGAACCCATGTATCAAAGAACCACTTTGGAAATCGCATATGATTTAATAGCCTAGAATTACTCTCCCAGAAAAACTGAATATAATGCCACAGGGGAAATAGACCTTTAATGAAAGAGAAGACTTCCAAGGATTCCTAATAAAAAAAACAGAGATGTGGAGAAATCTGAAGTACAAGCACAGGAGTGAAGAGAAACATAAAAATGTAAACATGAATGAACATAAAGAATTTAAATGAGTATAAAGAACCAAATAAGTATAATCTGCTTACATTCAAAGATGGGGAGATGACACACGTGTCCGCTTTGATCCCTATCATCAGATTTCATAGAAGAATTCAAATTAGACAAGGCTTGGAAGTGGTTATGGTATGTCTTGATGATTTTAATAAAAGAATGAAAAACGAAGGAAAGAGAAATGCAGTAGGAGAAAAAGGAAGGTGGAAGATTAGCATAATGTGGGTGCACCAGTAGACAAGGAAGAGGTTGAAAGACTGGCTAATAATATTTAAACCTCAGACTCTTGAACGGAGTTCCAGAGGATTCAATTGAACTGAACTGGTCAAAAAGAAGAATATTCTCTCTCTCTCTCTCTCTCTCTCTCTCTATCTCTCTCTCTCTCTCTCTCACACACACACACACACACACACACACACATACATACACACAAGTTGAATACAGAAATACATTTGACTCAACATGAAAATAGGAAGGATAGAGGTAAAGAGGAAATTGGAGGGTATATATTTTTTTAAATTAATTTGTTTTCAGTTTTCAACAATCACTTCCATAAGTCTTAAGTTTTCTCACCCTCCCTCCCCAAGAGGGCATGCAATCTTATATGGGTCCTACACATACGTTCTTATTAAACACATTTTCACTTTACTCAGGTTGCATAGAAGAATTAAAATGAATGAGAGAAACCATGAGAAAAAATAGTATCAGAATTCATCTGGAAGAACTAAAGGTCCAGAATATCAAGGGAATTAATGAAAAGAAATACTAGGGTTGGTGGCCTAGTCCTACCAGCTCTCAAATTGTATTATAAAGTAGCAGTCATCAAAACCACTTGGTACTGGCTAAGAAATAAAAGGGTAGATCAGTGGAATAGGTTAGGTACTCAAGACACAGTAGTCAATGAATATACCGGTCTACTGTTTGATAAATCCAAGGACCCCAGATTCTGGGATAAGAACTCAACTGTTTGACAAAAACTGCAGGGAAAACTGGATAACAGTGTGGAGGAAACAGGAAGTAGACCAATGCCTGACACTGTACACAAGAATAAAGTCCAAATGGATACAGTCTCTAGGTATAAAGGCTCATACTATAAACAAACTAGGGGATCAAGGGATAGTATATTTTTCAGATGTATGGAGAATAGAGAAATTTATGACCAAACGAGATAGAAAACATTATGAAGTGCAGAATGGATAATTTTGATTACATTAAGTTGAAAAGTTTTTGCACATACCCAATGCAACCAAGATTAAGAGGGAAGCAGAAAACTGGGAAAGAATTTTTGCAACTAGTGTCTGTGATAGAGGCCTCATTTCTAAAATATATAGAGAACTGAATCAAATGTACAAGAATACAAGTCATTCCCCCATTGATAAATGGTCAAAGGATATGAACAGGCAGTTTTCAGAGGAAAAAATTAAAACTATTTATAGTCATATGAAAAAATGCTCAAAATCACTATTGATTAGAGAGATGCAAATCAAAACAACTCTGAGGTACCACATCACACCTGTTATATTGGCTAACATGACAAAATAGGAAAATGAAAAAATTGGAGAGTATATTAAAGGAGGGATTATTAGTCCTAAGCAAAACAAATTCTCAGGGATGTACAAAAATATTAATAGCTTTTTTTAAGGTAGCAAAGAATGGGAATCTGGACGGGGGGGGAATGTCTGTAAATTGGGAAACGGATGGACAAATTCATAAATATAATAGAATACTGTTGTGCTAAACTCTTATCTGCATAATAACCAACTGGGATTACAGAGGACTGATGATGAATCATGCTATGCACCTCCTTATAGAGAGAGAAAGTGCTCAGTTGCCAACACATATTTTTTAGAATTTGGCCAGTGTGGAAATTTGGTTGGACTGACTATACATGTGCATGGGGGCAGGGGGGAGGGTGGGTGTGGGAGTGGTGTTAGAATGGGAAAGTGAGGAGACAGATCTTGGCTAATTCAAACAAATACATGTGTATGTGCATACATAGACACAGAGAGAAAACTTGGGAACTTTCATATATACAATGACCAGCCACAGTTCCTGAGGACTCATGATGAAACATACTGCCCACTTCTGACAGAGAGTATATTGAAACTTAATTTTTAATAGCCAGTGAGGAAATGTATTTTGCTTTATTACATATGCTTGTAACAGGTTTTGTTTTTCTTGTTTTCTCAGTGGGAGGGAAGGCAGGTTACAGGGGGAGAGTTGTGGGAAAGAGAAAAGACTGATCTTTAAAAATAAAATTTAATTTCAAAAACAGAAAAAAATTTTTCTAAGACTTTATTGAAATGACTGACTTTAGTAATTCATTTGAGGACAGATTACACTTCTGTGACAAACCTGAGAAGTATTCCCATTGATTTTGAAGTCAAAGAGAAGAAACTCAAGACCATAGGAACACTCATACAGTGTGTTTATCTCACTATTGCCCATTAAAGTGATGAAAAATAGAAATTTGTGGGTAGTGAACTTTGGGGGGAGAGAACTTTTGGGGGTGAACAACTAGCTAAGAAGGTAGTGTCTGTGAATAGAATTTTGATTCATGGATCGCCAGAAATACTATAATATAAGACTGACAGATTTCTGGTCAGAAATATAGTACGCTTAAAGGTTGGTAAGAATGTAACTACCAAGTCTTGCACATAAAATCAAAAGGTTCTTAAACTAAAAGGAATGGGAAAGAAAGGACTGTCTACGCATATTTCTTAAGTTAACTATTAAGAAGAGCAGCCACAAAGAAAGAAGAATAGTGACTGAGATACCCATTAGTCAAGACAACAAGCATTATTTAAGCACTTTCTATGAGCCAGACCTGCTAAGCTCCATAAATTCACAGGAGACAAATCCAAAAAAAAGGAGCCAGTGGCTGCAAATGTTTATATACAAATGCCCAAAGTTTAGGCAATAAATAAGAGGAACTAGAGATTTTAGTGCAAAGGGCAAATTTCATCTCAGAGATACTACTGAGATTTAGTGTGATGAAACCTATGACTGAACTATGGCTTTGGATGGGTATATATTCTTCAAAAGAAATAGGATAGGTAAAAGGAGATGATAAGAGGGACGGAATAGGTGTTAGGAAGGCAAACTATGTGAAATCTAGGAACCATTGTAATGTACATGAGTATTAGGATACAGCTCAGAGGATGGAGAAATAGAAGTGACAGAGGCAATAGATAAGGAATTTCAGAAACATCATAAACATAGCACAGAGGTATGATATAGTAACGTTGGGGGGGTGCAGGATGTAAGTTATGTAAACATCCGCTTGAGCTCTCAGAAAAGGAGGAGCTAATAACTTCTTTACTTACCTTAGGGATAATTTCATCCTTCAAATGTTGGAGGACGTATCAAGAGGAAATTCCATTCTGAACCTGATTGGCATGTGGAGGAACTCGTTGCTGGGGTGGAACTTACAGGAACCTTTAGAAGAAGTGACCACTTATCTTAAAGTTCATAATAAAGTAGGAAAGGAAACCTGAGTATAGTCTGACATTTATCCTAGCTTTTGGAAAATAAATTTCACAGGTACAGAAGACATATACAATTCCATGGATTAAAATGCTTCAGGGGAAGTCAAATGAAAATAGAGTGGAGATGTTCAAGAATGAAATTCTGAAGATATAAAGGGAAAATTCCAAATTGCAAGAAAAATAGAATTTTTCCTTAAAGACAAATGTTAATGAAGAGGGAACTCATGAACCAACTTAGATTTTTTTAAAGAAATGTATAAAAAAATGGAAAAATGGCCAAGTAAAATAGAAGATAATTATAAGAGCATACTACAGTCCTGTAAAAATAGTGTCAGGAAAGCTAAAGCTCAGAAGTAGCTGGGACTGGTCAAAAAAACAAAAACCCTAAGAATGAAAAAAAGGCTTTGGTGTTTGGTTTTTTAACTGTACTGGGAGAAAAAAGTATCAAAGAAGGAGTGCATAAGGCCATGATAACTGACAACAGAGAAAAGGCAGGGCATCTCAACTTTTTTTTTTCTGTTTTCTATACAAAGGAAAATGACTTTTACATTGCAAATGACAGTGCAGAAATGACTAACAGTGAGTTGATAACCAAAATAAATAAGGAGACAATAACAACACTTAGTTCCCCTGATGAATTTAAGGCACCTGATCACACAGACTATATCCTTAGGTCCTGAAGGATCTAGTAGATGGCGTTGCTGACTAATCAGTGATACTTGATAGATCATGGAGAATAGGAAAGTTAAAACAACATTGGAAAGGGGAAAATGTTGTGACTTTCAAAAAAGGAAAGATAAAAAGAGTACAAACTTCAGGGATAGAGAATCTGCAGCCTCAAGGCCACATGTGGTCCTCTTCACAGGTGGGGAACCTGCTTTAGACCAATGATGTTGACCTCATTCTTGGAAAAATTCTAGAACAGATCACTAAGGAGGTGTTAGGTGAAGGAAAGCAGTGATTACAAAAAGCCAGTATGGTATCAACATGCCAGGCTAAATTAATTTCTTTTTTTGATAAACTTTCTATACTAGTAGATGAAGGGAATACCATAACTATGTTATACCTAAATTGTAAAAAAGCTTTTGATGAACTTACTCATACTGTTCTGATGGAGAGATGGATTAGATGATAAAATAATTAAATGAATTCAGAACTCACTATAGGGACAAACATAAAGAGTAGTTGTTAGTAATCCAATGTCTAAGTGATAGGGAATCTCCAGTAAAGTGCCCCAGGGGTTTGTGCTTGGATGTGTTCTGTTTAACATTTTTACAAATGACTTTGATAAAGGCATAGAAGATATGCTTATCAAGTTGCAGATGATACAAAACTTGGAGGTATGGCCAACACACTTAAATAGCCCTGCAAGGTTAAAACAAACATCAGGCTGAATCTATTAAGATGAAATTCAAAAGATAAAAATGTAAAATCTTGTCCTTTGGTACAGAAATCAAGTTCACAAGTATAAGATGGAAGAGGCATGATTAGAAAGTATTTTTTTCTCTAAAAAAGATCCAACTGTTTTGATAGATTGCAAGGTCAGTGTGAGTCAGCATGTATGATTGACATGACAACCAGAAAAGCCAGAGTGATAAAGGGCTACATTAAAAGGAACATAGCTTCCTAGAATGGAATAGTGATAGTCCACTGTACTAAACTCTTCAGAAGTCATCTGGAATATTGTATGCAGGTCTAGGTTCCACAGTTTAAGAAGGTCATTGGCAGCTGGAGAGAATCTAGGATGATAAAAGTTCTTGAGACCAAGATTTGAGATTCATTTGAAAGAACTGGATATGTTTTGCTTGGAGAAAAGAATTGAAGCAGGGAGCACACAAATTTTTTCAAGTATTTGAAGGGCTGTCATGTAGAGGAGGGATTAGAGCTGTTCCTCTTGTAGGTAAGAATCAGGGACAATGGATGGAAGTTGCAGAGATCAGTTTAGGCTTGATGTCAGGAAAAACTTAACAGTCAGAGCTATCTAGACCAGCTAGAGAAGCGTTAGGCTCACCCCCAAGGATTATATAATCAGACAAACAGAAGATGGGTTTCATCCTATCCTCTTCAGGAGAGCCAGTTGTATTGCTTGTTTCCATCACAGTTACACTTACTCTGTCCCTCTGCTGCATGAGCTTCCAACCTCTCTCTTTGGTGTAAAACATTGGCCCCTCAGGACAATTATAACCTAACCCCAGCTTGTGCCTGCAGGTGCCATTGAGAAAATTTGTCTCTCGCTTCAGCCTCCATCCTCCAGATCACTTCATGGCTACAGCATGCTGTACAGTGAGAGACCCCTACCTCCACTCTTTTCATTTAGAGTAATTTGGAACAAGCAGCTTTCAGATCTTATTAAATCATCTCTTCCCTCCCCCACACCCACACCCAACTCACCTCCTCTGGCAAATGTCTTCGTTAACTGTCAAGGGGAACACCAACATTCCGGTCATTCAGTTCACAACTTCAGTGTTATATTCAACTTGTTATATATTCCAACACCCCACATATCCAATCATTTGCCAAATTTTGTTTTTTTTACCTCTACACCTCTTATATTGCTCCCCTTTTCTCTATTCACAAAACCACTTTATCACCTTTCATGTCTAGACTAATCCAGTAGCTTTCTTTAATTGGTCTCTCTGCCCTAGCTCCCTCATCTGTACCTTCCAACACACATACATACACACCATCCTCTACACAGTTGCCAAGGTAATTTTTCCTAATGCACATATCTGACTTTGTCATTCCTTTATTCAATAAACTCATTGATTCCCTGTTAATTCTAATATTCTACAATATTTCCTCTTTGTCTCATTTTTAAGTTTCTATTTTTATGTAAATTTTATAATATATATAATCAGTAGTATAGCTGTATGTGTATATAATTTGTAAGTAAATATGTATATACTAGGGGGTGCATATGCAAAATTTTTTTTTTACTGATGAGGTGTTATCAAAAAAGTTTGGAGACCAAACTAGAAGACGAGACAAGGTTCTTCTTGTGACTCTGATTGACTTGTTGAGCATTCACCTTTTTGAATCTTAGTTTCTGCAACTTTGAGAGTAGCAAACAATACCTGGCTGAGGTTTACATCACAGCATTTATCACCTATGCTACCCCTGCAGAGTTTGGAAAGAGAAACCTTTCAGTGTGTAATGAGCATGTTTCTGAGAATTATAGGCTGAAGGAGATAGTGTAGACCCTTAGTAGGACTGTTGAAGGATAGAATATTTTAATTTTTTTTGTTTTTTTCTTTTTTAAAATTTTTTTATTGTTTTTCATAGTGTGGATTAGGTGGTATTTTCAAAACACTTTAAACTTAATTGTGGTAATGATAGTAGTGTCTTTTCAGTTAAAGGTAATGTCAGTGACCAATGTGAAAATATGTTTAATATGATTGTAAATGTAGAGCCCCTATCAGAGAGGGTTTGGGGAAGGGGGAGGAAAGGGAGCTGGAGAAAATTTAGAACTCAAAATCTTATGGAAGTGAATGTTGAAAACTAAAAATAAAT
Organism: Bettongia penicillata ogilbyi; assembly: GCA_023548195.1. NCBI lineage: Eukaryota > Metazoa > Chordata > Mammalia > Diprotodontia > Potoroidae > Bettongia > Bettongia penicillata. The sequence goes on from JAJHZJ010000629.1 coordinate 2,956,070, forward strand.
TAAAAAATCAACCTATGATTTTACTGATAAAAGCAACCCCCACTATCCAAGTATCCTTAATCAGTAGACATCTACAACTCATTGTTTATAGTTTTATATAGAGTTGTTTAAAGCACTGAGAGGTGAATTATGTTGGGCCTAGTCATATACCTAATGTGTCAGAGGCAGAACTCAAGCCCAAGTCTTTCTTACTCCAAGAATGGACCTCTCTAGACCATGTGTTGCTCTCATGTGCTAAACTTATATTAAAAGAAAATATGAACTTACTGGTGCTTATAAGTTTAGTCTTATAGAGTATACCCCATTGTAAGGTAGAGTGGTCTAGTGGTAAAAGCAGTGAATTTATAGTCAGAGGGCTTAGGTTTAAATCTTAACTCTGCCCTTAATGATTTTAGGGGAAGTCATTTTACCTCTCTGAACCTCAGTTTTCTCATCTGCAAAATGAGGTTATACTGTTTGATCTCTAAGATTCCACCTAGACAAATGATAATGATTTGCATATCTCATAATATCTCCTTGTTTATTTTTACTGTATATTTTGGGAGGAAAAGCTTCATGATTAGCGTTCAATAGCATGTCATCCCTTTTTTTGTCTTTTAATTTACTAAAATAAAAAAAACCTAAAAGTAACATCGACTGCTTTTTCTTAGGAGCACCTCATATTTTATGCTACCTGTTAAAAAGGTAAGGAGTTAAATTTGCCAAGATTCAACATTAACTTAACAGAATGTGAGAACTGAGGCAATGTATTGGAAAGCATGTGCTTGAGACACAGCTAAAGTTATCTCACTTAAATACGAAGAAAGTGGATGGTGCTATTTGAGTTGCTCCTTCCAGAATTAGTTTAATCAATCTAATGGACTTCTTATGTATCAGATATCTATGTGACATTGACAAGCTTCTGTTGAAGACTGAAAATGTCCAAACTTTTTTCCAGCAACACTTTCTTTAAATGATATTGCTTTCACTGAGTCAATCTGATCTCAAAAATGAACTATTGTTCCATGTGTTAGAAGAATGCACAGTATGTTTGCTTTTGGATAACCAAAAGTATAGGTTGGATATTAAGTGATATATATAACTAAATCATCAGTGAACTTTAGGAAATTTTAAAATATAAACTTTTTATTCAATCATCCTATCACCAGAGCATTCAGTGCATGAAGTAATAAAATAGAAAATAAAAGGCTAAAAAGATTGTAGGATCATAGTTTTAGAGCAGGAAAGGAACTTAAAGGTCAGATTGTCTAACTCCTGAAAGGAAAGAAAAAGTAGAGACAAAGTTTTCCCCCTAAAACTTCCCTAAGGAAGGTTTGGTCATTTACAAATAAATCTATGATATTAATGTTATATTCTTCCTAGATAACCACAGATTTATGGTTCTGTCACACAATCAAAATGTAATCAGTGTACTATTCCAAGTTATGCTTGCCATTTGTTGTGGACCAGGTGTAGCTCAGGCCACACCCAAGGTTCAGTCTAGAGTACATGTTAGAATGTAATGAGGCACTTCTGGACTATAAATTAAGGAGGAAATGAGGGTAATTGGTATAGGATCAAAAAAGCTCCAATTCCTGGTTTAATTCAAATAAAATGCTACTTAAAACAGTCAGCAACACTTAGTACCTGAAGTCATCCTTGTAGGGCAATGGGAATTCTAAAACTTCTAGTGCTGATTCCTTAAAGGTTAGGTTTCGTCCCAGAGCCCTCTAAATTAACCAAGTTTTGAGGATGGCCTCCCTTGTTTCCTCAAAGGAAAGCTACATAAGTCGCAAAGGATTTAAGGACCTACTATATACTTGACGCTGTGCTAAGCTAACAATATTGTTAAAAAAAATAAAGTTATTTCCCAATAATTTCATGTCTTGGTCCTTTAGATCTCTTTTTAAAAATGAATTGTCAGAACCTTTCTAGAGGAAAGCAAACTGACATTTAAAGGGAACCTCAATTATTTTCCCAGATTACATGGAGAGTGTAGAGAGGAAGGGTACAAAGCAGAAACCTCAAAGTCTAGGTGAATTAGACAGGGCATTGAATAAGGAAGGAATGGAGAAGATTCATTAGGATTGGGCCCAAAAGTTGTCCATCCTTTTTAGGAGACTCTGTCTGAAAGGCCAGATCCAGGATACCTGATCAGGGGTACCCTTCTCTTTGGGCTAGCATTGGGCTAGCATTGATTTATCAGAAACAGTCCCTGGGGTATGGGAACACTCAGCTCTTGACTTAACTGGGGTATGATGAAGTTGTCCTTTCCAGAGTTCAACAGTAGCAACTGAATATAATAAAAGAGAAATGATGTGCTAATGATGTTCCCAATCTGTGTCTTCACAATAAAGGGGATCCCAATTAGAGGTAGCAATGCATTGGGGCCCGGAAAGGATATGTTCCATAAGAATTTTTGACAGTGGCTGATGTATTGGTAGACTTAACTGTGATTTCACATCCTGAATAAGTATCAACTAGAGTGAAGACAAACCTCTTGCTGTGAGATGAAGAAAGAGGGCCAGAGTAATTAATTTGCCAATCAGAGACAGGTTGAGAATCATATGGGATATTACTATATTTTCAAAGGCGATTTTCAAAGGTGAATGCTCTGATTGGCACAAAGAACATCATCTTAGAGAGTATATAGTCAGTCATTTGCTCACAAGAATATAACATCATAGCCCTTACTTCCAGATTGATATTGCATCCAGTTCCCAATCTCTGGTATTCTCATAAGAGCATCAGTCTCATCATTGTATTCAGCAGAGGGCATATAATGTCTTTGATGGGCACTAACAAGCTCTATTTTAAAAAATACATACCATGAGAGACATCAGTAAAATTTCTCCATTTATCCTCATCTTAAAGACATGAGATTTCAATTGTCCAATCCTGTTCTTTCTAAGACATAGACCACTCATCCAAGCCTATAAACCATAGACCGGAAAATCAGTATACATAAAAATCCATTGGACCATATCCTCATTAGCCTTGGTTTTAATGATTCATTAGTTTGCTGTTTAAACTTTTCCTGCAACTTCCCAGATTCCTTGGTAGTCAAAGCCCATGCACCCTAACTCCCCTGTGGACTGGGAAATAGCATACTGAAAAGTAATAATGGTAGACTAAAGCTTTTTCTTACATGCCTCACCACCTACCAGTTCCTAATCATTATTTTCATTCCAGTTCTTATTCTCTTCTCTTATATCCCTGATTTTTTTTTAGCAAAGTATAAGACATTCTCCTTCTAAACCTCTGTATCAGATATCAGGATTCTCATATGCATCCTACCTATCACTGCCCCTGTAAGCATTGCCTTTTTAACCTGTACTGGTACTAGATCTTCAAGCCACTCCTCTGCCTTAAAGGCATGGTCATTAAAAATAAAAAAGCAGCTACTTCTACCTCTAATTGCCAAATATTCAGAGACACTTTGTTTGAATATTCCTTGTTGGAGACCCAGCTGTTGTAAAACTGTTTATGAGTCATGGGATGCGTAATTTTGCTGTTCCCAACCTTTCCTGTCAAGTTCCTTAAGCATCCATTCACCTCTACAGGGCATTGTAGGAGTGTCTGTCATATCTCCCTGAGAGGGCTTCCCTCTAACAACACTAGCCACAAGGTGCCAGGGTCCCATATCTAGCCATCCATTCATCCTAGGTTCTCTCTTTCTCCACTATACTTCTCCCTCTTCATCAGTGAATTTAACTGTGATCATTGAGAAGTACCCCCAACCAAACATTAGATGTTCTGGGTCGGGCCCTAGCTTAGACCAAGTATGGAGCATAAAATGCAATAAAAATAATTTTATTTATGGTATGATTAAAAAGGATACAATTCCTGGTTAAATATACTTAATACACTCCCTCCTTCTACATTAACAACAATCAGCAAGAGTCAGAAGGGGTTACATCCCTTTAAGGACAATTGGAATCCCATTAAAATTTCCAGAAACTTGATTGCCTATAGACTGAGGTTTTTTTTGTTTGTTTTCATCCCAGAAACCTGGAGTCCTCATTCTGCCCTCTGTCTGAATTCCCACCATGCTCAGGGTTATCCCCTTGGTCAAAAATTTCCCCTTTATACTCACCTTTTTTATTGTATCTCTAGAACTTACCATGGTACTTGGCATAGTGTATAATATGGAAGTGCTTTTCATTCATTCATAGCTAACAAAATAAAAAGGTCTCTTAAAATTGTTGGTGAATATTACACATAGCTACAAGCTGATAAATTAGAAATCCTAAGTGAAAATGAATGGTTTTTTAAAAAATTCAAATTGTTGAAACTAACACAGTATAAAATTGATAATTTTCCCTATATTTATTACAAGTCTATTCTGATCTCTAAGCTCCTCCCCACAAAATTAGTATTAGATAATGGTTTTCTGATATAGCTCATTTTCATTCTTCATATTGTCCCCTATCCTAATTTAGAATCTCATTATCCATTTTCTAGACTATTGTAGTAGCTTCATAACTGGTACCTCTCTAACTTCTTCCTTAAAGCCATCCTTCATAGACCTGCCAAAATAATCTTTCTAATGCCCACATTTCACTTTTACTCATCCCCTCAAAGCCTTTAGGGGCTTCCTGTTACCCAACTAATAAAATGTAAACTTCTTACCCTATTGATAGAGCCTTCCTTACTCCAAGTGATAGCATTTCCAGTAATATGTTAAATAGAAGTGGTGAATGAGCACTATTGTTTTTGTTTGTGTTCCTAGCTAGCATTTAAGGCCCTTTATAATGTTCCATCTAGACTTCCTGAGTTTATTTCATACTACTACTTTGCCTAAACTGTTCTCATCCTTTGCTACCCCTACACCTCTGTGCATTAGTTCTGGCCATTCTTTCCTTTGCACTTAGCACATTCTGTCTTATGCTTCTTTGTATATATGTCTAGACTTTAACCTCTTAGACTGTAACCTTACTGAAGCTGTGAATTTAATTTTTCATCTTCGTAATCTTAAGATCTAATACAATGCCTTTCAGATAGTAATGTTTAATAAATGTTGAGTTGCATTAAAAAAACTTTTCAAAGGATAAATAATCTTCATATTCAATAAATTTCTGTTTCCAAAAATGGTATCCCCAATTATGAGGCAAATATGTTATTTATTTTTAAAATTTAACACAATTAATAAGAAAACATTTTAGATTCCATGTAAATAGAATAATTTCTATTTTACTAGAGACAATGAATTTACCAAATTGCCACTTGTAAATTAAATAAAAAACCAGTTACATTCCTACAAACTAAAAACAAACAGAAGATACAATTTTTAAAACACCTGTTTGCAATAGCAACAAACACATTAAAAATCTGAGTATTTACACAGAACAAACAAGTCACATGAAGAGAAGTATAAGACTTTAATGACAGAAATAAGATTAAAATGGAGAGATTTAAATTTGCTCCAAGTTGAACAGACTATTTGTAGTAAAGATGATATTCCTCAAATTAGTTTATATATTTGACACATTAGTAATTAAAACTTAATTGGGGTTATTTGTAGAATTAGATGAAATGATAGATTTATGTGTCATAATGAACAAGTAAGACTATCAAAATGGAAAGAATAGGTAACAGGAATTTACCCTGATAGACCTTAACATTTGTATTACAAGGCAGTGATTTCCAAAGCAGCCTAGCAGTAAGTTAAAAATAGGAAGTAAATGGACTAGAAAAGAGGTTTCCAAAATTGATCCAAGCATATGTAAAAATTTAGCATGATAAAGTATGCGAAACTCCAACTCCCTACCGACTGCCTTACCTTTCCCTCCATTCCATCTCTTTCTTGTCACTCAAGTAAGTCATCTGTTACACCTCAGCAGTTGCTCCATAATTTCTACCTGACACCCTGAGGCCAGACTTCTTTATCATGAGAAGACCTGGCCTCACTCCTCACTTTCCTCTGCCGGCCTGGCCCTTTAGGGTGATGACAAACCAACTTGGACTTGTTCTTCAGTGATTAATGTATTCCCACCCTGTCATACCCTACCCATCCCACTGATTCTTAACCCACATCTCTCATAGTACAAATTATGTTTTCCATCCCTCACTGCCTTAAGCTACATACACACACACACACACACACACACACACACACATGCGCGCACGCACAACAACAGCAATGTCCCACTCTAAAGCTACCGAACCCTGGTTCTGTACTGCTCCAGAGGTAACAAACCTGCTTTCAACTTTTCTTTCCATCTTCTTGCATTCACTGAAATCTGATTGTCTCCTTGGCATAACTTCCCTGGCCACTCTTTCCAGCACTGGTTACACTTTCATACCCTAACTCAGTGGTCATAGTAGGAGAATTGACCCCTATTTCCACTTCCAGACTCTTCCCTCTTTTACTCATCCCTTAGTAACCTCTCGTACTTTAATTTTCATTCAGTCTCTGTCACCCATTCAGAAATCTGGTAGCTGACCTCCAGGATACGATCCTTCCTTCCTCAGTGAGTTAAATGACTGGCTCACAATCTTTCTCTTCTCTTCAGTTGCTGGCCCTCCTACAAGGAGATGTCAACATACATACTGAAACTTCTTCTGACACTCAAGTTTTCCAATTCTTCAACTGACTCATTTCCTATGACTTACTTCTCCACTCTGCCTCAGCCACACAGATGGTCATGCCTTGTTCTTGCCATCTCCCACAAGTGTTCCACTGCCATGTCTGATCATAATCTGTTACCACTCCAACTTTTCTTCTGCTTTGCAACCCCAGTCCTACTCTTCATCTTTACCTCGACCTCCAGTGACTCCACCCTTCAATACTTTTCAACACTGTCACCCTTGCACTGGGTACACTTTCTTCCTTTCCCTATCATGCATTTGCTGATTTAGTTCAACTATCTGATGTCTTCTCTCCAATCCCTTACTCCCCTGTCCTACCATTGATCTTTCCCTCCCAAGCCTCAGCTTTGGATTACACTCACCATCTGTTGCTTTCATTCTTTTACTGAATCACAAAAATCACAAAACCATGCTGGATCTACTACAAATTTATGTTATGTAATACTGGGCCATCACAATAACTAGACAGTTGTTTTATACCTCCCTAATCAATTAACTATCCCACTCACTATAATAGCTTTTCCAGACTTTTTCATCCCTCTTCCCATCAAGTGAGATAATAGTTATGAAGCATTTATCGCAGTGCCTGGCCCCTAGTAGGCACTGTGTAAATGCTTATTCCCTTCCCCCTTCTTAAATGTCCCGTGACTATCTCTACCTTTACCCTCTCAACTCAGAACCTTGCTTCATATTTCACTGAAATAATTGGGGCCTTTTCACAAAAGCTCCCTCTTCTCTCTTCATTTCACATCACCAGATGCCTCTTACTAATGCCCTCATATGTTGCATGAAGATGCAGCCCTTTTCAAGGAAAAACCTGCATGGACAAGTGATCTTATTCCATCTTGTTCACTCCAGCAGATTAATTCATCATCCCTACTCTCCTACTAATCTTCCCTGTCTCTACAGGCTACTTCCCTCCTATCTACAAACAGGCCTATGTCTCCTTATTCTCAAAAAACCCTTACTTTATCCATCCATTCCTGCTAGCTTTCATCCTATATACTCGCTTCCTTTTTGTGACTAAACTTGAGAAGACACCAGTGCCTCCACTTCTTGGCCTCTCCCTCTCTCCTGAAGTCTCCAGTCTGACTTCCAACCTCATTGTTCACCTGAAACTTTCCCCAAAGTTACCAGTGACCTTTGAAGTGCCAGTTCTAATGGCCCTTTTCAGTGTTCATCCTTCTTTCTAGGTTTTGATGACACTTCTCTGCTGGCTGTCCTCAGTGTTCTTTGTAGGACCTTCATCTAAGTGCTGCCTTCTAACAATGGTGGTCTCCCAAGATTCTGCTTTGGGCCTTTATCCTCCCTCTATATATTTTTGCTTGGTGATCTCATTAGCCCCCCAGATTCCATTTTCATCTCTATTCAGAAGATTCTCAGATTTATTTAACCAGCCCCAACCTTTCTCCTGACCTCCGGTTTCATGTCTCCAGGTTTCTATTAGACATGACAAACTGGATATACTGTAAACTCCCAGAATTTAATATGCACAAAACTGCAGTCATGACTTTCCCTTCCTCCAGCCCTCCTCCCCTCTTCTTAATATACCTGTCACTGTTGAGTATACAACCATCTTCCCACATATGCAACCTAGGAGTCATCTTTGACCCCTCATCCATATCCAGTCAGTTGCCAGTTCTTGACCACTTGACCTTCATAAAATCTTCCATATTCATCCCCTTTCCCCCTCTGACACTGTCACCACTCTGGTTTAGGACCTCATCATCTCACATTTAGATGGTTACAATAGACTTCTGGTTGACTTCCCTGCCTCATGTCTGCCTCCAGTCCAATCCATCTTCCAGAAAGCTGTTAAAAATGTTCTCCCCTAAAGCACAAATATGTGCATGTCACCTTCCTACTCAGTAATCTCCAGTGGCTCCCTATTACTTCCAGAATCAGAATCCTCTCTGTGACTTTTAAAACTCATAATAACCAGTGGAGCATACAGGCATATCCATTAATTATTTCTTGCCCTTGCTATGTGACATCCAACCTCTTTTTTCTTAGTTTTTTATTGTATCTTTTATTTCTGTTGTAATAAGTTTTTTTACAAGGTAATATCCTTTAGCCTATTCTTGCTTACCATATGCTTCTCCATTGCCTTGTGGGTGGCCTGCAACTCTGGAACCTGTGATATTTCTGAATGGAAATGATATCCATTTCTCACGTCAGTAAGAATATTGATTTTTTTAATGGCTGTCTCAGGGAGAAGCATAAAGTCTTAATAGCATGGCAGTTTTCTCAAGTGCAATCTAACCCATTCTCTTATTCAGTTCGGGGATCAGTTACTTTTCCATTTGCAACATCTATCTAAAATATGAATACTGATGAAACTTCTGTGTGGATTATCTAACTGAAATATCCAGAAGTACTAACTCTGGTTGTTTCATCGTGTTACACAAATGATCCTGGGAACTCAGAGGTTGATAGTACAGAGAAAGCTGTACCATGCTAAAAAAGGCTTTGAGGATGGTCCTGGCAACAATGTCTGCTTTCCAAAGACTAATGTATCTAAATATGTATATGCTGATCACCAGTATACATCCCTTTCAATGATGAATTCTTTAGCCATATCAACCCATGAAGCCAAAAAATAAAAACCAGTATAAGAGGGCTCTATCCTTTATGACTCCTTACTGTTTCTGAAGAAATGGTGGCAGAGTAACAGAAAAGGATTGAAGTATGATAGGAATCACACAATTTTTAGACAGTCTATAAATGCCATTAGAATCACAGGTACTCTAATGTGAGATACTTTGTGACCAACAAGTTGATCACTGCTAGAGGACCTGAACCATATCAATCTTGATATTCTTGTTAGAAATGAAATAAGACAAAAAGATGTAGTGAAATGGAATCATGGCTCATAGATTTTCTTCATAGAAGCATATGGAGGAATTGACAGTTTATTTTTTTGTATATACAAAGACAACAAGATTAAATATCATTTAATGGGACCCCATGGAGATTTGTAGTCTCATATTGAAGGACTCATAGTAGGCATTTGTAAAAAGACCACAATGAAGATAATTGAAACTTTTGTACCAGTGTCTGTTAAAGAGAATGAGGAGGGAAAAATTCTATGAAGAACTCAGTAAGACCCTTCAAATTATAGACACTAATACATACTTTAATACTCAGAAACTTTGAGACAAAGGTGAAGTCAGGGAGGAATACACTGGAAAGTATGGCTCAGGAGCAAGAAATGAGAATCTAAAGATTTGAAGACTATATATAGAAGATTTGTGTACACACATACATACATATACATACATCTATCTATTCATGTGTTTCATGAATACTTCAAAAGGGGAGATGAGCATGAAATTACTCAAAGAAATTACTAAAAATGAATGGGCACTGATATGGGAATCTGTGTGGTCAGACCATTGTTGTGTTTTTGTGAGAAGAAAAATCAGAGAGGGAATAAAGATGGTAAGATGTATAAGTGAGGCTACTCCAACTTATTTATTTAAATAAGCTATTGACTTCAAAGAATGGTGAAAATCAACACAGCAAAAAGGCCAAACAAGTCTAAAAACTACTTTATCTAGCAAACAATTTTCCCAACTAGGGATATAACATTCAAGGGAAATATCAATTTAGAATATAAATTTGTGTGTAAAAATCTTAAGTGATGATGGTAGAATTTTTTGCATGATGTCTCATAACAACCAATACTGAATAGTGGAGAGTCTCACTCTCCACTTGGTTTTAGAGCCAGGAAGACCTAGGACCGAGTGTCTTCCTGACATGTACTGGCTATGTGAGCCTGGGCATGTGACCTCTTTTTGTTGACTTTCAGTCATCCTCATCTGGGCATTCCGTATGCCAATGATATCTAAAGTTTCATTCCTTTATAAAACAAAAGCACTGAAAGGAAAAACAAGTTTAAGGAGTGTTTAGCAGAAGATCCTTCAAACTAGATCGTTTCATGGAGATTTTAGGGATGAAAAAGAAAGGTCAAGCCACAGATAGGGAGGGAGGAATCTCTTAAGATCAGTATAACAAACTACTTTCTTCTTAATATGACAGTGTAGCCACAGGATTTGTGCTCTAAAATCAGTTTCCAGGGTGCTACACTATAGCTACACAATTCCCCTTATTTACATTTTAGTAATCGTATCAAAAAAAGAAATGAGCTTAGTCTGGCATGACCTGGTCTTGATGAAGCCATGTGGCTCTCTGTTATCCCTGTTTCCTTTTCTATGTGTCCACCAATTGCATCTTTAATGAGCCTTTCTAGAATTTTCTCAAGAATCAGAGGAGAACTCAGTGGTCTATAGTGGGCAGAATGTTTTCCTCTTTCTTTTGAAAATCAGAACCAGACCTTTAGCCATTCTTGTAGCACAACTCCTGATTTCTGTGATCTTTTAGTTACTGACAGTGGCTCAGTAATCATATCTGTCAGTTCTTTCATTTTAGTATCCAAAGATATAGTTTATGTGGACCAGGTGACTTGAATTCATCAAGAGGCCCTCCCTTAATCCTCTTTCCTGGACCCCCTAATTCTTAATCTACACACACCTCTAAAAGTTCTAGCCTTATCCTATCTGCTCACTCTCTTATTTCTTTGTAAATTTAGAAGATTTTTACAGCATATGTATGTGTATGTTTCCTCTTTAACCCAGTTAAAACTTGTGAGAGTAAGGTTCCAGCACTACCAGCCCTCTACCCCACCACCTGCTTGTTTTTTTCTACTACCCTAATGGTGACAGTCTTAAGAGTACTGATAAGGTTTTCACATATAAGAAGTAAACAGTTTGACCTTATTGAGTCTCCTATAATTGGTCATTAGTGTTTTCCCTTGTGTTCTGTATCTTACATGTTAAATTTTCCATTGAATTCTGGTCATTTTGTCACAAATACTTGAAAGTCTTTCAGTTCATTAAATGTTCATTGTTGTTTTTTTTCATTTAGGGATTATATTCAGTTTTGGTCACAACCCCAGTCCTTTTACACTTCAGAATATTATGTTCCAAGACCTATGGTCTTTTAATGTAGAAGCAAGCTGTTAGATTTTGTGTGATCCTGATTATAGCTCCTTGGTATTTAAGTTGTTTTTTTCCTTGTTACTTGCAGTTTTTTCTTCCTGACCTGAGATATTTAAAACTCAGCTATAACATTCATTCCCATAAGTTTTCATCCTGGGATCTCTTTCAGGTGGTGATTGGTGGAGTTTTTCTATTTCTATTTTACCCTCTGATTCTAAAACTTCAAGGCAATTTTCTTTAATAATTTCTTGTAATATTGTATCAAGACTTTATTTTTATTGTAACTTTTACGTAGTCCAACAATTCTTCTGTTGTCTCTCTTCCATCTGTTCTCCAGATTAGTTGTTTTTCTAATAAGATCTTTCACATTCTCTTCTATTTTTTCATTCTTTTGATTTTGTTTTATTACTTCTTGGTGTCATAACGTCATTAGCTTCCTCTTGTCCAATTCTAATCTTCAAGGATTTTTCCTTAAGTTTTTGGACCTCTTTTTTCAAGTTGGTTGACTTTCTTTTCATAATTTTTGTGATTTTCTTGTTCTTATTTTTTTCCTATTTTTCCTCAATATCTTTTATTTGATTTTCGAAGTATTTTTAAAGTTCTTCCAAGAACTCTTTGGTTTTGTAACCATTTGACATTTCTCTTTGAAGTAGGAGTGGCTTTTTTAGCTTCATTATCTTCCTCTGAATATGAATCCAGATCTTCCCTCTCCCCATAGTAGTTATGTATTGTTGAGTTCTTTTTCCTTTGCATATTCATTTATATTTTTATTTTAGCAGCTTATTATTGTAATCAGACTCTAGTCTTGAGGTGTGGAGAGTGGTGCCCCAGGTCACAGTTCCTTCTTTCTGTTATTTTCTGAGTTCTGTTCTAGGTACCCAGCCTCAAGCACTCCTCTCCACGACTAAGCCACAGGCTACAGCTACCCCAGCCCTACTGAAGAAGAAAAAAAATACTGAAAATGTTCTTGTTCCCTGGTCCCTCCAAACTTCATCTCTCCAGCAGAAATCAGAAGCTCCTCTCTCCTGCCAGTACCCACAGCCAGCAGGGATGCTGTCCCTCTGCCACTGCACTCACTGAGCATGTGCTTGCTTGCTCCTTCTTCCCCACAGCCTGATGCATCTAATCAGCACAGCGGGACATGGCATCCTGATAGAGCAGAGGGTCCTTCAGTCTACCCCTACTCAGCTTCCCCCCAAACCGTGAGATGAGAGTTCCTGAGACCAAGGCTGCAGCTCAACCCAGCTGCCCCTAGGGCCTGTTGTTTGTTGATTCAGTAGAATTGGCCTGGAGGTGTTTGCACTTGACTCAGGTCAAACCTCCACTGCTGCAGGTTATCTTAGGGGGACAGCTACTTTACCACTTCTGCCCCTCTATGTTCACTGAGGAAATGTTCTGTCTTTTTTGTGGAGGCACTTCAAAAAGCCTGGAGTTTTCTGACCTACTCTGCCATCTTCCCAGAATCCTTTTTCCATCTTCTTTATCACTCTTGTCACCTAGCCAGCCTGGCTTCTGTCATCTTTCTAAAAATCTTCTTTCTAAAAATCTGAGTAAATTGGTAAGTTCTGTGTGTGTCCACATTGTTCTCTTCAGATAAATTCCCTTTTCCTGCTCACTGGAATTATTTTCCATTTATTCTTCAGAATTTGATGTACCATCCCTTTTGTGCTGACTTCCTCTCACTTGGATCATTGGCTTTTACAAATGTTTGCTCTGAACTTTCCTTATAATGTGCTTTTCCAAAGTTCAGGGTGAATATCAGACTATCCCCAGACTTCCTCTTCTGTCTCACATATTCTAGGAGTTATGGTCATTTCAAGGAACTTAGATTGTATTGTATGCATATATTACATGCATGTTCACAAATAAGTAAATACAAAATATATGCTAAGTTTTATAAAAAAAAAAAATTGAAGGAGAGAGCACTAACAAGTAGAAGGGTCAATAAAGCCTTCATGTAAGTGGCGACGTTGAGCTTTGCATTAAAGGAAGCTAGTTATACTAAGAAGTGGAGGTGAGGAGAGAGTAATTCCAGACCAGGGGTATCTCCCATCTGTGCAAAGGGATGCAGATAGACTATGGCAGGGGTGGAGAACCTCTGGCCTCGAGGCCACACGTGGCCCTCTAGGTCTTCAAGTGTGGCCCATTGACTGAACAGAAGTTTGGAAGGTTCCCTACCCCTGGGTGTGGAATGTTGGAGGGGAGAGCAACAACTCTGAAACAATTTGGCAGGAATGGAGAATGGGTGAAGAAGAATACGAGTTGAAACCAGAACTGTTATGAACCAGATTTTAAAAAGCTATAGATGCCATGCTGATTATTGTATATTTTTTCCTAGAGACAATGAGGTACTGAAGATTTTTGAGTAGAGGGCAAACCAAGTCAGATTTATCTTTAAGAAATATAAATTTAACAGGGTAGGGTTGGATATTGATCCCTGCCTGACCAGTAGAGTGGGCTTGCATTGTTTTGCCTTTTTTGTTTTTCATGGTAATTATGTTACTATGGATTCTGTGTTAACTTCTTTTGTTGATTTTTGTTTGTTTCATGTAGGACCTTATTGTTTTGAGGGTGAATACCTTTTGGAGAGAAGTGGGTTTATCTGAAAACTTTTCAGTTGCCAGTCTTACCGGTAGTATATAAAGTTAACAAATAATATGGTGTACCCAAAAATGTTACCTTGCATTCTGTATTCATGAAATTTCATTCAAATTTCATCATTTTTTACTGTGTTTAGGTTGAAGGAAGCTAAAATTAAACTTCATTCACATTTTCCCCTTTTCACTTAATTTCATACCGTATAACTGTAGTCCAAAAACAAGTTGATAGTTGTTGCTTTGAAATAATTTTTTCATATCATCCTTTTTATCTTTTAGATTTTTTATTTAAGTTCCTGGTAATTGGAAATGCAGGAACTGGCAAGTCGTGCTTACTTCATCAGTTTATTGAAAAGAAATGTAAGTGATTATCTGTATGTCACTTGTTCATGTGTGTGTTACATGTATACTGTTTTTTGACTCTTTTATTCATGCTATTTACAATAGAATTTTTAAAATATTTTCCTGGAACTATAACTATGTTCTAAAAAGGATTTTGTTTTGTTTTTCTTTGAAATTGCGTGAAAGAAGAAATTTATAATATCTGTTGCAATATTTGGTTAAAGGCTTATAAAATAAATGTTGCCGTTCCATAGTGAAGTTTCATAAGACAATATTAATTGTATTGGCTGTAATAAAGCATTTGTATTTCATATGTTATAGGCAACTACATTTTAGAGTTGAAATGAGATAAATAGACGTGGGGCAGAAGATAGAGTAAACTGTTGTATTTTGACCCTATCGGCCAGGTTTTATATAGAAGAGATGAAATTTTAGGAGATTGGAATTTCCTGAATGGTAGTTTGAGGATGTAGGTAAAGATGTGGTATCTTTGGTAAAATTTGACAATAACTCAAAGAAAGAAATGGTTATGTATTAATAAATTAGGTTCTGTTTTTTAAGATGAGTAGAAGTTGTAGGTTACAGTGTTAAAGTTGACTTAGATACTTTGGCAAATAGCTTTGAAAATTATATTAGAGATTTTTTACTTAATCCTGCCACTTAAAAAAAAAAAAACCAGAAAACTACGGCATCTCTGTGAATATACTCAAATTTCCCAATTTACCACAACTTCCCCTGAAAACCAAACAACCATCTCAAGATGGCTCTTTTTTTTTCTTCTTATCCCATTAATTTTAGGAGTCCCTCAAGGCCCAGTCATGGGGCATATCCAGTTTTCTCCTTCTGTACTCATTTCAGAACAATTACTAGTCATGTCACTGCAGTTATCACCTGAATATGGATCTACACAAAAGGTTTAAAAGATGTTTTGCAAGATGTGACATCTTGTTCGTTCACATATGTGTTCACAGTTTGAGAATATCTAAATTTGTTCAGTAGATAAAGAATTGGGTAAGAGTCAGCTCTTCAAAACCTAAACTTGATAACATTTGATTAATCACTTTGGTCAAACTTAATAATGTTACGGAAAATATTTAGCAAATCTTTGAAGGTATAAACTGTGTATTCTTTCTTAAAACATAGCAGAAAGTTTATACATTTTATTGATTGTTTAATTTTATCAGCAGACCATGCATATTCAATTTTTATTAGAATCTGCTGCCTGATTTTCAATATTTAACATAAAATGTGGGAACAGAACTTATTTTGAGAATAACGAATAAGACCAATATTCTGTACATGGAATGAACTTAGTGAAAAAATACAACATGGTTCCTTGTTTCATGAAACTTGCAAAATGTGTTTTCTAAATGGCCTAAAATTTAATTTTTTTGTGTTCTTTTTTTTTAGTCAAAGACGATTCAAATCACACTATAGGTGTGGAGTTTGGTTCAAAGATAATAAATGTAGGTGGTAAATACGTAAAATTACAGATATGGGATACAGCAGGACAAGAACGATTCAGGTATTTTAAATTTTTATTTAAAATGTTTTTGTTAGAATTAAAGCCATTACTTCTCCTTTTTCAACGTCTCACAAATCTATTCTTATAATCGGCTATATTCTTTCAATGCATAGTTAACTTCCTTGGAGTAAGTTCAGAAATTTCCACCTTAGGGAACTCCTTCTTTAACTTTAAAAAAAAAACTGCAGAAATTCAATTTTGTTTCCTGTAGCAACAGTGTACTAAAGGATCTCTTAGTGGTATGAAAATGAATGCACCACTAAAAGGACCTAACTTGTTCCTCGGGAATATTTTAATTACTGGAAGAATCTCTTTCATTCTAATTTTACATAAAAATGGATGCATTGTTTTTCCCCCCCTATAAATTCAATCTATTTTTTCCTTGGCATTTTTTTAAAGATAGATTCCAATCTCAGGGTTTAATAAAAATTCCCTTTTCCTCAGGATATGTATTAGGATCATTATTCCATGAAATATCCTAAGCCTTCTATATTTATTGTATTATATAATTATAATTTATATTTATATTATTGACTTACCCCTAAGAAACTGTAAGATCTAAAATCACCAAAGATTAAATTATGTTCATTATACTATATTAATATGGAAAAGTGGATTAAGTTATATAGTATTGGTCCAGATATAGGAGTCTTGTTGCTCAATCATGGCCAACTCTTCAGGACCCCATCTGGGCAAAGATACTGGAATGGTTTGCTGTTTCCTTGTCCAGCTCATTTTAAAAGAGGATGTGGAACTGAGGCAAATAGGGTTAAGTGACTTGCCAAGGGCAACACAGCTTAATAAGTATCTGAGGTCAGATTTGAACTCAGGAAGAGAAGACTTCCTGACTGTACTCCCAGGACTCTATCCACTGTGCTGCCTAGCTGCATTTAGGGCATATAGAATTTCCCCCCTAAAATGAGACCTCTATAAAGGGATAGGATATGCCCATATATTAGGAAAAATAATTCCATAGAACTATGTATAAAAATGCTTATTGTGGAAGATTTTGTTTTTTTCTTGGATTAGAGAATCATAAATGTTTAGAGATAGAAGAACCTTAGATGTCATCTAGTTCAAACTCCTCATTTTATAGATAAGGAAATCGAGGCCCAAGGTCCATAGCTAATAAATGTGAGAGCCAAAATTTTGAGACCAGATCCTGTGAATCTCAATTCAGCCCTTTCCCCACTGTTTTGTGTTATTACTTTTCTTTTTATTAAATAGTATTTTATTTTTCCAATTATATATGACAGTTTTTAACATTCATTTTTACAAAAATATTGACGTCCAAATTTTTCTCCTTCCCATCCCTTCCTCCCTCCTTACCCCCTTTGTAAAACGATAAGCAATTTGATAATGGGGTATACGTATGCAGTTATTACTTTTCCAATTCAAATAAAAATGTTTTATTTGTTTTTATCATATTAATCCTTTCTTCCTCTTCATTAGATTAATTGTTTTCTTATTTCCTTTCTTCTCAAAATATGAGTGATAGTGTCCTGTACAAGTCAGACTTGTTGGGAAAGATGGGTTGCCAATATTGAGACCATTTACTTTATATTCTCAACAAATATTGAGCCAGAAAATTTAGTTTTACGAAGCACTGTGAACATTCAAGCTAATTTTTAATTTTATTAAACAAAAGTATAGATCATATTTAACCAAGACCAATATTCTGAGATGTTTTAAATTTTATATACCAAGTCTGTGGATTTTTTTTAAACCTGCACTAAAGTCCTATTCTAATGCTTCATCATAGCATGAAGTGACCTTCATTCTTAAAGATGTTAGTAAAATAAAATGTAAGTTCTGTTATGTACTACCAAGTTGAGAAACTTTTCCGTACAAAATATTCAGTAGTGGACTTTATCTCTGTTGTCTGAATACCAGCCTAGCTATGATGGAGTGACATATCTCCTGAATGATGAATTTTTCAATCACAGCCACTCTTAAAGACCACCTATTAAGTTGTAGCTGAATTTCAGCCATCACCAGTGAAGGGCATAACCCACAGCAATGAAATCACAGAACCTTGGAGTGTTGAAGTAAGTTTTTTTAAAAAGACTGTCAAATTTAGTACAGTATTTAAAGGTAAAGTATTACTAAATAATTACAGCCTAACAAATAGCCAAAGTTGGATTGCTGAAATTGGGACTTGTTATTTAAAAGTAATACCATTTAATTTTAGCTAAAGAAATTAACACAGACATGGAAGTTTTCTCAAGTATTTCCAAGATAAATCTTGTAATGCAGGTCAAATTATCTTAATCAAGGATATAATTAATATATTAGGTAAAACAAACTGGATGAAAAACATGATTGTCCAAATGGATTTTTTCCCAAAAGTCATTAATGTATTGGATATGCCATCCTGGGATGGAGGAACTACATTCTTGCCATAATATACTGCAAGATTATCAACTACAGATTATGGAATTTTTTTAATGAAAATCATTTTAGTCATTGAAAGAAGAGTTTTTTGATTTTGAAGATGTTCAGTCATCATTCCTTGTACTATCTAATTTCAACACATGATATTCCTGTATTTCTAGAACGTTAATGTATTTTCCCCTACTTAAAAGCATATCAGAGGTATCTTTTCTGGCATTTCCTGGCATTAATTTTGGCTAACCAGTTATTTATATTAGTCATTTATTAATGTATTGAATTTTTTTAAGTTCACTGTGTCATTTGTCCCATTAAACTTAATAATATGTTACCATTTCTTCAGCATGCCAGATCTTTTTATTTTATCATATAAAAATAACTAACCAGACTTTCTAAACTAATATCCTTCACAAGTTTAACAAATACTTAATATATAAGTTAAAAATTTCATGTACAACCAGGTATCAGAAAGACGTTTATCAGATACTCAGTTTACTTTCCCATGTTGGAACCTATTGTATCCAGTGACTTGTACACAGTCATTCAGTAGTCACAGCCAAAACTGGGCTTACAGGTAAGAAAATTTCATACAAAGAGCTATAAGAAAATTTGAGAAGAGGGAGATAAGATAACGTTTATCTGGAGTGTTTGGTGGAAGGCTTTGTAAAGAAAAGATGGCACCTGTAGAGAAGCTAAGCTCTGAAGAAAAAGAATGATTTCAATAGGCAGAGAGGTAAGGAGAGTAACATTCCAGGCATTAGAGATAGTCAGCTGACATGTACTGAGACTAGATAAGACTGGTTGAAATTAGGAAACAACTCAGGGTGGGAGAAGGGGAAAAGACAGAGTGAAATAAAAATGGAAAGCTAAAGTAATTATCAGGCATTAAATGCCAGAAAAAGAAATACTTATTTTAACCCAGAGACAGTAAGGTACCACTGAAGATGTTTGAGGAAGGAAAAATGGGTGGTACTTGTATGATATGAAAGATTGTTTTGGCAGTTGTATTAAGTTGGATTGGAGAATGAAGAGATTGGAATCAGACCACCTGGGAGGCTATTATAATAGACCATTTGAGAAATGAAGGCCTTTAAAACAGCAATGGCAAAGTGAGTAGAAAGGAGAGAACAGACATGATAGAGATTATGCTGATGAAATAGACACAACAGCTGATTGAATGTGACAGATGAAGAATCCAAGACAACTCCAAGGTTCCATCCTTAGGTGATGGGGAAAATGGTATCACCAACAAAAATAAGGAAGGTGGTGATAAGAGACAGCTTTTAGTGGAGGAGAGGTGACCAGTGCTCCTGAATGTGATTTAATTTGTGTCTTTCCTTTTTAGAAAGCTAAGGAACTTTCTCTTATAAAAAGAGATTGCTTTTTGTGACATGCAGAAGACAATGGGAAAAAAGATAATACTTTGTATGGTCATAGCTCTGAGGTTATTTTAAGAGAAGGTTTGAGTAAGATACTCTTTTCTACGCTTCCACCGTCTTCCATTCTCTATGACTTCTCTACTTCAATAGCACTCATAGAATGTAAGGATAGGAAAGACACTCTATGGTATATGAAAGGTGGGAGAAGATTCAAACTCCCTGACTCTTTTGAGACTTAGGTGCTTAGCAGTTAGGTGACTGGGGGCTGTTTACAAGATTCTGAACTACATTTTGTAGTGCATATTCAGTGGACCACACCCAGCATCTGGCTCTTCACTTGATTGAGATTAACTTGCCATATTTACCTACAACAAATATTTTAAAAACTTGCAGCTTTCTTTAATCTCTTAAATTTAATACCTTAATTTCTACACTAGAAAAAATGATAGCATTTCAAAACTGATGGAATGTGAGGGAGAGGAAAGAGTCATAGATAATTCTGAGGTATCAAGCTTCAGTAACTACAAGAATGGTGCTATCACCAAATAGAATTAATGAAGCTTAGAAGAGAAAAGGATTTTAGGAGAAAAAAGATGGCCACTATTCTCTCATGTAATTTTGGTCATATGGCTCTGACTTGTGAACTTCACAGGCACTCTAAAACCTTCTAGGGAAGACTGAATGTTGGAGCATCAAATCAATCATTGGTCTTATCCATTGCTGATATGAGCAATTAAACTTTTCCAACTATAAATTAATAACATTAAAGCCACTTTCTTTGTGGATATGGGACAGATTTCTTGAAAAAGGGTTGAGGAAGTGAGTCATATATTAGTGGATTAAGTCGATTGCTACTCATTATAAAGCTACTCAAATTTTGAAAATAGTCTATAGTATATGTCCGCTTGAAGTCAAAATACTAACATTTCTTGCTCTCTGCCTAAGTATAATAATATCTTTTGCTCATTTTAGAAGGAATTTCAATTGGTCTGGCATGGCTTGTTCTTAACAAGAAAAACATCTTGATTGTCATTAATAATTCTTGGACTTCATGATATTTTAAGAATTGATTTTGTTTCCAGAATTTTCCCTCACTTCAGTAAGGTTTCTTTCCAATTTTTCATGATAGCATTTTCCTAGCTCTTTTTCTGTCTTTAAAGAGCTTCTCTGTATGTAGCTTCTTGAAATATCTAACTACTTTGAAGTAACTATGTCTAGTTCAAAGCACAGAGAGAATAAATAGGGTTGCTATTTAACCATGCCACCTTCCTAATATTGATAGCAGATCCATTGGTTCTCTCTTAGGAACGTTAAAAATAAGTGCTCTGTAGTATATATCTTTATGATTTATAATTCACAGAGCTAAGGGGTAAATTTTTTTCTCTTTCTTTGTAAACATCTTGTTTAGAACATTGAAAAATCTTTTGAACCTGTTAATAAAGCAATCTAATTCTTTCAGGTCTGTAACAAGAAGTTACTATAGAGGTGCAGCAGGAGCTCTATTAGTCTATGACATTACCAGGTAATTCAAAATTTATTTATAGGAAAAGAGTGTGGTCTTCATGGTCTGCTTCCTGTAGTCTGAAATTTATGCATCTTTAGTTTCACAAGTTTGTGATTCATTTTTTTCACTTTAATTTGTATGATTTGGGACTTAATAAATATACTTGACTTTTCCTTTGTGGTCTCTGGCAAGTTACATCACCTTTCAGTATTTCTGTGCCTTCCTATGAAATACGGCATTATTTCAGTACACATGGTATTCTCTTAATTATTATTCATAAAATGTCTGTAGGTATATATACATTTGCTTTTAGATGAGAAAAGTGAACATTACTTAATGCATTTCTTAACATGCTACTTTATGGTTCCCATAGGTGTTCAAAAAATTGACAAATTAAGCCTCATGAGTAATCATGCTAATAATAAATATCCTCCTTTGTGAACAACATCAATTTATTGCAAGCATACAGAACAGATCAGGTACTTGAATGCTACCAGAAGGTGGGCCCTGTCATTCACTTCCCACAATTTGCTTTCACTTAAGGCATGCTGCAACAAAAGGATTGGCAATGTAAAGAGATCGTGCATTTAGGAGTCCTCGCTTTTTAATACCAACCATAAAAGGTGGCACACCTGCCCAGACTTATATTCATAAGGAGACAATTAAATATCATTGTTTAAATCATTTTTTAGATATTTCCAGTACTGATGACATTTATGTGATATTTTTTGACCCAGACTGAACTTACGTAACACATTAGCAAACAAAACATTGAAGTAAGAAGAATCAGATCCTTAATGCTAGAAGGATCAGTTGCATTAATTGATACAAAAATTTGCTTGGTCTTTTGAGTTTTTCTCAAATTTCTAGTCCTCTTCAAGTCTAGTAACCTGTGAACCAGATTCTACCCTTAGGTACGCAACTTCTTATTTCTTCTCTTCTCAATGATTACAGCTACTTAGTGATGACAGAATACAAAGATATCAGACTTTTTCTTTTTTGTTTTTTTAAATTCTCTTTGTTTTTGTAAATTCCTGTTATGGTTAACTAGTGTTTTGGGGATATTGTTATGATAAGGATGTTAAATAACTATGACATCTTTTGAATGTTTTAATGGAATGCTTGATTTAAATTAAATTATGTTTTACAGACTTTATATATTAATTTTGGGATCTTATATTTTGCAGCCGAGAAACCTATAATGCACTTACTAATTGGTTGACAGATGCAAGGATGCTAGCAAGTCAAAATATTGTCATAATACTCTGTGGGAATAAAAAAGATCTGGATGCAGATCGTGAAGTTACTTTTTTAGAAGCTTCCAGGTTTGCCCAAGAAAATGGTAGGGGAATTATTAAATGCCATTTCATTTCTATATTATACTTTTTACTAATATGATATGTATTTGAGTCTACTTGAACTATTTTTATTATAATATTTTGAAATTGTGGTAGAAAATGTAAGAAGAGGAGGCAGCTTTCCTGACTCCAGTGCTTTACTGTGTAGCATTAGAACAAAAGAGAAGGAAACTCATTAACAATAACTAGGCTGATGGGAAAGGAGAAATGCCCATTCGGTCTAAGTGTTTTGTTCTTTGTGAACAGATCAGATAAAGTATTTGATGGAAAGAAGGTAACAATGGTATAGAATGAATGATAGATAGCTTGAGTTTGGATGTTCTGAGCTGCAGTATAGCTAAAACTGATTGGCATCTACACTGTTTGACACCCCTTTATATGGTAAGCCCCCAAGAGGGAGATGTTACCAGGCTACCTAAGGAGGGGTAAACTGGCCCAGGTGCAAAATGGAGCAGGTCAAAGCTTCCATCTCAGTCATCAGTGAAGCTGGGCCTCTGTGTGGCCTCTGTATTTTCAATCTGGGTAAGATAGGGAGTCCTGATCTCAGAAACAAACAGAAAATCATAAGCACTGGGGACATAAATAGAAAAGATAGCCCCTGTTCTCAAAGAGCGATCCACATTCTAATAGGGACAGACAACATAGAGAGGGGATGTCAGCTGTAAATCAGGTGAAGAGGCCCCCATGATGTTTATGGTACAGCAGCAGAGCAGTGATAAACCATATCCCTTCCTGGTGCTGAAGCATTTGACCAGACGATAGCTTTCTTTTTCATGTCTTTAGTAGCTGTTGCTGTTTAGGAGGTAGGAACTGAAACTCAAAATGAAGCAACTGCTCTGTCACATATGCACAAGGGTTAATTCCCTGGATGGCAGTTGGGGGGTGTGGCCTGGAAGTGCAGGCAGTGGTCTGGGTCATTGCTGGTCATTGGCAATTGGTCAGCAATTGGTATTGATAGTGGCAAGAATGATGGTGGGTCCATTCCCAGTGTTGACTGCACAGGGCTAGTGGCCTGCTCTTCCCAAGTTTCTTGGGCTCAGGGTCCTCAGTTTTCTCCATTGGGGTTTAAAGGGGGGTAGTAATCAAGGTGGTGGTCATATAACCTTCCCTGATAAGGTTAAGAAAAGAATAGGAAGAAAGAAGATGAGAAGAATCAGATATCCAACCTAACCCTCTTCTTAGATAGTGGATCCTATGCTCTAATTTATGTCAAGGATATACTTCAGGACTTCAACATACTCGTTTCCAGGTCATGCCAGCAACCTCTCCTTACTCTTCTTGCTGTACATCTCTTCCAGGGGCCCTTTAATATTTGAGGTGTGAAACATTTTACGTCAGCTGAAGCAAACATTGAAACCAGTGGTGAAAGATAGGTGAAGAAGAAAAAACCTCAATCCTCCCCAACCCTTGGCCTAGTTAGTTCGGTGTTAGGCTTAGATTATCTGGCCTGGCAACAGTATCTTCACCAGATAGTCTAGGGATAATATGAAGCAAGTTGATGATGTTGATAAAGATAAATAATAAACTAAAAATAAGTAAAAAGTAAAACAGTATGGGAAATGGGAGATTTGCTTGCTTGATTTCTTTTCTAATTGAAGTCATAGGGTGATAGCTTTAGAATTGGAAGAGACCTTAGAGGTCATTTAATCCAACTCCACTTCGCAGATGAGAAAACTGAGGCCCAGAGTAGTTAGTTTGCCCAGGGTCACACTAAGTAGTATAGGCAGAGTACAGATTTGAACTAGGTCCTTTGGCTCGTAATCCAGTGTTCGGTTTCCACTACACCAAATACGTTCACCTCTTCACGATCCACTAACTACAAACAATAAATGAGAATACCTTTGAAACAACTTTTAATGGTGAAATAATATATCTATGAAAAGTATAACTTTAGAAATAAAAACTATTAGCACCTAACTCTCTCAATTATACAGGTGAAGTTATTTGGTAATTTTGACCTTGTTGTTGCTTAGTAACTTCAGGTGGTCCAGACTGTGAAACTAGTATAACTTGTTAGATAATTTTGTCAACAAATTCTTCTGTGCTAAATTGGTGATAGCAATTTTTATGTTCACAATAAAATAGCAAAGAAATGTAAATTTCACTAAAATACTTTTATGCTTGGACAATCTGAATGTTAGACCAGAAGTTACCTTTCTATTGTTCATTTTAAGATAATATTACATACAAATTTGATAGTAGCTCAGCATCTGTCATTATTCTAATTTAGGGTATTTTTTTTTGTTACATCAAATATAGAGCTTATGTTTTTGGAAACAAGTGCACTAACAGGGGAGAATGTAGAAGAAGCCTTTGTTCAGTGTGCAAGAAAAATACTCAATAAAATTGAATCAGGTAAAAAACTTTCATTTTACAAAATGTTTGATAAATTTGGCTCTATAACTTCCCTTACAAAGTTATTTATTGTGTTTATATGTATTATATGTATGTATATATATCATGTATATTGTATGACAAGTATTGCTTATCAATACTTTCAGGAGAAATTTAGGCAAACTTTACTCATGTAGGCTGTCAAACAGAAATTGCCATTAATTGGTTAAATGTGTAGGGTTTTGATCCCAATAACTTTTCGGTTCTTATAGTAAATGCCTTAGCCTTCAATTATGGTTAAGAGAGAATAAGCCCTTTCAGCTGTGGAGATTAGTAATGCCATAACCCACCTCCAGACAGATGATAGGTTCAGGGTGCAAAATGAACCATGTTTTGGACATGACTGATAAAAGAATTTGTTTGACTATGTAAATCTCTTATAAGCGTTTTTCTTTTTCTTATTAGTTTAATGCTAAATGACTGAACACATAATATGAAATTCTGTATAGGATATTTTATTGCTTTACTAATCTATTCTTAGATCATATAAGTTTGTTATCTCATAAGACACCTCTGAAAATTAATTCCTTCTGGAAGATTCAGTGGAATTTTGATATCACCTCTGTATGTACATTTAAAGAGAAAATCTAGGGTTCTTAACCATTATTGATAAAATGCTAAGAGGATTAGTCATTAAAGAAATATAATTTACCAGTTATTCCTTTTATATCAGAGACCTTGCTCCATCAATCATTCTCTCTCCCCCCTTTTCCCCTCTTACTTCCTCTCAATCTTTCTTCCTTTCCCTGCTTCCCTTCCTCCTCCTCTTTGACCTCTGTCTGATCAATTGCCATAGAATCCTATCAGTTTTAATTCCATGATACTTGTTATATCTAGCACTAATTTCTAACTCCCACTGTCAATACCATAACTATTTCAAGACCAAATTACTTCTTGCCTGGGCTTTTACAATTGTTTGTTAACTGGTCTCCTTTCCTCTAGTTCCTTCCCTCTCTAATCCATCCTTGTTAGAGTTATCAAAGTAATCTCTCTAATATTTACCTATCTCATCATTTTCAACTTCTTCAAAAATCTTCAGTGACTCTCCATTGGCTAGGAAATAAAAGAGTCTCCTTAAATTAGCATCCAAGGCTCTCCACAGTTTGCCTCCAATTTTCTCCTCCAATGTGATTTCAAAGTAGCACTAGCAAAATTAGACCATTTGTCGTTCTTTGATTTCATCCCACCTTCTTCCAGCGCCACACATCCTGCTTGGAATGGACTCCCCTCACATTTGTGCCTGTTGAAATCCCATTATTCTTTCACAGCCTAGCTCAGATAATACCCTTTCTTTAAAGCCTTCACTAAATTATTCTCCTCCCTCCGACTAGGAATGATCCCTTCTTCCTGGACTCTTTTATGCCATTATGCATTTAGTCATATTTTTTTGTATGATAATTATTTGTGTACGTATTTCCTCCCAGCTCTTCATAGTTACAAAATAGAAGAGGGACTCTGTTGCTTATTACCTTTGTATCTGCATTATTAATATACAGATAAGAGTTTCGAAGAATTTTTCAAACAAATATTGGTTGATTCCCCAGGTGAACTGGATCCAGAAAGAATGGGTTCAGGTATTCAGTATGGAGATGCTGCCTTAAGACAGCTTAGATCACCTCGTCGTGCACAAGCCCAAAGTGCTCAAGAGTGTGGCTGTTAAAATTTTGGACACTATAGAAATCTAAGGTAGGTTTTGGCAAGAAGATAGCTTTGCTCATTCTTTTGAAGTTTTAACTGTAATCTATTCTCAAGCTACAAGGCTCTTTACATAGTTTACTGCCTATGAGTATAACTTCTGCATCTACATTGTAGAAAAGAAGGGGTCATATGGTAAAGAGCTTCGTGCCAGAGGCCCTTAGGGAATCCCACCTCTGTCATTTACTACAACAGCACCTCACCTTCTTCAGCTTTTGAGTAAGGGGATCAAACTAAGTGACCTCTGAGATCTCTTCCAGCTCTCTATCTGTCATACTATGATCGTATTCTGATAGAAATTTATCTGTCTATTTCTGTTAAGTGAAAAGGGGGGTAGGGAAATCTTCCTTGATGCTTTGTCCTGGAAACTTACCATCAATATTTTATATTCTTACGTACTATGCAAAAACGTTGGGGGGTTTTGTGATTTTCATTAAACAGTGAATCTTTATATTTTAATTTCAAGTCATAGATTCTTCTGAAAAATCTACTTAAGCCAATTTGGGATCTATCTTTGGTAAAACACAAGTTTACTTTATTTTTCATAAACTAATGAAACTCTAAGATCAAGTCTCTTTAGCAAAAAGAAACCTTGTTTATATAGTTTTAAATGGAAATCAAAACAATTTTTATCAAAAGTTTTCCCTTTCTTCTTTGCTGTTGACTGCATATTGTTTCTTCATACTCAGTTCTTACTATGGGACACATGCTAACCAAAATCTGTTCTAAAATGTATAGTCATGATTTGTTTTCTTCTTAATTTTTTCTAGCTCTATATACAAATGATATTTGGGGAGCAACTGATGAAGCATCAAGGTTCTGCCGTTTTTATCACGATCTTTCCACTCTGTGTCTGAAGTAGACCATTGCTGGGGGAAAAATAAAAGTACTTCAAGGTGTTATGCAAGATAGTCAATATGGCACAGCAGATTATATAATAAATCTAATTCAATGGACAATACAGTTAGATGTATACATAGATGTAAAAATTTTCTGTTCCATATTTTCCCTTTCACTTTTGATTTAAACATTGCTGTATCCTGCCTGTATATACTGTAGTGCAGTAAGTTTCCAAAGCATGGTATGTGATGTACGATATAATAGAATGTTGCACTAAATGCAGTTTAATATTTTTTTTAATCATATGAACTAAAATTTGTTAATTGTGAGGAGTGCTTTTTATCATCATGTTTGTGTTGTATTGCACATTTGGTTATATTTATGACCTGAAGTACAAAGCCACTGGCATTGATGGTCAGTGCATTTCCTATTTAATTTTTTTTTTTTTTTTTTTTTGCCACATGCTACACAATGTTTACGTGATTTACACTTGAAATACAACGAGGTCATTACTTTAAAGTTCACTAATATAAGAAAATAAAATTGGAAAATGATTTTTCCATTGAAAATGCACCTGTACAGGTTTCTGTTGGTTTTTGAGGTATTTTCCACACTTAGCCAAACATCCTAAACAAAAATATAATCCTTTGAAAAAAATTCATTTGACCTTGGATCTTCAGAACTCTTCTTTTTATGTTTCCAGGCTGTTCTTTTTTTCTGTCTAGTTTGATGACTAGCATCTGAATCATTTACTTGGTTTGGGGTCTGTTTGTTTAATCAACATCATCACATCAGTGTCCCTGCTCTGTTATTATTTCATGACCATTCTTTAGAAAATTATTATATTGGGCTAATTCAAAGAAATTTTTAGGTAGTTTCCCCAGATATCTAAGTTTCTTCTAATTTTTTTCTCTAATGGCATGCATTGAAAATCATCGTAATGGTGTATGATGAGTTATCTGTTTATCTCAGGTATGAGTCAAAACTACATGATGCAAACATACATGAGTTCAAGCTAAGATGCCTTATTGCAATTATCACATTTCTGTGATTTTTAATTCATACAGCATTATCAAAGTGTAAATTATATTTTCAATTTCAAAAAAAAGAATTGTTCTAACAGTTTAATATATCATTACTTTAAATGAATCTATATTCATATATGCTTAAATAGGTATATATTCAGTGGAATGTTTCTTTACAGTTAAATGCAATATTATTTAAGTCTGGTACTAAAAGTACAAAAAGTATTCTTTATCTTATATATTTCTTGTTCTTTTCTTCTCTGGTGACTTTTCCTTCTTGTAAGTGATTAATAGCAGCCACTTAATTCATCTCACTTGATCTTTCATTAAAAGCCACCCACTGTGCTGATTTACTAAGGGGCTAAGATTGAGGATACAGCTAAACGAATGATGATTTTGGTGAAGGAATCACTGTGTATTTGGTTTAGGCATTTTTTGCTGTACTCTTAGTGCCTTTGGTATCTTATTTTGAAAAGTCCACATGCTGAATGAGATTCTCAATTTAATATTGTTCTTCACAATTTAAGTTAAGGAGATATATTTCACTCAGTATAGTCTTTTCCTTTGACCCCTCAGTTTTGAAAGATCTGTCCATTTGAATTCCTTTATTTCTAAGTACCTTTTTTGCATGGAATTATATGGCAAGATCTTACATCGATACGGGGGAAAAAGCCAACCAAGAGCTTTTAATTTTGATTAAACTTAAAATTTTGGGGTGGAAAGTAGATCATCTATATTGCTAAACCGTGGCAGCTGTGTGCTTCTTTGCAACAGTAAAAGCATGTGGCAAACTAAGCCAGTGATTTTCACTAAAGGTCTTACTGCTGGGAAGTAGGAATAAGAGAGAAACACTGTTCTGAGTTCCTTATTCCAGTAACTAAATACTGGTTGTTAAATCAACAAAAAGCATTTGCTTTTTTAGCCCCTTTGGATTATTTGAATGGTAGGAGAATTGAAATTTTAAAATACTTGCTAAAAAAAAGTTCTGAAGTCTGTTGGGAATAGGATTGTGGATTAATTTTTTAAATTTACTTTTTCATTGGTAAAATAAAATTATATTAATATAGGAATCTTAGAGTTTTGCTTCAAAGAACTGTGTAATTGTCGTGGAGGATACATTTAGTCTCTTTTAGAACTCTAGATAAGAAAACCAATATTTTTATACAGGGGTATTCCAGCATTCAGATGCTGGAATTAGAAACTCAGATAATTTCTTTCATACGGCAATATGCTGCATCTATTTTCTATTTCCTTCAAAAGACTTTCATTTCTGGATTCATTATGTAGCAATAAGTATCTTTTTACTAATGTAACTATATTCATGCACACAACTGTACATTCTCCTTTGTTAACTGTAACTTTTTCATTGGATTAACATCTAGCAAAGGACTCCATGTGAACAATGGTCCTTCCACAGTTAAAATGAGGAGGATGTGGCTGAGTTTCTAAGCACCCTCCCTCTAAGGTTTATTGATATAAAGTAACCTAGAATTAGGAATCTTTTCTAATGCAATCATTATTACAAAACTAAAAACAAATACTTTCTCCTCCCTTATCTTGCTGTTATATAAATGACTGATTTTTTCAGTCTTTGAAAAAAAATTCTTTTTAAAATGGAGAGCATTATTATTGGTAGCCCAGTAATTAAATAGTATAGCATTTCATGGAAACCTATATGGTTCAAATGTTTTGTATTTAAGGCATTTACATTCTTAGTCAATGCCATTTTTGCCCAAAGAGACTTTCCCCCAACTTCTGTATAATAAGTAGTATACTTAATTGTTAGAATGTTTTCATTTGTCTCCTGTCTGTTGTAATTACTGTATAATATTTTTTATTTATAAAGAAATTTTGTAATGGTATGCATATATCTTGAACATGTGCTTATTTAGCCAGTTTAAGGCAAGAGTTCATAAACTCATTAGGTTCACAAAGACATTAGTTCATAGTCCCGGATTGCCACTGTGTAGTTTCTCAGTTTTTCAGGCTTTCAAAGCACAAAACATTCCTCTTTCCTTTATTCTGATGTACACTAAAACATTTGTGAAGGACATGCCATGTTTATTTCAATCCCAGAAAGCTTTATGAATTTTGAGTAGTACTGGAACAGCCATCCACATACTTGGCTCTTCTGAGCCCTGGGCCCACTGCAGGAAAAACACTCAAAGGACAGCTGAGTCCTTTTAAGAGGCATCTTACATTTATCCACTGAGTTAAAAAAAAAAAAGTCTTCTGAAGACTAAAGCTGCAAAAGGTAGTACGAAAAAGCCACATTTCACTGAAATAACAGTCTCCTTTTGTTAACTTCCTTCCACAGGTTGTTTAAGGTTGTGAAATTCAAGCTTCAAAATAAGCCTGGTATGTTTAATTAGAATATTTTAGGAGGAGATAGGGGAAATGAAGTTGTTTATCCAGTCAGTTAAGTGCTCCAAATAGTCTGAGAAATTAATTAGCCCCATAAAAGTTTGATTCTTCATAACTTCCCTACCATCATTTAAAAAGAACTGATGAAATAAAAAAATTAAATCTGCTTAGGACACTAAATAAATCATTTTTAAAAATATATTTTGTTAACATTTTTTGCTTTGTCACATAATTTCCCTAATATATCTTCTCTTTTTTCCCACTTTAAGAACTATTTATGATTAGACTAGGACTTTAAACATTTAGAATGGTATTTCATATAAAATATGAAATTTATGAAAATGAGATTCTTGGGAAGATAGCCTTAATTTCACATTTGTACATTTTGAATTTATTTTTAACGTTAATGGAACAGACCTGTGATGTCAGTATAGGAAGCTCTAGATGGGGAACTTGACCACCCCTCAGCAGGCTTGAGTGGCCAGTGTGCCAGAGGCAGGGCTTGAATCCAAGATGAGCTCCCTGTCTACCACCTAGCATTGCTTCTCCACTATATATCTGTTGTGTCTTAATTGAATATATCCTCTTTCCTGATGGTTTATGGCATTTCTTGAGTGACATTAATCTAGATCTCAATATGGGATGTTTTATACACTCTATTAGAAATGACAGGCTTCTACATTGAGACAGAGGCCAAACACTGACACCAAAGGCTTTTGAGCTGAAAATGACCTTAGAGGTAATGAGTAGTCCAACTCCCAGTTGTTAAAGATGAGGGAACTGAGGCACACGGAGGCTAATTGACTTACCCAGGGTCAAATTGGTAAAATTAGAAACCAGGCCTTCCTGGCTCCTGACCACCTTAAAGATCATTTAGTTTAGGGGTATCAGACTCAAATAGAAACAAATCCCCTGCTGATCCATGTTGACTTAGGAAATCACATAACATCTATGGAATTTCCATGTATTTTGTTAAATATTTCCTAGTTATTCATAGCCAGCCATGTGTTTGACAACTTTCATCTCATCCAACCCTGTCATTTCATAGATGAGGAAGCTGAGACCCAGACAAGTGGAATGACTTACCCAGAGTCACAGACCTTACCTGTGCTGGATCCACATGTAAGAGAGTCCAGGACTCTGAATTATGTACCATACGGCTTGTGTCATGACAAACAAAGTAGTACTGCCTCTCAGACTTCTTGTAGGGAGAGCAAAATGATAGCTTCCCAACCCCATATATTGATGGAATCATTACACTAAGTAATTTTTAAGAATTTTTCAGTTCTTTTCAGATTTGACCTGTATTAGTCATAATTGTTCTTTTACCTTTAAAGCAATCTTAGTTTGGGAATCTTCATAGTTGTGAGAAATAGAAACTTTTTTTCAGCAAATTTCTGACCCAGTATGAAAGTAAACACCATTCTTCTTTCCAAGTCACTGTTTCTTTGGTTTTTTTCTTCTAAAGCAATTCTCCTTTACTTTTTTAAAATGGAAGCATATGGATGAATCATCTGAAGTTAATCTTCTTAGGTTTTGAGTAAATCAAATCACCAAAAACATTTGAGGTTTTTAAAATATCTCTTAGTATCAAAATTGTTTCTAATTGAGATGTCTAAGTCATCTTAGGCAATTGTGTAGATATCTGCTATAAAAAAAACTTGTTTGATCTTAAAAGAATTTTAAGAGTGGTTTATTAACCAGTTTTACACGTCAGAATCAATATATAAACATGTCAAAAACATATCTATATGGCTGTATGTGTATATACATATATATACATCCATCTGTCCATATACATGTATGTGTATTTAGTCCCTGAATTTTAAAGGTGCCCAATGCTGAAGTTGTCTAAGAGACAGTAAGTATTTGTTTATGACAATGTTGTGGGCCATTTTTCCAGTTTATAGGGACAGGCTCATCTCTATACAAACTCATTACCGTTCTAGCCAGTTGCATTTAATGTGTTAACTTCGGCAACAACACTCTTGTATGATGTCTTGCCAATAAAATTATTGCAATGGACTGGCCCCTGCCTATACTGCTTTGTCACTCTAACTGAAGGAGTAAAAAAAAATGGTAGGAGGTAAGTCATTTTGTTGCTTACCCTTTGAGTAGGAAGAAAATCTGCATTATGGTAAACTTTTAAAAAGTTTTTCCAACATCTCAAAAGGCTTTATTTCTTCCCCTATCAAATTTTATTCCTAGGATTATAAATCTAGAATTGGAAGGGACCTCAGAGGCCTGACTCATTTTACAGATAAGGAAACTGAGGCCCAGGAAGATTAAGTGACCTCCCCAAGTATACAGTAAGCATCAGAGATAGGAGTGAACCCAGGTCTTCTGAGTACAAACTCTCTATTCTTTATTCTACACTGCAGCTACTAGCCATTTTAATTTTTAAAGTTTAGGTGTATCATTTATTTAGCAGTTTAGATTTAATTTTTAGAAGTACCAAATAACAGTGGCAGAAAAAAAGGAAGACCCATGTTGCTGAGGTGCATTGCTAGGAAATGGGCAATCTAGTCAATGTTGGAAGCTATAGAACCATTTATTTTGCTCATTTAAGAAAAGACCTAGTGGCTTAACTAGAGGACCCTAAGGGAGCATGAAAGGGGAGCCAGAGGCATAAAGGGAAGGAATATCTAGCCTTTAAACTGGGACAGCACTTGACCTCTTCAAAACTAGATCAGTCTGCAAACCTCCCCTCCACCCCAACACACACACAGACTCGCATTGGGCCTAGTAGGGATCTCTGAAACAAGATAAGAGAATACTATAGTGTCACCAGGGAGTCTGGGTCACAGTGGCCTTGAAGCCACAAAAGAAAGGAGTCCCACTAGCTTTTACAGAAGAGGCTGCTTCTCAGGGTTTGGCTCATCATTGAACTAAGCCAAAAGTCCCTAAACTTCCTAGTTTCACTGTACCCTTAGTCTCAAAAATTTTTTTCAGGAGATCACTCTTAGGCCAAAAGGAAGACCTAACAGTTCTGTTTATTGGATAGTTAGGACCAAACAATACCTGTTTATATCCTAACAACTTAGTAGCTATTTAGGAAAATGGAAGAAATGTTTTATTTCATTCTTAACTACAATTACTAAGGGAATATGTGTGCCTCTTGGGCACTACACAGCTTCTCACACCTTAGGCTCACATCCTCATTTCCTGTTCTGAATTGATTTTCACAATACTTGCTTTTTATCACAGCAACCCCATTTAATAAAGCTACAACTTCACAAATGAGAAAATTTAGGAAGCTAATGGCCTAGGGAAAAGTGCAAAAAAATGTAAACATATCAAACATTGGAGAATGTGGAATGAAGTGTGATCTAATATTGAAGCTATGAACGACCTAGAGCTGGTAATTCACATTTAACTGCGAAGAATAATTTGGGAACTGAAGCACTAAACTCTTGCTAAGAGATCTGGGTCTGTCTTTACTCCATGTCATGGTAGCAGGTATTCTATAGAGAGGGACATAAGTGGAGCTCCTTGTTTTTCTATGGGCAGGAAGGTGCTAAATTAGTCGGGAAACAGCAAGTTCCAGAATGGAATTTTCCAAACTTAAATGATTCAAATCTAGGGGCTTTCAGAAAAGGATCGGGTCAGAGAAGGGAGGGGATTCACTTAGCCTCTCAGCCTCAGTTATCTCATCTGTGAAAAGGGATAATAGCACCAGCATCACAGTGTTGTAGTGAAGACCAAATGAAATAACACGTAGAGGTGCAAAGCACTACACAAATATTAATATCATTATCATCATGGTCCTCATGACTATTACTGTTAACAAAACAGGAGGAAGAAAAGTGTCAGGGCTGCTGTCGGAAGAGAAAGGCTAAGCCTGAAACATAATTTTTTCAGGACTATGACATCAGTCTTACAGATAAATGCATCAGGCTTTTGATACATTTAGTTGAATTTTAAAGACCATGATAGGACCCACAGTAAACTGTGTAACTAGGCACATTGTATAGTACTTTTCTACCTTCATCGTATAGGAGGAAAGTATACTTTATTTGACTCAATTAAAAGGAACATGTTTTATGTAAAGCAATCTGGCACAGAACCTTTTTCTCCCTCAGTTCTCATGGTTTAGGATTATTAGTTCCAAAGAACAAGAACCAAATATCTAACTTATGAATTATCTATTTTTCATGATATACTATATGAATATATATTTATAGCTATTATTGCCGTTTGTGTTCAGAAAAGCAGTCTCAGATTTGCAGTCAGTCACTCAGCTGGAAAAAAAATATTAAACCATTGCCAAATGCTATTGTATATGTTATAGTAAATATAGTAAAGTAATCCGTTGCCAAATTGCTACTTTATGTATTTATAGCACATGCTGATTATGCAACATTGTGATGGAAGTGAATTTTGCAAAATGAATTATTTCAAAAGAGCTAATACCAAAAGGAGAAAGGTGATTTATTGGCCACTCAAGCAAAATTCACTTGTGAAAACATAATCCCATTTCAGTGTCAAGGGGGCTGTTTCTTGTATAAAATGGTCAGGGAGTTAATAAGGAGGTTCTGATGGCAAGCAGATAGTTTGTCTGAACTCATATTCTGCAACAGTTTAGAACACTCAGTCACAGAAACTCTTTATGTTCATTTGAGGATCCCAAATAGCGTGTGCATGTGTGTGTGTGTGTGTGTGTGTATGAATGAACAGGCAATATATTGAATTGAAAGATGGCCTCCAAATTAGAGTTTCAAGCTTTGCTTCTGAAATATATTGACTCATGTGACCCTAGGAAAATCACATTATTCTTTCAGTGTCCTGGATAATTCTTCAATACTGCTAGCAATAGAGCCATTGGGTTCTGATCAGCATATGAAATCCAGTCCATTCCATTTATTCATATCAATAGTCAATAGTGCTAGCTTCTCTGATAGAGGATAGATTAAAGGAACTAGAAATATTTAGCCAGGGTCCAGGTGGGGTTTGTACATCCCTACATCCTTCCCCACCTCTTTCTCTTGTACTCTGCCAGCTTCTGCAGGTTCTGTAATCTAGGCTGGTGTGTTTCTCCAGTCTGCTTTTCCTGGCACATGACCTCCCAGCAGTGTTCAGCAGGTCTTAGAAATGGTGTGTTCTAATGATATCCCTTATTGGGATGGGGTGGGGGAGATATTTTTCTTGACAATTCATTTCCCAATAGATCACCATCTTCAAACCACCTTAAGTTGCATTTGCATCAATAATTTATGATCTAAATATTAACAATAATGGTAGCATTTGTCTAGATATTCTATAGTGCTCATTCTCTTTCAAAACAATCTTGTCCATCTTTTCTCTACTGTGTGATCCCAATCTAGATGATCTTTTTTTGTGGCTGAGATTTCAGGAATCCACACAATGAGGGGGGAGCCAGGGGGAAGAGAAGTACAGCCAAACAGCTCAAGAATGGACTTACAAGTATGCAATGCCATTTAAAGGAATTTTGGGACAACCTGTACAAATAGGGGAAGACCTTTAGAAGAAAGGGAAAGTTCTTTTGATTTCTATTTGACTTATTTCTCAGCCTATGCCTTATCTTTTGCTGTGCATATTTTTACCTTATCAGGTGTTAAAATCTTGCTGCTTTTGGTACATATTTGGAACAACAAAGCAGATATACTGAACTTCCAGTACCAACATGCACTCCCAGCAGAATTGCTGGGGGGAGCGGGGGGGAAGGGGAAGGCCAATTCTTCTGTCATAAAAGAGTGAGAATAAAAGTTTTCCTTAATGACATATTGGATAACAATGCAAGGTCAGCATGGGTATTGTGGGGTTTATGGTAACATAGGGTAGGGAAGGGAAGTTATGCTGACCTATGGGAAGATTTTGTTCAAATTGAATCATTTCAAACAAAATAATTATGAAAGAATGAAAAATATCAAACTTTCTGCACTCATTTTATTCTTAAAGACCTGCTTAGATATTAGATAAGTGTTTAAACCACAAGACTGAACTGTGTCCTCATATTTAAAGTCTATAGTGTTGAGGGCTAGCTAGGTGGCACAGTGGATAGAGTGCTGGGCCTGGTGGCCATGGAGGAAGATAGGAGCTCCAACTTGGCCCTAAAGGATTCTTACTCGCTGTCATCTGGGCAAGTCACTTAACCCTGTTTGCTTCAGTTTCCTCATCTGTAAAATAAGCTGTTTTGGTTTGTATATGGTTTCTCAACACATAGA
Organism: Bettongia penicillata ogilbyi; assembly: GCA_023548195.1. Lineage (NCBI taxonomy): Eukaryota > Metazoa > Chordata > Mammalia > Diprotodontia > Potoroidae > Bettongia > Bettongia penicillata. The sequence continues at coordinate 2,993,239 of JAJHZJ010000629.1, forward strand.
TAATAGCTCTTAATATTTCTTATTTTTTAACTTCTTTGACCTATCTGAAAATGAGCAAAAATTCATTTGACAGAAATCCTTGCATATCTTTGAAGACCCAACTGCTCCTTTGTTCAAGAAATATTGATCTTACTCTGAGTAATGATCAGTTATGAAATAAACAAAATAACATCCATCATTGGTGGGTATTATTTTAGTCCATTGATTAATTTTAAAGTAGTCCTGCAAATATGGGGAGAAAGTCATCAATTTTAGGAAATTCATCCTCAAGTTGGAGTATCCTTTTGAATAGTCAATCCAAACAGTGAAGGTAGGAGAGCAGCATGCTTCTAGAATAGTAATTGGAAATATTTTACTATTAAAGTCTTCCTAAAAATCACACATCTGTTCATCATAATAGATATAGATGAACTTCAGCTCCTACTTTGCTTTCCATAAAATTTCAGTTTATTCCCCTTTTCAGATTTATATATAACTTGTGGGTGTTCTGATGTCTTAGGTGATAGTTTAATTTCTTAATACTCAAAAATCTATTTTGTCAGTTCTAAAATTAGTTTAATTGCTTTGGGAATATAAATCAGGAGAGGGTAGATAGACAACATGTGATGTGCCCCTTATTAAGTACATGGACGAATAAGGAAGTCTCAGCCAGAAGATGGGGTTACAGGTGAGTGGGAGAATGGCAAAATGAAGGGCTCAAAACTGGAATGTGAAAGGGAGGGGTCTTAACCTAACAGGAGAAAGGAAGTCCTACTGAAGATCACTCTCATGGGGGAAGTATATGCCTCCAATGAGAGGGGATCTTCAAGATGATTTTCATAGTTGTAGTCAAAGTGCAAGAGAAATGTCAAATACTCGGAAGGTGGGATGAACTTCCCCACTGCTCTGGCAATTTTTGGAAGTCTGTAATTGAGAAGGGAAGGTGGAACTGAGGGAGAAGGAAAGCAGAGAGATAGTGGGATGAGAGTAGCCTGGGAGAGAAAAAAGCCACTGCAGACAGGTTAGCGAAAGATTCTGGGACTAGGTACAAAAACTTTGAATTCCTAACTGGTTTGAAGATATTACTTCTATACCATTTTCCCTACTTAAATTGTTTCTAATTTTGGATCATGTTTTCGTATTTAAAATTGATCAATTGTAAGTGCCTTTTTATGCATATTTATACATTGTGTGCAGGAGGGGGGCAATGATAGATACTAGGATTAGCAGGGATATGTAAATTTAAATTAGGACAGATTAAATTAGAACCTCAGTCTAGATTAATGGGAGTTTTCCCTGATTTGAAAGCTCCTACCCCCTACCCAGCTCTTCTCTTAGGTAAACTAAGTATCCTCTGTTCCCATGATCTTGAGGCTCCTCACCATCTTGATCACCCTCTTCAGGGAAACCTGAGTTCAAATCTTTTCTGACAAGGAAAAAGTCACTTAACCTCTCTTTGCCTCAATTTCCTCACATATAAAATGATGGCGTTAAAAAGAAAGACTTCATATACACCAGTATGTGCATGTGTAGTAACATTTTTTTGTTGTAGCAAAGAATGGGAAACAAAGAGCTATGGACTAGGAAATGACTAAACAAATTGTGTTCCATTAATGGAACATAGTATTACAGTGAAATAAGGAACATGATGAATAGAGAAGCATAGAAATACCTACATGAATTGATGAAAAGTGAAATAAACAGGCAGGAAAACAGTATACATAACAAAAATGTAAATGGAAAACACCACAAAAACAGCTGAAACTGAACATTGTAAAATTAAAAAACCAAACTTGGCCCCAAAGAAGAGATAAGAAGATACCTCCTTCCCCCAGTTCCCACTCCTTTGTAGAAAAAGGGGTTCATGGGTATGGAATTTTTCAATGTGTTTATTGATTTTACTGATTTTTTAAAATGTCTTTGTTATAAAGTATGATGCTGAGATGGGATGATAGAGGGATACAGGTGGAACTAATATAGACTAAGTAAAAACAAAAGATTCCCCCCAAAAAAATCTATATTTTTAAAAAATGAGAGTGTCAGATCTGATATCTAAGATCCCTTCTAGCCCTAAATCTAGATTATTCTATGTAATAATCCTATGAGCTCATCGATATCTTTTCTACAATGTAGGATCCAAGAACTAAACATTAATTTTCACATATCTGAGTGGAATAGAGTATCATAGGAATATCACCATCATTCTAGCTTATATCCTCTTAACAGAGTTTAGGATCGTTTTAGCTTTTTTGACTGCCATTTCATCGTATTGATTCATATTGAGCTTGAAGTCCACTACAATGATTTTCAGATAATGTACTAGGTATGTTTCCCTCATCTTGATTTATAAAAGGGGATTTTAACTCATGTACAAGACTTTGCATTTTTCCTTACTGAATTTTATTATTTTAGCGTAAGGATGGGATCCTTTTGGATCCTGACTTTTCATCCAATGAATTCGCTCTCTCCCAGCTTTTTGTGACTTGTAAACATAAGCTTACCAACTATATGCTTAGCCAAATCATCAGTGAAAATACAGAGGAGCACAAAACCAACTACATATCCCTGAGACTCTACTAGAGACTTCCTTCTAAGGTGACATCAAGACATTGATGGCTACTACTTACATCCTGCCATCCAACAACTCCAGACTCAGTACATCTCTCAATCACGTTACCAAGAATAGTGTACCAGGCTGAATTAAATGCTTCGCTAAAACTAGGTAAACTGTGTTTGAAACAGTCCCCTGATTACTACTCTATTGAGTTTTTGAATGACAAAGGAAATTAATTTAGCCTGGCACGAACTGTTTTTGATGAAGTCATCTCTTCTCCCCAATCCATCGCTTTACATTTTGGTTGGAGTAATCCTCCTAATGCAAAATATTACACTGATCCAGCCACTCCTCTCCTCAAAAATCCTCACTGTCTACTGAATAAAGCAAGCATCCTCTATGGAGAACATTAAAAGCACCCCACACTCTGCCACCACCCTGCCTTTTGATCTACTTTTTCCCTATCAGTTACTCTGCTCTAAACAAACTCAGCTACCCTCTGTTCATGTTCTCACAGTCTTTTCCTGTCTCTCCCTTTCTGTCTGATTATGCTGCCTCCCACCCCTGAAAGAGGTTCCCTGTGTCCAACCCCACCCCTGTCTCTGCCTTTTAACAATATCCCATTTTCTGATTTAGGGCAAAACTCAAGTGCTATGAAGGTTCCACACAAATCTTCCTCTGACCCACTCTCCCCATAATAAAAGTAATCTCTCCCTTCTCCAATTTCTCAAAGTTCTTTTTCTGAACTTGTCACATTCCAACCTGTATCAAGCTTTATCTTATCTTCCCCATTATATAAGCACCTCGACATCAGGGTCTATGTCAGTCTTGATTTTTTGCATCCCCAGCATCTAGCTTAATAAGTACTTACTAAATAAATAATAAATATTTGCTGCTTCATAACCTGTATTTTTTAAAAATGATGGCAAGAAACTATGTCAAAAAAATTATACTTTCTAGAACTGTTTGGAAATATGCCCCAAAAGTTACTCAACTACCTTTGACCCTTTGACCCAGCAATACTACTAGAACACCTATACCCCCAAAAAGACCGAAGAAAGAAGAAAAGGACCCATATGTACAAAATACAACAACTCCTTTTTGTATAGCAAAGAATTGAAGGGGTTTCCAATTAAAGAATGCCCGTCAATTGCAGAATGTACAATTAGGTATATGAATGAATGGAATCCTATTGTACCATAAGAAGGGATAAGGAAGAAAGTTGCAGAAAAACCAGGAAAGACTTGTGTGACCCAGTGCAGAGTTGAAGTGAGGAGAACCAGGAGAATAGTTTGTAAACTAACAACGTTAGTAAAACAAGTTTAGAAGTCACAAGAACTGATAGATAACAGTGGCCAGTCATGATTCCAGAAGACCAGTAGTGAAATATGCTACTCAGAACCGGAGAGAGGTAATGGAACTAACGGGGTAAGAAAGAGATGGATTTTTTAGACATGTCCAATGTGGGAATTTTTTTTTCCTTGATTATGTATATGTTACCAGTGTTTTTTTCTGTTTCCTTCTGCCCCCTGCCAGAGAAAATCAGCTTTTATTAATTAGGAAATTTTTTTAATTAAAAAAAATCATTTTAAAATGTATGTAGTCAGGAAAAGGGGGTAAGGATGGGGGGAAGAAGCAAATCAAGTGGAAATAAAGACAGAAAATAAATTTACACATGTAACTCATGTACATCTGAGGCTCACATCTGAAGGGGAAAGGAATATATTAACTAGTTTCTCTATAGGGGAGGGACTTCATAAGAAGTTGGATAAAAATTACCCAGAATAGGAAGGCATGGGTGGGTTGCTTTGGTGCGAGGTCCAAAGTCTTTCCATATGGAAAGCAGATTTTTAAAATCTTTCTACATAGTCTAATGAAGCCTTCAGGGACAAACAGCTCTATTATACAGATTCAATTGGGGAGAAGGATGAGAGCCAAAAGGACTGGTATAAAGCAGTCAAGAATTATGTTATATAAAAAATAAAGCATTAGTAAACAAAATTTACCCTTGAAATTTAAAATTCTGATCCTTTTTAATATCCAACTACTTGTACATCAACTCAGAATTGTTTTTCACAAAATTATAATTTCTTTACCTATATGTATTAATTTTATTCACATTTATACAATACAACACTGGAGAGGTTAAAAACCATACTATTCTCTTAGAAAAGTAAAACTTGAAATTCACATTGCCAGAACTTTATGATTAGTGTAGCCTACACGTCTTAGAATTTAAAGTGAATGCAGTGCTAAAATATACACATATATCAACTTGGGGCATTTTCTCCAACCCTGCTTTTGTTCACTAAAAGACCATATCCAATGCAATGGTCCTCTGAAATTGAAATGGGAAGTTATGCTCATAAATATCCTTTGAGTGCCCTTAAAATAGCTAAGAGCTTTTTGTCACTATTGCCAATAATAAAATTTTCATATTTAGTATGTATAAGTATTTATTTTTTCTTTCCTAGAAAGAGTATTGGGGCTTAGAATGTTTTCATTCCCTGAACAAGTTCCAAGCTGTATAGATTATAGAAAAATAACCATTTGGAATCTAGAACTGCCCATATTCCGCTACAAGTGTTAAGGGGGTCATGGTTGGTCTTAAATCTAGACAGTACTTCCTATATATGGTTTAATATTGAGCATAGTCATGCATTTAAATGTCCTATCATCCCGTGTCATTTTTAAAACAATAGCAAATCAACTTTCAAAAGCACAAGTTAGGAACAAGCATGCTAATTTCTTTTATCTAGTGCCAGAGACAAATTATAACAAGGTTTTTATACAGATCATATTAGTTTGGAGTTTGACACAAGCAAACCAGAGATTTAAGCTATGTAAACACATCTCACTCTGTATGGTTTTAAATCTGATGAAATACAAAACTATTTTTCACTGAAATATTACAAGGCTTTCACGTCTGGTATGTATTTTATGTGTCTACTTTTGTCCATTAACAGTCTGGGCACATATAAACATGACTATCACAACACTTCCCTAGGAATTTTTGTTCCCAGCTCTCCAAGAGTTTGAATTGGTACAGCTTAAAAGTTGGGAGGAAATAACGTAGTAAGACTTACTTTGTAAGGTTATGCAAGATCAATTCCTTTCAGACACCTGTAATTTGCAGCAGCTGTGCTGTTACTCTGAACCTTTCCTTGACATGACTTAGTTGCCCAAGACAAGGAAGTGGCCCCAAGCAGGGCATACTACTACTCTCTCCTTCCAGGCTTAGCAACTGCTTTTGGATCTAACTCACACACATACAACCTAAGCGGATTCAATATAAAGCATCCTGAGTCTGTAATTCTACCTTCAAACAAGTTAAAGACCCTATCTGAGTCTTCTGTTTATTAGTATTTTCATTAAGGGTTTCAGTTTCATAGAATTCATTAACATACTGGACAAGAAAAATAAACCAATAGGAAAAGTAGTACATAAACACATCTAGAAAAAGAAGTGGCAGAAACACAACCTTCTAAATGAGATGTTTGTTGCTGCTGTTTTTAATACCTTACCGGATTGTTGTTCTAAATAAGTGTTAAGGGATATGGAGAGAAGGAAATAGTTGCTTTTATTTACACAAATAGCTGCCATTATTTCAAAATTCTATTACTACTTTGAAGGTGAAGAGAAAAAGAGCTTGGCAGAAGGAAAGGAGCATATCATGGCAAAAGATTTTAACAAAGATATTAAAGCTAAAATGAGGAAGGAGAAATCTCATAGCCACATTTCATCATTTAAATGCCTTTTCATTCTAGATTTTAAAAGATCATATTCTCAGTCTCAAACTTCTTCCATATGAAATAATTCACACAACCTTATTTTCTAATAAGTTATCACAGAGAACTTGTAACAGCATTATGAGAAATTACATTTGCTTATAAGAAAGGAAAACAATTGAATGATCACAGAACTGTTTCACAGCCTAAGAAGTTTCATAGATTGTAATCTAATGAGAGTTGAATCAGTGCCCCTCCCTCTCCCACACCTCTAAAAAAAAATTAACAAGATTATTTTAGTTACTTTTAAAGAAATCAATGATATCAGTACATATCAAAAAGTAGAATTAAAACCTTACTTACGTTGTACTTCCAGTTATTTTTTAACAAAATCATTTTGACTATTTTCAGCCTTTAGCTTTTTGTGAGTTTGTCTGGATTTTCACAGTAGTAAGTTACATGCAAGTCAGTTTTCTAAACTAGAAAAAGGCTGGCTTTAAAAATATTGAATTGAAAATGAATTCTCTAAGGCTATTTATAGACATTTAAAACCTATTTTACTTCACAGTGCCACTTTCTGATTGTCAGCTGCAATATGAAAAGTTTAAGCTTGATTACTAAATCCAACCAGGTGAGGATTTTTTTTGAGAAAACCAAATTTTATATCCATTTACACAACCACCACTCATTGCCACATTTGGACATCTGGTACTTCCAATGTCTAGAGCTTAATAAACTAAAGATGACTTTAAAGGATTATCATCAGAAGTGCTGACATGCATTGAGTGACTTGGTTTTGGTGATGACATATGGAATAAAGAGATTTCATTTAACTCCTATCATGTGGTTCAATGGCTAGCGCAGACAGCTCTCTGAACAAAAGAATGAACCTCATATAAAGGTCAAATATCACAGTAAGTAGAAAGGCTATTACTATTTAGAAATCAGTTTTCAAAGCTGAAGTTATTTATAACTAAACAAGTAGAATATATTTAAAGACCAGATGAAGATAGAAAAAAATAGGATGAAGAGTGGATCTATACACTACAGTTGTTTTCATGGTTCCATAGACTGAGAATAAAAACTTGAGAATGTTTAGTCTCACATCTAAAAGCACCTGTTATAATAACACATAATTTTTGTTCATGTGGCTGCTAGAGCTACATATGCAAGATTTTTCTTCTTTCCTTTAAGGATCATTAGAATCAGATCCCACAATCAGGTCCCCATCCCTAATAAATGGAGAAAGAATCCGTTCAGGACTCAGCAGGATATTTTAAGGACATTTGGAGCCCAAGAGAGAGATAATTCCCCCTAAATTCTTATACAGATTCAGGGAAACATACACTCATTCCCTGAGACAATGTCCTGCTATAAGAATATCAAAAAAGGAATGCCAGTGAATTAGAAAGTCTGAGGAACACTGCATAAAACCAAGGTTTACTTATTATTGAATTGGTTTTCGAAAGGAAAGCTATGAAAAGTAAAAATGAGGCTATACCCCTGATGTCTACAAGATGCCCATTCCTGATAAGTCCCAGGACCTCAATACTTATAAATTTATTCTAAATTTGAGTACAAATTCTAAAATTTACTGCATTGATGACCATTTATTCTTAAAACCAACTGGTAAACGTGTCAAAATACATGATTAAAATAGGGCCAGTACGTCTTAAATCACTAGGAGTGTGCTCTGGGAGAAAACGTTCTGCAGCAGAAACCTTAACTTGTGACAGTCTTTGACTCAAAGAAACTTCAATCTTACTCTAAAATATTTATTGCATGGATATCTCTCAATGGAATGTATTTGGAGTATTAAATAGTAAGTGCCCAGACCAGTAGGGGAAAAAAAGTGAAAATCAACTCTAGAAAAATGTTGAAGTTACTGTCCACATGAAATGCTAAATGAACTGGTAAAGAAATGGGGTAAGTTCAATTTTTACCAGAACTTGTTTCACAAGTTGATAAGGATCACAAGAACAGCTCTCAGAAAGGACTGCTCTTTTGCTATTAATTCTTCCACTAAGTAAAATTTCACATAATAGAAAATAGGCTTGTGTTAAGTATAAAATGGAACCATCTTACTTTCTACAGCATTTGCTGATGTTCAAGAGAGAAAGAGATTTGGCCCCTTCTCTAATTATGAAATACTGAATATTAAGCATCTCATAAACCTTGCCACTTAAAAGTCATTTGGTATCATTGTCTCCAAAAATTAAGATGTTTCAAAAACTCAAGAATACCAAAGAGTTAGGGAATGATCATCATGAATAACTTCAAATGTCTATGGCTTCAGCTATCTGCTCTGCTATAGAGTTACCAGAATACATTAAAAAAGCACTCTTTTGGGAACCCCCTAAATAAAACCTTATATAATTATTTGGTTTCTTAAACCAATATCCTGTTGTTTTTAATGAGGTTATTTAGGGAATGATCATCATGAATAACTTCAAATGTCTATGGCTTCAGCTATATGCTCTACTACAGAGGTGAGTTACCAGAATACATTTTTAAAAAGCACTCTTTTGGGAACCCCCTAAATAAAACCTTATGTAATCATTTGGTTTCCTAAACCAATGTCCTGTTGTTTTTAATGAGGTTATTTAAGCACATTTTTCTTTCATCAAGCTCTTGCTGAGTAGCATCTCATGTATTCTGTCATCCATGGATTATCTGCAGAGGAAGGCTTGGTCCTTCTGGATTTCTGTGCATCTGCAGAATAGGCTCTTTGCCTCTGAATGACCAGTTTTCTTTTTTCCACTTGTCTTCTATTTTTGGCTCGTAATGCTGATTCATGAATCTGTGAAGGTTTAAAAAAAATTAAGTATCATAAATCAAATTGTCTTGGCATTGACAAAATGCTATTTTAGTCAAGACTATTTTTTTTCTTGAAACCAGTGATTTTTCTTGAAGCTACCGATTCATGAAGTATATGTATTTAACAAATGGGAGGAAAAGCATCATGAGGTATTGGACAGTCCTGACTTTGGAACATATGTATATATGCTATGTATGTATAACATATGCTATGTAGCAGCAGAGAAGGAAGTCATTTAACCTCTTTTCTCAGGGTTACTAGCATCTCTCTAAGACTATTTTAAAGCTGAAGGAGAAATACTGATTTAGTTGCATCTCCAAAAATGAAGCCTGTGAAAATAAAAATTCTTTGGGTTTTTTGGACTGGACCTATAATTTTATGAGTAGAGGGAACTGACAATGAAGAAATTCCATCTACCAAAATAGATAGGCATCTCCTTTGCAACTTATAGAATTTTCTAGAGCATTGAGAAAAGGTCAATATACTATATTACATAATAATATAATCATAATGAGATTGGTATAGCTTTTATTCATTTTCTGACTCTTTGTGACCCCATTTGGGATTTTCTTGGCAATGATACTGGAGTGGTTTGCCATTTCCTTCTCCAACTCAAGAAATGAAGGGAATTCCCATGCCAAAAATATTCCACAGTAAGGAAATTATGGATTTAAACCAAATAAGAAAATAAAAAATAGTTAATGAATTAATGAAAGAAATTAGGAGGCTTTAAAAAAAAAAGAGGCTGCCTCAGAGTCACAACAACTTGGGGTTCAAGTGTAACCTCTAACTTAGACTGACTACATAACTTTAGGCAAGTCATTTAACCTCTTCTCAGTGCTCTAGAACATTCTCTAAGATTAAGTTGCAAAGGAGGTACCTACCTGCTTTGGTATCTGCTTTGGTAGATGGAGTTTCCTCATTGGCAGTTCCTATACTCATAAAATTATAGGTCCAGTCCAAAAAACCCAAAGAATTTTTATTTTCACAAGCCCCATTTTTAGATATGCAACTGAAAACTTGGCTTGGTGAATTTACGATAGAACTGCTAGCAGTTATCATGCCCATTTCTCAGTCTTATAATGAATTCAGAGAATTTCAAAACTGAAAGGAATCCTAGTTGTTAATAATGATTCATGAAACACACGGGGATTTTAATGACTAAAAAGCATATATGAATTTGAAGAAAGCAGAGCCAAGAAAACACTATATACAGTAACTACAATAATGTAAAGGGAAACAATAAAAGACATAATTCAGATAATTAGCCCACCTTTAAATAGTGTGCCAGGCATTGTGCTAAATGCTTTACATTACAATCAGCATCTCATTTGAACCTCATTTGATCGTTGAGAGATAGGTGCTATTATCATCCCTATTTTACAGATGAGGAAACAGAAAATCAGGTTAAAGGGCTTGCCCAAAGTCACACAGCTAGTAGGCATCTGAGACCAGGTTTGAATTCAGGTCTTCCTGTCTCTAGGTCTAGTCCTCTATCTACTGTACCACCTATGAAGTTACTAGTCTTTAATTCCAGAAGGCTAATAATGAAATATATCACCCTCCTCTCAGTAGAGATGGCGAACTCCACATATGGAATCCAGCATATACACACAATCAGATATAACTGATATGTTCATTTGTTTTGCGTATTTGTTTTTCTTTGCAATGAGAAAGGGTTCGACAGGAAGGTTATCAGGAAGTAACAGACTTTGTAAAGCATTAGATTAAACTTAAAAAACAAAAAGAACATAGTTTCATAGACTCTTTAAGGAGAATAGCCCTGAAACCACCTCAGGAAGATTACCCTACTATGGTCATTTAAGAACAAATTTATATCTTTTATAGCTGGAGAGACCATAGTTCAGCTCCCTCATTTTCAGGAGAAACTAAGGACCTCCCAGGGAGACAAAGTAATTTAGACAAGGGCACATAAGTAGTCAAGTGGCAGAGTCAGAATCTGAACCCAGAGCTCTTGACTCCACAGTCAGTGCTCATCTCCACTGCAGCATATTGACAAACTGGGATGAGTGTTCCATAACTTCATTCTCTAGCACATTCTAGTATCCATAACAAATGCTGAAACTTGATGAATTAAGGAATCTATTCTAATTAGGTATGGCCTTGAATTAGAGTTTCTCAAAATATAGTGTCAACTCATTTTATCTTTTTACCTCCCCCAATGCTTTAGTATGTATTTAAGTAGAGACCAGAATGAAATTGAGTTTGTCTGAGGACAGTGAGATTGGCATAGCTTTTATTCAGTCATTTTCTGACTCTTTGTGACCCCATTTGGGATTTTTTTGGCAACAATACTGGAGTGTTTTGCCATTTCCTTCTCCAACTCATTTTATAGATGACAAAACTGAGGCAAACAGGGTTAAGTGACTTGCCTAAGGTCACAAAGCTAGTGTCTGAGGCCAGAATTAAATTCAGGAAGATGTCTTCCTGACTCCAAGCCTGGCCCTCTATTCACTGTGCCACCTAGCTATATTGGAATAGCTAGAAAAGGGCATCTTTTTTGTTGGAGGACAGAAGCAGGTAAATGGGGAGAAGGATGGAAAGAGGTAATCACAGAGGAATAAAGTTCAAGATAAAGGGGCTGGGATTTTATTCTATGAGTTAGGGGGTGCCAGGGAAGTTTTCTGAGTTGGGAAGTGATGAGATATGTATTAGAAAGATGGTTTAGTAGCCTATAAGCAGGATAGGTTGGATGAAAAAAGTCAGTGAGACTAATGCCAGTGTTCCTATGGGGGTGAATAATGCCTGAGTGTATTAGTTCACTCAGAGGAAAAATAAATAAATCATACCATTTCTTGGACCACTAAGCATTAGAAAATAAGTGTTTTTTCCTGGAATAAATCTTTTATATTGCCATGCTAAAATTTGGAATTTTTTTTCTATTTCTATAATTTATGTGACTCCATTTTTCTTGATCCCTAAAAGAAGTATTCTTCCATGATTTCCCCTGCCACTCAAGGGTTACATTCAATATCAAGCTCATTTACTGAATCCAACTGACCCATGTAAAGGAAATCCAATTTTAAGCTCTCCTCCCATGTGTTTACATTGAAGCTGGGAATGGTATTGAAAATATTTCTACTATGACAATTTATATACCTCTGCATCAGAATACATGTAAACATAAGTGACATCACAGTATATATTATAAATGCATAATGATATCTATACTTTGGATTTTTCTCCCAAGAGATTTGGATATATATATGGGCTTTTATTGGAAATGCTACGCTAAATAACCTAAAATTGTTTGCCATTCTATAGTGAGTCCTAAGTGAGATCAGATACTTGCCACCATCACTACAAGTCTTAAAGCAAAAATTCCTGAGATTCAAAGTGCCTCAAATAACCTGCAAACAAAATCTGAGACTTTGGCTAGAATATATTCCGAACACTGCCTACTCCTCTTTCCAAATCAACTTATATTTATTTTAGACTCAGTGTAAACTAACCATCCAAATGAATTCTTAAGATTATAGTCCAATAAATTAGCTAAAAATATCAAAATGCTACAGGTAAAATCTTGTTGCATTATTAATTCCAGGTAGTTACTGTCCAAATTCTTTACCACCATATCCAAATATTACTTTTAAAAGACCATTAAAGCTTGATTTGAAAGTATTTTGTTAAACCAAGACTCTTATTGTTGCTAATAAAATTCAACCTAAACTAAGAATTTGCCCCTCAATGCTAAAAAGAAAAAAGTTGTGAATTTTTTCTAAACTATTAATATATTATTAACAATAATATTGTTTCCCAGAAAACTACTTAAAAACCAAAAATCAGTCCTCAGAGCCCACTCATAAGGTGAATAGGGACTAAAGCAAAAGGGGATAGTGAATTGACTTAGGAATGTCTAAAAAGAAGTGTAATTATGCTATAGAGAAACAAGTTTTTGGAAGTTAAACACATTAGCCATAATATATAAGGAGAGAATAAATAAGTATGATAATACTGGACATCTGAGCAAAAACTAAATTCTATATAAGTTTTAGTAACTACAGGATATGAGATTGATAATAATAGTTCTCATGTGACACAGAGATTCAGCATATAAGATACAGGTAACTTAGCAAAGCTGAAAGAGAGAATATCCTGGGAGGCTCATTTCCTAGTGTCTACCACAACTGCTGCTTTCATAAGAAACAAAGCATGTGTACATATACACACACACCCACAATTTACCTTTTCATCTCTACCCTCTGTCAAAAAAATGCGCAAAAAAAGATAAAGGAAATCCAGCATTTTGTGACACCAATGACAGCTTCACAGCATGCTACAAGCTGCTTGTAACTGAATCCTTAGAAAGTCTATATCTCATGCCATCCTCGAATAAGAAGCTCCTGGAACCTACAAAGGTCTCTCTATGCTTACTGCTTACCTCTGGACTGTCCATGTTCAGGAAGGAGAATAAAATTCAAGCAAAGAATCTCGCTCTTTGTGTGCTGGAGTCAGCAGCGCTCTTATTTACTTGTTCTGATTTGTTTGTCCCTTTTTTGCTTATGCTCCTGCAGATTCTAATTGGGCCTTCCCACCTGGAATCCATTACCTGTTGTTTATTTCCTGAACCCTAGAGAGTCTTTTCTTTCCTGGATTTATGATGTCGTTATATCCCTTTCCTATGCTAACTGCATGGGGAAAAGGGAATGAATAATGTGGTAGAGCAGAAAGAAAATGGATGCAAAATCAGGAGACTTAGGCTTGAATCCCAACTCATTATCTGTGTTGACTATGGGCAAGTCATCTTATCTCTTGGGAGTCTCAGTTTCCTCACCTCTAAAATGAGAAAAATAATTCTTGTTCCACCTGACCTAACAGAGTTGTTGGGAAAAACCTACAAGCCTAAAAGCAGTGCATAAATCTGAATTATTAACTGACTTTTTGACTGTAAGCCTCTTATACATACATCCTTTGGGGCCCTGGACTTTGCTGGCCTGCTTCATCCCACTGCATCCCAAGACCCAGAAAGATTAATGTGGGAACGTCCAGGATGCTGGATGGAAAGAAGCGCTTGATGGTATAAATGTTGTCAGCCTCTCCTCTCCTCCAGATGAGGTGAAAAAGTAAGCTCATCACCCAAGGGAACTTACCTGTCGTGTTGAAGCAGAAGCACATACATTATGTGTTTTCTGACTCCCAGTATCTGTCTGTTTTTCTCCCCAGCCGTAAAGGGCAAATGGATGTTTGATTTCTTTTGTTTTACTTGGCCTTTGAGGACTTTTAGCTGGTTTCTTATCTGTTTTAGCAAGCAAGGCACGCTGGCGAGGATGCTCAGTGGTATCTTTCACTTCTCTCTGTGGTTCTTTTGCTTCCTCCTGCTGTTTACTTTTTTGTTGTGTATCTTTTCCAGGTGTTTCTTTAAAAAGAAAAAAAATGTATCATAACTAGGGGTCTTAAGAAAAAGGAAAATAATAATACCTAGCATTTATACAAATTTTATCTCATTTGATCCTTATACCAAAAGGAATGTGCTATTATAATCCCAGTTTAACAACTGAAGAAAGTGAGATAAACAAGTTAAGTGACTTGCCCAAGGTCATACAGCTAGTAAAGTATCTAAGGCTGGATTTGAACTTAGGTCTTCATGACTCCAGATCCAGCACTCTGTCCGCTGTGCCTACTGATTACATGTAAATGTATGTATCCGATGAAAAAATATGAACACCAGTGACTTAAAAAGTAACTGAGTTAACTTTAGTCAGATTCACAACTTCCCTTAGAAAAAGAAATTTAGTGATACAGAATCAAGTGAGAAGTCACTTATACAATGACATTATAAAGAAAAGTAACTTTGAAAGATTTTAGAACTCTGATTGAGGCAAGACAAACCACAATTCTAAAAGACTGAAGATGAAGCACAGTATCCATCTCCTGACATACAGATGACAGACTCAAAACAGAGAATAATGAGACTTGCACTTTTAGATGCAGCCAATGATAGAATAAGTTTCACTTGACTGAACATATAAGGGCTTTAGTTTTTTTTGTGTGTGTGGTTATTGTTCACTAGAAGAGAGGAAACATAGGAGAAAATTAACATGTTAATTGTAGGGAGAAAGAAATACAACTATTTAGAATTTTAAAAAGAATTTTTAACACCAATTTATCCCATTTTTAAAAGGAAAAAAACTTGAGAAATACACTGATAGAATAGTATGTTCAAATAATATTAATTGGATGTGTTTTGAGTATTAATCTCTGCATTAAGAATTGGTAAGGATGAATGCTGGATGAGAACTAGACTCCCAATCCTAAAAATGAAATCAGCTTCAACAACTAGAACCAACATTTATTTATTATGCATCATCTACTTAAGCTAGAGGGTTTAGGAAAGATACAAAGAAAAATAAGACCATCCCTCTGTCCTCATGGAGCTCACAATCTAATGGGGAGTCAGTTACAACACATACACAAATCGCTAGAATACAAAATGATACATAAAGTACACAAAGAAAGATAGAAAACCAAGTTTGAGATTCAAGGAGGTGAAGAAATTGGGGATTAGGAAAGACTTCTAGAGGAAGCAGTATTTGTTCTGGGTCCTAAAATATGGATATATTTTCAACAAACAGATGATAGGAAGGACATGACAGATTTAGGGAACACAGGAGCCAAGGGAGAAGATACACAGTACAAGCCTAGTTTGGTGGGAGCATACATGTAGGGGAGAAGTAATCTGAAATAAGGTAGAAAAAATATATATACCATAATCATGGAGAACATTGATTTATGGATTTAATGATCATATCTCTTCTGTTTAAAACTCTTTGGTAATTCTTCATTGCCTTAAATCCATATAAGCCTGGCAATTGTATGAAGAATAAGTTAGAAGTGAGAGAAAATGGATGCAATGACCTGTAGGAAGACTACTGAAATATGAAGGTACCAATAAGGTTCTGAATAAAGGCAGAAACAGTGAAAATGAATGGGAAAAATATGGTAGAATTAGAAATATGATTAGGGGAGAGGGTTAGCAAAGAGGAGGAGAAAACAAAAACCTATACAATATGTATATTGTATTGTATTTCTAACATGGAAGACTGGCTGAATGGTGGCACCCAAGATAGGAACAGGGAAGTCTCAGCCCAGTATAAAACAACAATAGCTCATATTTGGATAGATACCACTTGCAGTTTACAAAAATGCTTTGCTAACAACACCCCATGTGCAGTAGTAGTAGGTACGTTAGAGTATCCTCATTTTACAAAATAAAGTGGAGTTTAGAAAAAAGACAAATCTCCCATGGTCACAACATCAGAGTAGAATTGACACCCAGGGCTTCTGATTCTAACTCCAGTGCTTTTTCTATTGAAGCAGTCCACTTCTGTTCCCCTTGTAAATACATATAAAACAAAACAAAAACAGAAAGAAATTACACTTCGTGATCAATATTGATATTGCTCAAGGAAAAACATGTCCTAGGTTAGTACCCTTTTTCAGAGAAAAATTTTATACCTATTTAAGCATCTTAAAATATTAAAAGCAAAATTAATTGCAGTTTCAATCTTCTCTGGAAGATTACTGAATGAAATTTACATAGGTTTACTGGTTCCTTAGTTTTACAACTGTTCAAATCATCATAATGGATGCATTTCCATGGTTACTACCTCAGCTTAGCTGTTGTGAATTCCCCAAATAAAGATACCAGGTTGAAAGTTTATCTTGCATCTAAATGCTACTAAGCTATACAACAGAACATTTTCCAACAGATGGATTATGAGGGATTGGGTGCATGGTCTATCCAAATGAATATTCAGTCTCTAACAGTGGTATAACAGGACACAGTTTATAGACATCCATTCTCACTGCAATCACCATAGTTGAGGTCTTAAGTTCTTCTCACCTAGACTCCTTGAACAGTATCCTAGCTGGCCTTCCTTCCTAGAGTCCATCCTCCATATGTAACCTTCCTAATGCACCATTATAACCTTCTTACTCCTCTACTTAAATACTTTCAGTGACTCTCCCTTATGTTTACCATATTTGGTATTAATACCATATTTGGTTTAAAGTACTGATCTGGTGATTCAGAGTCCTACACAATGACTCAAATCTACCTGATGCAGTTGTATCTCAAATTTGACTACTCTTCAACTCTTATTTCTTTCTGCTGTTGCTCACATCATTTTATGTGTTTGAAACAAGACTCCCCATTGCCATCTCTGTTGGGGTTTTTAATCCCTCCCTTCCTTGAAGGTCCAACACAGATGCTACATTTTCTGTGAAACCTTCCAACACACCTGTAGTATTCAAAATTAAAGCAATGTCTCCCTCTTGCAATTTTTAAAGCATTTTTCCCAACTCGAATTTGCATTCCAACCTGTATTCACAACGATTTGTATATGTGCTTTTCATATTCCACCTCTTTCCCATCCCCCACTAGACTGTTAGTTGTATCTTGAGGACAAAGATTTATTTTGAAATATCGTGTCCCCAACAAATACCTTGACTATAGTAGACAGTTAAGTGTTTGTTAAATTGAAATGACACAAATCTTAGAAATTTTCCACTTTCAAAATAATGAGACATGCTTATCTACTAGCTGACTCCATAGGAACAGGGAATTTTAGAGTGTGAGATTCAATCCCAAGGCTGAAAAATTAAGGGGGGAAATGTTCTGCATTCAATTCTGAGCAACCCACACATTTTCTCTTGGAATGAGAACAGAATAACAGCTAGAGGATTTGTGGATCCGATTTACACATAGGAAGTCTTTTCTCAATATTTAACAATTTTCATAGATCAACTCCTTTGCTAAAAACAGCTTCAAGACAAACAGTAAAATTTAATAACAAAGCAATAATAAAAATTACAATTTTAAAAGAAGATAACTCTCTCACAAGAGTCTATTCTAAAAGGCAAACTCTAAGCATTTTAATAAGCTGACATTGTGCAGACATGGACAAAGACAAAAGTTGGTAATATAAACATGAGTATTCCATACAAAATGACCCTCTTTCCTCTTATTTCAAAAACTGGAAAGAAAAAAAAAACTTCCTTGATCCCATTACCCCTGCTAGCTATCATCCTACATCTATCTCTCCCGTTTCTCAGCTCACCTCCTTAGAAGAAAGTCATCACTTCATGTTATCTTACTCTTCTAAACCCTCTGCAACTGACCTCCTTATTGGCAATCTCCGAAGTTATCAATGCTTACTTAATTACCCAATCTAATAGTTTCTTCTCAATCATTATCCTTGGTTTCTCTGCAGCAGCATCTATTACTATTCACCACCTCCTAAACATACTGTGTCCTCTCTGTGTTTTCCCAGTATCACAGTCTCCTAATTCTCCTTCCTTTCCGATCACTACATTCTCAAAACTCCTTTTCAAGGTTATCATCCATGCCACACACACTAATTATGAGTATGGCCCATGGCTCTATTCTGGGTCCACTTCCTTTGCCCCCCTCCCCATCCCTCTATACTTTCTCACTAGTTGACCTGATCAACTTCCATGGCTTTAATTGGATAACCAAACTTAATCTTTCTCCTGAGCTCCGCTCCAGTCTCCCATCATCATCACCTGCCTACTGGACATTTGGAACTGGCTGTCCCAAAGACATTTTAAACATATGTCCAAAGCAAAGTACACTATTCCCCACCCACCCAAATCCACACCTTTTCCAAACTTGGCTGTAGCTATGTCAAGAACACTATCATCCTTTTAGTCATCTAGGACCTCAGCTGAGTCATTCTTCAAAGCTCCCTCTTAATCACCCCACACATCCAATCAGTTTGCTCTCAAGTAACTTACAATCTAATGAGAGAGAAGAACACACATGCAAACAAAGAAATACAATACAATTTTAGAGGGAAGAGAGCACTAACAATGGTAGGAATAAAAATTAGGGAAGACTTCCCAGAAAAAATGGTACATAAGCTGACTGAAGGAAAATAAGGATTTTAGCATGAGGAGTAAGGCTACTATATTTGGAAGCTGGAAATGGGAGTGTCAAGTTTGAAAATACACCAAGTAGACCAGAGTTTGACTTAAACAGGAATAATATGAAAACAGGAGGGAAAGATAAGTTAGAGCCAGATTGGAAAGGGTTTTTTATACCATGCTGAAGAATTTGTAATTTTATGTTAGTTAGAAAGGAATAAGCATTTATGTAATACCAGCACTGTGCTAAGAACTTTACAAATAGTATCTCATTTGATCCACACAACTCTATGATGTAGGATCACAGAAGTGATCTCCATTTTACAGTTAAAGAAACTAAGGCAAACAGAGGTTAAGTGACTTGCTCAGTCATACAACT
Organism: Bettongia penicillata ogilbyi; assembly: GCA_023548195.1. Taxonomy (NCBI): domain Eukaryota; kingdom Metazoa; phylum Chordata; class Mammalia; order Diprotodontia; family Potoroidae; genus Bettongia; species Bettongia penicillata. Next base: position 3,012,603 of record JAJHZJ010000629.1, read on the forward strand.
TGTAAAGAGTCTGAATTTGAACTCAAGTCTTCCTGACTCAAGGCCCAGCATTGTATCTCCTATTTCACCTAGCTGCATAGAGTGCTGGGGGATTGGAGTGAGGAGAGTGGAATTTTCCCAATGTCACCTGTGCAGCTTGCTACTGCTACTCTGGGGGCCCAGATGGGGGTTAAGGTATAACCTAAGCCTGAGGAGCCACCATAACCCATAAGGGAGAAGGTTGGGAGTTTGCACACAAAGGAGTAGAGTGGAGGTGAATTGGGTGGTAATGAGTGAAGGGTAGATGTGGTTGTGTGGCAAACAAAGCCCATGACTATCCATTGCAGAGAGGATGAGATGTAAACCGTCTTCCTTCTCTCCAACTAGTTGATCACACACTTCTAGGTTTCAAGCTGGCTCCTACTTGGGAGAACACTGATCTAAGCTAATGCTCTTATTACAGAAGAGAAAATTAAGGTCCAAGGAGTTTAACTGAGCTACCCAGAGTCACAGAGTATAACTTGGAATAGAAACTAGGTCTCATGACATTTAGATTAATGTTCTTTGTACTCCACCTAGAGCTGCCTTATATTAAATATAATTTTGCAAAATTACCTATAACATAAATTCAGATTTCCAAAGTGTGTTCAAAGATGATCTTGAGCTGATCTATATTCTTTTGGATTGTCAGCAATGAAAATAAATCCAGTCATCTCAAAATACATGGCATTTAATCAGACTTGGACCCATGACAAGCTTCAAGCTCTCTGTCCAGGGATATGGGAGGGGACATCAGTCATTGCCCTTAAGGAGTTTAAAATCTGGTTGAGTTCTTGGTTGAGACTTAGTTTCTATTGCAAGCTATGCTAACTCTGTGACCTTGGACAAGTCACTTTTATTCTTTAGACCTTAACATTCTCATCTGTAACTATGTAGAAATTTATTAGAATACAATAAAAGATAATCCAATGCAAAATGGTGCAGTTCAAACTGTTAAATAAATAAATAGGAGGAAGGAGAGCAGGCATTTTTCCTCTCTTCAATTAATCCTAAAACAAGCAAGCAGGCGGAAAATACATTCAATATTTCCTCCCAACAACACTGGTGAAGTGACTAAATTAGAAAAGAGAGAAAGTAAAAAGGGAGAGGAAAGGGAAAGAGAAAGAAAAAGAAAGAAAGAAAACAAAAGAAAGAAAAGCATAAAGATCAATACTCTAAACTGGAAGTAAAGTTTTTGAGCTAACTTCCCTATTTCTGTGGATTGTTACACCTCCTTCCAGGTAAGCAACCAAATAATCATTCCTGACTCTTTACTCTCCTTTCCTGCCTTAAATCTAATAAATTACTAAATCTTAAAGATTCCTTCTCCACATTTCTCCTGACCCTCTTTCTTTTTCCATCCTTCATCATCTGCCATCCAGATTATTTCAAAATCCTCCAAACAAGGTCTCCCAGGCCTCCAGCCCATACTGTCTCTCTCCAAGGTGCCAATTTAATATTGCTAAAACATAGGTCACTCCCCTACTCAGTAAACTTCAGTGGCTCCCTTTTACCTTCGGGATAAAGAACAATTTTTGAGCAGCATGTAAAACCCTTCAAACAAAATGACAAATGTCCATTTATTGGAGAGGGATAAACTAATCTATGACATATTAATGCAATGGAATATTATAGAGCCCTTAGGAAAACATGAATATGAAGAGTTCAAAACAGCATATGAGCTAATGAAAAACAAAGCAAGCAAAACCAGAAAAAATTATCCACAATGACAAATAAACTAAAATCTGTGCAATTTTATAAATGATTAAGCTTGACCTGAAGAAATGAGACAGCTTACTGTCCCTCCCTTCTTTGCAGAGATGGAGATTTATGGATGTGAATCATTGTTTATAGTTAGATTTGGCAGAGAATTGTTCAGTTTTGTTCCCCCTTCTAGCACTCCTCCCAATCCCCGCCCCTTCTTTTGTATTCTCTGCAACAAGGAATGAGTCTCTGGGTAGGGGAAGAGGAAGGGATATATTTGGAAAGGAGGCGATATAAAGAAAACAATAAGAGATAAAGAATAATAGCTTTTCATCATCAGACTCCAGAACCATGAACACAGAGAGAGATCAAGGAACAAAATGACCGTTTAAACAAATTTCTCATTGTGCTTTAGGAACATAGCAGCGGAGATTAGTGGAGGTAGCCAAGCAACAACTGAATTAATAAGACGCCAATGCAAAGCAGCCTTGCTAGGGCAACAACAGAGGACAGCTGATCGCCCTATTTTGTTCATCTAGGGTTCACCCCTAGTGTGACGCGAGGACTAGGTTGGGGGGTTGGGGGGTGGAGTGTGAGTTTGGGGTCGGCATAGTGGAAGGGAAAAGGCAGTAAGGAGGGTGGTGAGGGACTGGGGGGAGTCCCTCTCTCACGCTCCGGCCCGGACCTCGGACAGCAACTTGATAAACAAAAGCGTACCCAGCCAAACTTCCAGGACAAAGGTTGGTGCACCGTCCAGCGCCCGCTTACCTGGGAGGCTGGCAGCGTCCTCATCCTCAGAGACCTCGGCCTCCTTCTCCTCCACTCCCGGCTCCGCTCCCTCTCCCAGGGGCTTGGGTGGGGTCGGAGGTGGAGACCAGGCCGAAGCTCCCTGGGGTCCCTGGGGCGTGGAGGCCTCGCCACCCCCGGAAGACGAGGAATCGTCCGAGGTGCTGGACGGCCCCCAGCCGTCCCATAACCAGGGGTTGTGCGTCTGCTCGAGCAGCCGCCGGCTCAGGCGATAGTGCAGCAGCTCCCGGTAGCACGGGCCGCATGTGTCCCACTTGGGATCTTTGTAACGCTTCATGTACTCGCTCTTCACCTTGCTCCCCGAATGCATGGTCCTGGCCCCAGCCGAGCCTGCGGAGCGGGGCGGCTTGCAGGCCCCGGGCCGCTGCCTGCCTTCCTTCTCCTCTCCCTCCTCCTCGGGCTTATTCCAAGGTGAGTTCTCGGAGGCTGCCGCTTCCTCGCTCCCTCAGTCCACCTGCGACGCACCCCCGCCCCGGGACCAAAGATGAAGCTCGGGTCCCAATTGGGCACAGAGCAGCCCCTCCCCCAAGTCGGCTTGCCACCATCTCCCGCCGCTACTTTTAAAAGTGCGGGGCCCCGCCCCGGAGAGGCGGGGACCAGGGCTGGACTGGGCCGGGGCCGGGGCCTGGGGGAGGAGGACATGGCGGAGTAGGCCTGGAGGAGGAGCCCCGGAGTGGAGGAAGAGCTAGGGAGAGACGTTCGCCACCCTGGGCTGTTGCAGGCTGCCCGGGCCGCCTCTAACCCGGGTAAAGGAGGAATGGGGAGGATGGTGGCACGGAGGGAGGGAGAAAGGAGGGGCACTGCACTGGCAGGGGACATATATACGGAAGGGGAGGAACAGGTCAGGGTGCCTGGGTACCGAGGAGGAAGCGAGGAGGGAGAAGAGTGGGAGGAAAGGGGGAGGAGGAGAAGTGGGTGGCTGTCACTTGGACGTGAGAGGGGAGGCTGCTTTGGGTAAGGAGCATTCTTTGGGGAAGACGATGGCTGGAGGGAAGCTGCGAGAGGGTGATGCCCCAGAAGGACCTTGGGGGAGGGGCGACATAAAACCTGGTGGGGTGAGGAGGTGGCAGGGTTGTGGGCGGAGGGAACTGAGAGGTGCTTGACACCTCAGGGAGACAGGTGTCCGGCGGGGTTCTGAGGGAATTTGTCTCGGAGGCCAGAGGGGTCTTGGATGCAGAATGTGGGGCATGGTTATTTGGGCGGAGGTGGGGGATGGGATTGGGGGGTTGGGGTTTTTTTGGGGGAGAGAGGGGTGCATTTTACCTTCTTCGCCTTTCTGGCGAGCCTTTCTGGATCTTCTCCCTTCCTGCGACTCGAGCTCAGCCCCTTATGCCAAAGAGAGAGCGAAATGGGTGGTAACAGCGGCGGATCCCGCAGCAACTAATCCTCCAAACCTTTCCACCATAGCAAGATGTCACCGACAAGTGGAGCGGCGGCAGATGTTCTCGAAGCAGATTAGAAGTGAAAGCGCCGCCTAAATCCCTCCCGGAACAAACGCCTCCTTCCACACGTTTCCCCCAACCCCCTCCAACCCCCCACCCTTGCCGTCCTCCTTGGGGGGCGGTGGCAGTGAATCCACGGCTGGTCTGCTCAGGAAAGGATGGAGATGGATATTTCTGTGGTATTCCAGGGAGCCCCAACCCTAGGCCACTGACCTCTTCTTCCATAAAGAGAGCTCCTAGCTCTCCCCACATCCTACTAGCACCCCTTCTCTCAGTCACCTAGATGATGCTGACCCAGCGGAGGACAAGACAAGGAGGGTCTCCTTCCCTGAGTTCCTCAATACAAGTACTCAAAAGCACCTTGTCTATGTTCCTCTTGTGAATTAGGTAACTGTCTAAAATAGGGCTAATGTGGTGTGCCACAGCTGCTACTCCATATCGATTTGCAGGACCGAATCCAGAGAAAGAGAATAGGACTGGGAGTGAGGAATTCTGTGTCTCCGTCTTGACTCTGACACTTAACCTATTCTGGGACCTTGAAAAGGTCACTGACCTGAGATCTCTTGAGTTTTCTTAGCTGTAAAATAGGTTATGTTCACCTCACAAGAGATGGAAGAGACCTTAGACCTCTTCCAACCATTGTATTCCATCAGGTTTTAATCCACCTCCCTCATTTTACAAATGAAGAAACTAGTGTTCTGGCCCATAGTGACACTACTAATGTGTCAGAGGTGTGATTAAAATAAGTTCTACTGACTTCAGGTTCAGCTTACTTCAACTAGGTAAAGTCAACACTGCTTGCAGATCCATTCTAGAACTCTGATACCTCTCCTCCAACCCCATTCAGGGCACCTGTTACAAACTGAACCTGATCTCTCTAAAGTTACTATTGATCTCTTAATTTCTGAGTCTAAGGGACTTTTCTTCACCCTTCTTGACCTCTTTACAACCTGTAACACTATCAACTACCCTCTTCTTGATACTTTTTTCTCTCCAAGATTTCTCTGACACATCTCTTCTGTGTCTCCTCTTTCCTCTCTGACCACTTCTCAGTTTTCTTTTCTGTCTTCATCCAGGCCATGGAAGCTAAACAAGGACTCTGCCCTGAGCTCACTTCTCTTCTGCTTCTATATGATTTCACTTGGTTGGTGATATCAGTACCCATGTATTCAATTATCATCGCTATGCAAATGATTCTCAGTTCTATTTATTGAGCCCTGAATCCTCTCCTCATTTTTAGTCTCACATCTCTAACTGCCTATTAGACCTCACCAACTGAATATCTCCTAAACATCTTAAACTCAACATGTCCAAAATGGAATGAATTCTCTTTCTCCAAAAACCCTCACCTTTTCTTAACTTCCCTATTACTGTGGATGACACCCCTATTCTAGCACAAAACCAGGCTTATAATCAAGGTGTCACCCTTATATCCTCATATTCCTTCACTCTACATATCTAATCTGTTTTGTCAATTTCACCTTCTTAAGATCTCTCATAGATATGCCCTTCTTTGGAAATCACAGAATTACCACTGGTCCTTATTACTTCATGCCTGAGCTTGCTGGTGGGTCTTTCTGCCTCAAGGCTCTTCCCTCCCCAATCCATCCTCCAACTATCAAAATGATCTTCCAAAAGTGAAGATCTGATTCTATCACACACCCTGCTCAATTCAATGTCTTCCTCATACCTCCAAGATAAATATACAAATATAAAATTCTCTATTTGGCTTTTCAATCCTTTCATAACCTGGCCCTCTCCAACTTTTCCAGTCTTCTTACACTTTATCAAGTACTCTATGATCCAATGACCTTGCTCTCCTTGATAGCCTTAGCACATTTTGCTTCATTTTCCCACTTTGGGCCTTTTCATTGGCTATCCCCTTACCTGGATTGCTGCCCCTTTTCATGTTCACCTCTTGCCTAGCCTTGATTCTTTCAAGTCTCAGCTAAAATCCTTTCCGCAAAAAGTTCTTGATTATTAATGCTAGCGCCTCCTCTTTAAAAATATCTTTATCTTATATAGCTCTTGTTTTCATTGGAATGTGAACATTCCTTGAGGGACTGTTTTTGCCTTTCTTTGTATCCCCAACACTTAGCAAAGTGCCAGGCACCTAGTAGGCAATTAATAAAATGCTAGTTGACTAAGATAATTAGTCTTTTGTTTTGTTTTGTTTTGAAAACTATTTTTTCTCTGCTCCCAAGTCAATAGTATCATCATTACCATTTTATTAAGGAATTACCGATTTATTAAGGAATTTAAAGATCACTAAAGCAGTAATACTGGGTCATTTCAGCTAGTTGAAAACCCACTTCTTATAATACTGTATTCCTTGGGTATTTAGTATTACATTGTTTCAATAGTTATACAAAAGTATACAAAGCTACCTTAACAGTTTCAAAGCTCAAGGCTGACTTTTTATTTTAAGATAACTTGAAACAGTAATGCAAGCAAGCATTACAAAGAAAGGAAACTGTAAAAGGGGATTTCCATATGATGGTTATATTGGCCCCTACCATATAGGATGATAAAATTTAAAAAAAAAAAGACATGGTTCTGTTATTTGTTCTTAGAAATGATGTAGTTCTGTCCTTTTATTTCGTGGATAAGGAAAACTGAGGCCCTGAGAGGCCAAATGATGCATCTAAAATGACCCAGGGAGTTAGGTAGCAGAGCCTGCATTAGAATCCCAGGTCCAGTGATTCCAGATTTCACATTCTTTCTACTACCACCTCACCAAGATGTTGGGAAGTTCCTTTGTGCAATGCTTTAATGCTGTGCACAGTTGTTATTGATTATGAATACAGTTATACTTTTTCACTGTGTCTTTATTCAATTGTCTGTGCCCTCCCCACCACTGGAATAAAAGCACTGAGAAAGTGTGAGTATTCGTCCTTCATTGCCAAAGAAGACCATGCCATCAGAGAAATGATGACATGACTTGCACTTGACTTTGTTTTGAGTGAGGGAGGGCTGTGCAGGTCACCAGCCTCACTTCCCCTCCAGAGCCATCTGAATCCAGTGACCAGATATTCATCTGGATGACTGGAGATGACCCAGGATGAGGCAGTTGGGGTTGTGACTTGCCCAAGGTCACACAGCTAGTGAGTGTCAAGTGTCTGAGGTGAGATTTGAACTCAGGTCCTCCTGACTCCTGCATGGTGATCTATCCACTGCACCATCTAGCTGCCCCAATATTACAAACAAATGAGGGGAGCAAGGAATAGTGTATTTGTCAAAATAATGTTCTCTGTCTCTTCTTTGGTCACTGAGATAGTAGTCACTAGATGATCTTCAAGTTCTTTTGTACCTAGTATTTTGCATGATACTCAGAGTGGGCTCTCAACAAAATATTTTTTGTGTGTAAGGTCTCTTAGAATTCTAAGTAGAGATGCTTCCTCCCTTCTCTCCCTCCCTCCTCCATAGTAAGTGAGACAGGTAAACAATATGCAACTACCCAGGGCTTTAATTTCTAGATACTTCCTAATCGTCTGAGCTATTGATTACATCAACTGCATCTACAGGCACTTAATAAATGTTTATTGACTGATTGAAACTAGACTGGAAATGGGTAAATGCTTCCCTTTTTAAAGAAAAATTATTCTAGAAACTTCAGTAAAGATTATAAACTAGAAATATAAGTAAACTTGTCGTTGATCTAAGGAAAATAATAATATATTATTTATGAGCATTTTGAAAAGGTTGTGGTAAAAACTAAAATTCAGCAATGAATTCACTAAAACCAAGTTATTTAAGACTAATTTCATGATTTTTCTTTTGATAGTGTTAGTGATATATCCACTACTCCTCCAAATTGTACTAGTATGGAAAGGAAGGTGACTTTGTGGATCTGCATTCTTCAAGCTCTCTTTGTGGTATTTTCATGTTAATCCCTCCCTGGCAGCTTCATTGTCTTTGCCAGTTTGTTCATTTGCATACTCTAGGCCTTCTCTTTTCTGCAACTCAAATTCTACACCCAGAGCTAATCCTCCCTTAATCCATACTTGACTCTCTTCTCTGCTGCCAGGGTTTATACTTACTGGAGCTGTCTCCATCGGCTCAACTATCTTCTCTTTATGCTCGATAATATTCTTCTTAATGGGTAAGTAGTTCTGCTGCCATGGCCAATGGGGGATGGGGAGAGAAGTCCCCTCTCCCCTGCTGCCATCTGAGAGAGGAACAGTCTTTATGCAAGGCTGTTTCTGTCCTCAAATGACTCCCAGAGCTAACAAGCTTGCTTTCTAAAAGTGGCCAAGAATATGACCAATCTTCAACCAGTGTCAAACTCCTCATCTAATTCCACTGGAGAGACTTCTCATTTTGTAAAGAGATAACTGGTCATAGAAAAGCCTTTGTATTTTAACAGGTTAACAAATTAACAATTGATCTCTTTGATCACTTGCCCTCCTTTTTTATTTCAACAAATGAGAAGGGGGGAGGGGCAATGAAAATCAATCAATTTGGAACCAGCTCTCCTGGTCCCATAATCTAAATGCTATTAAGTGAACTATCTTGATTTTAGTTTTATTAATGACATAAAAGAAGAAATAGAAGTCTTACCAAACCTATGAGTGTCACCAAGTTGGTAGACATAGCTAATGATGGACATTCCAAATGACTGACAGACTGGAATGCAAGACTTAAAACAAGGTGATAAAGTTCAATGCAAATTTATACTTTTATAAGTAATCGATGATCATTGATAGATGATAAATGTAAATTTATAGATCAATGTAAATTTATACTTTGAGACTCAAAAACTAAATTGAATAAGTACAGAAGAGGAAGGCCTCAAATGACAAAAAATTCGTAGGCTCATAGATTGAGAGATGGAATGGACCTTCTAGGTAACCTAATCCAACTCCTTCAATTTACATTTGAGGAAACTGAGACCCAGAAAGGCTAAGTGACTTGCCCAAGGTCACAGAGATAGTAGGGGAAGACCCATGATTTGAATCAAGGTCCTTCTAATTCTAATACTGTTTCTACTACATCACAAGGCTGTATTTAGCAGCATAGAATTAAAAGACTTAAAAAAACACCAAAACCTGGAGCCAGGAGACAAATTCAAATCTCAGCTTCCAGTTTAATAGCTGTGGTCATCATTTAATGCCTGAGACTCACCTGAACAATATAGCTAATAATTATACAAGCTACCTCATAGGGTTATTACTTTAAACATCTGTATAAATGTAGTTATTCACATTAGCTACAAATGGATGGCATGTAAACACAGCTTGGCTCTTGTGGTTACTCAACGGTTTTTCTGCTCTTCCTTATTGACTCCCTATCTCATTCTCTACAGGGACTATTCTAATTTTTTTCTCCTTGTCACCCTGAATTCTGCTCCTAACATACTTGCAGCAGATGAAAGCCTACTTCATTAGAACAATATGGAAAAAGGCAAAATAATTTTTAAAATAGTAGTAATGACAACTGATCTTTCTATAATGTTTTATATACATTATTCACGGTGCCTCCCTCCATTCCTCAAAACATCTCTACATATTCACTCACATACTCCTCTCGGAATATTATTCTCTCTCACAGAATAAGAGGTTTCCCTGCTTCTTATTAAAATGAATCCCTGTACCAGCACCCTTAATCACATTCCTTCTAGCCTCTTTAAGGACCTGAGGCCAGCAATTATTACTTTTCTCATATAACTTCTATCACTCCCTTTCTTATGTTGTTGTTGCTTTTAATCTGCCTATAAGAGTGTTTAGGTCTCCTAGTCCTAAAAAACAAACAAAAATCCTTCACATTTCAACTCTATTTGCTACTAACCACCCCCCTCCCCTTTCCCGAGCATCCTATACAATGCCTAAGTCAGTAGGAAATGTGATCAACGAGCCTAATGATTCACCCAGAAGGAATCCTCTACTCCCCTACCACCCACTCTTTCCTCAGCCTCTTACAATTTGGTTTCTTTACTCACTAGCACTCACTCTACCTCCTATATTCCATTATAACTGCAGTATTATTAATCAGGAAATTCAATATCTTTTTTTGCAGTCCTCATTCTCTATGTAATGTTCGACACTGCTGAGCAACCCCATTACCAACACTACCATTCCCACCCCTCACCCCTATCTCCTTCATGCACACACTTGCATAAGGATATTGTTTCCTCCCTTGGCTTCCTAGGTAAGGAAACATCACCTTCTCCTTTGCTGGATCCTTAATCACTTGGCACTTCACTATCAATCCAAATTCAACATACTAAATCCTACCTTTCCCCTTAAACTTGATCATCCTAATTTCATTATTTCTATCATTGGCACAATTTGGAATCGAAATACCAGAATTTCATGCTTGGAAGGGACTTCATTGGCTGTCTACTCCAAATAATTCCTGAAAAAGAATTCCCTCTATAACATACATAAGTAATCATCTAACCTCTGCTAGAAGACCACTGAGGGAGGGGAAACTACTACCTCCAAAAGCAACCAATTCCACTTTGGGATAGCTCTAATTGCTAGGAAACTGGCAAAACAAGCCTAAACTTAGGTCTTTGTGACTGTCACCATTACTCTCAGTTCTTTCTGCTTTTTGAAACAACTTGGTATTATCTATAACAATTCTCTCCCCTCTACCTTTCATACTCAATCTGCGACCAATTCCTGTCAATTCTCTCTGTCGTATCTCTTGCATTAGAATCCTCTCACTTCTCACTAGCTTCATACATACCCTAACACCCAGAGAGGCTATTTCAACAACCTCCTAACAGGTCTTCCCACCTCATAGTCTCTCGGCTTCAATCCGTCTTCAATCCAGCATCAATACTGTTGCTAATAAAAAGGGGACAATAACATCTACCTTGAATGGCTATTGTGAGCATCCAATAAGATAATACATGTGTAGTGTTTGGTAAACTTTAAAACTTTACATAAAATTTAGCTATTATTATTCTCTATATTCTGTACTCCATCAAAACTGAATAGTTCAGGTCATATATGGGAACTTAGGTAAAAGGTAGCACCTCTGACAACAATAATGAAGTTAAGCTTAGAACCTTTCAGTTTCCCACCTCCTTACCTTTGCTCATGCTGTTGCTTATGCTTGGAATCTCTCTTTCCTATCTCCCACTCCACTTTGCCTCATAAACTCTTAATCATCCAATAGAGTTCAACTCAACAGCCATTTCCTTCAGTAGGCTCCTTAGATATTCTTTATCATTAATGACCTCCTTCCTCCCTTAAACTAACTATAGTTCTCTGTTTTGCAAATTTCACATCAATTAATTAACGTATGGTTATGTACTACAGTTACCTATGTTTGTTTCTCTTGCTTCTGCTATCCTCCTATTATATTCCACCATGATTTCTTGCTATAGCAATGAAAGCTGGATGATAATAGTGTTAAGTAAATTTGGATACAGGTTAAGGACCTGTATCTTATCTAAACTTTGTAACTACTCAAGTACTACTTCTCCTTACTCTAAAGTATTAGTGCCTGCTATTTGCCACAGTAGGCACTAAAATGTCAGAAGGTCAGAAAAATTTTTGGTGAAAAAGTATTTTGTGCCACCATTCAGCAACAGAATTGACTTCCTTATAAGTAATGAAATCCCCATCACTGGAAGTGCTCAGAAAAACACTAGATGCTTACCTACAAGGGACTTTGTATCAGGGATTCCTATACTGAATGAGACTTTGGACTACATGGGACCAGTGCAGGCCCAAAACTATGCATGATTTTTCAACCTTTACATTGCAAAAATTCCCTACTAGCCTTCACCTGCCTGCATTCTATTATAGGTGCTGGTAACCACCAGTGTGGACCACTCCCCAACAAATTATGCAAGATAGAAAGTGTAAGATATTTTTTTTATCAGGTTCATCTGTAGAACACACCACAAATTAATTCAGGGGAGGTTGCCAAGCACACAGTATGTACTTTATATGACTCTGTTGTTGATGATGATGAGTCAACCACAATTAAGAAAGAAAACTTATTTTTCAAATTCTCAACAGGTACTTTTAAAGATGCTAGTAGCAATCAAAACTATCCTGATCAAATGAGATATTTGTAAATATCTGTGGATAGCACACAGTAGTTGCTTAATAAATGTTTATTCCCTTCTTTTCCCTCCTTAACAGCATGTCATAATTTTAGAACTAGATGAAATAATCTATTCCAACTCTGTCATTTTATAGGTGAGCTAACTGGAGCTCAGAGAGGTTTAGTAGCTTATTCAAGGTCACATATGCAAATTACAAATCCAGGGCTTCACACCTATATCCTCTGATTCTAAATCCAGTGTTCTTTCTGCTAGACCACACTGCCAGCTTTGACCAAGACTGCAGTGGCAGAACAAATAACACCTAGACCTTTAAATCAGTGGTATAACTTGTAATTCTGGGGTCTCCAATAAAACTTTGCATTTATGAATGCATATAAAAATCAGCAATGGAGAGGACTTTTATGGACTTCTCTTTTTATGGACTTCCCCATAATTCTGAGGTTGTTTGGACATTATCTATACTTCATATCCATCTAACAATAGTATCCAAGTACTAAGCAACTCATGTGAACACTTACATCATTTCCTTTTTTTTCTAACGACCTCTAATAGATGAGGAAAATGCTATAAGTAGTTATATTTAGAATCCAGCAATGCATTTGACAAAAGTCTCTCATGATTTCTTAATGGAAAATGTGGTGATGAGAGGTAGGTGATAAGTGGTTGTTTTTGTTCAGTCATTTCAGTCATGCCTGATTCTTTGTGACCCCATTTTGGGTGTTTCTTGGCAAAGATCCTGGAGTGGCTTGTCATTTCCTTCTCCAGCCCATCTGACAGATGAGGAAATTGAAGCAAACAGGGTTAAGTGACTTTCCCAGGATCACACAACTATTAAGTCTCTGAGACTGGATTTGAACTTGGGTCCTCCTGATTTTAGGTCTAGTACTCTATCCACTCTAGCTCCCTCCTTTTTATCTTCTTTTGGATATTGTTCCCTACTTGTCCTTTCTCTATATTACTAAGTAATATCCCATAAGATTCCAACAGATTGGAAGAGTAGGCTGAAGCCATAAGAGGATATTTACTTACATTAGTACAGATTTAAAGTCTCATGAACTCATTAGTGTGGACTCTCCTTCCATTCAAACAGTTCATGATAATTTCTTGTGAGGTCTTTTACCATGTCTATCTGTAAATACGCCATAGTGGATTCACCCAGCATCCTGGAGGCCTTTCTCTGATTTTTGAAAGTGCTTCATACAGCACAACTCTGCCAGTCCATTTGTTATCCCTCAGTCTCACTACTTGATTGTATACTTTCTTCACATATACCTTCTTTGCTAGGTATACACGGTCTAGTTGATGTTTGCAGAACTCACTTCTCACACACAAGGGGTAGTAGGCTCAAAAACCTCTGGTTTTGTGGGCTTCTCTGATACCCATAAGGCTCAAAAATGATATTCCTGTTCCTCAGACTGGCTCACCTTCCATGTCCCTTTTCTGAAAGCTTCCCTCTCAGAAACTTCTAGCCTCACACTATATTTAATGAAGTCTTCCTGGAGAGTCTGGTTAGGCTGTGTCCCTGTAGTCTTTTTGCTTGTGACATCAGAAATAGGCAACCAATGGACATGTCTGAGTGAGAAACTGCCCCTCCCCTTATAAAACATTCATGGCCTTCAGCCATATCTTCAAGTGTTAATCTTCAAGTTGTCTCAGATTCTTTCCAACTATAAAATTCTCTTATCCTATGATTCCTGTTTGAAAAATTCAATGCCTTCTGTTCCTACCCATAAAAGAAAAAAAATCTGATCTGAGATCTAAGAGGTCCCATCCAATACAGACTCACGGAGAAGATTCAGTAGACTACTCCTTAATGGCATATTATCATGACACAATGAAAAGTGTTTTAGTGGAAAGTGTGTTGGACTTAGAGTAAGAAAAACCTAGGTTCAAATTCCTTCTGATATTTATTCCATGGGGAAAGATAGAGCCTTTCAGAACTTCAGTTTGCTGACCTATGAAATAGGGGAAATGATACTACTGTTGAGAGGCTCCAACAAGATAACATGTGTAAAGCACTTTTCAAACTTTAAATTGAGCCCTATATAAATGTCAGTTATTGTCATTAATCCAGGAAGACCTAGATTCAAGTACTACCTTGGATACATAATGACTCTGTGAATGTGGGCAAATCACTGAATGTCTCAAGACTCTAAGCTGCTAACCACTGCCCCCAAACCCATTGTTTTGAGACTCTCTCCTTACTCATGGAGTTAAAGGCCCATCCTATGAATGAGGCAGAGCAGAGTTGTAGAGAGGCAAGAGCTTTAGTTCTTAGTTAGTCTCCTTTTGGGGGACTCGTTGGAGCCAGTCCCTCCTTTGGGACTGATCGATCTTCAAGTTTTCTTTGAGTGTGGAGTTGGTTTCAGCTTTTACAAAGAAGATGGAAGAGGCCAACTCTACTTCAAGTTGCTGAAGGAAATTATTCTGGGATGACGTGAGGAGCAGGCAGTCTCTATCATGTCCCTATTCTCAGTTTGTTACTCTAGAGACTTTGGGGAGTTTCCCCTTGGGGGAGATCCAGAACCCTCTCTCTTACTTGAGTTGAATTATCTCCCTCCCAAAGAGAAAGCTCCTTCACTCTGTTATCTGGTATATATTCTCCTATGTATTTGTGGTTATTGCTCAGTCATTTCAGTCCTGTCCATTAAATTTCATCCCTCTTCCTGACCCCATTTGGGGTTTTCTTGGCAAAAATACTAGAGTGGTTTGTCATTTCCTTCTCCAGCTTATTTTTACAGATGAGGAAACCTAGGCAAACAAGGTTAAGTGATTTGTCCAGAGTCACACAGCTGGTAAGTGTCCAAGGCCAGATTTGAACTCAAAAAGATGAGTCTTCCTGACTCCAGTTCCAGTGCTGTATCTACTGTGCCACCCAGTTGCCCCTTCTCCTATGTATTCCTTCTCCAATTTCTGTTTTGCTGTAATTTGAATAAATGATTACTTTTCCTATTCTCTATATGTTCATTGTGGAACTGGCATTAGGTGGAGAAGGGGTCAAGCTTTGGATATAGAGCTTGTTGTCACCCTTCCTCTCAAAATGACAAAGTGTTCAAAAGTTAAATAGAATCTGATCATGTTCCTCAAATGAACAGTATTTAAGGGAGCAGATAGATATGCTTCCATCCTAGTACCCCCTTTCTCTGAGGAGAGCAAAGTGGTGGCCTCTAGTCTCAACTTTCTTCTTCCCCTCCTGGAGGGAATAATAGTATCCCCAGGAGAAGGGGAAGGAAAGAAGAGGTTGAAGATGTCTATTCTATAAAATCACTGAGGCAGAGGAGGAGGGGTAAATCCTCAGACACATTAACATCATCTGAGCAGCAGAAAGACGAGCCAACAAAACCATTCAGTGGAAATGGTGTTGATGCTGAGTAGAGCAATGTTGAAATGATGGTGAGTATGTGACTCTGAAGGCTGGTGATGGATCATGAAAACTGGGCAAATGCCAGTCTTTTATTTTCAACCATCTTTTGCTGCAGACCTGTGTTTCACAAGAATTTTCTTCTTTGTTATCTCTCTGCAGAAGAGGAGAGGATGAGAATTAAATAATCAGTTGGATGTTGGTCAGTGACACAGTCTTCTTAAAGTGGAACAAATACAGTATAATAGAATTTCATTTTAGAACTGGTGTGGGAAAGGGAAAATATGGTTAAATTCAATCCAGTACTGATTTATTAAGCACTTAGTTCACATTTAGCTTAACACTGTGTTAACACTTAACACAGCTTAACACTAAGATAACTTTTGTCTCATGGACTTTTTGTATTATAATGAGAGATGAGTCCCGTTGAACAAAGGACCTAAAGCAACATTCTTTGAAGTTTTCAATTATAGACAATCCTTTTTAAAAATGAGGCAATCTAGAAAAGTTTTGGTTTGCTATTTGTAAGGGGCAGGATTAATCAGGTGAGATCAACTTGATGAGATTACAAACTTGAACTTTTGTATGGAAGCATCCAAGGGATGCCTTCTTTTGTAGGGTAGTGTACATGCTGGTGGTTTGCTGAAAGGCTATGGGTAACTCCTCTGACTAACACCAATAACTGTGGCCCTTTCCAAGATGATTTAGCAACTGACATTCAATGACAAATGACATGACTTGCTCTTGGCTTTGTTTTGGGTGAGTGAGGGCTATGCAAGGTCATCAGCCTCACTTCTCCTCCAAAGTCATCTTTCATGAAGGAATCACAACTCTACTTGTGGTCTATATAAAGTAAATTGAGGATCACTCTTTTGTTCAGGACTACTCTTTTCCTTTCCCCTTGTACCTTCTTCTGGATTGCAGGAGGAGCAGTTGGTGGTAATGAGGTGACCTTAATAGGAGTTCCTGGGCCTCAAGTTCCTGGCTGCCTTTTGCTAAAACTTCCTTGTTTAAACATAGTTCAGAGTCTAGATTGTTGAGAACAGACTTCCCCTTCCTAAGAAATAGCAACAATCAGGGGATTGATAGAGTTCTTTTTGAAATTAAGCCATCAACAAGAATTTATTAAACACTTTCTATGCACCAGATATTGTGCTAAGCAGTAGGGATACAAGGAAAAGGCAAATAATTCCTCCCTTCAAAAACTTGAAGATTTTAATTGAGGAGATAACATATACATGTGTATACATAAATACACACACACACATATATATATATACACATACACATACCACATACACACATCATACATATATAATACATATGTCATATATGTGTGTTTATACCTATATATAATTCATAGATGATACTTATGGAATGTATAGGTGGTAAACTGGTGAGGGGGTGGTCTATAGCAGCTGGAGGGGACAGGAGGACACCCTGCAAAAGGTGACCTTTGATATGAGTTATGTAGTAATCCAGGGATTCTAATACATAGAGGTAAGGAGGAAGGGAATCCTATACATAGGGAACAGCCAGTGTAAAACACTGATATGGTAGTAGATGGAGATTCATTTGTGAGGAACAGCAAATAGGCCAATATGGCTAGATCAGAGAGTGCTTGCATGAGAATAAAGTACAAGTGTGGAAAGGTAGGAAGGGGTCAAGTTGTAAGGAAATTTAAATGCCAGAAATGGAGTTTTTGGTTGATTATACAGGTAATAAAGAATGGGACCATAATATTAGTAAAATTGTTTTGGAAACTGAGTACAGGAGAGATTATAGTGAGTGAAAATGAAGCAGGGAGACCTGTTAAAGAAGGTTTTTGCAGTAGTCTAGGTCCTAGACTATATATGATTCCCAAAGTGGGTGATACAGCCCCTTGTGGGTGCTAGAACAATCCAGAAGGGCAGTAGTAGCCTTGGGTGCAATTTGGAGCCATTGAATAAAAATAAGGCGGCAGTGGAAGCATAAGACAAGAGGAGAAAAAAGTTTGATAAACCATTCATACATGTTTCATCTGTTGTGTAATAGAGTTAAAGACATAGTAATTACATTATTTTCCAAATAAACACACAAAATGGGTCAGCAAACAAGTCAGCTGACAGATCTTAAGAAGCACGTGTTGGCAGGTGAGCATGTCTCACATTGTTAGAAAGTCCAGCATGCAAAGATGGTGGAGTAGGATGGACCTACTGTAGCCCTCCCCCCATGGCCCATAAAATACCTGTAAAAAATGACTAAATAAATTCTAGAGCAGTAGAAGACACAAAACAACAGAGTGAAAGAGATTTCTAGCCCCAGACAGCTGGGAAGGCCAACAGGAAAGGTCTATCACACAAGATTCAGAGTGGAGTGCAGCCCAGTGTTGGCCACAAAGCATGGCATGGACAGGACTGGAGCAGGCTTCAGGGCACAGAATGACCAATAGCAGCTGCGGTTCCCAGATTTCTCAACCCACAAACAACAAAGATAGCTTCAAAAGTCAGTAAGGAAGCTCTTTCACCTGGATGAGATGGGAGTGTCCTCTGAATCCAGCCCTAGTTCCAGAGCAGTGGCAGCCACTGCAGCAGCAGCATCCACTTTTGGAGCCCTTGACCTAAAGACCCTAGGGTAAGCAAGCCACTGATCTGGGTCTCAGTTCTGAGTGGCAGACCTGGGGTGAGGAAGACCACTGGCATAGTGGAGATGTTGGTGACTGTAGAGAGGGAATCCTACTCGCAGATCCAGGGCAGAAAAGAGTACTTGTGGTTGCTCACAGACCAGAGTGCAGGCCAAGAGAGGAGTAAACTCTCCCTTTATTGTGCCAGCTTGGAGGAACTGAGAACTTACAGGTCCATAGAGTATACCCTCCACTTGACAAAGGACTCAAAAGTCAAGTAGCTGGCTAAGAAATGTCCCAAAAAAAAGGAAAAAAAATAAGACCATAGAAGGTTATTTTCTTGGTGAGCAGGTATTTTCTTCCATCCTTTCAGATGAGGAAAAATAAAGCATACCATCAGAGGAAGACATAAAAGCCAAGGTTTCTACATCCAAAACCTCCACAAAAATATGCAATGGTCTCAGGTCATGGAAGAGCTCAAAAAGGATTTTGAAAATCAAGTGAGAGAGGTGGAGGAAAAATTGGGAAGAGAAATGAGAGCAATGCAAGCAAATCATTAAAAGCAAGTCAATAGCTTGCTAAAGGAGACTTAAAAAAATGCTGAAGAAATTAACACTTTTAAAAATAGACTAACTCAAATGGCAAAAGAGGCCCAAAAAGCCAATGAGGAGAAGAATGCTTTAAAGAGCAGAATTAATCAAATGGAAAAGGAGGTTCAAAAGCTTACTAAAGAAAATAATTCTTTAAAAATTAGAATGGAGCAGATAGAAGTTAATGACTTTATGAGAAACCAAGAAATTACAAAACAAAACCAAAAGAATGAAAAAATAGAAGACACTGTGAAATAGCTCATTAGAAAAACAACTGACCTGGAAAATAGATCCAGGAGACATAATTTAAAAATTATTGGTCTACCTGAAGACCATGATCAAAAAAAGAGGCTAGACAACATTTTCCAAGAAATTATCAAGGAAAACTGCCCTGATATTCTTGACCCAGAGGATAAAATAGAAATGGAAAGAATTCACCAATTATCTCCTGAAAGAGATCCCCCAAGAAAAACTCCTAGGAATATTGTAGTCAAATTTCAGAGTTTCCAGGCCAAAGAGAAAATATTACAAGCAGCCAGAAAGAAACAATTCAAGTATTGTGGAAATATGATCAGGATAACACAGTATTTAGCAGCTTCTACACCAAGGGATCAAAGGGCTTAGATATGATATTCCAGAGGTCAAAGGAGATAGGATTAAAACCAAAAATCACCTACCCAGAAAAAAATGATTATAATACTTCAGGTAGGATTAAATGAAATTTCAATGAAATAGAGGACTTCCAAGCATTCTTGTTGAAAAGACCACAGCTGAATAGAAAATTTAACTTTCAAATATAAGAATCAAGAGAAACATGAAAAGGTAAACAGGAATGAGAAGCCTTTAGGAATGCATTAAAGTTGAACTGTTTACATTCCTATATGGAAAGATGTTATTTGTAAATCATGAAACCTTTTTCAGTATTAGGGTAGTTAGAGAGAATATAGATATGTAGGTGTATATGGGTATGTATGTATGTGTATATTATATATGTGTAGGTATGCATATGTACATGGGTGTATGTGTATATATGTGTGTATGTGTATACACACACACAGAGGGCAGAGGGTGAGCTAAATGTGAAGAGAGAATACCCAAAAAAGTAAAATTTACTGTTGAATGGAATGTACTAGGAATAAGAGAAAGGGAGAGGTACAATGTAGCAAATCATCTCACATATAAGAGGGAAGAAAGCTTTTACAATGAAGGAGAAGATGGGGGGAGATGAAAGGAAATAATTGAGCCTTACCCTCATGGGATTTGGCTTAAGGAGGGAATAACACACACTCAATTGGATATGGAAATCTATTTTACCCTGCAGAAAAGCAAGGGGGGAAGAGGATAGGAGAGGAAGATAATAAAAGGGATAGCAAATTGGGGAAAGGGATAATCAGAAGCAAACACTATTATGGGAGGACAGGTCCAGGGAGAGAATGGAATAAATGAAGGGCAGGATAGGATAGAGGGAAACATGGTTAGTCTTTTCCAACATAACTATTATGGAAGTGCTTTGCATTGTTACACATGTATGACCTATATTGATTGATTGTTTTCTCAATGAGGGTGGGTAGGGAGGGAGGGAGAGAATATGAAAGGCAAAGCTTTAAGAATGCTAAAGATTATTTTAGCATGCAACTGGAAATTAAACTATACAGGCAATGGAGCATAGAAATCTATTTTGCCCTACAGGAAAATAGATGGGAAGGGGGATGGAAGAAAGGTGGGTAATAGAAGGGAGATCAAATTGGAGGAAGGCATGGATGGGGTGCATGTTGTCCTGGTAGGGATGGGGTGAAGAGATGGGGAGAAAATTTTGAATTCAAATTCTTGTGGAAGTGAATGTTAAGAACTGAAAAATAAATAAATTATATATATTTTTTTAAAAAGTCCAGCATGCATCATCAGGAATATGTCTGTGTAATGACTTGTTTATAATGTGATACTATATGGTTACATGATGCAATGTTGCATAAGCAAAATTTCAATGAATGAAAAAATCAACAAATTTACAATAAATTATTAAATTTAAGATGTATCTTTTTAAAAATAAATTTTATATTTTTTTGAAATTATGCAAATTTTAAAAAAACATTAAAGGGTTAAAGAAAGTAGATTTCCAAGGAGGCTCTGAGTAATTTTTTTAAAGGGGGCAGTAGGCCAAATAAGTTTGGGAAACTCTGGTCTAGGAGAAAACTGATGGCCTGAAGTAAGGCTGTGTCAGTGAAGGGGACATAGATAAGGGATATTGTGAAAGCAGAACTGACAAAATTTAACAACTGATTGACTATATAGGATGAATGAGAGTGTGGAGTCAATGATGACATTGAGATTGCAAACCTGCATGACTAAGAGGATGGTAGTGCCCTAGGTAGTAAGAGGGAAGTCAGCCAATCAGTTAATAAACATTTCTTGGGTCCCTGTTGTGTGCCAAACACTTTATTAAGAGCTAGAAATACAAAGAAAGGTAGAAACTAGACCCTGCTCTCAAGGAACTCAGAATCTAACAGGGGAGATAACACTCAAATAATTACGTATGAAAATACAGTATATAGGAGAAATTAGAAATGATCAACTGATGGAAGACATTAGAATTAAGAAGGATCAAAAAAAAGAAGGCGGAATTTTAGTTGGGATTGAAGGAAGTCAGGGAGGCGAGGATATAGGAATGAGGAAGGAGCACGTTACAGACATGGGAGAGAGTCAGTGTACATGACCAAAAGTTCATAAAAGAAAAGAGTTGGGAGGGGTATAGGGAGGAGGGGGGAAGTTAAAGAGTTCTGTTCTAGATAAATTTGAGATGTCTATATGACATCCTATTCAAATTGTTTAATAGGCCAGTTGGTGATGTGGGGCTGTAGTTCAAGAGAGATTCTTGGACTTGATTGATAAATCTAGAAATTATAAGCATATTGAACTCATAAGAGCTGGTGAGATCCCAAATAAGATAGTATAAAGCAGTGGTATCAAATTCAAATAAAAATGTAGGCTGAATATTGACCTAGTTTTAAAATGTAATATTATCTGTTTTATTGTATTTTGATTCATTTTGTCAAATATTTCCCAATTATATTTTAATTTGGTTTGGGCTTACTCATGAGTGTTGCAGGCAATGCATGGGACACATCTGGTTTAGAAAGCAAATAAGTACATAGATGAGTACTTGTACATAGCCTGAGAGATGAGATTCCAAGAATGTACTTTTACATGGGAAAACTGGGAGAAACCAGATGGCTAATCAAAAGTTTAAAAATTCAGACATCCATCTCCTAAAGGGAGATGTCTTTAATATTGGATTTCCTATAGATATAAGAGGATCACCAACTGGAGAATCCAATATCTCCACCTCTGAACAGAATTGAATATGGTTTTCAAGTTAAAGAGAAAGTCATACCAAAATATCACATTAATTGCATGCTATATATGGATGACATCAAGTACCACTGAAAAGCAGAGTCAACAGCTACTTCATCTCACGGAAACTTTCTCCAATAATATCAAAGCATTATTTGGATTCCTCTTCACAGCTGGAAAACTGGAGCCATACCATGGGCAAAGGAGGGCTGAAGACCAGGGCTTACCACTCTTCCCCACCATTTCAGTGAGCTGTTCAAACTTGGGAGGTCCAAAGGGAAGGGAATTACATTTACTTTGCAGGATTCTAAATAGGCTATTTGAGTGCCTTATATTTTTCTGTAACTGTTCATTGGGCTCCTATGAATCATCTACATCTTATGCATTTTCTATTGTGGAGAAATAAAAGCTGCTTCATTTCTGATATACATTAATTACCTGCAGTGAGTTGCAGGAGTTAGGGACATTGTTACTCACATTTGGAGAAACATACACACAAGATATACTATGAACATAGTTTAAAATATTCTTGAAGTTCTGAGCAATGAACAAGAGAGAGAAAAATGACTTACGTGTCAGTCCCCAGAATCACATCTGGTCCATGTGAATCAAGGGCACTGGAAGGATCTTGGGTCTGAGGTTATACCTTTTATATTTTTTATTCATCTTTTAAAGACCTTTGTAAACTTTTGCAAGGACAAATTTACAAATTCGAATAAACCATGCTTTTTCATAAAATCAAAGCAATTAGCCTTGTTCTTTTCTTTTATGTGCCCTCAGAATGTAACTTTATCATATATCAGAGCACAAAACACAACTTCCAGCACATAGGCATCTTACAAAGCACTAAAGTATTTTATGTCCACATGGGAAAAAAAACTGTTTTCTGTTCTAAACATGCTATCAATATAATACTGCCATGACCAAATGATGTAAAACGGGATATAATGCAAGGAGACAGCTTAAGCCTGCAATGGTGCTGCCATCCCTCAAATTCATGATCTCCACTTCTGAACAGAATTGAGAATGGCTTTCAAGTCAAAGAGGAAATCATACCAAAATATCACAATAATCATTTGCTACATGTGGACAACATCCACTGAAGGTCACATTAAACAACTGCTTCATCTAACAGAAAATTTCTCCAATGATATCAAAATGTTATTTAATCTCCATAAATATAAAATTCTCAATGGTCACCCAGAAAGGATAGAGGCAGAAGGTTTTGAGCTTAAATTCTGAGGTTAGACTGAAAGAATAGATGAAGATGATAAAATGTCTTGGTCAGCTTCAGACAAAAGACACATACATCCCAGAAGCTAGCAAGAACCAAATTGAAGCTGTATTTGTTAAGAGATTAACTATTCCCCAAGGTTCAAGCACAATAGAAAGAATATATGTAAAGCAATTTACACCTGCCCAATATCAGAAATGATTGTATTCTTTTAGCATGGTAAAATGAAAAACAAGGGAGAAAATTCCTTACAGTGTTAATGAAACACAGAACTCATCATCCCACAGCAACCAAGGAAAGATAAACATGCTTTTCCTTGCCAAAAAAGATCATCATTGATAGATGTTCTCAGGTCAAACAACCAATAGGTAAAAAAATTTCTAGAAGTACCTTTGCAACAACAGACCTCACTTCACAAAGACATAGTAAAGCTTGACAATAGACATATGCCATGGGATTTGTTGAATGCAAACAAACATGCTTCATCTCTGGATGGAGTCTGTGAAACAGCTGAAATCCAGGAGTAGAAACCAAGAACATTTCATGGTCAATATTTACATGAACTCAAAGAATAATAGATTGACAAAGCTGTAATGAACAAACAGCTTAATTGTTCAAATTTGTTTTTGGAAATGGAAGGATTTAATTCAAGATCATTGCTGCCAGAGATTACAAAAAGATCCTGGATTTATCATTTAATGAAGACTGTATAATGAAGTGGCAGAAATTGTGTAACTAGTACTAGTGGTTGCAAGATTTTAGCATCTACTGAATACCTAGAGAGTTACACCCAGTTGACTAGAATTACGTACCAGAAACTCACTATTCTTTCAAAACTTTGCTGTCCAGTCATGTCTGATTCTTCATGACCCCGTTTTCTTGGCAAAGATACTGAAGTGATTCACCATTTCCTCCTCCAGCTCATTTTACAGATGAGGAGACTGAGACAACAGGCTTAGGTGACTTGCCCAGGGTCACACAGCTAGTGTCTGAGGCTGGATTTGAACTCATGAAGATGAGTCTTTCTGACTTCAGGCCTAGCACTTTATTCACTGTGCCACCTAGCTGCCCTTTCTAAACTAATTAATCCCCATATTACAAATATAAATCCTCAAAATATTCTGGAGAATTCAACAAAATAAACCGGGATGGAATTGAAACATCATTAGAGACAGAACAGCTATTTACAATTACCTTGCATGTAGCACTGATACATAAAAATCTAATGACATTTTATTATGTAAGCAAATATTATATAATTATTATTATTATAAAATTACATTATGTAATTATATAATAGTTAGATATGGAATGAAAGTTCACAATGGAAAAGGAGATGCAGAAATGATAGAGGTCCCCTCTACGAAGTTGAAAAAATCATCCTATTAAGCTCACAGTGACTGGAGGCACCTAAAGGTTACTCTCAATCAAGGCAGGTGGTCTAGGTTGTCCTCTTTTGTGAATCCTTATTTGCATGTAAACTACCAGAATGATGGTCACCCTCCCCTCAGTTATTACTACCTGAAATAAGGGTAGGGAACAGGGAACTATAACTGGGTGGTATATTAAAAAAGGTGGAGAGAGTGGAGATTGTCACATAAGCACTTGCAAAGAACCCAAAAGGGTCCCATGTGGTACACACTATAATACACCTCCCTGTCCCAGGTCAGAGCTATCTTACACATTTATTCTACATGTGGGCATTTTGACTCATTTTATATTATTTCATCCCTGTTTAAAATCACACCTGCTTATCAACTTCAGCTGATATAGGAACACTATTGCAAATTGCCTGCAGTATGTTTGTAACCTCAATTACCTTTGTCTCGTTGCCATGCAGTGGAAGAATTTGTCTTTTACTTTGTACCTAGACCCATGCAGTTTGTCATTACTTTCTCCACCTAATTTTACAGATGAAGAAACTGAGGCAAACTGGGTTAAGTGACTTGCCCAGGGTCACATAGCTAGTCTGAGGTCACATTTGAATTCAGGCAGATGAGTCTTTCTGACTTCAGGTCTAGTACTTTCACCACTGTATCACCTAGCTGCCCCACCTACAATCATGCATTTCCTGCAAACCTCAATCCATGCTGCTAATATTAACCATGTAACTAAGATTAGTGGTTGCTAGTTTGTTTATATAAAGAATTACATAAATGATAGAAAAGGAAGATCAGAGAGCAAAAGAGGGAGGAACAGTTTCTGTATTTATTTTATCAGCTCTGAGTCTGGCAAACAGTAGCAGAAACTGACTTTGCCTGCTTTAGATTCCTAGTTCCACCCTGCACCATCCCCAAAGGGAGGAAGACTAGGCTAGGCAATTCAAAAGAGTTACTACTCGGTTAATGGGAATAGCTCACTTCTCAGACTCTCAGGGTCACAGGTGATGGAAATTGTGGAGGCGGGGACCTTGGATAATCGCACCAAATGTGGTGGGGACCTTGGATAATCCCACCAAATATGGTCCATATCAGTGTAGCAAAAAAATTATCTACTGTCATAATAGCAACAATATGACCAAAGATTTTTTGTCTCTGTTGAAGGAGAAAGTTGGAGAATAAAATACCAGATACATCAATACCTATCCACATGGTATCACGATAGAGAACTCTAACTTTCAATGTGGCTCCATTCCTTCAAGGGTCTTTCTCCTAGAAATCTTCACAAAGCAAACTCAAAACTCCCAATT
Source organism: Bettongia penicillata ogilbyi (assembly GCA_023548195.1). Lineage (NCBI taxonomy): Eukaryota > Metazoa > Chordata > Mammalia > Diprotodontia > Potoroidae > Bettongia > Bettongia penicillata. The sequence goes on from JAJHZJ010000629.1 coordinate 3,038,427, forward strand.
CCAAAAAATCATGAGTTGGTGGATTCTGGGGTGGTATAAGCTGATACATCTCATTTCCTTGACAACATAAGTTACAAATAGATGTCATTCTGGTTATCCAAAATCTCCAAAATACATGGAAGGAAAAGCTTTCAAAGTATACAGACCTAGCAAAAGAATTACTTTCAGAAACTTTCCAAATGTCTCCTTTAGTTAGCTATCTTTCATTCTTCAGTGATTTGAGAACTCATTGCTGTTCAGTCGTTTCAGTCACATATGACTCTTTGGGATCCCATTTGAGGTTTTCTTGGCAAAGATACTGGAGTGGTTTGTCATTTCCTTCTCCAGCTCATGTTACAGATGAGGAAGCTGAGGCAAACAGGGTTAAGTGACTTGCTCTGGGTCACACAGCTAGTAGTGTCTAAGACTGGATTTAAACTCAAAGGACACACAAACAAAAACAAAAACAAAAAAAACCTAGAATATTATAGGACAAAGTAAGACAAGTGCTTTCAAAAAAGATTCCAGGTCCTCTCCAAATAATTCTATTCAAGGTGTGTTGTTGGGATTACCACCACCCCCTCCCAATAGATTCCAGGCTAATTGATAGAGGTTATCAAGCTTTTAAAGTCTTTTATACCCAACTTTTCCTACCTTTCCAGTCTGTTTACATTTTATTCTCCTTCATGTATTCAGTGATCCAGTTCACATGTCAATCTACCTATTCTTCCTGACACACAAAACTTCATGTCTGAGATTACCTTCCAAATATCCTGAATGTGTCTTGAATGTACCTGGTTATTTACATAGTTCTCTTTGTATCTCTAGCATTTAGTACATTACCTGGTACACAGTAAACCTTTAAATGCTTGGTAAAAACTATATGGAATACATTGTTGCAACAAAAAAGACAAATACGAAGAACTCAAAAATGAGAAGACATTTAAAGTGGTACAGAGTGAAGAAAGCATATACAAAAATATATAGAGATGAATAAATTAATGTAAATCAAGACAACATAAGATGGCAACAAAACTCAAGTGTAATACAATGAATTGGTACTAGTTGAAGTAAATGCACACAGCCTTCCTTTCTTTTAGAAAAGGATAAATTAGAGAAGTATGTGGTTGTCTGATCAGTCAGAATCACTCTTCGAAATTGTTTTACTTTAATAGTTCTTGGGAAAATATACTTTGTTTTTGATTTGTAAGTTTGTTTATATTTATCTGCTCTGTTGAAACAAAATGTGTCAATAAAAATAGCCGTAGTAACTTCAACCAATACAACTATTAACTTCAACCTATATATAAAAGATTTTTTCTGAATCACCAACAACACACAAAATGGAAATCAAAACAACTCTAAGATTTCATCTCACACTCTACATATGGATAAAGAGAACAAAAAATAAGAACATTCAGAGTTGGAGGCATCATGGGAAGACAAGCATACTAACAATATAAGCTGGCAATTGTTCAAACAATAGGACCTCATCTAGAAAACAATTTGAAATAATGTTAAGAAAGAGATTAAAAGTTGTACACCCTTTTACCTGGAGATCCCATGCTAAGCATATACTGTAAGGATGTCAACAGTAGAAAGTTCCCAGGTACACTAAAATATTTATAGCCACATTTGGCATATGAGTGAAGAACTTGGGGGGAAAAGGAGACTTTTATTAAATGAAGAATGGCTAAATGAATTATATGAATGTGACAAGGGCAGCTAGGTAGTCCAGGGGATTGAACATCAGGCCTGGAATCAGGAAGATTCAACTTTATAAGTTCAAATCTGGCATCAGACACTTACTAGCTGAGTGACCTTGGGCAAGTCACTTAACCCTGTTTGCCTCAGTTTCCTCATTTGTAAGATGAGCTAGAGAAGGAAGTGGCAAACTACTTTAGTGTGTTTGCCAAGACAATCCTAAATGGGGTCAAAAAAGAGTCATGCAAAATGAATGTGATGGAATAATATGGTATTTTCAGAATCAATAAATATGTAGAATTCAGAGGAGCATGGGAAGACTTATATGAACTGATACAGAGTAAAGTAAACAGAACTATGAATACAAAATGCACAAGTGACTACAATAACAGAAATGAAAAGAACAGTAATAAATGAAACTAAAACTGAATGCTAGTAATTACAATGACCATGATTGGCATCGAAGAAAAGCTAGAAAAATGCACATCTGTCCTTTCCTTTTAGAAATTGGGGACTATAGTTGTGCAACACAAGATAAACTGTGGGGTATGGTTGATATTTTAGTTGGTTTTCAGAAATGCTTTTTCTCTATCTTTTTTATTCTTCATTTTAAGAAATGCCTCCCTGGGAGGGGAAGAGAGGATTGATACATTGGCAAATGAAAGTGATATAAGAACAAAATGCAAACTTTTTTAAAGCTCATAGCACAATTTTAAACATTAATATCATCTTCCAAAAGTAGGCATCAGTCTCACAAATCCTGTGTTTCATTACAACAGAATGTGTCTGTATTCCTCTGTAAGTCAAAAAGTGATTTCAGACTATCTTCTCATGCCAGAAAAAAATTGAAATTTTTTTATAACTCCCACATTAACTGAAAGAACATTCAATGCATGATTAATACAATTGTTGCAAATGTGTGGCTGATATTTTGCTAGTTATTCAACATCTTCCAACAGATTTGGTTTGAATCATTGAACTTAGTATTCAAGTTATCAGCTTGATACCAAGTCTGAGGCATCTAAACTAATAGCAAGTATGTTCTGTTAACTGGTTACTTGTCTCACCTGGCAGGACACCAAGTTCAAGGATTTTACCATTAGCTCCATGAAAATATTCATGAAGATAGGAACAACTTTTTTCTCTTCCTTCCTTCCTTCCTCCCTCCCTTCCTTCCTTCCTTCCTTCCTCCCTCCCTCCCTTCCTTCCTTCCTTCCTTCCTCCCTCCCTCCCTTCCTTCCCTCCTTCCTTCCTTCCTCCCTCCCTCCCTCCTTTCCTTCCTTCCTTCCTTCCTTCCTTTAAAAGTTAAAAGAAACAATCCTTATGGTTAAATATCATGTTTCATTGATTTTCTGTGGCAAAATCTTTTGAACCTCTGAAGCAAAAATACTTCTATTTTGTTTGCATTGATGAAAATTTAGTTTCAAATAAGACAGAAATTAGTTTTGAGTCATAATCTAAAGATCTGGAATTGGGATTGTCTTTGACAGTGTTATTGTTGATTACAGTTTCTTTTGCCAAAGCTACATTTTAACAACATAAATTTTCATAGGAAAAGTCTTCAACAAAACACTAGAAATTTCAGACCTAGTTAACTGAGATTCCTTTGTTGACTATGTAAAGTGTTATCAGCTTGAGCACCATAAATAGCATTTATCTCAATACAGCACTGGATATAAAATGTTGCTTGTAGATTGTTGCATTTCTTTTTTTTAAAGTCATTTCCTTGGTTTGCCTAATTCCCTGTACGAAAACTGCCGCAATTGAGGTAGATAACAATCAGTCTTTAACAAAGTCAGAAAGATTTGCCTGAGTTATAGAGAGGGTAAATAACTCACTGATGGCTATGTAGCTAGTAAGTGTCAGACATAAACCCTGAACTCTGATCTTCCTTATTCTCAAGCAGGCACACTATTCATTGTCCAATGCTGTATCTCTTCTTTAAAACACATAAGGACATAACAAATTAGGAGATCAATAAAGAAATTGTCTTCCTAATCTGTGGCTTATGAGTGGCTTATTAGTAGCTTATGAGTCCTGAGCAAGTCATTTAACTTCTGTTTGCCTTAATCCACCAGAGAAGGAAACAGCAAATCACTTCAGTGTCTTTAAGAAAATCCCAAGGACAGTATGATCTATGGGGTCACAAAGAGTGAGACAGAACTGAACAGCAATAACCAAAGAGTTCATGAACAAACAAGGCTTAGAAATGATTTGAGGAAAGATGGACAATTTTGATTATATAAAATTTAAAAGGTTTTTGCACAAACAAAACTAATGCAGCTAAAACTAAAAGGGAAGTGGATAACTAGGGGGAAAATCTTTGGATAATTTCTCTGGATAAAAGTCATATCCAAAATGCATACTGTACTCACTCAAGCTGATAAGACCAATTCAAAGAATATCAACACACTCCTCTGCCAGCCATGTTGAAAGCACCTGGAAGAATTAGGGACTTTTTTAAGACTCAGCATTTAGCACCACAAATTTGTGAAGGGCCTTGTTGCTCTCTCTGAGTCTCTCAGTGATCTTTCCCTCTTCCTCTCTCTCTCTCCCTCTTCCTCTCTCTCTCTCTCTCTTTCTCACACACACACACACACACACACACACACACACAAACACACACACACAAACACACATTAAAATGCCACATCAAAACCAGGTGTTTCCAAATTCACCCAGGTGGGGTCCTCAGGGACCTAATTTTCCTACTCCCACCATGACTGTTCCCATTTTGCTTCAGAAGGAATGCTTTGGGCTGTTGGCCCACTGGGATTATAGTGTAAATGATACATACACTGGGCAGTGGGACCAGGGCTGGGTATCTATTTCCTCTGTACTGAATTTATAGTAATGTATTATCTACCTAGCAAAGCCATCAGGACATCATTTATCATGTTTATAAATAGATTAAGCATCTGTGTATAACAGGCACTCTTCAGAGTGGAAAATGCAATCATAAAACAAGAAGGGAATGAATTACTTGGGTTGGTCTTTTTCAGATACATGGTTTACATAATACAAAAATGCATTTTCAGATGCACTTGGGAGAGAGATTAAAAATTTGGGGTTTCATGATGTCAGTTTCTTTGAGGAGTCAATCAGCCAGCAGTACTGAATGACAGTGTTTGAACCATTTGAATACATACTGTATTGAGGGGGTTTAGGTACTAAAGATAAAAAAAAAAAAAAAGATTTGATTTTAACTTTAGGGGGCATAGAAAACTCGAGGGAAATATAAGCACCCTAAAAAGAAAGTTCTTCTATGCTCCTGTCTTATCAGTGATGACTGCTTTCCTTAGTAACATTCAACTTCAGCAATGGAGAAGGGGGAATGTCAAAATCTTAAGAGCCAATGTAAAACACTTTTGAAAAATAAATGAATGTGCAACTCCATTAAAACATCAAAGCCCATTTACTGCACTTAAAGTACAACAAGGAAAACTCAAAAACTTGTGGAACTGAAGGTTGTAAACTAAAAATAAATAAATAAATTTTATTTTAAAAAATGTATTTTTAAAAAGTACAAGGAATATTCTCCAATAAATAAGCAATCAGAAGAGAGGAATAGTTTTTTTGGAAGAATGACAGACTATTAACACATATTTTAAATGCTCTAAATCACTAATACTAAGAAGAATAAATCAAAACAACTCTGAGGCTTCACCTTATATTTAGTAAATTGATGAAGATGATGATGATGATGATAATGAAAGTTTGAAACAGTCAATAATGGAGGGTTTATGAAAAGATAGGCATCCTAATACAAGGTTCATAGAAGCTGTGAATTGGTACAGCTATTTTGGAAAGAAATTTGGAATTATATGAGCAAAGTAACAATTATCCATGCCCTTTGACCCAGTGATTCTACTACGGGCATACATGCTTCCAAGTTAGTCAGTGTGTGTATGTGTGTGTGTGTGTGTGTGCCTGTGTGTGTGTGTGTATGTGTATGTATGTGTGTGTGTGCATGTGTGTGTGTGTGTGTCTGTGTGTGTGTATGTGTGTATGTGTATGTATGTGTGTGTGCATGTGTGTGTATGTGTGTATGTGTGTGTTTGTGTGTGTATGTGTGTATTTGTGTGTGTGTAAGTTAATTGATGTTACTTATCAGTGATATCAAGGAGATATTAACAGGTTAAATAATATTGAGACATGAATAACTGATGATGATACTGAGGAGGATACCCTGGATGAGGCAGAGGGTGAAGGTTAGACAGTAAAGAGCTCTTCCCAGGTCCTCTGTTTAAGGAGGGCAGCCAGGGCATCCATCTCATCATTTCCCATGGCTACACTCCCTTGAACTTCACCATGTCCCTATACTGGGGCACTTTCTCCTCCCTGGTTTTTCAGCTTCTTTTTATGTGTTTGTTTTACTCCATTAAATTGTGAGCACATTGAAGCTAGAACTGTCTATCTTTCCCTCTGTCCCCAGTGCTTAGTACAGTGCATGATATATAGGAGACCCTTAATAAATATTTATAGACTGAATGGAAACAGCCCTAAGAGATCTACTGACCATTATTACCACCATTCTTATAGATGAGAAAACTGAGGTAAACAGGGTTAAGTGATTTGTCCAGGGCCACACAACTACTAAGTGTCTGAGGTCAGATTTGAACTCAGGAAGAGGAGTCATCCTGACTTCAGGCCTGGCACCTTATCCACTTTGCCACCTAGCTGCCTGGAATCAGGCAGACCTGAATTCAACTCTGGCCACAGACACTTACTAACTGTGTGATCCTGGGAAAGTCATTTAACCTTTCTCAGTCTCAGTTTTCTTATCTGTATAATGGGTTAATAATAATAACATCCACCTCACAAGGTTTTTATGATTATAAATGTTAATTATCATCATTATTAAAGATGAAACAGACTCAGTTTGCAAGCAAAACTCTCATAACACATCTATATATGCTCATAAAATAATATTTGCCATAATTTGCATATATAAACATATACTACATGTAATGAGGTTATCTTTCTTCCTGTCTGAGGGGTCTTATGCTACTTGTGGGTTGGGGGGGGAGGAAATGTATTCTACTTATTCATTTATTTAATTTAGCTCAGACAAATCACCAGAAATCAAGCATATAATTGAAGAATATTAACAAAATATAATTAACAAGGAAACACATCATAAAATATCTTTGATAAACCAATGGAAAATAAAACTACTTTTCCCCACACACTCTTTTGTTAATGGACAAAAAGAACAAAGCATTTTGACTGGATTCCTCCTTTGATCCTATGAAGTTTCCTTCCATAGTCTTGTATTATAGTTATTTTTAAAAAATATTAAATCCCTTTAAAAATAACCTTCTTCTCCTTGATACTATCTTCTCCCCAGGCCTTTGGGGCCTACATTCCTGGTTCTCCTCCTACCTATCTGACTGTTCCTCATTCTCTTTTCCTGGATTTTGATTCTAGTTATGCCTATTAATTATAGGTGTCCCATGGAACTCTGTCCTGGGCCCTCTTCTCTTATCCCTCAATATTACTTTCCTTGGTGATCTCATGAACTCAGGATATATCTGTATGCTGATGATTCTTAAATCTATTATCCAACTCAAACATCTCTACTGATTTCCAGTTTCACATCTCCAAATGCCTATAGACATCTCAAACTAGATGCCCTGTGCCCCTTAAATGTAACATCTCCAAAACTGAACTCGTTATCTTTCTCCCTAAATTATCCCTGCTTCCAAACTCTGCTACTACTGTCAAGAACACCACCATCCTCCCAGTCCTCCAGCCTCTACAACCTAGGTGTCATCATTGACTCCTCACTAATTCTTAGTCCCCATATCTAAACTGTTGCCAAGGCCTGTTGATTTCATCTTTGCAATATGTCTCCTGACACCCTGGCCTCATCTCCTCACTCCTGGACTATTGCAATTGCCTACCAGCTGGTCTGTCTGCCACAAGTCTCCCCTGACTCCAGTCCAACCTGCATTCAGCTGTCAATCATTTTCATAAAAAGTAGTTCAACCACCTCCCTCTCTCCCTCCCTCTCTCCCTCCCTCCCTCTCTCTCTCTCTCTCTCATCTCTCTCTCTCTCTCTCTCTTTCTCCTCTCTCTCTCTCTCTCTCTCTCTCTCTCTCTCTCCTCTCTCTCTCTCTCTCTCTCTCCCTCTCTCTCTCTCTCTCACACACACACACACACCCTCGCTCTAAACTCTAGTGACTCCCTAGCACTTACAGAATCAAACATAACTCTTCTATCATTTAAAGCCCTACATAACTTAGTCCCATCCCTTACCATTCCATTCTTCTAAACACATTACCTACTATCATGTACTTTGCCATCCAGTAACAGTGACTTTCTTCATGCTCTTCAAACAAGACCCTCTCAACTCTGGGCATTTCCTCTGGCTCTCCTTTGTCTGGAATGCTCTCCATCCTCAACTTGCCTCCTAGTTTCCCTGGCTTCCTTCAAGTTCCAGATAAAATCCTGCCTTCTTCAAGGAGCCTGTCTGAATCCCTATTCACTGTAGTGCCTTCCCTCCGTTGAAAGCTTCCTCTTTATCCTGTCCATAGCTCAATGAGAGATACATAGTCATTGCCTGTCATCTTGCCTGTCAGAGTATGAGTTCCTCATAGGCTTGGATTGTTTTATGCATTTTTTTGTGTCCCTAGCACTTAGCACATCATCTGGCACATAGTAGACATAAATGTGGTGTTTAATTGAACTGATATTTATGCTAACAGCTCTAGGGGGGAGGTTACTGAAAAGTGCTTGAGTGGATTGTCAAACTCCCATTGAGAAACTCCTTCTGCAAAGGTAATAGAGGGATGGCTACTTTGTGCTACTGCCTAACCCACCTCCATGAATACCAGAGGAAGGGATGCTTTTGAGTCACTGCTAGAAGACTCTCTGGGCATCTCCTCATCTCCTCATCTGTCATTTGGGTAGAAAGGACCTACATGGCAGAGGACTATGCCCCCCTTCCCCAAGACCTTCTCTCCTCCCCGCTCTTTCAGCTGTTTCTGTTACCCTCAGTCACAACTAGTTCTATATCTACAGTCACAGAACATTCCTGAAACTGCCTCTGCTATAAGTCCCTGAAGTTCTGCCTCCATGTTTGGCTTCAAGGCCACTAACAAGTTTCTTTGCACTTCCTCTTTCAAAGTTTTATGCTTTAGATGAGCGCTCTTACAGCTTTAGACCTCCCGTGGCAAAAATTTTCAGTGTGGTCCATAAAACCCTGGGGGTCCCCAAAATCCTTTCAGGGGATCCATGAAATCAAAACTATTTTTATAACAATACTAAGATGCTTGATTTTCTAATATGGTAAATATTAATAAATCTAACCCACACAAACAAAAGCTTTTGGGGGACCTCCAATAATTTTTAAGAGTGTAAAGGTACCAAAAATGTTATGAATTACTGCTGTTCCTTACTATGCACTCTCTACGGAGAGGGGTAGCAGGAGCTCTTTTAGAGTTCAGGCTCTTTTAGAATGAGCTCTTTCAGAGTCAGCCTGTGCCCAGGCTGTGTGTGGCAGGGGTAGGGGTGGGGGGGTTAATGTTTTAACAATGACCTGTCCCCTCCAAATGTACATATAACACATTTTCAAAGTTTAATCCGTGTTATTAACATTGTTTCCATCCCTCTTAAGTCTAAAGCAGAGGTGTCAAACAGTGGCAAAAAGCAAAAAAAGAAAAACAGGTTAAAATGGGAACTAAAATTGGGAACTATCTTTAAAAATAAATGAAAGTAGAACAAGGTATAAATATTGTTAATATGTGATCTTCCACCAGGATCCTTGTGTAGGGAGGGGTTAGTGGCCCTGTTCCTATTTGAGTTTGACATCATGGCTCTAGACAATGAACGAAACAGCAAATCAAGCCTTTATTTGCAGGCTTTGTTGATTTCCAAGGTGTGCGTGCTCACGCTGAAAATTTCACAATTGGCTCTTCCAAGCTGGGTCACATTCAGCCAGACTAACTCCAACTCAGACATTTATCGAGCACCTCCAACACAAGTCACCAAGGCTAAGTGTTAGGGGTAGGGGAGGTTATCATGATGCAACAAAAAGTAGTTCCTGCCTTCATTCTACTGAGAAGATGCAACATATCCACAAATTAGCGTTATATTTATTAACTACGTAAGGATCAGGGAAGGTTCACAGAGGAAGTCAGCCAGTCAGTCAACACAAGCATTTATTAAGCACTAAAGTATTTATTTAATAAATTTATTTAAATACTACTATTACTACCTTCATTAAATATTCTAGGTGCTGGGCCAACACAGAAAGTCAAAAACCTAGTCCTTCCCTTCAGGGAGTTTACATTCGAATGGGAAAACAATTTGTAAATAATCAAGTAGTCAGAAAAGATACAGTTTTCGTAAGTATACATTGGGAATGGGAGCGGGGGAAGTAATCTGAGAGCAGGAGGCATTAGCAGCTAGGGAGACCAGCAAAGGGCTCCTGAAGAAGATGTAACTTGAACCGAGTCATGAAGGAAGCCAGGAAGAGTAAGGGATGGAGATGAGGAGCAGCCGGTGCAAAGGCACTGACAGAAGACGGTGGGTGCATTCAAGGAATAGCAAGTTGGCCGGTGTAGTTGGATCCTAGATTACACTGAAGATAGTACAGTGCAGGAAGAGTGGAAAAGTAGAAAAGGATCAATTACAAAGAGATTTATTACCAAGCAGAGATTTTTATATTCGACCCTGGAGGTAACAGGGAGCCACGGGAACGCATTGAGCAGGGTAGTGATGTGGCTACACCTGCACTTTTAGAAAAATCATCTTTTGCAGGTAAGTGAAGCATAGATTGGAGTGGGGAAGAGACTTGAAGCAGAGGGATTAATTAAAAAGCTACTGAAATAGTATAGTGCCTGGCACACGGTAGGCACTTAATAAATGTTTATTGATTCATTCATTGATAGTTCAGGTAAGGAATGATGAGAGCCTGAATTAAGCTTGTGGTAGTGTAAATAGAAAGAGAAAGACTCGACAGACACCATAAAAGTAGACATTCACAGTGGATTCAATTAAAATGTCTCAGAATTTTTTGATTAGATAAACAGAAGTGGTATACCCACCCTTACACTTATTTATTCAACATTGAACCTACCTGGGCCAGGCATTGAACTAGGTGGAGAGGAAGATAGAAAAGTAATTAAGTCCCACCCAATTCCTGCTCACCATTAGCTTATGATTTAATCAAGGAAAGTACATAGAGGTAGCTTTGCATAGTGGAGAATGTCAGACTGTGAGTCAGGGAGACCTGAGTTCAAATGCAGACCCTGACACTCCTGGCTGTGTGATCCCCAAAAAGTCACTTCACCTCTCAGTGTCCTAGGCAACTCCTAAAACTAGAAATTGCAGGATAATTACAAATTTTCCTCACTGGGAATTCCTCATACCAAATCCCAAATCTGGATTTAATTTTTAAAAGTACACAAATTAATTTAATAGAAAGTAAAATATGATAGGTGCATATGTGAAGAAGCATAGTCCTAAGAGAGCTGAGAAGGAAACAAAACATTATATAATGGGTTAAATCTTGAATGTCTGAGATTTTACCCCTCTTATCGTTAGCTAAGGTTGAGAGGATCTCAAGTGAACTTCAATGATGAGCAACTCACCTGAATTTTAATGTGATCTGAAATGTGAATGGTAGGCTGTACATTAGAATTGGAGGCGAAGCAGGGCTTGCAAGTTGCTGAATTCTTTCAGATGGAGGGTTGAAAAAGTGTGTGATTAGATTTGGAGGAGGGAAGGCAAAGACAACCTTACCAAACTTGACTTTACCAACCCACTGGGACCAATGCTAAGTCAATGTTTAGGGTCATTTAACTCTGGCTCTAAGTGTTTGGGTGCATGGGTGCAAGCTAGAGAAGGGGTGTGTGTGTGTGTGTGTGTGTGTGTGTGTGTGTGTGTGTGTCTGTGTCTGTGTGTGTGTCTGTGTGTGTGTGTCTGTGTCTGTGTCTGTGTTTTAAATTAATAAATACCTAAAATTGCTTTCCTGCTGACAAAAATGATAGATTACTATCTATCTACTAACTGGCATATTCTACTAGTGAGGCAGGGGCTTATGGAATAATGGGAAGCAAAGTGAATATATGAGTAAGTTTTAATTTAGGGGCTACTTTCTTTATCTCCCTCACCCTTGTTATAATTTAAAGTGTAAGTTACTACTTAGACATGACCTTGGTAGACCTGATACAATGACCCCTCCCCCACCTTCATCTAGTGGCTTGGTTTATTAACTGGGATACTATAACATGAACCCGCAGACCCTGCAAGTGACTTACCCCATGGGAGCCTGCCTGAAAAGAGATGCTGATTTTCTTAAAAGAGCTGATGCTCTTAAAACAATAGACCATAGTTCTAACACCTTTGACAGGTTTGTTGAAATCTAGGCAATTGAGGTACTTTATCTTCAAATGTAAATATTGCCAAGAGGGTGACTAATTAAACCTCAAGTCCCAGCTCTGTGGTTACCTCGGGAAAGTGCTCAATGGCCATTAAGTTGGCCCACGTGTTCTTTACACCTGAGTAAGAAGTAGTTTAATCACCTCAGTTTCCCCTGGGATTGCTACAAGAAGTCAGTAGCACAACAAAGTAGTTATTTGGAAGCCAGATATACCCCCTGGGCATGATAGGGGTGGCCCCCACCATACCCTTGTGGGAAACTTTACCTAGTCAGATGTTCACAAGAAGGCTCCAAAGGTCTCAGAGGTCCAATATATAAGGGGTAAAATCTCAGACAATCAAGATTTACCCCAATATATAATGTTTTCTTTCCTTCTCACCTCTCCTAGGACTATGTTTCTCCTCTGAGACCATCGGAACCTTCTTGTGAACATCTGGCTAAGTTTTCCACAAGGGTATGGTGGGGCCACACCTTACTCATATATATGTTTTTCAGTCATATCTGACTTTTTGTGAATCCATTTGGGATTTTCTTGGCAAAGACATTGAAGTGGTTTACCATTTTCTTCTCCAGCTCATTTTACAGATGAGGAAACTGAGGCAAAGTTAAATGACTTGCCCAGGGTCATAGCTAATAAGTACCTGAGGCTGGATTTGAACTCAGGAAGGTGAGACTTTCTGACTCCAAGCTAAGAATTCTATTCACTTCACCACCTACTGAAAAGGAATAAAGGTAAGGGGAATGCCAAAGGTGGAAGTTGGATTCAGAAAAAGGAGATGGAAAAAACATCAAATATGAATGTGACTTGATTTTGCTCAGATCTGCTCTGTCACCAGGGACCCTCCTCAGAGGGGAGATAGGGAACCACCTCTTCCCATCATCCCAGAGTAGAGCTCTGTCATCTCTGATCTGTACTTAGTGGAGAAGAAATAGTCACCCATTTCAGAACCCTCCCATCACATCCTATGCCGAGCCTGCATTCACCTGTCTCATCATCTGACTTTCCAACCTCATATCATTAAGTCACCCAGCCACGTTTCCATGCAGAAGAGACCCTTCTTTGTTCTGCTAATCTATGCTTGCTGTTGTAGGGATCGTGAAAGTATGTGTGTGGTACAAGTTGGATGAGAAAGTTGTATTCATCCTTCCTTGCCAAAGAAGACTGTGCCATCACAGAAATGATGACATGACTGGCACTTGACTTTGTTTTGAGTGAGGGAGGGATATGCAGGTCACCAGCCTCACTTCTCCTCCAGAGCCATCTGAATCCAGTGACCAGATAGTCATCAGATGACTGGGGATAACCCAGGATGCACTGGGAGACCTTGGGCTCTTTAGGCCAAGGTCTATGCAGGTACTCACTTAAGGTAAGGTAACACCCATTCATTGAATAGAACTGTTTAAGAAGTAGCCAGGGCATGGGCCCTTTAATGAGGTCAAGAAAAAGAAAGACCTCAGACTGGGTGGAAAACAGCAACAGTTATTATTGATAGTCACTATAAAACTAGGAGGGTCCAGAGGAGCCCTTAGGCAGGGGCCCATTGGTGTCCCAGTTTCATAGTGCAGTAAGTTTAAGGTTTTGGAAGAAGAACAGGAGAAAGAAAGGGAAGGGAAGGGAAAGGGATAGTAAAACCCAAGTCAACTGGGCATCTTTTGGCCATCCAAATTTACCTTCTTGGAGAGGAGAAGGAAGAGAGGAGCAATCCCCATTCAGCCAGTTGCATCTGCTCACAGGATGAACATGATCCTGTGAGTGGATGAGAAGGTTATAGACTGAGTGAAGGGAGCAGTTACCATCCCCTTCCCCATACACATCCTGTTCTTCATTTAGGAGCAAAGTAAAAGAGGACCCTCAATGAACTATCCTGAATTAGGTGCCTAATAGGGGTTGGGCATTGTGTTAGGCTCAGGGGATATAGATATAAAATATTAAACAATCCCTACCCTCAGGGAGTTATGGTCTTCTGGAGGAGACAACAGAAAAAATATGAAATAAGTTGCTGTGTTTGTCCTTCATTCTCCAAGAGGATCATACCATCGGAGATCATGACATGACTTGCAGTTGACTTTGATTTGAGTGAGGGAGCAGAGGGTAGTTAAATGTGCGGTTCCAACAGGATTCAGATGTTTTTGTTCAGATGTATTTTGAAGGGAGACTTTGTAAAGAGGAACCTAGAATATTCTGCACTTTGGTGGGGGAGAGGGAGTTCTAGACCCACGGTATCATATATCTAGGGAGCTGCCAATGAGGGAAGAAACTGCCTTCACCAGTATGGATTAGAATATTCCTTGACACTTAAAAGTCTAAGAGAGTGATCTGGGGTGCTGAAAGGTTAAATAACTTACCTCTGGATGGGCAGAGATGGGATATGAACTCAGGTCTTCATGACTTTTGAAACTTACTCTCCACTTATACACGGCACACAGGAGGGTTGCTAGCACAGGTTCACTCTTGATCTAGTCAAGACAGGAAAGGCACTAAGACACCTTTGAAGGGGTTAATAGTCTTATTTTATTCTAGTCTCATCTTCTCACAAGGATTGCTGATAATGGGAGAATCAACTCCTACAGCATTCCCTAATCACCCTTCTCACAGGGGCTGGTAAGAAATGGGGGAGGGGCAACTTACTCCTATGTGTCATGGGATCAATCGAAACAGGCATAGCTTGTGCACTCCCCTAAATCCCCTCAAGCCTCAATGAGAGCCAGTTGAGGCAAACACAGATTTCCCCCAAGCCTTGATGGGGGCCAGTCAAGGTATACACAATATTCTAGCTTGTGCATTCAATCCTAAGAGTTCCCCACCCCTTGACCAGTGACCACCTGTTTTATAGGGCAACAGACAAAGAAGGCATATTGCCAATAATAGCTTCACAAGTTTACATCACCTCATCCCTGTATCTTACTGTGCAGTTGCAGCAGATATTTACATTTTAAGCACAAATGTTTGTATTATTTGTCATTGTATAATGTTATGCAAGTGTAGTGATGTTTTGAACCATAATCATGAGAATTCATATCTAATACCTGGGAACAAGAGACCGTTATGGTTATGGATCCTGGGAAACTGAATTCTAAGAAATAATAACAAAAGTCTATTTTACACACACTAAAATTCACCTTACACCACTAAATCAGAATGATTCATAAACCCAGTGTGCCAGATTCAAGAGTCAGTCTTCCACTTCCACAACGAATCAATTAAATCAATAAGGATTTCATCAGTAACAACCGTATGCCCAATACTGTGGGAGATGAAAGAGAAGTATGACATTTTGCCCTCAGAGCACTTACAGTCTAACAGATAAAACAAGAATGCTACATATAAAGCAATTATGGAGCAATTCAACACAGTACATTATTATACACTAAGAGGGAAATGGGCAGCTAGGTGACACAATGGACAGAGAGTTGACCCTAGAGTCAGGACGATTTCAGTTCCGATGTGGCATCAGACACTTTTTAGATGTGTGACCATCAGCAAGTTGCTTAACCCTGTTTACCTTAATTTCTTCATCTGTAAAATGAGCTGGAGAAGGAAAAGGCAAACCACTCCAGTATCTCTGCCAAGGAAACCCCAAATGGGGTCACGGAGAATTGAATACAACTGAAATGTCGTAACAACAAAATAGGGAAATAGGTAAAGCTTCCCTTGATTGTCCTGACTCTCCCCCCCGCTTCTTTTTAACCATCTCACCACAGACAACCTAGGTCCACTCTACCCAACTGGCAACTCCACATCCTAAAATTCTCCCTAATCTAAATTTCTGTTCCTTCAGTGCCCTTATTTTAACAGCTAGCTGTCAAGGAAAACTAAGCTTATATATTGATTCAAGCAAATTTATGAATGACTTCCAGTAGCACTCCTCTATTCCTCCAGGGATATTTGCATTTTTAAAAAGGATATAAGCCCAAAGGAATCAATCTCTCTTGGTAGAATGTTATGACAAGTGGATTAGAGAAATTTTGCTATTGTTGGTGGTGGTGGTAGTGAGGAAGTAGAAGAGATATGTCCTTGTTGATCCTCAAATCACATGAAGTAGATGCTATAAATATGTTAACTATTAAATACTACCTCTGACACTACCCGTGTGACCTTGAAAAAAGTCACTTAACTTTCCTAGACCAGTTTCCTCCACTGTAAAATGAGGGGATCAGACTAAGTGGCCTCTGAGATTCAGTTCAGCTCAGCTCTAAAATTATGATCCTATGATAAGATAAATATTAAAAGGTTGAGAAGAAGACATCCTACACTTGGAGTGTGCCCTTTATGGAAATTTTACAGAAAGATATGTAGGAGATTTACACAGAATCGTGGAAGAGTTATAATCCACTGATGAGATCATTTATTGTAGTAGATAGAGATAGAGAAGGAACTCTTTAGAGGTAGAAAGGAACTTCTAGGTCAGAGGCTCTTGACTTGGGGTTCATAGACACCCCCCCAAAGTGTCTGTAGATAAGAGTTCAGGTACTCCATTAATTTAGATTAGAAAAAAAATTTTCATTTTTATTTCCACTAACTTCTAACTGAAATTTAGCGCCTACACAGGAGACATAGTAAAAGCCCAGCCAAAAGACCTCATCCTTTAACCATCAGATTGACTGGGATCTCTAGCCATACTCTCTAAAGGTACTTTACCCTTATTGCAAAAAAAATGTCATAGAAGATAGATACATCAAGATCATTTCATGATGAGTATAGAGTGACTAATATGAACATACCTGTGTTTTTGTCACCAATAGTAATAATAGATATTTTATTTTTTTGTTTTTCTTAATTTATTTTATTTTTAACATACCAAACCCATTTTATTTTTAACATACCAAAAAAAGACATTTCTATATACAAAGCAGAACACAAAAAAGAGGATTGTATATGAAACTGAGTCTCTGATTTTTTAAAGTGTGTAATAAATTCTCCATGTTGCTTTTAACACTGTACTGCTTATTTGTGCTTTCTTTTATTTATTTAAAGTCAATTTTATTTATTTTTGTTAATCATAAATATTTTCATATCACATTGCAGTTACTACAGATATATCAAAATATCATTTACAATCACTACTACACAGAAATTGTCAATTCTTAGACCTGCCATTGGCTATATTACTATGTTGTAAATGTCTTTTCACTATCTTAAGATAACTGTATTTCAATATAGTTGATTCCCTTTGTAATCCTATGTATTTTGTTTTATGCATTTAAAAACATTATTCTGAGATGGGGCTCATAGAATTTGCCAGATGTCAAAAGGCTCCATGACAGAGAAAAAGGTAAGAACCCCAGACCTGATTCATACCCCTCCTTTCATGCCTGAGGAAACTGCGACTGAAAAGGATTAAATGACTTGCCTATTGTCATATAAGTAGTAAATGGCCGAGCCAAGATTCAAATTCAGTGCCTCTGACTCCAAATCCAGCATTCTTTCCATTGCATAAAACTTTCTACGTATCATTATTATTTTTTATAATTTTTGTCAGTATCATCAAAGTTTAGGTCTGAGTTAATCCAGAGAGATTCACACTCAGACAAAACCTTAATGAAAGGTAAAACCTTAATGAAAGGTAAAACCGAAGTCATTCTGGGAGGGTAGACTTTCTCATCTGTCAGGAGAAAACGTGCTTTATTTTCCAATTATAGCACTTTCTAGGGTTTCTGTAACTACCATGTGTGAGTATCAGGGGAACTAGACCATCTGCTCAGTAATTCACCAACGGGGTTTCTACCTGGAAGATGATTTGTCATTTACTTTTCTATCACAAAAGATTAAACATGTACAGGATTAATCTCGCAGCTGAATGTCACACTGAATGCTAGGCCATAAGACCTACATTCTATATTTAGCCTTAGTTCCCTGCAGATCTAAGAGCTGTGAATCTAAAAAGGTGGTGGCAATCAGAGATGATTGAAATTAACTCAGAAAAGTTATGAAATACATAACTGATACCTACAGAGATTTATCCTTTGGCCTACCTATTTTTTCATAGGATGAGGTTTCAAGGTTCCTATTCTCAATCTTAGGATCACCATCATCGCATTCTCCATCTGCTTTCTCCCAGGTGGGGTTATTATGATTTGCCTCATGCTGTGAGTATGCTTTCTGAAATAAACCAAGGTTATGGTAAATTACTTGACTTCTCCCCAAAGAATTTGCTAAATACAGTTCACCTCCACACTCCCCTAAGTTCTTTTTCATTGTCAATCATCTCTAAATCTTTAACAAGATTTGATGTTAAGCATCATGGCACATGCCTGTAATCCCTGCTTCAGGGAAGGCTGAGCTTGGCAGATCTTTTGAATTCTAGCATTCTGAACTGCAGTGGGCTCAGCTCACCTGATTGAGTGTTTGAAGTAAGTCCAGCACCAATATGGTGAGCTCCCAGGAAGGAGCCTCTCAGAGGAGGTCAGGTCAAATTGACTCTTGTCAATTTGTAATGATCAGTGATGAGATCTGACTGAGTAACTTTCAACTTTCAAGTTACTCAGACCAGTAACTTTCAACCTGGGTGAGATTGGGAGACCCAACTCAAAAACAAACAAACCCATCAAGATCTGATCAGCCAAAACATTGAAATTGTCATACAAGCATTTTGAGAGGAATCCTGAGGCCAAATCCTGGCCATAGGTGTTGAAGTAGGAGTGGAATCTCAAAAGAATGTGAAGAGCCCAACTCTGTTATGGGTTGTAATGCAAATGAGAGTTAAAGATCTTCCCCACCCACTAATGGGCCTGCCCATTAAGGGAAGCTTGATTAGGGGAGCTTTTTTTTTCCCCCGGAAGGCCCACACCTTTTGTTAATTTCTAAGGAGGCATTGGTTTTCTGGAGTTGTGATGTCCTCTGACTCTGAAAAGTATATATATACATGTGTGTGTGTGCATACACACATATGTGTATATATGTATATATACACATATATGTATATATACACACATATGTGTATATATGTATATACACACATATATGTGTATATATGTATATATATATATATATATATATATATGTTGGTGCTTCTATCTCTCATAACTATGTATGTATTGCTTATGGTCAGACAGTTGGAAACCCTGTCTATTGATCTTTATTTCTCTGTTTGGATCAAGTCCAGGGTGTTGATTCTTCCCCCTGAACTAAGTGAATGATATATGTGCTTAATTAAAACGATTGTTGATCCCCTCAAAAGTTGCTTTCCTTTTAGAAAAGCAGATCTAAGAACCTGTACAGCAGGCCCTCCTGTGTATGCTGGGTCCTTGCTGCTACATGAGTATGTTCAGTTATTTTCTATTTTGCAGAATCTGAAATCAAGGCACACAACAGAGAATAGCAGAGGAGGGGAGGTCATTATGAGTTACACCTCAGAGGTTGGATCACTTAGGTGTGTAGTAGAAGAGCTCCTTATTCAAGTATGAATTAGACTAAGTGAACTCTGAAGATCCTTCATCTCTGAGTGAGGGGATAAGGAGGAAAGAAACAAGGGAAGGTTTTTCACCATTCATTAGGAAGTACAAGTGACAGAAAGAAAAGGCTTCTAGTTTCCAGGATTAGATTTGTTTGTTTTTCAATTTCTAGATTCTAACAGTTTAACAATGCAATAAATGAGGAATGACTTCAATGTGCTGTACCATGGATACTAATATCCAGGAACTGGCACACAAGGACACATTGGAGTCCATGGATCTTGAAAAACATATTGAGATCTCTAGAAGGAAGGTCAAAACATTCCTATTTGATTTCACCTTTCATTATTTCTAGATAAGTTTACCTTCTGTAGATAGATGCTCTCTTATCACTATAGGAAATATGGTGAGATGAAGTGGGATGCCCTCAGGAGACCTAAGACTATCTTTATCCCTTTCAGGAAGATTTGTCTGTGCCTATTGGTGAAACCATTCCATTCCATTCCATTTTCAGCTGAAGTAATGATATAATGGAGAGGTTTGACCAAGTGAAGCCCTGCTTTTTTCAGCCTCTCAACTACACCAACATTACATTAGGCACTGATCATTGTAAAAAGTCAGAATGGTGGTTATTTACCTTGGGATTTTTGTTTTTGTTCAAGCCTTTCAGCCATGTTCAACTCTTCATGAGTCCATTTGGAGTTTTCTTAGCAAAGTTACTGGAGTGATTTACCATTTCCTTCTCTAGCTCATTTTGGATGAGGAAACTGAGGAAAACAGAATTAAGTGACTTGGCCAGGGTCACACAACTAGTAAGTGTCTGAGGCCAGATTTGAACTCAAGAAGATGAGTCTTCCTGACTCCAGGTCCAGCACTCTATCCACTGCACCATCTACCTACACACAAAATGACAAAATGAGATACATAGGACTAGAAAGAAAACTAATTATATTGAAACAGAGTTGTTGAAATATTTTTAAATGATCCAAAGCACAGTCCCTTAATTCTGTCATTGCTCCTGCCTAAAAATCTTTGCTCCTGCGATCCATTCATGTATTCCTATGTTGTCTGTGGACAATAGGTCTTGACAGTAGGTCAAGAACCTCTGATCTAAAGTAAGTGCCCTTTATCAGAGTCCTTGCTTCTATATCATTCATATAAGTGGGTGGTAGTGTTCATCCTTTGTTGCCAAAGAAGACCATGACATCAGAGAAGTGATAACATGCACTTGACTTTGTTTTGAGCGAGGGAGGGCTGTGCAGGTCACCAGCCTCACTTCTCCTCCAGAGTCATCTGAATCCAGTGACCAGATATTCATCAGGATGACTGGAGATGACCCAGGATAAGGCAACCGGGGTTAAGTGCCCAAGGTCACACAGCTAGTGAGTGTCAAGTGTCTGAGGTGAGATTGGAACTCAGGTCCTCCTGACTCCTGCACTGGTGCTCTTCTATCCACTGTACCACCTAGCTGCCCATCCATACAAGTTGTTCTCTGTATGAAGGTAACATTATGGAGAAGGAAATTTTTGATGTTTCTTGAATCCACTATAATTCATGCAACAAGAGCTTACTCTGAGTACTCTCCTACACATTGCCCAGGGATTCTTCTGTGTGGTCTAGGAATGTTACCACTTGGTTCAGGAGCGACTTTGTTTGGTCTCCTTCATCTGGTGCCATTTTTTTTCAGTTCATTTGATTCCTTGAAGAAATCA
The DNA here is from genome assembly GCA_023548195.1 of Bettongia penicillata ogilbyi. NCBI lineage: Eukaryota > Metazoa > Chordata > Mammalia > Diprotodontia > Potoroidae > Bettongia > Bettongia penicillata. Next base: position 3,059,604 of record JAJHZJ010000629.1, read on the forward strand.
AATGAATACCCACCCTCCTCCCTCCAGGAAATTAAGTTTGAGTCTGTATATATTTTCTCTCTATTTGCAGTCTCCTGTATTCTTCTAAGCTCTGGAACTCTCTGTCCATTTTTTTTTTTGGTTTGGATTTTTATTTAAAAGTTGGCTCTTTTATACTGAAAAATGGCCATCTTATCACTTCAGTAACTGTCTCCCTTGGTTGTGGTTCAAGGTCTGGTCATAGTGTTATTTTTTTTTTTTACCTTTTTTTTAAAATTTATTTATTTATTTAACTTTTTACATTCATTTTCACAAAATTTTGGGTTCCAAATTTTTTTTCCCCTTTTATCCCCTCCCCCCACCCCAATACCCCAAGCAATCTAATTTTCCCTATCTCCAATCTGCCCTCTCTTCTGTCATCCCTCCCTTCTCTTGTCTCCATCTTCTCTTTTCTCCTGTAGGGCCAGATGACTTTCTATTCCTCATTAACTGTATGTCTTCTTTCCTATTAGCAGCAACAATACTAAACAGTTGTTCCTAAAACTTTGAGTTCCAAATTCTCCCCATCCCTCCCTCCCCACCCATTCCCTTTGGGAAGGCAGGCAATTCAATATAGGCCATATCTGTGTAGTTTTACAAATGACTTCCCTGATAGTTGTGTTGTGTAAGACTTAGTGAATTACCCTCCATCCTACCCTGCCCCTCATTGTTTCTCTTCTGTCTTTTTGATCCTGTCCCTCCCCAAGTGTTGACTTCAAATTGCTCCCTCCACCTTTTGCCCTCCCTTCCATCATCCCCCCCCTTGCTTATCTTCTTCTCCCCCACTTTCTTATACTGTAAGATAGGTTTTCATACCAAAATGAGTGTGCATTTTATTCCTTCCTTTAGTCAAATGTGATGAGGGTAAACTTCTTGGTTTTTTTTTTCTCAGCTCTCCTCTTTTTCCCTCCACTAAAAAGTCTCCTACTTGTCTCTTAAATGACATATAATTACCCCCTTCCATTTCACCCTCTTTCCTCCCACTACATTTCTCTCTCACCATTTACCTTAATTTCTTTTCAGCTATGGTTCCATCCTATTCAATTCACTCTGTGCTCTCTGTCTCTGTATGTGTGTGCATGTGTGTATGTGTGTGTGCATGCATGCATGTACATGTGTGTGTATGGACCCACCAACTACCCAGATACTGAAAAGTTTTAAGAGTTACAAATATTGTCTTTCCATGTGGGAATGTAAACAGTTCACTTCTGGTAAGTCCCTTAAGACATCTCTTTGCTGTTTCCTTTTTCATGCTTCTTCTCATTCTTGTGTTTGAAAGTCAAATTTTCTTTTCAGCTCTGGTCTTTTCATCAAGAACGATTGAAAGTCCTCTGTTTCATTGAAAGACCATATTTTCCCCTGAAGTATTATACTCAGTTTAGCTGGGTAGGTGATTCTTGGTTTGAGTCCTAGTTCCTTTGACTTCTGGAATATCCTATTCCACGCCCTTCGATCCCTTAATGTAGAAGCTGCTAGATCTTGAGTTATCCTGATTGTATTTCCACAGTACTGGAATTGTTTCTTTCTAGCTGCTTGCAAGATTTTCTCCTTGACCTGGGAGTTCTGGAATTTGGCCACAATGTTCCTAGGAGTTTCTCTTTTCGGATCTCTTTCAGGTGGTGATCAATGAATTCTTTCAATACTTATTTTGCCCTCTGGTTCTAGAATGTCAGGGCAGTTTTCCTCGATAATTTCATGGAAGATGATGTCTAGGCTCTTTTTTTGATCATGACTTTCAGGTAGTCCCATAATTTTTAAATTGTCTCTCCTGGATCTATTTTCCAGGTCAGTTGTTTTTCCCATGAGATAGTTCACATTCTCTTCCATTTTTTCATTCTTTTGGTTTTGTTTGGTGATTTCTTGGTTTCTCGTAAAGTCATTAGACTCCATCTGTTCCATTCTAATTTTGAGAGAACTATTATCTTCAGTGAGCTTTTGAACCTCTTTTTCCATTTGGCTCATTCTGCTTTTGAAAGCGTTCTTCTCCTCATTGGCTTTTTGAACCTCTTTTGCCAGTTGAGTGAGCCTATTTTTCAAGGTGTTATTTTCCTCAGCATTTTTTTGGGTCTCCTTTACCAAGGTATTGACCTGTTTTTCATACTTTTCTTGCATCTCTCTCATTTCTCTTCCCAGTTTTTCCTCCACCTGTCTAACTTGATTTTCAAAATCCTTTTTGAGTTCTTCCAAGGCCTGAGCCCACCCGACATCCCCCTAGGATGTCTGGGGTACTGAGGCCCCACCTTCCACGTCTTTCCCTGATGGCAAGAATATTTCCTCGTCAGATCCAAAAGTCGGGATCATTTGCATCTGTTCGAAAAAATTCTCTATAGTCTTATTTTTCTTCCCTTTTCTAGGCATTTTCCCAGCCAGTTACTTGACTTCTGAGATTCCTGTCCACCCCCGCCTAGATCCGCCCAGCTAGTGCTTGGGCTCTGAGATTCAAATGCGCCGCCCAGCTGCTAATCAATGTGAGCTTTAGTTCTGGTGCTGGGGTGGGGGCAGGGCCGCCTCCCAAGCTCGACTTCCTCAGGGGCTTTATGCAGAGACTTTCAGGAACAAGAGCGGGTGGGGGGGGGGGCCGCCCCCCAGGCTCAGTTCCCTCAGGGGCTTTATGCAGAGGCCTTCAGAAATGGAGCGGGGGTGGGGCAGGGCCGTCTCCCAGGCTCAGCTCCCTCAGGTTGTTTATGCAGAGACTTTCAGTAATGAAGATCCTGCCTGCTGCTGGGGGAGTCCCGGGCCGCAGCCACCTCTGCCTCCACCCGCTGCCTCCACTGCCGCCCCCACCTCTGCCTCCGCCGCTTCCTGCCCCTGTCTCTGCCGCTGCCGCTTCCTCCCGAGGTGGCCCGAGTCACGGAGACACTCTGCTCCCCCTCTCGTCCAGCCCAGTGTCTCTCTCTCACTGACCTGTAGCTTCTGTGGGTGGAGGGACTTTTCCGGCTGCTGGAGCTTCCGTCCCTGAAGCCTGCTCGGTCAGCTTCTCTGGGGCCACAGCCAGGGCAGCGCTGGGGTGGGGTCTGCTTTCCAGGGTGTGACAGACTCTGTGGATGGCTCTCCAGGGCTCTCTGGAACGGAAATCTCTTCCACTATGTTTATGCACCCCCTGTAGTGATTCAGAACTTACGGGGATCTCTTTTTACCTTAATTCTATGTGCTGTGGGTTCGGAGCTCGTAAACGTGCACCTTTCTACTCCACCATCTTGGCTCCGCCCCCTCTCTGTCCATTTTTAAGGGGTATAATAATTGCCTATGAATCAATCATCAATCACCAAACAATCCTTATAAACGTGGTATCAATAGAACAAAAAGTACCCAGGATAAATCAAGGCAATACACCTCACCAAAGTGATATCATTAATACCAGAAAAACATCTTTACCAGTGTGATTAGGAGGTCACACCTTAGTCAGGTGATTTCATTAATGCCAGAACTAAGTAGTCAAGGAAGATCTAGAATAGTGCTTGGGTATACACCCAATAGGCAGATAAAAGAGAACACTACCTCTTAGGAAGTTGGCAGTGATGTCATGGAACTAGCATTGCATATTAGTCCTGAGAAATGGGTTCAAGTTTCAGCCCTGCCATTTACTAAGTGTGAAGCCTTGATATTTACTAGCTGTGTGACCTGTGGGCAACCCAATCAGTAAAATGAGGGGATTGACCTAGATGTCCATGACCTCTTCCAACTCTGAACTGTTTGGACTGTACAATGCAGATTCCTTGTTTGGCACCACACCAAGTGAACATTTGACTTCCAAACCCTTTCCAAATGGCCCTCACCCACCAGAATTTCTGAGAACAGTGCAAATAAGAAAGTTGATTGCATTTATTGAACTATTGTCATGTGCCAAGTACAGTTACAATTGTGAGCCTGGTCAGATTTGTTCATCAAATATTTTTCCCTCTGGTTCCACTCGGTAGAAGACGTGGGGAGAGGGTGGTCTCTCTCACAGTATGGTGTCCATTTTGCAGGAGTGAGCTTCCTTCAGTAATCTTTATACCACTGCCCACCTCACAGGCTTGCAAGTAAAGTGATTTGTAAAATATAAAGCGTTATGAAAATGTGACTCATCAGCATCACATTACTGTCATTATTATAGCGCCAGCAGCCACTGCCTTCCATCTGAGTGCTCCTTGATCAGTAATGCATCATGCAAAAGCAATCTCCTGCTCTCCTCATCCAGGAATCCCATGAGGTTTCTGAAAACCAGGACTAATTGTTCTCGAAATTTCTAAATGTTGTAGACTCCAGATCTACAACTCTGCTCTTGCCATCCTTAATTATAGAAGCAGCAGATGATTGCTCCCCAAGATGAATAGCTTTTAGTGGCTGTCTTCTCCCTGGGACAGCTTTGTGTAGATAATTAGAGTTCCCATCTCCCCTGGAATTCTTGAGGAAAATACTGAGATTCTGTATTCTTAACCAGAGAGAAGCGGAGTGGGGGGGAGGGGGAAGGGATTGGCAAAATTTCAAGATGCTATCTTGATTGACAGTCTGTTGTGCTGGGATGGCTGTGAAAGAGCCAACTCTCAGAATAGAGAAACCAAGCTGGGAAGAGACCTTTCCTTCTTCATTTCTGGCTCTAGAGCATAGAGATGTTTTTAGTCAATAAACAGGGAGAGAGCGTCTGCTTTCCCCTCCCCTACCCCATACAGTATCTGAAAGTCATGTACCGCTCAATTGCAATACAGACAACATCGAGGCACTACCAGGCGGCTATTTATAACAATTTTGAGAGGAGCTAAACAGTGCTTCTGGAGTGTGCAGCTTCTATATTCACAAAAAATAAATGCTTATAAGGGTGGTGACAGAAGGGGAGTGGGCTGACATCGGACAAGTCACATGAAGAAAGACCATATATGAGTGCGTATATGCATGTGTCTAAATATATAGGACAAGCCCTGCTAGAAGGTAGGCAGTTGCTTAAATGTTCCATTTGAGTGGTAGTAGGAGGTTTTACCCATATAGAGGCAATTTTCCCACTGGCTTAGCATTGTCCCACATCCCCCTCCTAACTAATCTGAACTCCTCTCCATAGAAGTCCTCTCACTGGATTAGGCAACATAGGAGGGAGACTACAACATGTTTCTTAGAAAGACAGGGTGTATCTCTAGTATTTGAGAGTGAGGGAAAGGGAACCTATCCAACCCATTTCCATTAGCACAGATTAATTTACCAAATCATTGTTAGCCCTCACTGGGGGCAGAAAGGGACCAATATTAGGGTATTTGGGTACATAGGACAGGCCCTAGACAAGGGGATGCATCTGGGATGGATGCCAGAAAAGCCATGGTGAGTGACAGAAAGCACCACTGAAGAAGAAAGATAGCACCAATTTCGATGCCATAAATAAGCAAACATATCATCTGTAGACTGGCTCACCCATAACTGTATTAGTGGTGGTTTTTTTTAACATGCATAACATAATATACCATTATGATTAATGTAATAACAATTTATTTAAGAGCATTACTAAATTCACAGCAGATTTCAGTACCATTCATTTTCTCAGTCAAGAGACACTAATAGTGCAACTACTACCATGAGAATTCTCTTAATCAGAAAGGTTAAGAACTACTGGCCAAGGCAATTCGCATGGGAGTGGGGAAGTGACAATTTGTTAATGGAAGGGAGGGGGAATGTTGGTGAGGAAAATGCTCTATTGCTGTCTTATTGGAGAGTTCAGTCTAATTTAAGAAGCACTGCTAGGAAAATTTAGAGAATCTGATGCTGTGAAATGGAGAGGCATAGAGTAGATGTGAACAGACTGTAAAATATTTTCAATCAAGTTTAGCCAATTAAGCTTCTAGTCATTGCTAGGAAGTCTCATACTCAGCCTACTACCCCCATTGAGACAGATATACTAAGTAAGAGCCGTCTTCTGTGTAGTTGCTAAGGAATCCTTGGCTGTTTATCCCTTAGCTCCACTTCTACTACCAAGTGGGGTCTCTGGTACTTTGATCTATACCTGAATTATAAACCTCTCTACAACCTACCTGGAAAAGTAGAACCTCTACTTCAGTCCTCCAATGATGGGGAACCCACTACCTCCCAAGGTACCCCCATTCCACTTTAGGATGCCCCTAATCATGAAGAAGGTTTTCCTTGCATAATTTTAAATTTGCTTATTTCAACTTCTACCTATTGCTCCTAGCTCTGTCCTCAGTAGTCAATCTCTTTCCAGGTGACAAGGCTTCAAACATTTAAAGACATTTTTTGTGTCCACTTTCCAAGTTTTCTCTTCCCTGGGCTCAAGATCCTCAATTGATGCTTGTGTGGAATCAGTTTAGAGTCTTTTGCCATTCTATTCACCCTATGCTAAATGCTCTCTTCAGTTCATCAATGTCCTTTCTCAAATGTGGGGTCCAGACTGAATACAGTACTCCTGCTGTGGTCTGATTAGGGTAGAGGTCATGGGTAATATCACTTCTTATTCTTGGAAATAATACTGCTCTTAATATAGCCCAAGATCCCATTAGCTCATATTGAACTTGCAATCTTCTAATGATCTCCAGATGGTTTTGATACAAGCTACTCCTGCCTCCCCCATCTTGTGCTTATGAAATGGATTTTCTGAATCTAAGTCTAAGACTTAACATTGATCTCTATTAAATTTCATCTTATTTGATTTGATAACATTTTAGCTCATCAACATCCTTTTGAATACCATGGCCCAGCCTAAGGTGAGATAGGCCTGAGAACTGTGTACAAGATAACTCTTAAGGAACATGAGGCCATCAGGCACCAGCTGTAAGTAAGGAGAATTGAAGAGATTTGCCTATGCAAAGTTCACAGTTGATTTAATATTTTTTTCCGATTACGTGTAAAAACAATTTTTAACATGTAAAATCTTTTTCAGAATTCCAAATTCTGTCCCTTGTTCCTTCCCACCCTGCCACCTCCCCATTGAGAAAGCAAGTAAGTTTCAAATCTCACTTTCAATACTTACTAACTGTGGTATCCTGGGCAAGTCACTGAATTTCCCAGCTCCCGAGGGTATATTGACTTTCAAAAATGTGTCAACAGACCATGTATTAGTACCAAGGTTGTTGTGAAAATCAAGAGTCACCATATGTAAAGTGCTTGGCATACCTTAAAGCACTATATGAATACTAGCTTATTATTAAGGACATGTGTAATTCACATTCACATAACCCTTTTGACAAAGTACTCTCTTCACAACCCCCTTCAAAGGTCGATGATAATAAGTGTAGTCATCATAATACTCAACATATTGAGAACATCACACGATAAATGTGATGTCCAACACATCTGCAAAGCAGTCAGGGAAGGTGTCTTCTCAGTCTCTTCTTTGGGGCCAGACTTGTTCTTCAACCTTTTGCAACATTCAGTTTTGAATGTTGCTGTTCTTTCCATTTACATTGTTGTAGCCATTTTGTAGCTTGTTTCCCTGACTGGGCTTTCCTTGCTTCTCTGTATTCATTGTTTGTCATTTCTTACAGCATAGTAACATTCTGTGATATTTGTGTGACATTCATTTCTTCCTTCCTTCCTTCCTTCCTTCCTTCCTTCCTTCCTTCCTTCCTTCCTTCCTTCCTTCCTTTCCTTTCCTCCTTTCATCCTTTCAGGAGTCTTCCTAAATTATTGCCCAGTCATCAGCATAGAACTCAGCTGTAGAAACTGGAACAAGGAGCTGGCACAGCACTGAATGAGGAGAAGGGTAAAATGTGAAACTTGGAAAAATGAGCTATTCCTATACATAGAAAAAGAAATTTGTTTTCCTATATGTTATGAATGGGTAGGGATTTTAAAACTCTACGCAGCTAATACTTATTGAACGTTGGCTATGGCCCCACGACTGTCTCAGCCTTTGGCAGGATGATTGAAGCCTGTACAAGTTGTCTTCCCAAACCATTCCAATCCTTTTCCTCACCCTCAAGCCATAGGGTTCAGGTGTGCTTTGTTTAATAGACATTTCTTCAAGTGGAACTGTTACTTTATAAAATTCAAGGCTGATCTCTTATTTGTCCCAATTGAAACAACATAATAACATCAATATGGCAGATGCTCAGTTGGAAAACCCACTTGATGTATTAAAAAACCCTCTTCAAATTACTGTATAGCAATCCCAAACAATGATGATTCTAGCCACAGCTGCTGCCATGGACCTGAGCCTTTTAGACTCTGCTCTTTTCACTTTTGAATGACAGATTGGCCCATAAACACATGAGGGATACCTGAAAGACATAGTAAGATCTGCTGTTTGAAGAGCATGGTCCAGAAGTGAAGAATGTTCCTTGATAAAAATAATCTCCCCCCTCCACATGAAATTCCTAGCACCAGGCACGTTTTAGGGACTAAGGTCTTAAGCACTAAGGCAAAGTTGCCTGAGAAAAGTTACCATTAAATAGCTTAATTATGTTAGTTCAGCTGATCAAATCTTTACCACCTCAAATTTATAGAGCTTTATCACCTGCAGACTTTTCCCTATCACAATGCTGTGAGGCAGGTATTGCATTTTAACCAAACTTAACAGTAGGAGACCTGTCAAGACTCCATCCTGCTCTCTAGCTGTGAGTGCTGTTTCCCAAGCTCACTTTATATTTCATACTATCTTAGATTAAAAACTAGAAGGGATCTTTGGAGGTCATCACATCCTTATTATACAGATGATACAACTGAGACTCGTAGAGGTTAAAGAGGAAGCTAGGGATTATTGTTTTTTCCTTCTCAAAAAAGATCAATGATATCACAAGAGTGATGCCTTGACTTGCTCCTGAATTGGATCTGAGTGAGGCAGAGCTGCAAAAGTCATCAGCCTCCCTCTCTCCTACAGAACCATCGAAGTCCAGCGACAAGACAAAAGCCAAGATGCCTGGTGAAGACCCGGGATGCAGTGGGTGACCTTGGCCTATTTAAATTAAAGTCTTTCTCGGATCTCAGTTTGTCTGAGGCAACTCCCATTCAGTGAGTATGAGCTAAGTAAGAGTTGAGACAAAAGATAGCCTATTTTACTATCACAAAAATATCAGTCTGGGAGGGAAAGACTCTCAAAATTTCTGCCCAAAACAGAAAACAATGGCTGTTTACACTCCTTTAAACCTTCAAAACCTAAACAATGAGCCATGGAGGCTTGGACTGGGGGTCTCTATTGATCATTCAATGAAAGTCAGCGATTTAGGTTTAAAGGTGTGCTCAAGTAACTCAATTTGAAATACAAGTGGCTTTTTTAAGGTCTGTTTTTTCAGAGCTATATTTCAAGAAATTATGAATGAAAGACACACAGTAAAAAAAAGTAAATTGTCCCAACTTTCTGAAAAATAATAAATAAATAAATAGAAGTTTAAAAAAATATAGCCCCCCCTCCTCAAAATAGCTTACAAAATGTAAGTGACCAGAATTGAATTCTTATGGACAGAACACCCACATGTAAAGATATTGTACCCTAAGTAGAGAGAGGGACCACGTGTGGTGAGAGGAGGAGGAGGAGGAGGAGAAGAAGAAGAAGAAATATTGTGGAGGTTAAAGTATTAAAACTTAGCAACTGAATGGATATAAATTTAGGTGACCAGAAGGGTGCTCATATCTTTGGTGGAAATAAGGAAGTTTGTAGAGTTTGGGGAAAATATGATGCACTCCATTTTGAATATTTTGAAATTTAGAAGTCAATAGAACACATAGGTAGAGATGTCTAATAGGTAGTTTAGTAATGTAAGACTGGAGTTCTGGAGAGAGGTTAGGACTGAATGTAGATATCTGAGAGCCAGGAATCGCTTCAGGATGGTAGTTGTACCCATGGTGGAGGGTGGGGGTGGGGGAGTGTAGGGAAGATGCAATAAAATCACCAAAAAAGAGTGTAAAGAAGGTGGGGCTTAGGATAGCACTTCAAGGGATGCTCACACTTAATGGACAGGAGAAAGATAATGATCCGAAAGAGGACTGAGAAGAAATGGCCTCGCTGGTAGAAAGAGACCTTTAGAAAGCAATATTGTCGAAGCTATATGGGAGATTAGAGAGAGTCTGGGAAGACAGGATGGATGACAGTTTCAAAAGCTACAGAGAGGGCAAAAAGGATAAAGAATGAGAAAAGGCCATTATATTTAGCAGTTAAGAGAGCATTGGTAACCTTGGAGACAGCAGTTTCAGATGAGCAATTATGGGAGAAGAAACACTGTAAGGAGTTAAGGTGGGAGTGAAGGGGGTGGAAAGGGAGGAAATCAATGCCATGAGAGCAGATGATGCTTCCTAGGAAATATGAAATGATAGCCTCAGAGGATTTCAGGGTCAAGGGAAGGATTTTTTAAAGATTAGAAAAACCTATAGGCATGTTTGTAGATGGCAGAGAAGGAGGCAGTAAATTAAGAGAGAATGAAGATGAGAGAAAGGGAATGATGAAGGACAAAATTCTGTAGGAGATGGGGAAGATGGGAAGGGAGAAGGGAATAATCATTATATAGTGCCTACTATGTGCCAGGCACTGTCCTTTAAACATGTTACTGTTATTAATCTCACTTTACAGTTGGGGAAACTGAGGTAAACAGAGGTTACGTGATTTGCCTAGAGTCTGAGTCTGGATTTGCACACAGGTCTTTCTAACTGAGTTGGGCAGCTAAGTGGCACAATGGATAGAGCACAGCTTCTAGAATAAGGAAGACCTGAGTTCAAATCCAAGTTCACACTCTAGGCAATATATTTAATCTCTGTTTACTTCAGTTTCCTCAACTGTAAAATGAGTTGGAGAAGGAAATGGAAAAACAATCCAGTATCTTTGCCAAGAAAACTTCCAATATTCAGGAGAGTTGGACAAAATTAAACAAACAACACCACTTTCTGACTCCAGATCCAGTACCCTAGCCACTGTGCCTCCTCACTGCCTCTAGATGGAATGAGGTATTACAAGTATTATCTCCATTTTACAATAGAGGAAATTGAGGCTCAGAGGTGTTATAGATTTTCTTTGAAGTCACATAACTAGTAAATGTATGAGCTGAGATTCAAATTCAGGTTTCTTTCTTGAGGTGAATTCAGTTCTCTCTCCACTATATGACTGAGACACCAAAGCCTGACTCATTTAGGTGTAGAAGGGAGCCTGTTCTCAAAGGTGATGCTAACAGGGTACAAGTCATTGCTACTATTCTTGGAGTGAATTGATTAGGGTTCTAATGACATACTGGGTCTTCTTTCTGAGAAACAACCTAGCTAAGGATTGTGTGTGGTAAACTGGCCCCTGGTGATAAATTCTTAGCCCATATCTATAGCCATGGCCATAGTCACTTAGCAAAAACAGGGCAAGTTTTGATGGAAGGAGGAGGGATCAGGAACACCATGGGGAAGTGGGAACACTGTGGAAAAAGTTGTAGGAGAGAAGACATAAAAAGACAAAGTGGAAAGAATGTCAGAGACTATTTCACAATTTTTATCTTCATAAAACTTTGTACTTCTCTGTTATGCACTTGTTATGTTCAATTTTGTAATACAGGTATGGAGTGTATGTCTGTATATGTGTATGTGTCTGCCTACTATCCCCCACAGAAGACTGTCAGGTCTTATTCATCTTGCCACCTCACCTAGGCTTTGCAGAGAATTCTGCACATAATAGATATTTAAAAAGTGAGTTGAATTTAATTGGATTGCTGAAGGCAAGGATAGTCTATTTGACCACAGATAGCCAGAGTTTACCATCATTGACAAATGGCCACAATGATGATTTCCCCCAAAATTTTATTTCTTGATTCAGGCTTTATCTTGACAGATGTCTTTATTATACCTTCATTTTTCTCCATAATATAATCTCCTTTTTTAGGTTTAATAAAAACAAAATTGGGGGGGAGGAGCCAAGATGGCAGAGTAGAAAGACTCACGTATTCTAGCTCCAAATCCACAGCCCATAAATTTCCTGTAAAAATAACTCCCCACAAATTCTGGAGCAGTCCAAGCTGTGCAGCAACCCAGCAGAGGGGATTTCCGTTCTAGAGAGCCTTGAAAAACCGACCCCAAAGGTCTGTGGCTCACCAGACAATGGAGCCCAGCCCTGCCCTGGCCAGGCAGCCCCAAAGGAGCAGATCTGAGCAGGCTTCGGGGACAGAACCTCCAGTGGCCACGAAGGTCCCTCCACCCACAGGTGCTACAGGTCAGTGAGAGAGACTTCTGGGCTGGCCAAGAGGGGAGCGGGGTGTCTCCGTGACTCGGGTCCCCTTGGGAGGCAGTGGCAGAGGCAGTGGCGGTCCGGGACTCCCCAAGCAGACAGGAGCTCAGGGCCATTACCGAAGGTCTGCGCATAAACCCCTTGAGGGAACTGAGCCTGGGAGGTGGCCCTGCCCCCACCTGAGCACCAGAACTTAAGATCACATTGAATAGCAGCCGCTCCCGCCACGGAAAGCCCTGAGGCTGGGGAGCAGCATTTGAATCTCAGACCCCAAGCACTAGCTGGGCAGATCTAGGTGGGGGTGGAGAGGAATCTCAGAAGTCAAGTAACTGGCTGGGAAAATGCCCAGGAAAAGGAAGCAGAGTAAGACCATAGAGAGCTACTTTATTGGGGAAGAGATGTTCCTTCTCCCCTTCATTTCTAATGACGAAATACAATGCCTGCCATGGGAGAAAGACGTGGAGGTTGGAGCCTCTCTATCCCAGACATCCGAGGTGGATGTCCGGTGGACTCAGGCCATGGAAGAGCTCAAAAAGGATTTTGAAAATCAAGTTAGACAGGTGGAGGAAGAACTGGGAAGAGAAATGAGAGAGATGCAAGAAAAGCATGAAAAACGGGTCAATGCCTTGCTAAAGGAGACCCAAAAAAATGCTGAAGAAAATAACACCTTGAAAAATAGGCTAACTCAATTGGCAAAAGAGGTTCAAAAAGCCAATGGGGAGAAGAATGCTTTCAAAAGCAGAATTAGCCAAATGGAAAAGAGGTTCAAAAGCTCACTGAAGAAAATAGTTCTCTCAAAATTAGAATGGAACACATGGAGGCTAATGACTTTCTGAGAAACCAAGAAATCATAAAACAAAACCAAAAGAATGAAAAAATGGAAGAGAATGTGAAATACCTCATTGGAAAAACTACTGACCTGGAAAATAGATCCAGGAGAGACAATTTAAAAATTATGGGACTACCTGAAAGCCATGATCAAAAAAAGAGCCTAGACATCATCTTCCATGAAATTATCAAGGAAAACTGCCCTGACATTCTAGAACCAGAGGGCAAAATAAGTATTGAAGGAATCCATCGATCACCACCTGAAAGAGATCCAAAAAGAGAAACTCCTAGGAACATTGTGGCCAAATTTCGGAGTTCCCAGGTCAAGGAGAAAATCTTGCAAGCAGCTAGAAAGAAACAATTCCAGTACTGTGGAAATACAATCAGGATAATAAAAACAAAGTTCCTTTTAATCATAGCATCAACACATAGGGGAACGCAGTATGGCATAGTAGATATGGGCTTGGATTGTAACGTTTTGTTGTTCTTATTCATTCTTCTCTGGATTTTCTTGGCAAAGATACTGAAGTAATTTGCCATTTCCTTCTCTAGCTCATGTTATAGATGAGGAAACTGAGGCAAAGAGGGTTAAGTGATTTTCCCAGGGTCCCACAGCTAATAAATGTCTTAGAAAGAAACAATTCCAGTATCGTGGAAATACAATCAGGATAATAAAAACAAAGTTCCTTTTAATCATAGCATCAACACATAGGGGAACGCAGTATGGCTAGTAGATATGGGCTTGGAATTGTAATGTTTTGTTGTCCTTATTCATCTTCTCTGGATTTTCTTGGCAAAGATACTAAGTAATTTGCCATTTCCTTCTCTAGCTCGTGTTATAGATGAGGAAACTGAGGCAAAGAGGGTTAAGTGATTTTCCCAGGGTCACACAGCTAATAAATGTCTGAGGCCAGATTTGAACTCAGTGAGACGAGTCTTTCTTACTCTAAGACTGGCACGCTATCCACTGTGCCACCTAGCTACTTAGAAAATAAATGTTGTTGTTCAGTTGTGCCCAGCTCTTCATGAACCCATTTGGAATTTCTTGGCAAAAATTCTACAATAGTTTGCTATTTCCTTCTCCAGTTCATTTGACAGATGAGGAAACTGAGGCAAAGAAGGTTAAATGACTTTCTCAGGGCCACACAGCTAGTGTCAGAGGCTGCATTTGCAGGTTGTTGTCAAGAAGACCAACAAATACTTCCTGATTCCAGACCCAGCACTCTATCCATTGTGCTACCTTGTTGCCCCAAAATTAGAATGACCTGAGTTCAAATTCTACCTGTAAACTACACTGCTGTGTGACCCTGGAAAGCCATTTAAACTTTCACCTCCTATCTCCAACTCTCTGAGACCCAAAGTTGAAGAGCAGATGCAGAAATGCATTAATGTAAGGAGTTTCATCCCTGGAAATTCCCCATACCAATGAAATCACAAGTCCCAACTAAAAAAATCAAACCAAACCAAGCAACTCACCAAAATGCCTGTTTTGTCCTTCCTATTCAGATGTTTAAAAATGTTTTGTGGATCTGTGATTTCATCAGTGCATCAGGTTCCTTGATGAGAAACTCCCCTCTACCCATGCAAATCCACAACTGTTTTGCAACCTAAGTTGTTAGAGAATTACCTAGGGTAATTACCAGTTCAGTGTCACACAACTAGTGTGTGTCAGGGACTGAACTTCAACCCAATTTCCTGACTCGGAATCTGTCTCTTTATTCATTACACCTTGCTGTCTCTCAGTCAACACACACAACATATTTATGGGACACCTGGTGCTAAGTCAGTCATAGACCACCTGCTCTGGGTTGAGATTTCATATGTATCACAGCAGCTACCTCACTGTGATCTATTGCATTACTCAGATATAACACATTCTAATCCTTCTTGGGTGAATACGTATTAAGTGTATCCAATGGTGATTGTTTCTAATGCCAAGGAATTGAAGTTCTCTGACTCTAATGGAATTTTATTAGAGATTATTCACTGACAGACTCACAATGCTTTTCCTTAACAGAGATGGTTTTGAAATGGTATTTAAAATCTTTCAAGTCTGATCAGAGACTTTATAGACCTCTTAGCTCAATCCTTTATTTTACAGATGAGCAAACAGTACTAGAGGAGTTGGATCTTACCTGTGGTCACAAAGCAAGGTGAAACAGTCCAGAAACTAGAATCCAGCTAAATTTGCTAAATCTCCAGCTCTTTTCAACTTACCACCACCCTGATGCTTGGAAATTTGTTCTAGAAAGTATTTCTCATCACTTGCTTATCAAGTAAAAGTGTTACAAGGATTGCTAAATCCTGTAAAGTATGTTTATTACCTTTAGTGGAAGATATTATGTGAAAATGTCTCACCATCCCAAATGACTTTTACACAATTGCTGGATAGTGACTGATAATTTTTTTAAAAATCTTATTTTCCCACTGGATTTTTTTTTTGCTAGCTGATTGATGTGTGAGACACTGAAAAAACACTAAACTTAGGCCTCCACACAGAATCTCTCTCTTTATTTCACACACTATGCGTATATCTCATATATTTCTATATCTAAGTCAATCTGATCTGTCTCGAAGAGTTGTGTTCATCAATTTCTTTTGGGTTACCTTGAGTTATATGAATGCTTTTATGGGAAAGCATATGTATGTATACATGCACATATATATATATATATATATATATATATATATATATGCATTTAAATAAATATCTATACACAGTATTGTATTTCCAAGTTGGACTCAAAAGTCCCACATTCAAATCCTTCTCCTAATGCTAGCCGTGTGAGCATAGGCAAGTTGCTCAATCTCTATGAACTTCAGGCAAGGCAAAGAAAGTAAAATCTACAAGTATTTATTAAACATCTTCTTTGTGCTAGATGTAAATACTAAGTAGTAACTGTTTCTCTTTTACCCAGGAACCCTAAGGGTCTTCCCCTCCCAGTTTTATTAAAGGGGCCATCTCTTGAGTAACTACTTAAAGAAGCCTATTCATTGAATAGGTATATCTCACTCAAAGTGAGAATCTGGTAAGACCTTAGCCTAAAATGGCCAGGGTCTCACATTGTATCCTGGGCTATCTCCAGTCGTCTTCTTGAATATCAGGCCACTGGACCCAGATGACGCTGGAGAAGAAAGTAAAGCTGGTAACCTTGCACAGCGCTCCCTCACTCAAATCAAAGTCAAGTGTAAGTCATGTCTTCATCTTGAGGTCACGCCTCTTCAAGAACAAAGGACAAACACAACTCTGTGTTAGGCACCATGAAAAGTGCTGAAAATATAAAGATTAAATAAGTAAATAAATAGACAGATAAATTATAGTCCCTGCTCTCAAGACGCTCACAGGCAAACTCCCCAAGAGTCGTCTATATCTATACATCTTGGCAGATATAGACTTTTAGACATTAAATTTAACCCATCCTGGGCCCACCTCATGACTACCTTACAGTTCTCTCACTGGCAATAGTCTTTGATCCACTTATCTGATTGCTTCTTGGAACAGCTGCTCATTGGTTGGGCTTTTTCCTGAAGGCTAGTTAGGTACAGAAACTCCTCTAGCTGCCATTCCTTTCTCAATCTCAAAATTCCACTGCTCAAATGTTCCTTCTGGCAAGCATCTCATGCTACTTTAATCCCTGACTCCTCTTCTCTTTGACTCTCTTACCAACTGATCTCTGTTTTATAGTTGGGCTGTCCCAAGACAAATGGCTCAGGGTTCATCATGTGGCAAAGATATAACCCCTGCTATGTTAACACCTAGTCCCCCAGAATTTAGTGTCTTCCAAAATCTATACTATCCATATGCTTATATTGTTGGAGTTTAGGTTCTACCTCTCCCAGGGATGCCAAAAACTGTTGTGGTGGAACCATCTCAAAGAATTCAGTCAGACCACTTCTAATCCAAGTACAGGCATTTATTGAGATTGATGCCTTTCATGAAGCTGGCTAAGTTCCAACAGGAGCCAGTAACTTCAGAGAAGGCAAGATGGATTTTTGTAGGGTAAGGATGAAATTACATAGCAGAGATTATGAATATTTAAAAGGCAGGAGGGGTTTGTTAAGGGATTATGTAATAGGAGAGGGGTCCCTTCTATGATTCGGTAGTTAAACATTCTGGTCATGCTGCCTTCCAGTTGGGCTAACTATTAGGGTCCTGTCTGGTCAAGATGGATAGTTAGGTATTGTGGTCCTGTCTCAGGCTAAATGCATTATGTGACTGTGGTTGAGTAACATACCTGTTCTAATATGTGAATTGGATTTAAAGGGCAGTGGCTAGCCAAGGGCAGTAGGACTATGTTCAGTGAGGCTTCGAAGGAAGTTAGACTACTGGGACTGGGGGCAGCTTTATTAGGATTCTATCAACATGATCCTAAATATTGTTTCTTTCCATTTGCAGAAGCTTCTGGGACAGGCTACCAAAACCCTATTGAACATATTCCAGTCTTGAAGTTATTTTGTGAAACTACCAAATGGCATAGAGATTGCAAAGACTTCATTCCTCTCACAGCCATCCCCATTGGGAAAGAGAGCCAGAGGCGATCCTTCCTAAGAGAACACACTTGTTCCTCTTTTTGTCTTTTTAGCCCTAAAACTCCCAAGTTCCTGATGCTGGGATGGGGTTGACTGGAACTTCCTCTCAGTGTGTGAATAAGCTTCAGTTCTAAGAAGGCTTTATATACTGCAAAGTGGAAAATGGGAAAATGAAAGGGAAAAACTTTTCCTTCTCAAAACCAAAGTGAAGGCATTTATAAACACTACTGGGCTCAAACAAGAGAATCAAACTTGTTGAATTTCTGAGGAAGTATGTATTCAATAAAGTCTCAAGTCCTCAGCTCCAACTGATTCTGCCAAAACAGAAACAATTGTTATTTACATTCATCCTGAACCAATCAGAGCCTAAACAGTGACCAAGTAGGGCTTGGTGTTGGACCAGAGTGATTTGGGGTTAAGGTTGATTTTTGGGGGGGGGTACATAAATTGCCTGTTATTTATTGTGAAGACCAAAATATTATGAAAGAATATTTTCATTTACAAAGGTAAGTTGCAACTGTTTCTTTTTATTTTATTAATTAATTAATTTTTAATTTTCAACATGCACTTCCATGAGTTTTAAACATTCTCCCCTCCCCAAGATGTCATGTAATCTGATATAGGCTCTACATACATTCCTATTATACACATTTTCACATTAGTCATGTTGCATAGAAGAATTATAACAAATGAGAGAAACCACGAGAAAGTAAACAAAACAAAACAACAGAAAAGAAAATTCTGCTTCATTCTACATTCACACTCCACAGTTCTTTCTCTGGATGTGGATGGCATTCTCCATCATGAGTCCTTTGGAGTTGGTTTAGGTGTTAAGGCTGGTCCTTAAGAGGAAAAAACAAAACAAAGCAAGTTTCAGAGATGAAAACTGTCATTCCCTTTGGGAAGAAAGAAAGAAAGAAAGAAAGAAAGAAAGAAAGAAAGAAAGAAAGAAAGAAAGAAAGAAAGAAAGAAAGAAAGAAAGAAAGAAAGAAAGAAGGAAAGAAAGAAAAGAAAGAAAGAAAGAAAGAAAGAAAGAAAAAGAAAGAAAGAAAGAAAGAAAGAAAGAAAGAAAGAGAAAGAAAAGAAGAAGGAAGGAAGGAAGGAAGGAAGGAAGGAAGGAAGGAAGGAAGGAAGGAAGGAAGGAAGGAAGGAAGGAAGACAGGTTGCCCAACTGGAAGTTTGGTCCCTAGTAGACAGCTTCTTCTCTGCTCACAGAGGTTGATTTTGTCCTTCATTCTTAAAGAGGACCATGATATCAGGGAGGTTACCTTGTTTGATCTCCAAAGCTATGCAGGGTCAGGCCTGGTCAGTACTTGGATGGGAGTCCACCTTGGAACACCGAGTGCTCTAAGTAAAGACTAAATAGATGATAAATCTCTTTTGTCCAGATTTCAAAGTGCATCTGAATTGATAACATTTAGAACTTGTCCAACAGTCTTTACATCTCAACTAGATAATACAGATGAACGATAGGGTGGACCCAGAATTGAAAAGGAGGAATAGAAGTAGATGAATTCTATCATGAAATTTCAAAGCACTTTTATTGATCCCAAGCTCTCCATAATATTTTCAGCATACAGGTATATAACAGAAATACCTGGAACAATGTTACTAACCAAAGGCGGGAAAAGACCTAAAGACTGCAATGGGGATGATACCTAACCTTCTACTGATCTGCAGTGGGAGACAGGATCTATCCGAGAATGCAGAATGAGGAAGAACTGAGGCTTGTCATAAAGTCCCATCTCAGAGTCAAAGTGGAAGACATGAATAAAAGGAGACATCATATATGGAGAAGTACCTAGGAGAGCCCAGGCTGTCCAGTCTTACAGAGAGGAAGTGGGACAAAGGTCAAGAGTCTTTCGGTTTTCTCTAACTAGAACAACCATTGCTATTTTACAGATAGGAATGGATACTGAGGTTAAAAAGATTTGTTCCTGAACTCCTTTTCTGTTTGATAAAGGAGACCTCAGGGGATATTTATCTCAGTCAAGGGAGTACAATGAGATCTAAGAACTAACATGGACTTCTAACCAAAGATAGGTGACAGCTAAACTGATAGGGGAGACAATAGAGGACAAACTGCAGAAGGAATACCCCAGAATCAGTCCATAGAGTTCAAAGATCAGAGGAGTTCAAAGGGTAAATCTGATCTTGGCAGAAACTCCTGTTAGCTTTACTGGTTTCTTATTGTATATGAGATATAAAAAAAAGTTCTTTTTGAAGTTTAAAGCCTTTAATGAACCCCGACTCCTGGCTAGGGGATGTTGAGAACCACAAACAAAATTTAAAGAAAGACATGAAACTGAAATGAGCTAAGGGGTCTACTTAGTTCAGGAGAACAATGCCATCCTCAACAGTCAGTGACTTGATATCCAAACCCTCCTCAGTAATGAATCAATAAACATTTATTAGTCACCTGTTATATTCTAGGCACTAGGCTAAGCACTAGAGATGCTTTCCCTCAAGGGGCTTTATTTCCCAAGTAGCTAGGTGGTGCAGCAGGCGTGGAGTAAGGAAGACCTATATCTCCCTGAGTTCAAATCTGGCCTCAGACAGTTACTTAGATGTGTGACCCTAGGAAAATCACTTAACCCTGTTTACCTCAGTTTCCTCATTTGTCAAATGAGCTGGAGAAAGAAATGGCAACAAAATAAAAAGTGAACAGCAGAGAACAAAAGAAAACCTACAAGGAAGCAAAGAAAAGATAACCAGCTCTCAACGCAACATGTAGTACTTAATATATACCCTTTTATGAAATGAAAATGTATTGGTATATATTTTGAATCCTCTCTTACATTCTACTGTGCTCATGACATTTTTTTCTTTTCTTATTTTATATTTAATATATTTATATTTTTAATTTTATATTATATATTTATGTAATATATTTAATATAAACTATAATTTTATATTGTTTCTTTTTCATTTCTTATATATTTAAGTTTTAATTTTAAAAAAAGAAATGGCAAACCACTTTAGTATTTTTTGCCAAGAAAACCCCAAGTAGGGCCATGAAGAGTTGAACACGAATGAAAGAAACAACTTAGTCACAAGTTCCTGAAGTCTTAGGAGGTGATGGTTATGGGAAAAGGGTAATGACAATGCTCTCTGTTGGATTTAAATGCTATTTACCTTTCATTCTTTTACTATGTGTTTCTTTACTTTGTTTTATTATGACATCACATGATTATTTTGGCTTGAGAGCTACTTGCTGGCAATGGGGGTTCTTGAGCTATAGACTGAAATAAGCCATTTGAGTAATATCAACCTGGAAATAGATACCTGGAGGGTGCATCAGGGGGCCCTGGTGCTACACGCAGATAGTCCAAAGCTTTGTTATGCCATTTTTGCAATTTCTAAGGCACTTAGGTCATGGGATTTAGGTGTACATCTAATCCAAATGGCTCATGAGGAAACTGAGGACAGTAACCTGGCCTGATCTTTAAGTTGCAAGTTTCAGGAGGAAAAAAAGTGAGAATTATAGGTCCAGTGACCCAAACAGTCCTTGTAACTACGGTTCCATCCCAACATCTCTAAAGCTAATGTCCATCTGCCCCTTGCCACTCTTGTATTTCTTCTAGTTGATAATACAAAGGTTCCTCTCTGATGGTGAAAGATGCCACGTTGAAAACGGCTGTAGGTTTCCAGAATGCTCCATTTGCCAAGTAATACTATGTATTGTAGTTTTCTGAGATTGAGTCTTATCCACTTATTAGAATGTAAGACCTTGGAGAGTTTGCATCTCTAACAGTGCATAGCACATGGCAGGGCTCAGCACTGTAGGCATTAATAAATGTTTGTTTTGCAAATGAATAATGGTGAAAGGTCCTCTAAACTCCAGGTTAGTGCTCCCCCTAGCAACTAAGATTAAATAAATACTACAGGGCCGCACTCTAAATATGATTCAGCACAAGCTAATATATCTTATACGGAAGAAAATGAGGATTCCTTCATAAAGTTCCACAGGTCATTTTAGCAAAAGCGTGTGTTCGTCTTTCATTGCCAAAGAAGACCATGCCATCAGAGAAATGATGACATGACTTGCACTTGACTTTGTTTTGAGTGAGGGAGGGCTGTGCAGGTCACCAGCCTCACTTCTCCTCCAGAGCCATCTGAATCCAGTGACCAGATATTCATCAGGATGACTGGAGATGACCCAGGATGAGGCAATTGGGGTTAAATGACTAGCCCAAGGTCACACAGTTAGTGAGGTGAGATCTGAACTCAGGTCCTCCTGACTCCTGCATTGGTGCTCTATCCACTGCACCACCTGGCTTCCCCCTTAGCAAAAACACTCCATGGTTTGATACAGTTTTTGTGCTGTTTATTAATCATAACTCACATTTATGTAGCAGGTTAAAGTTTACCAAGCACTTTTCTCATAGCAACTCTGTGAAATAGGTAGTGTTCTGTCCTTGGACCTCAGTTTTCGTCATCTATAAAATGAAAGGACTGGGCTAGACGCCTTCTGAAGTCCCTTCCCTCTCTGGAACTATGATTATATTGTCCTATGATCCAAAGGAATGAGGAGATTGTGGAATGGGAAGGGATTAAAGAAAGGATAAGGATAGATTTAGATCATAGTATCTTAAGAGACAAGGATAAAAGTTGGATATGGAAGGGACTAAATACAGAGACTTCAGGTCTTGGGTGCAATAATTTTCAAAGGGAAGAGAATGGATGGTCCAGCAAGTGGCACCCTCCAGATCTGACAGCTGACTCATTCCTTGATATCAAAGAAAGACAGTTGTTTAAGGCTGAATACCTAAGTGTTTCTAATTAGTTTTCTGCTCTCTGGTGTAGTAGGCAGATAAGTACCAATTAGCTAGGAAGTACCAATTAACTAGCTGGAAGGTAGCAGCAAGGAGGATTCTCAGTTTATGGTTTATAAAGAAAAAAAGAGACAGAAGACAGTGGAAGGAAGAAGAAATAGGGAGCATGTCTATGGTAGAGATATCACAAAAATAAAAATAAAAAGACTCCAAGCCCAGAAAACCAGAGGTTTTTCTGGAATACCACAACACTTAAAAGGGAATAATATTTTCTTTGAAAATTTAGAATTGACAGAGACCTTTCCAGCTTATACACAGTATGTCCAGAAAACATTTTTGTGATTATCCCCTGCTTAATACTTTCTTCTACCACCCTCTTTCTATCGACGTGGGTCTCACTTTACCTCTTGGTACTGAATCTCTGGCAATGCTAGGACAAAGTTGTAAAGACGGCTCACAGCTAGAAATCCCCCGTCTCACTTCTGGCAAATGTGGAGAAGTTCACTCTCTATGGACTCTTCAGGCTGGAGACCAGGCCTGCTGAAATAAGTTTTGATGCTATCTAATAAGGGCAAGATTAGGGATCAAGAGGGATCCTGGGGGCCAGGCACTGAACTAACTGAGGAAGAAGAGCAAATGTCCTGGTGGTTGATAGATAAAAGCCACCAAGATCTAGAATGGTATGACTTTTCTCATTTGCAAGTGAGAGGGCCAAATGAGGTAATCCTAAAGTCCCTTCCAACTCTAATATTCCGAATCCTAAATTATTCCTACTGTCCTGTGAATTCTTTCTATCAGATCACTGGATTGCCTAATAGGAAGTAATTTTGGGGTGTAGAGCACTCTGGGGAAGTGCTTTTTCTGATTAAAAACTTCAAAAACAAAAGAACTATATTTACCATTTCCTTTTATATCTCCCCAAAGTCAAGTCCCGTGTACAGGTTCCAAAAATGCTCACCAGTTGATTGAACCAACTGGCCGGTGTTGCCTCTGCTGCCCGTTCCCCTCCTCTTTCATCAGCAGTATAACCTGCAGATGACAGGATGTGAAAAACTCGCAGAGAACCACGTCCTTCCTCCTCCCCACATCCTCTACTTGCTCACTGATGCCTAAGATTCCACAATTAGAATCAGTTCCTCCATATGTATAAAGGCTATTGCTT
Source organism: Bettongia penicillata ogilbyi (assembly GCA_023548195.1). Classification (NCBI taxonomy): domain Eukaryota; kingdom Metazoa; phylum Chordata; class Mammalia; order Diprotodontia; family Potoroidae; genus Bettongia; species Bettongia penicillata. Next base: position 3,083,020 of record JAJHZJ010000629.1, read on the forward strand.
GCTCTACTTAACTCGTGGATGCCTCCCAGAGTTGCCCCAGATACTATAGAAATGTGAGCTACTGTTATTTATTCCTTCAACTGAAGACTTCTTGACAAAGGTTACGATGAAAATAATTGGGAGGGGGACGTGTTTAGTACACTAAACTGAATCGATCACATGCCTCTGAATGGGAGTGATTTATCAGAGCTTTTCCTGGGAGCTGGTGGGAGTGGAGAGAGAGATCATGTGGATGCTGAAAGGTTGAGGGACCCAAAAGGAGAAAAGCATTCGTGGGAAACTCCCCTAATCAATCTTCATATCATATCATATCATATCATAATTCTTTCCAAGATCAGTCCTGTCCCTCTCTTTAAAAAAAAAATCTATACTCTTCCCTCCCTTTTCCACAAGCCCCATCTCTAGCGTAGAGATAGGGACCTCATGATTTTGAGGTCCCTTTGAGAATAGCAATGTAGCTATTGATACAGATGGCTATTCCCTTCCTATCCTAAGGCCTAAACCAGCTGTGAAACACAGAACAATAGACTTTAAAAAAATTCTACATCAATTTCAGGAAGATTCAGCTGGTCTATTTCTAGAGGGAACTATGAACCACACGCGTACACACACACACACACACACACACACCATAACCACTTAGATTTTTTTTAATTAGAGAGGAAACATAATGTGTGAAAATAAATCTGTGGATAAATTATCTTCAGAATATCCTCATGACATTCAGGAAATGAAAAGGCTTTGAATACAAATGACAGATAATTACTCCCCTTTAAAAGGAAGAAATGAAAGAGAAAAGATAATAAAAGTAAAGAAAAACTAACTTACTTCCAAATCTATGTAATATACAGGATCCCAGATCTAGAACTACAAGGAACCTCAGGGGGCATATTATATGTAGGGATGTTATATGACTTGCTGGGATCACACATCTAGTAATAACCTAAGGCAGGACTCAATCCCAGACCCAAGACTATGTAGTTCAGAAATGCACTCTCTATGGGCCCAACTGGTTACCCAGAGAAGTTGAACAGATGGGTAAGCTTCCTTCCAGTCCTCCCAGGGACATGAATTTATCTATTCACCATGTGTATATAACGGTCCAGGGGTGAGTAACCTGTGGCCTGCTAGGTCCTTGGGTGTGGCCTTTTGACTGAGTCCAAGTTTTACAGAACAAATCCTTTTATTAAGAGGATTCATTCTATGAAGTTTGGATTCAGTCGAAGGACCACACTTGAGGACCTAGAAGGTCATTTGAGGCCCAAGGTTCCCTACCCCTGGTATAGCCCCTTTCTTCTCTGTTCCCTAGTACCAGTGGGGAGCAAAGTCTGAGTTTGCTCCTCCGTGCTGTAGCTCTCTTTCTCACTATTTCTTGGTTATGACTCTCAATAATATGGATGGTCATCACTGATGTAGTACTTAAAGATTTGCTACTCTGTGTTAGATCATTTTACCCCTCACAACTTCCCTGAAGGGTAGGTGTTATTATTATTCTTCATATTTTACAGATGAGGAAAATGAAGCAGGGGTTAAGTGATCTTTTACAGAGTCATGCAACTAAGTATCTGAGACTGGATTTGAACTCAAGTCTTCCTGATTCCAAGTCTACTTCTGTAATCATCTCTAGATCTAAGAGTTTCCCTAGGATGGTGCCCAGTTGTGCAGGCTTCCCTTCAAAAGAACCCATATTCTCAGCTGGGCAGTACTTTTCTACTACTGGCTCTTCATCTGCTGCCATTTCTGGGGCCTTTCTCTCTAAGATCTTACTCTTCTGGGGTGACCTGTTTCCCTAAAACCCATGAACTCTGGAGGGCATGCATGGGACTGCACCATTTTTCCTCCAGAGAACTGGAGCCTTGGTGTGTCAAACTCTGACTACCTTGGTTATTTTCTCTGTGTCTCATATCTCCATCTCCAAGGGTAGCACCTAGGTACTATACAATTAGAGGTAAATCATCTTTAATGTGTATCAATGGGCTAAGGAGTCCTCAGAAGCAAAGTCATGCCTTATCAAATAGAAACCAACAATTTCAGATCAAACTTGGTTAAGGAATTTAGCATCTCATTGGCATTTCCCTGATACACAATCTACTTACTCTAGTATCATCTCATATAGCTTATTTTTAACCAAGAGGAAGCAAAGTCCTGAAAATGATAGACATTTATTGTACTCATACTATGTGCCAGGCATTGTGCTAAGTACTGGGGCTACAAATACAAGTAAAATGAAAAACAGTTCCTACCCTCATTTTCTAATGGTGAAGACAACACACAAAGGGGAGACAAATGGAAGGGTGGGAGGAAAGGAAGAGCAATGAAGTTACCTGAGTGGGGGCATGGTGACTAAGTCCAGAAAGTCAGAAGCAGAGGAGGGAGGAGAATGATGTTTGGGCAGCTTGGGTCCCCCCGCCCAAAATGGAAAATTTTGACCCTCTCTTCCTATCAGAGAAGAAGAGAGCTCTCTCTTAAGTAACTGAGGCTTTCTAGTTTATCAAAACTAAGATATTGAGTTCAGTTATTTCTGATTCTTCCTTTTTGAATATATTCCATTGATCTATTATTGTACTTTTCACCAGTACCAAATAATTTTGGGGGAAGAGAGGTGTCATGGTGGATAGAAGACTGAGACAGGAGTCAGAGAAGTCTGATTTTTTTTCTTTTTCTTTTATGGGGTGTTTACAATACCTTACTATAAAATTTGGGTTAAGTATTTGGTCATAGGCTCTGTGTCATCTGCTGGTCTTCAAGAGTCATCTGCAACTTCTACAAAACTCCCCCCAAATTCCAATTTAATTTCTTGTGCTCACCTGCAATATATCAAAACCACAAGGGGGAAAATCAGGATGAGGAAAGGATAAATATATATCTAATATCCCTCTTAGTTCTAAATCCCATGATCCTATAGAACTGTGGTTTGCCCTAAGTATCTTTAGGAAATTGAACTTGGTTCTATGAGATCTATCATTTTTATCTGAGACACCAATTCTTCCTATACTGGACCTTGGGGACTCCCATAATGAACAATAACTTCATTATTTGTGTGGCTTTAAGAGGAATAGTATTCCCAAAGGATAAATAGGGAATACTTTGGGGATCTGTGGTTTTTTTGGTATGCATACTACCAATTGGTTTGAGGTGAGGAGACCAGGAAAGTGCATTAACATCCAATCAAAAGTCTTAGTAGACAGTCTTCAGAAATGGCCATGAACAAACTGATGATGAGCTTCTCTGAATCTAGCTTGGATATCAATAGGCCTGTGCTCAAAACTTTTTTCACCTTACAAGGATCTGCAAGACCTTACCCTTTGCTAGTATAATTTTCAAGAACTCAGTCACCTTCATACTGCAATGAAACATCAGGGGAGGACCCTAGTGGAGAGAGAAGGTAACGCTCTTTAAATATTATAAAAAGGAAGAGGAGCCGAGAAAGAGTCCGAAGGATTGCAGACCACCTTTGGAGGAGACAGTATGTGGAGGCCATCAAAAAAACCTGGTGATTGTTTAACCTGAAGCTAAAATCTGATTTTAAACTTCAAGATTGTTTCACAGAAAGCTCTGTACTTAGAGGTCTGTTTGTCTTTACCTGGGATCTACTGAATAGAATAAATGCTAGGAAGAGATAAAAGAAAGAAAGAAATCTATATAGTACACTTCTCTATTTTAGCGGTCAGACTGTTTACTAGGACAGATCTAGTCCTAACAGAAACTATGTTATAAAACAGTAATCATCAAAATTTTGTTACTGTTGTTCTTATTGTATCATGTTTGACTCTCTATGATCTGATTTGGGGTTTTCTTGGCAAAGATATTGGAATGGCTTGCCGTTTCCTTCTCCAGCTCATTTTACAGATGGGGAACTGAGGCAAACAGGCTTAGGTGACTTAAGTGTTTTAGGCAAGATTTGAATTCAGGTATTCTTGACTCTAGGTACAGTCTTCTATCCATCATGTCACCTCACTGCCCAAAAAACTATTTGGGACTGGTGAAAAATACAACAGTAGATCAATGAATAATCAAAAATAATTGAATTCAGTAACTTAGTTCTGATAAACTGGAAAACATCCATTACTTAGGCGAGAGCTCTATGTGTGTGTGTGTGTATGTGTGTGTATGTGTGATGATCTCTGTCTCTTGTTTATTTAAGAATAGCCCCTAGACATAGTTTCACACCTTCATTTTTTTCTTTTTAAAATAATTTATTTATTTTTAGTTTTTAACATTCACTTCCATAAGATTTTGAGTTTTGAATTTTTCCCCCCCATCCAAGACAGCATGCAATCTGATATAGGCTCTATTTATACATTCATTTTAAACATATTTTCACATTAGTCATGATGTATAGAAGAGTTAGAACTAATGAGAGGTACCATGAGAAAGAAGAAACAAAACAAAACCGCAAAAGAAAAGGAGAGCAAATAGTATGCTTCCATCTGCATTCAGACTCCCAAGTTCTTTCTCTGGATGTGGATAGTATTTTCCTTTATTAGTCTTTTGGAGTTTTCTTAGATCCTTGCATTTCTGAGAAGGGCTCAGTCCTTTTGCATTGTAGCTGCTACTGTATACGAAGTTTTCCTGGTTCTGCTCATTTCAATCTGTATCAGTTCATGGAAGTCCAGGTTTTTCTGAAGTCCACCTGCTCATTATTTCTTATAGCCCTATAGAAATCCATTACATTGATATGCCACAACTTATTCAGTCACTCTCCACTTGATGGGCATCTCCTCAATTTCCAATTCTTTGCCACCACAAAAAGAGCTGCTATAAATATTTTTGTACATGTGTGTCCTTTTCCTGTTTTTATGATCTCTTTGGGATACAGATCTAGAAGTGGTATTGCTGAGTCAAAGGGGGAGAGCTCTCTTTTTGAAAAAAATTATTAGGAAAACTGGAAAGCAATATGGTACAAATTAAGTTTAGACCAACATCTTATAGGACACACTGTTTGTTCATAGTTGATATATCATATGAATATTGGAGATCATACCATAAAAAGCATTATTAGTATATTCTACCTCAACACACCATTAACCATTGCTACAGGAACTTTGGAATTAAGAAGTGACTATTCAAACATGAGCAGATATTTTCCCCCCCAGTAGATAGTATTTTGTTTTTTTCCAATTACACATAAAGACAATTTTTAATATTTATTTTTCATGTAAAATTTTGAGTTCCAAATTTTCTCCCTTCTTTCCCCCTTCTGTAAAATGGTAAACAATTTGATATAGGTTTTATATATATATATATATGTACAGTCATATAAAACATATATCCTTATTGTTCATGTTGTGAAAGAAGAAACAGAATAAAAGGTAAAAATAACAAAAAAGTAAAGAAAGTGAAAATAGTATGCTTTGATCTGTATTCATACTCTATTAGTTCTTTCTCTGGATGTGGATAGCATTGTCCATCATAAGTCTTTCGAACTTGTCTTGGATCATTTATTGCTGAGGAGAACTAAGTCAATCATCACACAATGTTGCTGATACTGTATAATACTGTATACAGTGTTTCTCTGGTTCTGTTCACTCTGCATCAGTACATCTAAATCTTTCCAGGTTTTTCTAAAATCCACTTATGAGCAGATATTTTTACCCAAAATTCCCAAATGATGGTGACATTGGAGTAGAGGACACTGGCATAGCCATGGGCACTATGTTATAAAACTTGGTGGCTATCAAACCTGCATCTGTTTTGTTATTCAATCAAAGAATAAGATAAAGAAAAGGGATCCTAAAAGAAAATACTTAAAGCTCTTAAAGAGATAGTGTAGCTGGGGAGGGGGAAGCCAGGGTCAAGGAGAACCTGTATATGTTTCAGTCAGTCAATAATCATTTATTGAACCCTTACAATGTGCCAGCACTGTGACTGGGAATATAAGCACTAGTTAAAAAAAGAAAAAGATAGTTTCCATCCTCAAAGAGACTATATTCTAATGGAGAAGATAACACACAAAAGTAAGTTAAGCAGCATGGACAAGGGAGTGAAAGTAACTAGTATGGAAGACAGGTCAATAAGGGAAAATTCAGAGTACAGTCAGGTAGGAAATGAAGAAATGGCTAGCAGGGTCCTCCTCCTTAAATGGAGGATCTAGGAGGAGATACTTTTATGTTTTCATATTTTCCATGATTGATACTTTCATAACCCTTCAGAATAGATACAATCCCATTCCTGCCCTAGACTCATAGTGTGTGGGAATCAGCTCCAAGGTTGCTAAGGGTGTCAAGGTTGGCAGAGAGATTGAAAGTGGTGAGGCTGCCATTAGCCTTGGCAGAACTGGAGATCCTTGGCACATCCACCCCATGGGCCCCTTCTTCCCTGGGAATACTTGACACCCATGTATCTCAGTAGTAATGTAAATCAAAGCCCTTGACAGGCTGGCTCCAGCCTACCTTTCCAGGCTTATCACGCATTAATCTTATTTATACACTCTACAATCCAGCCAGATGGGACTACTTGTTGCTACTTGACAATCCATGACTTCCTTGGTGTATTTGCACAGTCTCTTCCTAATGTCTGGAACTAGTGACACCTCATCCCCACCGATGTGTTCAAAATCCGGTTCAGGTGACATGTCTTTCCATGAGTCTCTTTATGATCCAGCTCTCTAACATATTTTTATTTTCTTTCTAGATCTAACCACTAGGGGGGCACATAAGTGAGATGAGATCCCATGGTTGCATCACAAGATATAATCTGGAGTTTTCCAACTCAGCTGCCATAAGAAATGACTTTTATCTTTCCTCTAAGTGCTGTCTTGGGCTTGTTCTATCCAAAGTGGAAGGTACCTAAAAATATCTCAGACTCTATATTTTAGGGTTTGTTTGTTTGTTTTATAATGTGCTTATGAAGCTCTAACACTAGTCCCTCCATGTTGCTCTCCCTCTTGGGTTCAGTTCCCAGATCCATATTGGCTAAGCCAAATGTGTATTTATGTGATAACCCCTCTGGGCTTATCTCCCAGTTTGCTCTCATACTTTTGGACATCTTCCATTGGAATGACTACTCTCAGATTCTAGTGTACCCTGTGGGTAAGCTGCTTCTAAAACCAAAGGTCACAAGCCCACACTAGGATGCTTCCATATAGCAATTGAACAGTAGATGCAATTGACTCTTAGTAAAGGCATTTATTGCAATGCTTAGTGAAAGCAGTAGTCAATAAAGGTTTATTAAGCACTTACTATGTGCCAGGCTTCATGTGAAGCATTGGTACTAAGAACTTTCTTGGGAAAAATAGGGGAAGGGGGGAAACAGTCCCTGCTCAGAAGAGCTCACAATCTAATGGGGGAGACAATTTAAGAACAACTATGTTAGAACAAGATAAATACAGGCTAAATTGGAGGTAATTTCAGAGGGAGGGTATTAACTGGGGGTGGAGGAAGCTGGGAGAAGATTTCTTATGGAAGGTAAGATTTGAGCTGAGTTTTGAAAGAAGGCAGGGAAACCAGGAAGCAGAGACAGGAGGGAAAAAATTCTAGTCATTGAGAACAGCCAGTGAAAATGTAGAGATGGAGTGTCATATTCAAGAAACAGCAAGGCCATGGAGGAGAGAAAATTATAAAAATTAAAAAACTCTAAAATTATCATAAAATTATTATAAAATTAGAAAAAAAGAACACTGGAAAGACATGATGGGTCCAGGTTGTGAAGAACTTTGAAAGCCAAACAAGACTTTGTGTTTGATACTAGAGATGATAGGGAGTTACTGAATTTTATTGAGTAGGAGAGTGACCGCACTTTTGGAAGATCATTTTTGACAGCTGAATGAAGGATGGACTGAAGTGGAGAGAAATGCAGCAGGGAGACAAACCAGCAGGCTATAGTTCCGGCATGAGGGGATGTGGACCTGTACTAGGGTGGTGGCAATGTCAGAGAAAAAAAAGGCACATGTAAGAGATATTATAAAGATAGAACCACCAAGACTGGGCAACCTATTAGATATATGGAATGAGCAAGAATTGTTGAGGATGATGCCTTGGTTGGGGACCTAGATGATGGGGAGGAAAGTTCAGAAAAGGGAAGATTTGGGTGGGGAGCAAAGATGACGAGATCTATTTTGAACATGTTGAATCTAAGAGGTCTATGGGGCATCCAGTTAAAGATGGATGGTGTAGATGTGAGACTGAAGACCAGAGAGATCATAGCTGGATAAGCAGATGTGTAACATCTGCATAGAGATGATAATTAAATCCATGTCAGCTAATGGGATCTCAGAGCTAGATAGTACAGAGGGAAAAGAAAAGAGGGTCCAGAACAGAACCTCGTGGGGGGCACCCATGGTTATCTGGAATGAACTGGATAAAGATGCAGCAAAGGCGACTGAAAAGAAGCAGTCAGACTGGTAGGAGGAAAGCCTGGACAGAGCAATATCACTAAAAATTTTGAGAAAAAAGAATATCCAGGAGAAAAGGGTAATCAAAGGTGTCAGAGGCGACAGAGAAGCCAACAAGGTGAGAATTACTACCAAGCATTCACCACAGTGTTGTTTGTTCTTCATTTTTTAAAACATAAGCCAGGGGTGAACTCTCCCACCAAAACATGTCTATAACTTGAATTTAGAGTACCATAGTAATGAGGCACACTTAGGATACACACGTCACAAAGGCAACTCGCAAGTCCTGTTGTTTTAAATCCTGCTAGTTCTTTCTTAATGAATTCTCACATAGCTCCCTTTGGTGGCAACATTTCTGCTGAAAAGGTTTACCCAGCTGTTCCCAAGATCTGTCCTTTCTCTCTCTCTTCCTCTTCCTCTCCCTCTCTCTGTTTCTTTCTCATTTTCCTCCCTCCCTCCCCCTTCTATAGGCATTTACATTCCATTGATTTTTTGTAATCCAGGCTTTTTTTTATTTTTTAAAGTTAATCTCTCCCTCCCACAACTCCTTTCTGTTGAACAAATTTTTAAAAACAAATCCCTCAAATCATGGACCCTAAATAAATTGCTATTTTATCCATATCTGAACATTTAACCCTCCTCCTTCATTTTAAGTTCATCATTTCTCTGTTAAAAGATGGGTGGCATATTTCATTTTCATTCTTTTGGACTCAGGGTTTATCATTGCACAAATTAGAATTTCTAAAGAATTACAGAGTTGTTTTTCTTACAGTATGATTATCTTTATCCTAGTTCTGTTCACTTCATTCTGAATCAGTTCATAGAGGTCTTTCTAATTCCCTTTGAAATGGCAATTTTATAATTTCTTATGGCAAAATAACGTTCCAGTAGGTGGCGCAGTGAATAGGGCCTGGAGTGAGGAAGACTCATCTTCCTGAGTCCAAATTCAGCCTCAGATACTTGCTAGCTGTGTGACCCTGGGCAAGTCACTTAACCCTGTCTGCCTCAGTTTCCTCTTCTGTAAGATGAGCTGGAGAAGGAAATGTCAAGCTCCTCCAGTATCTTTGCCAGGAAAATCCCAAATGGGATCACAAGGAATCAGACAACAGGAGTCTGCATTCCATGACTCTTCTCACATAGCCTGGAATGGTGTTCTATTGCTACATCTTATGTACTCCTTCAACCTTAGTATCAGGATCAGATCTGGAGCCTAGAAATTGAGAAACTGGGTGAGTCCACCCCACCTCAGACCAGAGAGCAGACATCTGAGTCACTCAAGATCCTTAAGCCTTTGCCCTCTCCGGCGATGCTCCTACTTATGCTCTTTGAGGGCAAGAACTATTTTTTTCTTTTTTCTTTGTATTTTTGGTGTCTAAGCAGAATGTCTCAGCCCGTGGGCACACAAAGCAGGTATTTCGTAAGTGTTTGTTTATTCACTGACAAGGGTTATTTTACCTCTTGCTTGAAAGGACAAAGCAATCAAATATTCAGGTACTTGTGACAGCTCCAGGCTTTGAAAGCTCCCTTGGATTCACTTTGAAAAACTATAGAAAGGGAGCAGAATTAGTTTATTCCTTGGGCTATTGATTCTGCTTGATTCTAATCTCTCTGGTTTTCCATTTGAAATTAACCCATTGGATGACCCTCCTATGTTAGATTTACCATAGAAAATGGAAAAGAGTTCATAGGATGGGAAGACAGGGATGTGTTACAACTTGCATGAATGGAGGAGTCCTCACATTTGATGCAATCATAGATCCAGTGGAACATTGGAGAATATTGGAGTCAGTTATGAACTTGAGCAGGATCTAGCAGATCATTTGCAAAATGGCAAATTTTCTCTTATGAACCACAATATATATATTTAATGAAGTATTGGGGGTGGGAGACCCAGGAAATTTTATCAAAAATTCTGTAGCGGGGCTGGACTTCAAATTTCTTGAGCATATAACTGTGCTGTATTGTTAAGAACCCTGACCTCAATCCAATTATGCCTTGATGTTTCCTTGTTAAAACTCCTTGAACCTTTACTGTTACCTTACCATCAGCATGACCCCAGGTGTAGTAGGTTAGGGGCAGGGGAAAATTATGAAGCATGTTTCCTGCAATACATCTCTTGGGATTCGGGGATATAACGTCAGTGTACTAGAAAGAACATTGGTCTAGGTATCAGAAAACCTGAATTTGAAATCTGGCTCTGCTTAATGATAGGAAAATCATATTAGTTTAGACAACAACAGTTTTCCTATCTACAAAATAAGATCAGAGTAGAAAACCTCTAAGACAGTCCCTTCTGTCTCTAAAGTTCTGTGATCTTTCTGTCCTTGGCCTACAGAGCCTCTCTTTCCATCTGCAGCCTCTAAACAATTCTCTTCAGGATGTTATATTTAAAGGAACAAAACATGAAGCCTAGGAATCTTAATCCATTTGTTTTATGTTACTCTGAGCTAGGCCAGAAGCAGATCCCAGCTCTTCTGAATTGAAGCCTACAAGCCCAAACCACTGGCCACCACAACCTCCTAAAAATAGTTCCTCAGAGCTAATAGCCAATCACTTCAGCTTGCCCCATAAGACACAGGCAGAGCACAAATCATAACTTTAAAGGCACTGTAGCCTTCAAACTGGGAGGGTTACAGCAGGCAAGAAAACAAATATAGCCTGGACTGTATTGTCCGAGGAAGGTAGTATAAATAACCAGGGATGGCATTTTCCTATGTACGGTCATGGTCAGGTTACCCATCGAGGACAGCATGACTCAAAGCACTAGGTGGTGATTGAACAAGGGACACCACCATAAGCTCTGCAGGAGGGTTGGTGTACCATACAGTGACCCCCATGGTTTTACCTGGACAGACAGCTAACTTCCAGAACATTCTTTCCCCCTACCCCCAACTCTGACTGGGAAGGCTGGTGTTTGCTTCCAACATCTAAAGTTGCAGAAGAGGGATTGCTGATTTGGATGAAAGAGAATTTGTTACTGTGGCAAAGAGCACAGGAAAGCAGGGGGTATGATCAGAGACAGACGGGGAGAGAGCTGCACAAACGAGACCCCAGTGGCTGCCATTAAGTCATTCTCTTCCAACCCAAGAGAGTTCTTGCTTTAAAGTCATCATGGAATAACTGTATGAGCTCATTGTCACTGAGCAACCAGAAGCCGCTTCCTTCAATAATCTCTTCTCTCTCTGTTTCTTTCTGTGTGTATGTATGTATGTATGTGTGTATGTGTGTGTCTGTCTCTGTCTCTGCGTGTGTGTCTCTCTTTCTGTGTCTTTCTGTCTCTCTTTGTGTTTCTCTTTTTCATTAACTTCCATAGATTAAACTAGCATATCTATGAAGATGGTTTATGAAGTTAAGTTGAAATGTTCCTCCACATGTTGCCCACCACTGTGGCATTCAACCCAAGCCCCCATTATATAGATGAGGAAATAAGCTGAGGTTAAATGACTTATCCAGGGTCACACAGATAGTAAGTATTGGAGAAAGGGAGGTTTGAAATCCTGGCCAATATTCTATCTACACCATCTAGCTGCCTCTAAATAGACCCTATTGTTGTTCCCATTTTAGAGATGAGGAAAATGGGCAATTTAAAAGCTATATTTGTATTTAACAACATGTTTCAGTTTCAGGGGCTAGTCACATAGCTGGAGTGAGGGATACCAGATAGGCAACGCTCAAAATCTTCATTGGGTTCCACATATTAAGAGACCTAGAGGAAGTCCACCCAGAACATTAGGGAACTCTCCAATGGAAAATTTAAAAGAGGAAATAGACAAAAATCCATGTGACTTTTACTTGTTTTCTAAAACATCCAAAGTTTGGTGTGAACTGCATAACGAAAAAGCAGATGAAAGCAATCTGTACAGCCTTAATAGTTTTGCCAGGATCTAAATCTGGGCTGGGGTATTTTGTCCCAAGGTTTAGAGATCATTCCATTAACTTAGCAGAAAGGAGCAACAGGATATTCTTTGATGGTGCAAAGATACAGCCCCTCCCCACTGAATTCCATCCCCAGCAAGGGCTGAGGGCATTGGCAGCACCAGGATCTGGAAAAGCTCCATTGGCTGTAAGAGGTAGCCATTTGCACCTGGGGCCTAATTATACATACAAATCAAAACCCAAGATATTCAGTCCAATCCATCCAAAGAATGAAAGCTGATATCCCAGGAGAGCCTGTACCCACTGGCCCTAGTCCCAGAGTTGCAGGGCACTCAATCCTAAAGGACCCAGAGACTCAGACTTTGTCTGGGATTCTGTAGCACCCTATATAGAGACAGATGAGCTTTACTGGAGAGAATGAAAAGTATGTGACACCTGCCAGAAGGCACCAAAAACTTTCTCCCACTGGCACCAGAAACCTTGGGTGCAAGGGTGGGCAGCAGGAGCAGTCAGGTCTCTAGTGGGGCACCATGTTATCATCCTCTTTGCCTTCTCCCTTCACTCTGAATCCATGCTTTCAACGACATAGTTCCTAGGGGATCCTAGGGAAGGCATTGGGCTGGGGGTGGGGGGCGGTGTAACAGAAAGGGGCACAGAGCTTCACAGTTTATCAGTATGGTGTGGAGATAGCCACTTTACAGAGAAGGACACTGAGGTATGTGCATTCTTTCATTTATTCATTCCGAGGCATCTAAGTGATACAATGAATAGAACACTGGACCTATAGTCAGGAAGACCTGAGTTCAAATCCAACCTCAGAGAGCTGTGTGATGCTGGGCAAGTCATTTAATCTCTATCTACCTCAGTTTCCTCAACTGTAAAATGGGGTTAATAATGGCACATACCTCTTAGGGTTGTTACAAGGATCAAATGAGATAATAATTGTAAAATGATTATCAGTGAGCCCAGTACATGGTAAGTGCTTAATAAAAAAGTTATTCCCTCTCTCTCTTTAGCTGTAGGGATTTGCCCAGAGTCCAAGTCCTCAGTCTCTAATTAGAGTTAAATTACACACTTCACCTTTCCTGTCCCTATGGTGAGATTCCAAGGCCTTTTCTTTTCCTCATGGAAAGAATTCAGGGCCATTTCCATTGCTATTATAGCCAGACCCTAGTTCTGGGAAGCCAGAAGTCCAGCAAAAGAAGTGGCAGACAGTTTATCCAAGTTTTCATCATGAGACAGGTCATATAGGGTGCTCTAACCTGATCCCATGGCATGTTTCCTTCTGACCTTGTATCTTTCTGACCAGTTAACCTCCAGCCCTAGCCCTGACCCTAATCTCCCTTAAAGGGCCAGGAAAGGGGGCCAATGGCGGCTGCCCCAGAGCTGAGACAAGCAACGGGCACAGCGAGTCCAGAGGCTTGCCAACTGGCTTGGCTGAGTGATTCTTCCTTCTAAGGTATTAGCTTTCATGATTGGCAGTGCTGCATGTCCAGAGGGTGAAGAGACTAAAATCTTAACTCCTTTAAAAGACTCTAGGTGAATTCCAACCTATCTATGGTTATTGGGGAAGTTGGTCCTATCTTGGGACAGGAACCCCATATATATCTTCCAGGACTGTTACTTACCTCCTGAGTGATACTAGACAAATAAGGCCATCTCCTTGTGTCTTAGTTTTCCTGATCTGATATATGTTATTTATTGCTGTCCCTGACTCTTCATGACCTGCTTTGGTGTTCTCATGGCAAAGACATTGGAACGGTTTGCCAATTCCTTTTCTAGCTCATTTTACAGATGAGGAAGCTGAAGCAAATAGGGCTAAGTGACTTGCCCAGGGTCACACAGCTAGTAAGAGGCTAGATTTAGACTCAGGTCTTCCTGATTCCAGGCCTACCACTCTGTCCACTGAACCACCTAGCCACCCTAAAATAATACATGGTCCCTCCCAATCCCATTGGGCATGTGGGGAAGATTTTTGTAGTTCCCCATACCTTTTAAAAGAATAAAGAGATATGTACACCTTAGATATGTTCCACTCATTCAACATAAAAATGAAATAATGTTCTTTTTACTGTAAAAATGACAAAATCTAAATTGGTTAATCAGTTGATCTTTATTGACTGTCTACAACATGCGAGGGACAGCATTAGGGAATAATAAAGAAACACAAAAGAAACTACTCTTCTTATCTGGCGACAAGAGGCCTGGAGTCAGAAGACTCGAGTTCGAATCCAGTCTCGGTTACTTCCTGACCATACGACCTTAAGCCAGTTGCTTAATCTCAGTTTCCTCAACTGTAAAGTGTGAATAATAATAGCACTTGACACACAGAGTTGTTGTGAGAACTAAATGAGAATATATGCTTGCATCTTAGCAGCCACCTGGCACATAGTAAGTATTTATTAAAGGCTCAACAAACCTTTATTAAGCACATATAATATGCTATGAATTAAGCACTAAGACAATACAAAACAAAACAATCCTTGCCCTCATGGTATTTGTATTTCTGTCCTTTAAGGAAGCTCATAGTTTCATTAAGAACATGAGACATAGCAAATGAAATAAAAACCTACACAGAGAGCAGTACGCAGTAGGATCTTGGCCATGCCTTATGGATCACCAATGGGAAGACCCAATCAGACTCTTTCCATGGAGAGTTGTAACCAGGCCCTGTCCACACTACTTTGTCCCTTAGTCATGACCTTTCCACAAACACCCAAGGAATGAGTAATAAACCAGAAACTCAAACTTTTCATCATCTTTCAATCCAATGCTGTCTTTCCAGCCTCTGGATAGGCTCAACACCATATGCCTAAATTCTTATATCTACAAAATGAGGCTGACCATGGACCTAACTACTACCCAAGCAGTTTCTACAGCAAAGGTGTCAAACACCCAGCCTACAAGATACATGTAGCCCACATCACTCCTGTGTATGGCCTGAACCAGATTAAAATGTAATTGGGAAATATTTATGAACACTGGACCTAGAGTCAGGAAGACTCCTCTTCTTGAGTTCAAATCTAGCTTCAGACACTTAACAGCTGGGTGACCTTGGGTAAGTCACTCAACTCTGTTTGCCTCAATTTCTTCATCTGTAAAATGAGCTGGAGAAAGAAATGGCAGACCATGCTAGGGGTATCTCTGCCAAGAAAACCCCAGATGGGGTCATGGAGAGTCAGACGCAACTGAAATGACTCAACAGCAACAATATGGCAAATATTTAACAAAGTAAATTTAAAAAACAATAAAATGCAGATACTACTAATATGGGGTTTTCTAAGCCAAAACGTGACCTGTAGTAATCCTTACATATGGCTTAGTGGCCCCATTTCCATTTGATTTTGACACCACTGGTCTAAGTATCTGGGGACCACAGGAAAGGAAACACCACGGGTATGATATTGTTTTGAAGAATAATTGGTTAGCTAACAAACATTTACTGAGCAACCCAGGGTATCTAGAATTACATACTGGAGGGAGGAGAGAGAAAAGACACTAAAGAATAAACATGATCTCTGTTCTCCTGTCCTCCAGAAGCTTATAATTAGCCACTTAGATCATGGTACTAATAATGCCAAGGTCATAGGTAAGAGACCATGATTTTTGAAGTGCTTCTCTTCCGTGAACGCCGGCTCCCAACCCTGCTTCCAGTCAGATTGTCTCATGGATATGGCCATCTTCACAGTCCAGTGTGGTTGAGTCATCACCAAGGGATCCATCTGACCAGCCCTGAAGTTTGGAGGATGTCTAGATATGGAGGAAGGTAAAATTAGGCTCTGCTCAAAAAACATTCAGTGATAGTTTCTGGGCATCCCTTATCTCTACTTTACAAGAAGGCCTAATTAAAATCCTTGAAAGGCCTCAGTATACCCTCTTCCTGGAAATTATTTGGTTTTTCCTTTTCTATATGTGTAGTAGGTAGGCATCATGGGACAGTAGAATAAATGGAGACTATGGAGTCAGAGGGCCTGCTTGGGATGAAATCCTGCCTCTGATGTTTGCTACCAAGTCACTTAACCTGGATTTTTGTTTCCTTCACTATAAAGTGAGGGGATTGGCCTACATGGCCTCTGAATTCCCTTCTCTCTCTAGGTCTAAGATCCTGTGATGTCTGGGCTCTGCACTTCTCTGGAGCCAAGCTCAGGTTTCTCCAAGAACAGAAACTGTCTGCTAGTTTCCCCTCCTCATCTTTTTTTGGGGTGGACAGAATATGAATGAGAGAACAGCTGTCCATGCCCAGAGGATTTCCCGGAAAGGAGAGATGTTTGTCTTAAGACCAGGTGGTTACTGTCTCAGCTGTGACCCCAGGGTTTGGGTGGGAGATTTGAAGGAAGTTCAAGAATTTGAGAGTAGGACAGAGAATCTTCACCCTCCTATACCCTCCCACCCCAAACTCTTGTTGTCGGAGGAGGTGAGCAGTACGAGCAAACGTTCACTAGCCCTTGGTGAAATTTGCCTCAGCTCAGTTACAAGTCCCAAAACCACCAGAGCTCCTTTCAGATCACAGTGGCAAGATATCACAGAAAAAACAAAGGACTCAAAGTTAGGAGACTTGCATTTATATCCAGTCTCCTAGACTTACTAGATGTGACTGTGGTCAAGTCTCTCCATCTCTCCTCATTTGTAATTTTTTTTCCTTAGCCTGGAAGTCTGATTCATGGATTTAGGGAATTCCCTGTGTATAAACTTCCTCTGCCATGGCAGGTCAACACCAACTCTGAAACACAGTCGTAAAGAGTTGCCTAGGGTACTGAGAAGTTAAGTGACTTGTCCAGGGTCACACCGACAGACACACATGTGCACATATATACATACACATATACATATATACATGCACCCACACACCTACACATATACACATGCACCTACACATATACACATCCTTACATACATGTACATATACATATATACATGCATACATAGATACATACACTCACTATAAAACTGAGGCTGATGACTTTACACAACCTTTCCTCAATTAAATCCAGTTCACTTGCAAGTCGTGACCTCCCTTTCCTGATGTCACAGTCCTCTTCAAGAAGAAATGACAAACAAGAACAGCAACACACCTACACATACATGTATATGTACATGCACATATGCATACACGTATGCATACACCCATGCCATCTATTTCTACCTATATCTACCTGTCTACATCTATCTAACAGACTCAGAATCTGAGGCCAGGCCCCCTGATTATTACTCTCTATCCACTCAGCCACATGTGTCCAACCCAACACCTGCAGACTGCCCATAACATCCCAAAGCATAGCCTGAACCAGAATGGAAATATAATTGGGAAATACTTAACAAAACAGATAAAAATGCAATTAAGACATTTATATTAATTATATTATGTATAAAATATTCATAAACACAAGCCTCCAGGAAACATTAACATTCCATTTTAAAACTAAGTCAACATGCAGCCCACAGGGATCCTTTCTGTATAATTTCATGGCCCCCATTCTTATCTGTGTTTGACACCACTGCACCAGACCACACTGCCTATTTGTAAAATTGGGGTAATATTTTAATTGTCTATCTCACAGGATTGTTATGAGGAAAGCAAAATTAGTCATCCCTGATGGTTAGCCCTTCCCAGCAGGTGACATATATACTAAGCCTGATGATGTGCCTCATGTGAAATGGAGGTGGTGAAAAGGGTGCTGGGTTTCGAGGGGTGGGGAGACTGTGGTCCTTGATTTAGAGGACCTGGCTTCGCCCTTTTCTACCTTGAGCAGATCATATAACCTCCTTGGGCTTTAGCTTCCTCCTCAGTACAGTGAAGGAGTCAGACTAGATAGCCCTAAAAGTCTGTTCCAGTTCTGAACCTATGATCCTCTGATGTAATCAATCAATTCAACATTTAAGTGCCTTCTATGTGCCAGGCACTGGACTAAGTGCTGGAAAGGCAAAAGAAAATTCCTGCCTTCCAGGAGCTCATGATCTAATGAGGATGATAACAAGTAAAAAAAAAAAATGTACAAACAAGATACATGCAGGATAAAGAGGCAATAAGTAAAAGAAGAAAGGCACTGAATTTAGAGGGGTTGGGAAAAGCTTTAAGTGGAGTTTTAGTTGGGAGAAAGGAATTAGATCATCTCTTTCAGGTCAAAGAAAATGAAAAAATTTTTATTCTCTTGTGGTTTACTTGTCTCAGGCCTCCGAAAAATGTCTGTGTTTTTTTGGATTCACTTAGCAGAACTCATAGTAGAGAAAGTAGGTCATCCCAGTAAGCTGTCTCCATCATTCCTCCACCCAGGAAGAATATCCCCTGACCTGAGGACGCTTCCCTTTTCTCAGGCTATGAGTGCCACTCTTTACTGGGGAAAAAGGCACACAGCAGGAATTATGACCTTGAACTCCTCTCAGCCTTTCCTCTCTTTGAGTATCCTGTGCTCTCTGAGGAAAAGAATTACTGGCCATATACCAAATGAAGGAAGAAACTGACCAGTCTCTTCAAAGTGTCCTTGTTACAGCTGCCATGGAAACATGTTAAGCTGAGAATAGAGCCCTTAAGAACAAGAACTTGTTATTCTTAAGATACACTTGAAATATTTAAGGTATTTCTTCTTAAAAGACCTATAATTTGGGGACAGCTAGGTGGTGCAATGGATAGAGCACCAGCCCTGGAGTCAGGAGGCTCTGAGTTCAAATCCTTCCTCAGATACATAAAACATATGTGACCCTGGGCAAGTCACTTAACCCTGATTGTCTCAATAAAAAAGATCCATAATTTCATCAGTGTAGGCTTACTCCCTTAATCACTGTAAATGGCAACCCATCCGAGCCTTTGTGACAAAGGTCTTCCAGGGCCAAACAAAAAAATGATCACCTGGCATCTAGCCAGGTGATGAACTGTAATACAATGTAGAGTATGACTGCTGCCTCTGTGGATTGTGTGTGTATCTACAAGGGGTTGTCTAAATATGACTTGTGATGAACAATGAATAGCTAGTTCTGGAATCTTACCTATGCATCTCCAATGGAGTCTTTGATTCCAGCCAGGAAAGGAGTAAGAGATTGGGGCAACAAAGTTAGCTCATCTGCTCTCCTCCGACAGGAGGTAGTGGAATACAATTTTATCTATTTGCTCCCTGAAATAGTTAGTCTAAGGGAAATGGCTTTTAGATTGAAATTTTTTCATATCTCTTACAGGGAAAGGAGTGTAGCTGATACCTGAAGGTTTGGTTTCTTCCCACCAAATGCTAGTTACACAAAAAATCATGACAAATAGTGAAGACTGAACAAATCGATTTATCTGATCATATAGCAAACAAAAACCAAAGAAATTATACAGAGAGATAAGAACATACTAGATTATTCATAGAGCACATGAGCTCTACGATGGGTGAGCTCTTTCTGGGGGCCCCAGTTGTGGAGGGACCCCAGCTGATCTTCATTCTCCTCCCAGCCCTAGTCCTAATACTGTCATTTCTTCCTTTTATCCCTTCCCTTCCATGTGCTTTTTAGCTTCCTTTGGTGTCTCGTCATTCCCCATTAGAATGTTAGCTTATTGATATCAAGGGCCATCTTTCTTTTTACTTGCATTGGTATACCAGTACATAGCACAGCACCCAGCCCATGTTGATTGTCCTTCACTTTTGAAGAGGACCAGTGACATCGTGGGGTGATGGCTTGACTTGAGCATGAATTGTATAGAAGTGAGGCAAAGTTGCACAAAGTCACCAGTCTCATTCTCTCTTCTAGGGTCACTGAATTCCAGTGACAAGACAAAAGTCAAGATGATGGGCAATGGCCTGGGATGCAGTGGATGACCTTGGTGTCTTCAGAGTCTGACCAAATTCTAAGTGCTCCATAGAGCCTGCTTTAGCTGCCTTCATGTCTACCAGAACAAATTGTTCTCATTCATTCATTCTGCCCGGGAAAGTCTTCACATGCTTGGGCTAGACATTATCCTGCAACTCACTAATGGATTTGAGTCCCATTGGTTACCCTCAACCTGCTTTAGCCCATCTGCCAAGATGGCTTACTGGGGTATGGATGCTACACATGCTATAGCTTCTTGGAGCCACAGGTAACACCAAAGGTGGATGGGCAGCTCTGAAAATGGCTCACCAAGCCCTCACACCAGAGGTACTAGTCCACCTTGAACAGAACTTCTTCCTTCTTCCTTCCCTTCTTTTCTTTCTTTATTTCTTCTCTCCTTCCCTCCTTTCCTTCTTTCCTTCTCCATCTCTCCTTCCTGACACATAATAAGCCCCTAATAAATGTTTGTTTACTTCCCTCCTTCCTTCCCTACCTTTCATCTCTCCCCGCTCTTCTCTTTTCTGTCTCTGTCTCTCTATTTCTCTCTGTCCCTGTCTCTGTCACTCTCTTTCTCTGTCTGTCTGTCTCTCTCACTCAGACATTCAAAATTAAGTCGTGATCTTCTCCACCAATGAGAAAAGTTATATGAAAATGATCCAGGCTTACAAACCCCAGGTTATAATAACAGCAATCCCAACAGTGATCATGATCATGGCCATGATATTTAAATGATGCTATAATGCAATGGAAAGAGCATTGGATCTGAAATCAAAGGAGTTGTGTTCAAATCTTGGCTCTGTCACTATTTGACTTTGGGCAAGTGTCTTGACTTCTCTGGGCCTCGGTTTCCTCAACTGTAAAATGAAGAGTGTGGGCCAAATTACCCAGAGGTCCCTTTCTCCTTGAAACCTATGATTTCACATACGTTATTGTATACTTAATATATTAATACAAAATATTAAACACTACATATTCCAAATGCCTATTAATGAAAGTATAAAGCACTTTCTTGGTGAAATGTGCCTTCTTGTACGTAGGACTAGATAACTTGTTCTAATTCATTGTTTACTCCCTTCCCTAGCGCATATCTTTGGTGGGAATGATCTGGCAATTCTTTTTGCCTACAAGCAGTGGCAACTCCAAATGCCTCAAAAAGGTGAAGATCTCCATGTAAGAAGGAGGGATTGCCTTTATAATTCCTATTTAGCCTTCTAATTATTCCCTCTGTCCTCAGTCTCTGCCATCAGAATCTCATCCACAATGTGGACAGCTTATTTAACAAGTCAGATATAGCCTGGCATGAATTTAAAAATAGAGAGAGACATGATGCTGGGAGCTGTGCAATGTGACTCAGAAGCCAGACTGCCAGTAGGGAAGCCAATCAGATGTTTGCTGGGGGCGTTCATTGAATTTGCTGAGCTCTTCCCAGCATGGTTCCTGAGGAGCAGATACCCAAGGCAGTAAATCATGGTTATTTAAGGTGGATTTCTCTGAGCACTTTAACATTCCTTCTTGTTGGTACGTAAGTCAGGAGGGGGTGGAAAAGCAAAACATAATTACAGAACTGTTTGTTCTATTTCGATTTTTGTCCTATGGCAGTCTCCCTTCTTCTCCCCTCCAAGAATTCCCTAGCCTGATGACCTCCTACAAGTTACTTGTTCCAAATAATAAGCAGGATCTAAGCCTGTCAAGTTGAAAGGCAAATGTGTGATAGTGAGAAGAAATCAGCTGTAGAGTATAAAGATATGAATTCGAATTCTGTCTCTGCCACACACTACTAGGTGACTTTGGGAAAAAGTCTTCAGAGGCAGGCAGCATGGTACTGTGGATAGATTGTTAGATTTGAAGTCAAGAGGATCACGTTCCAATCTGATTCAGACACGTTGTAGCTATGTGACTCTAGGAAAGCCACAGCCTCTCAGAATCTCCTTTTTTGCATTTGGGAAATGGGAATGCTGTCACCTATCTCGCAGAGTTGTGATGATTGTAGGAAATTATGTGTGTTAAAGTGCTCTATAAACGTGAGCTATTACAGAAATCACTGAACCTCAGTTTCCTCACAAAAGAAAGGGTTAGAGTAGATGATATTTGAGGTCCTTTCCTATCCATCATGGAAATACATCCCAATATGGATTAGCTCAGTGCTCAACTCTTGGTTATTTCAGGGATATAAGGGATCAGTGAAACCCACAACTAGTCTCTAAACCTCTCTTTTGTCTTAGGATCAAATTCCTCTCCTTACCAAACCTTTTGCTAGAGCAACTAGAAGGTGGCCCAAATGACTGGTAATAGCAGTAGCTGATATTTATAACGCTTTAATGTTTATGTTGCAGAGTTCAAACTAATCTGTAGGGGCCATTCTAGGAAATATATTCCCAGAGCTCTCCCAGAAACTTCTGGGAGACTCCAGAGACATGGTGATTAAGCCCTTTGGGGATGAGGAACAGTCTAGCTGCTCAGAGATGAAAGGACTTGTCGTTTTGGCTTGATGCAGAAAACTGTGAGTGGTGCCTTGGTCTCCTCGTTTCTGCCTCCCCCACACAGTAGCAGGGGTTGGGAGGAGACAGGATACTGCGTCAAAAGGAGAGACATTCTCTGGCTCCTCTCTTCCTTTACATCTCTAAGTGGTATCATGTAACTTTGAGATTCCCAATGACATTTGGGGAATAGTCTGGCCCTTCTCATCCTATTATAATGGTGACCACCCTCATTTGGCAGATGGAGTAGGATGATTTCCCTAAGACAGCTTACACCTGAGCTTCTGTCTTTCCCTATTTGAGTTTCTTTTCCTGAGTGGGTGATTGGGCATTAACCTTGATGTTGATGTATCCAGGTCTAAAGGTGCCTTTGTGAGATTGAGAGGTCCTGAGGTTCGTCACATCCATGAAATGGAATTGATGGGTGGCCAGGGCAGTTTCTTTACTGGAGAAGATGGCCATCAACAGGATGATGAAAAGAGTTGTTTGAACAGTGTAAAAGTGAAGTGAAATGTACTTAGTAAGTGATTTAGTGATCCCACACACTGCTTTGTATTCTGCTAAGGTTTGTCAACCTAACAAGAGATTTTGTCAGTTAACCAGCATTTATTAAATGCCTACTTATGTGCAAAGCCCCAAACTAAACACTAGGGATGTAAAAAAAGACAAAAAATATCCCCAGCTCTCAAGGAGCTCACAGTCCAATGGGGGAGACAACATGGAAACAATTATTTACAAACAAGATATTTTGTTCCTGTTCAGTCGTGTCCTACTTTTTGTGACCCCATTTGGGGTTTTCTTGGCAAAGATATTGGAGTGGTTCACCATTTTGTTCTCCAGCTCATTTTACAAATAAAGGAACTGAGGTAAACAGGGTTAAGGGATTTGCCCAGGTCACACAGCTAGCAAAATTGTCTGAGGCTGGATTCTAACTCAGGAAGAGAAGTCTTCCTGACTCCAGGTCCAGAATGGTATCCACAGTACTATCTAGCTACTCTAAAGGATAAATTAGAGAAAATCAAAAGAGGATAGACACTAAGATTAAGGATCACAGGGAAAAATCTTCTTGCAGAAAGTAGAAGTTTAGCTAAGATTTGCAGTGAGCCATGGAAGCCAAGAGGTGGAGTAGAAAAGGGAGAGGATTCTAGTCCGAGGACCAGCCAGTGAAAATGTCCAGAGTCAAGAAATGAGTGTTAGGTAAGAAGGGTAGAAAGCACTCCTGCGTTACTGGATGGCAGAGTATATCGAGAGAAGTAAGGTATAAGAAAACTGAAAAAGCAAGAAGGGGCCAAGTTCTAGTGGGTTTGAAAAGTCAAACAGTTTTTTATATTTCATCCTAGAGATAATACGAATCATGGGGGGATCTGTGCTTTAGAAAGACCAGGCAGACCAACCCGAAGGCTATTGTAGTAGTCAGGGCTGAGGTAATGAGGACCTGCACCCATGTGGTCAGAGGAGAGAAAGGGGGCATATATGAGAGATGCAGTCATAAACTAAGTTACTAAATTCTGTTTTAAGTCATTCTGTCAATACACACTGTGAGTCTTTTGTGACTGTTGGCATTGTTTTTTGTTGTGTATGGGAAATGAATATCTGTCCCATATCTGATTTACATTGTAAACTGAGTACATTCTTACTGACATGAGCCAAAATGTAAGGCTTAAATAATCGTCTACAGGATGCCGGATTGGTGATTTAACAAGTAAAAAAGTATGAGAAAAGGGAGCCAACCCCCTCTCATTAAAGAATAGACTGCCCCAGGAATGAACTTGTTCCAGTTCATGTGCTTGGGTCAAGAGTAGAGAGGACCTTTAGTGAAGGTAAGAGTGAGTAAAATGCCCCAACCCCTGAGTATGGCAAGAGTTCTTAATTTTAAATTAGCAAAGTGTTTGGGAGTTTTATCCCTCCTCCCTGTTCTAGCACACTAAGTAATTTATATATGTAAGAACTTTAGTGTCCTGCCACAAGATCAATAGTATAATGAGTCAGTAATATTAAAATGGCAGCAAAAAACCCCAACACAATCAGGTGGCACTAAAGGCAAAATGTCCAGAACAGGTGAGCTGAGAGGCCTGCTGTACTTTACACTGGTTAGACCACATCTAAAGTACAATGTTCAGTTCTAGGTACAGCATTTTTAGAAAGGATATCGACTAGTTGGATTATGTCCAGGGACCCTCTGGACTCTGAGATCTACCAAACTATAATATATAAGAACTCAGAAGAGAAACTGAAAATACTTAGTTTAAAGAAGAGAAGACTTTGGAGGAACTTATTACCTTTCTTAAAATTTTTGAAGAACCTCCAAAGAGGAATTTGATTTGTTTTATTTAGTCCAAGAGAGCAGTACTTGAACCAATGGATAGAAGTTGCAGTGAAGCATATATGGGTTGGGAAAATGAAAAACTTTCTGATAATTATATTGCCTTTGGTGATAGTAGATTTTACCTCTCTCTGAATCATCCAGTGAGGGGTATCAGCAAGGGGATTCCTATTCAAGTATACATTGGACAATATAGGTTGTTTCTGAGGTTTCTTCTAATTCTGATATTCTGTGAATCCACCAGTGATAACTTTAGGTAGTGAGAAAGAACCAGGAAAAATGTAGCAGCCAAAAGTTGGATTCAGACAAATCAAGGCCTGACTATCAAGGACTTAATTTTTCATCTTGGTGAGAGTTCCTGCATATGTGTGCATATACACATATGTGTTTGTTTGTGTGTAGGTACATACATAAATATGACATCCTCCCCTCTTTGACATTTAAAGCCCTTTCCAACCTGACTCTAGACTGCCTCTCCATGATTATTTTTTATTACTCTTCTTTACACACACTTCAGTTCACCCATGCTGGTCTTCTTATTGTTCCTAACAAATGACTTTCCATCTCTCATCTCCTTGTCTTTGTACACACACACACACACACACACACACACACACACACACACACATACACACACACATTTACTCTCACTCTTTACTTTTATTTTTTTAGATATCATCTCTTCCTATTCAACTCACCCTGTACCCTCTGTCTCTATGTATGTAATCCCTCCAACTACCCAAATACTGAGAAAAGTCTCAAGAGTTATAAATATTATCTTTCCATGTAGGAATGTAAACAGTTCAACTTTAGTAAGTCCCTTATGATTTCTTTTTCCTGTTTACCTTTTCATACTTCTCCTGATTCTTGTGTTTCAAAGTCAAATTTTCTGTTCAACTCTGGTCTTTTCACCAAGAATGCTTGAAAATCCTCTGTTTCATTGAATGACCATTTTCCTCCTGAAGTATTATATTCAGTTTTGCTGGGTAGGTGATTCTTGGCTTTAATCCTAGCTTCTTTGACTTCTGGAATATCATATTCCAAGCCCTTCAATCCCTTAATGCAGAAGCTGTGAGATCTTATGTTATCCTGATTGTATTTCCACAATACTCAAAATGTTTCTTTCTGGCTGCTTGCAATATTTTCTCCTTGACCTGGGAACTCTGGAATTTGGCTACAATATTCCTATGAGTTTTTCTTTTAGGATCTCTTTCAGGAGGCATTCAGTGGATTTTTTCAATATTTATTTTACTCTTCTGTTCTACAATATCGGGGCAGTTTTCCTTGATAATTTCATGAAAGATGATATCTAGGCTCTGTTTTTGATCACGATTTTCAGGTAGTCCCATAATTTTTAAATTGTCTCTCCTGGATCTGTTTTCCAGGTCAGTTGTTTTTCCAATGAGATATTTCACATTATCCGCAATTTTTTTCATTCCTTTTGTTTTGTTTTATAATTTCTTGATTTTTCATAAAGTCATTAGCTTCCATCTGTTCCATTCTAATCTTTAAGGAATTATTTTCTTCAGTGAGCTTTTGGATCTCCTTCTCCATCTGACCAATTCTGCTTTTTAGGACATTCTTCTCCTCATTGGCTTTTTGGACTTCTTTTGTCATTTGGGGTTAGTCTATTTTTTAAAGTGTTATTTTCTTCAGCATTTTTTGGAGTCTCCTTTAGCAAGCAGTTGACTCGTTTTTCATGATTTTCTTGCATCACTCTCATTTCTCTTTCCAATTTTTCCTCTACTTCTTTTACTTGATTTTCAAAATCCTTTTGAGCTCTTCCATGGCCTGAGACGAATTCATATTTTTTATGGAGGCTTTGGATGGAGAGACTTTGACTTCATTTTCTTCTGTTTGCATGCTTTGGTCTTCCTTGTCACCAAAGTAAAATTCTATAGTCTGATTCTTCTTATGGTTTTTGTTCATTTCCCCAGCCATTTACTTGACTTTTGAGCTCTTTGTCAAGGTAGTTCTCTGCTTTCAGTGGGGGTAAGGATTGTTCTGTCAGCTGCTGGATCTTCCCACAATGTGTGGGACTAGAGCTCCAGAAACAGTGGCCACAGATGCCCTGCTGCTGCTGTGGCTGCTATAGGTTCCTCTGCCCCCTCTCCCCTCTGCTGCCCTAGGGCTGGGGCCAGACCACTCCAGTCTCCTGAACTGGTCCCCCAGGCTTTTTCCACTGACCTTCCAATTTGTCCTCAGCATTTTGAGGTCATGAAGTTTGGAAGCCACTACAGGTGTGAGAGATTCAATTCCCTCAAGGCCTGCTCAGATCTCCTCTGTGCACTTCCAGCCCACACTAGACTGCACTCTGCTCCCAGTGTAACATGATAGACACTTCCCGGCAACCTTCCAGGTTATCTTGGGTTGGAGATTTGCTTCACTCCATCATTCTGTGGGTTCTACAGCTCCAGAATTTTTTTAGAGCCCCTTTTTACAGGTATTTGGCAGGGCTTGGCAGGAGCATTCTAGAAAGCCCCTGCTGCCGCCATCTTGGCTCCACCCCCCCATATATTTACACACATATATGTGTGTATAGTTAACTTCTCTAGCTACCCAAAGTATGTTTCTATTCAAGCATGTGTGTATGTATACACATACACATATATTTATACACATAGATATTTCTCTGTGTTTGTGCATAGTTAACTTCCCTGGCAATCCAGACTGTGTATCTATTTAACCATGTATGTATGTATGTACATACACACATATTTATACACGCAGTTATAGATATATCTCTGTGTATATGTGTGTCTGTGTGTGTGTAGTTAATATCCCTGACTATCTGAAGTGTGTTTCTATTTAACCATGAGTATGTGTGTATATACACATACACATGAGAGAGACAACATATAAACAACAATGTATAAAGAAAACACACACAGGATGAATTGGAAATGGTCAACAGAGGAGCAGAACTAAGATTCAGGAGGACTGGGGAAGTCTTCTCGTGCAAAGTGGGACTTTAGCTGAGGCTTGAAGGAAGGCAGGAAATTCAGGAGTTGAAGATGAGGAAGGAGACAATTCTAGGCATGGGGGACAGACAGTGAAAATGCACATATACGTATTTATATATGCCTATAAGTATATGTGTGTATATGCATGTGTATATATGTATGAAAATACACACACATACACACACACTTGGGGTAGCTAGGTAGGTCAGATAGATGCAGGGCAGTGTAACCCAGTTGGTACCTTTCTACCAACCCCAGGAGACACCTGAGGGCATGAACTCTTCAGCACCTTCGAGTTTTGTGATGTGTCATCCCACCCTCTCAATCCTTTGTTTCACCATCAAGCGAAAAAAGAAAAACAACAGAGGGCTGGCCACAACAGGTGTGTTGACTCACACAGCAGGTTGTGACTTGAAGGCAGTTGGAAATCTGTCTTCCCCATCTCCCACTTCCAAATATGCCTAAAGTGCCCATGAGTTCCTATGAGTTAAGCCTTAGTTCCAGAAAGCCCCTAGTAAAATCCAAACATGACACCATTAATCTATTAGTTCTCCAACTGAGAATGTGTCCTAGGAGGATGAGAGAAAGACAAGTAACATAGGCTGTGGGTTGGGGTAGGCTTAACTGGAAGGCTTCATTGTTCCAATGTAAGGATTTTGCCTACAGTCCTAGCACATCATACCTTGTCCTTGCCTCAAGGGCAGTCCTTTGAGCTCACCGCTGTCTTAAGTTTGAGGGGATTGCAGTTAGATCCACTTTTGCAGAAAAGCCAGAGGTTCAAAGGTAAATTTAGTTCTGAAGTCACTTTACTCAGCATAAATGCAAGAAGCTTACAGCAAAGGCATCAGGAGTTCATTTTTAAAATATTTTAAATTATTTTAAGTGCTCATCTGCTAGAATTTGCAAAAGAAGTAAACAGTCACACAAAGTGTCCATGAAGTCCATAGATGGACAAGTCTATGGGGAGCTGAGGTGGGGACAAGTCATTCATTTCCTCAGGGAAGCTTTCCTTTGCCTTTGGAATAATAGGATCATAAATTTAGAACTACAAGAGCTTTTATAGATCATCTAAATGTGGATAGAGTGCTAGGCAAGACTTACCTTCCTGAGTTCAAGTCTGGCCACAGACATTTACCAGCTGTGTGATCCTGGGCGAGTCACTTAACCTCTGGCTGCCTCAGTTTCCTCACTTGTGAAAAGGGAAAATAATAGTGCCCACCTCCCATGATTGTCCTGAGAATCCAATGAAGTATATATTTATAAAGCGATTAGCACAGAACCTGGCATATAGTAGGTGCTTAATAAATACTCATTCATTCGTGCAAAGCCTTGATATGGACTTAGGTCCTTTGACTTCTCACTACACTATATTTTTGGGCAGCTAGGTGGTGAAGTGGATAGAGCACCAGTGCAAGAGTCAGGAGGACCTGAGTTCAAATCTCACCTCAGACACTTGACACTCATCAGCTGTGTGACCTTGGGCAAGTCACAACCCCAATTGCTTCATCCTGGGTCATCTCCAGTCATCCTGATGACTATCTGGTCACTGGATCCAGATGACTCCAAAGGAGAAGTGAGGCTGGTGACCTACACAGCCCTCCCTCACTCAAAACAAAGTCAAGTGCAAGTCATGTCATTACTTCTCTGATGGCATGGTCTTCTTCAGCAATGAATGATGAACACACACACACACACACACACACACACACACAGTGTTATAAAGTCCCTTCAGATTTTGAACTTGATTTTATTGTCACGAACACCTCCATTCTTGTAGTCACCAACATTTAGAATCTTAGAGATATCCTTGACTATTCGCTCTCCCTCACCCCACATATCCAGTTAGCTACCAAGTTCTGCCTCCACAACACCTCTCACATTCCTGCCCTCCTCTCCACTCACAGGACGGACAATCATCCTAGCTCACCCTTATCATCTTTCACTTGACCGTTTCAGTTACTTCCTAATTGGTGTCCAGACCTCAATTCTCTGGCTCTTTATTCCATCCTCCTCAAAGCTTCCAGAGGAACATTCCTAAAGTACAAGCCTCACCCTGGTACAATCCTGCTCAGTACACACCAGCGGCCCCCTTCTACTTCTAAGATCAAAGACAAACTCCTCTCTTTGACATTTCAAGTCCTTCACAACTTGGCTCCGACATCTCTCCACACTTATTTTCTGTTACTCTTCAGTCTTTTCTTACTCTTTGTGACCCCATAAACCATATTGTCTATGAGGTTTTCTTGGCAAGGACACTGGAGGTATTTACCATTTCCTTTTTCAGTGGATTAAGGCAAACAAAGGTGAAGTGATTTGCCCAAGGTCATACAGCTACTAAGTGTCCCATGTCTTCTTGCCAGCACTCTATCCATTGAGGACCTACCTGCCTCCTAGGCAAACAAGAACTAAGTGACTTGCCCAAGGTCACATAGCTACTAAGTGTCTGAAGCTGGATCTGAGCTCAGGTCTTCCTGACTCCAGGCCCAATGTTCTATCCACTGAGCCATCTAGTTGCCTAGATGCAACTGCCTAGAATAAGCTCTTCTTTACAATGCAAAAGTATATTTGCCAAAAAGGCTATTTTATAGAGAACTGACAGAGGACAGGTGCTCACATGGTGGTCAGATGAAGTGATATAAGGACACTCAAGGTCCCTCTCAAGAACTTTGGAATTGATTGTGTGACATGGGAAACACTGGCACAGGACCACCCAGCATGGCATGCCCACCTCAGAGAAGGTGCTGTGTTCTATGAGCAAAACACAAATGAAACAGCTCAAAGGAAACGTAGGATGCGCAGATTCAGAGAATCCACTCCAGGCGTCCACACGGACTATTTGTGCCCATCTTGTGTTAGAGCATTCTGAATTCATATTGGTCTGATCAATCACAATTTGACACACTGTAGCAACTCTCACATAGTGATCTCTTCAAGAACAAAGGACAACAGCCAACCAACCAACTCTTTACAACTTTGTAAACCCACTTCCTCTAGGTGCTTAATAAGTGCTTATCGATTGGTTGATTCATAATGATAAATATCGTCAGTGATTTCACTATTTCTTTTTTTTTGTCCTTTGTTCTGCTTCTTTGCTAATGAACTATCACTTAACTGAAGGCTTGGAGCTTCACAGAAAAGTTTTCTTTTTCTCCCATCATGGCCTCAAAACTCAACCCCAGGATTTGCCTACCCCTCAAATGGGGTGATATAGAATTGTGTTTGCTAGATGGTACAGTGGATAGAGCACTGACTCTAGTCAAGTCAGGAAGACCTCAGTTCAAATCCAGCCTCAAAAACTTACTAGCTTTGTGACCCTGGGCAAGTCACTTAACTCTGTTGGCTTCAGTTTCTTCATCTGTAAAATAAGCTGGAAAAGAAAATGGCAAACCACTTTGGTATCTTTGCCAAGAAAACTCTTAAATGGGACCACAAAGAATCAGACCCAGCTGAAAAATGACTAAATAAAGAATTATGACACTAGCCAGAATTCAATGTCCTTTATTCAATTCTTTTTCATTTTATATGCGTGTGTATGTGAATGTGTGTAATCCACTGATCAATTACCCAGAGGGGGATGTAGGGTTACAGTCAAGGTCATGCTGCAGCACTCACCAGTGAATTATTGGCTTTGTGTCAACCTATACAAGTTGGGTCAGTACCTAATCCTTGAGTAGCATTAAGGTCTCCCAGATCCCAGGATTCTTCTTTACTAGAGCACATAGCACAGAGATGAAAGGATGAAAGGGGCAGGCTTGTCTAAAAGTCCCTTTGCATTTCGTGACCATGTCCTGAGCTTTGTGGTGTTCCAGGGACATTGACTATGTCCCTAATCCCCTCCAGCTGTCTTGTAAATGCATGCCTTTGATCACAAGTGCTAGGGGGCTTTGAATAAGAGAGTATAGATGGATCAGCACCAGGATTAGGCAGCAAGTCCAAGACTGGTGAAGGGGAAAAGAAAGGAGAGAGTCCTAATACCATCTCCTTTTATCTTACCTTCTTCCCTTTATTCTGCATGTACCTTGTATCTACTCAGTTATTTACACATCTCCCCCATTAGAATGTAAGCTGTTGGAGGTCAATGAGAATTTTTGCCTTTCTTTTTTCCCCTAGCACTTAGTATAGTAAATGGCACTTAGTAAGTGCTTAATAAATGTTTGTTGACTGACTGTTAGAAGGACTGTTGGCACTGGTCCAAGATAAAATAGTGAAGGATACATATCTTGCCTTTGGTGTCCAATTTCCCCTCCTTCCTCTTTCAGTGCCTCTCTCCCTCTTGGCACCTCAATGCTTCTGTCTAACGAATTAAGGCATTACTCCTTCCCAGAATTATTTTTGTAAGTCTCCTAAAGATTAAAAGTCTTGCAGTACCCAAAAGAATTATTTTCCCCAATTGCCTGGTGGCATCTTGATCTCACAGATGAGGACTATCTTCTTTACCAATGCAGATCAGTCACCCATGCCATTTAAAAAAAAGTTTTTACATTCAATTTTTATTTTTTCTCAATTACATGTAAACAAAATTTTTAACATTTTTTTTTTAAATTTTGAGTTCT
Source organism: Bettongia penicillata ogilbyi (assembly GCA_023548195.1). Taxonomy (NCBI): domain Eukaryota; kingdom Metazoa; phylum Chordata; class Mammalia; order Diprotodontia; family Potoroidae; genus Bettongia; species Bettongia penicillata. The sequence goes on from JAJHZJ010000629.1 coordinate 3,115,323, forward strand.
ATATCCTTTCCTTCCTTGAGAAGGCAAGTAATTTGATATAGATCATACATGTGCAGTCATGCAAAACATTTCCATAATAGCCATATTGCAAGAGAAAACTCAGACCATAACAAAATAAAAATAAACCCCAACAAGAATAATAAAGAAGTTTAAAAAGTATGCTTCAATTTGAATTCATGTGTCATCAGTTATTTCTCTGGAGGTGGGTAGCATTTTTCATCATGAGGCTTTCAGAATTGTCTTGGATCATCGCATTACTGAAAACAGCTAAGTCATTCACAGTAGATCAGTGTACAATATTGCTGTTACTGTGTACAATATCAGATCTGGTTCTGCTCATTTCACTTTGTATCAGCTCATGTAAGTCTTCCAAGGTTTTTTTCCTGAAAGTATCCTCCTTGACATTTTATAGTGCAATAGTATTCTGGTACAATCATATATCATAACTTTTTCAGCCATTCTTCAATTAATGAGCATCCCCTCAATTTCTTATTCTTTGCCACCACAAAAAGAACTGCTCTAAATATTTACATACATATACATCCTTTCCCTTTTGTTTTGCATTTGGGGTATAGACCTAGTAGTGGCATTGCTGGATTAAAGAGTATACACAGTTTTATAGCCCTTTAGGCATAGTCCCAAATTGTTCTCCAGAATGGTTGGATCAGTTCACAACTCCACCAATAGTACATTAGTGTCCCCACTTTTCCACATCCTCTCCAACATTTATTATTTTTCTTTCTGTCATATTAGCCAATCTGATGCATCCATACCATTTAATACTATGCAATTCTTATTAAAGTCCTCCCATAAACCTTCCATAGAGGAGCTACTTGTGTGTTGAAGGTCCTCTTCAAGGTCTTTTAATGATTTTTAACTGAAGTACAAAACTCAGACAGTTATCTTTTGTTCACATTATTTGATGAACACATTTTCTTTTCTTGTCCTGTGTTCATGATGATGATTTTCACTCCATTTCTTACATGGATGTCATCTGTGGCATTATACCTAGACCTACAAACTAGCATCATAGAGCTTTCCTTTGCCTTCTGAGGTAATTAATAAAGTTCCATGATTCCCAGTACAAAAGTTTAGGAATGACTGCTGTAGCAAGGTCTCCAAGGCAGTATGTGGAATGGAATTGTGGCCACAGGTAAAAGCATTAGCCTTAGTAAGAAGTGAAGACATCTCTTCTATGACTAGAGTAAGAAAGAAGAGAGAGAGGATGATAATAGTGCCAAGGTTTGATAAATGAAGCAGGATAACAAATTGACTTAATCTTCTTGGTAAATTAGGAGCCTAGGTTGTTGACTAGGTTGTTGAGGAGGAGAGAAAGGTAGTGAGAAGGTATGAATGAAGACCAAACAGAAGGATACAATAGGAGGATTATTCATGGCAAGCTTGGTCCAGATGAAGTTATGTACAAGGAATCTATAATTATCTTCCATTAAGAGGATCAAAAGTTAAATGAATATAGCCTGAAACCATGTGGTTTCTATTAACCTGTGTCCACCTGTTCCCACTCCAACACTTTCACTGAAGAAAGTTAAGATGGCACACAGGATTTCAGCACAATTGGTATTTTTTAAAAAATCATGGACAGTCTTGGCTAAAAAGTCATCATTTACTTGCCAACTTTTTACAAATGAACCTCTCTGTTCTTAATTAGGTTGGTCATTAGACAGCAGACAGTCCATCTCCGGGACTGTGTCCAAAGCTTTTCCAATTTTATATAACCTACCAGAGATTGTGCTTTGCTGGCACGGCCTTCAAGATTCCAAGACTACCTCCAGATCATGATGAGGACTTTTGTGAAGGAATGAAACTCTAATTGGAGAAATTAATTCACCCCATAGGCTATTTGGAATGTTGTAGTCCAGGACACTAGAAAACTTGGGAGGCTTGAGGTAATCTTCACATTCTCACAATCCTGATCAGCGCTGTTGTAAACCAAGACTTTACAGAGCAAATCTGGAAGAGGATGAGTTAATTTTGTCCCCAGGAAGATCAATATGGGATCCTGTTGGGAACTCCTTATGCAACAGCTATATAGAAACAGTTTTACCATGTTATCAAAGTCCTCCTGAGGGCCCAGGCAACTTTCTTGTTGACTTTTTAATTTCCTCACTGGTAGTTTTTACTTTCCTGGGTTTATTACTGATTTGGGGACTGTTTTTACCTGAGGACTGTTAGATGTGTTTTTATTAAAAGACTTATTTATCTGAACCCTCAGTCTTTGAGTGATACATTGAACTATACATGGAATTGCAATCTGGATTAGGGGATATTTGAGGCTATCAGTGGGTTTCTGTGTTCCAGCTAAACTGGTCCACCCATTATTCTCAAACTCAGCATTTCATCTTCTATCTCTATGACTTTACAAGTACTGTCCCCTGTAGAAGGAATGTATTCTCTATTTTCTTCCTTTTCAGAATCTATAACTTCCTTCAAGTCTAATGTGAGTTGCTACTTCCTTTGGAAATCCTTTCCCAATCACCTTATTTATTAATGTTCTGAATCTCCTTAAATTATCTTATTTCCTTATCTGTAAAAATGTTACAACCTCTCCACCAATAGAATGTATTCTATGGTATTTCTGAGAATATCTAAATTATTCACAGTTGATCACTATATAATAGAATGCAAAGTCCTTGCAGTGAATCAGTGCAACCATTTGGGAAAGCAATTCAGAATTATGTAAATAATGTGATGAAAATGTCTATACTAAGAATCTACTACTGGGTATATAGCCTAAGTAAGCCACTGACAGAAAAGTCCCCATGTATAACAAAATGTAAAAGCAAAGAACTGAGGAAAAATAAAATAGATGCCAATCAACTGGGGAATAGCTTTTCAAAAAAATATTAGTATGCGAATGTAACAGAATACAACTGTACTTAAAATATGACAAATTTGATGAATCCAGAAAAGCATGGAAAATTCGCATTAACTGATTCAGAGAGAATTAAGCAGAGCTAAGAAAACAATATACACAAGTAACCATTGTGTAATGTGTAATTTACAACAATGTAAATGAATAAAATAATCAAAAGCGAATGTTGTAAAATTACAAAGAATAAACATGGCTCCAAAGAATAGATATGAGAAAATATTCCCATTCCACTGTTTTGCTGAGATAGGAAGATCAAGAGTATGGTACATTGCACACATTTTCTGATTCCCCTCCTCCCCATATATTAATCAATTTTGCTGATTTTTTTGCTCATTTTTTTCTTTAAAAACATTCTTTCTTATTCAGGATAGCTCTCTAGGAGAAAAGAAAAGGAAAGATATTAAAAGAAATTTTGGTTATGTTAAAAAAAAAGGTGGAAATTTTATTTTTAAAAAATGTTTTTAAAGAAAGTTCTTCCAGTCATTACCCAATTGATAAATGGTCAAAAGATATGAATAGGCAGTTTCAGATGAAGAAATCAAAGCTATCTATAATTACATGAAGAACTGTTCTGAATCACTATTGATTAGATAAATGAAAATTATAACAACTCTGAGGTACAATCTCATACCTATCAGATTGACTAATATGACAGAAAAGGAAAATGATAAATGTTGGAGGGAATGTGGGAAAATTGGGACACAAATGCACTGTTGGTGGAGTTGTGAACTGACCCAATCATTCTGGGGAGAAATTTGGAACTGTGCCCAAAGGGCTATAAAACTTTAACCCAGCAAAAACACTACTAGGTCTATATGCCAAAGAGATTTTTTTAAAGGCTAAGGGAGGAGAAGGAAGGACTATTTGTATAAAAAGATATTTTTTTGGTGTCAAAGAATTAGAAATTGAGGGGATGTCCATCAAATGGGGACTAGCTGAACAAGTTATGGTATAAGATTGTAATGGAATATTATTGTGCTGTAAGAAATGAAGAACAGAATGCTTTCAGAAAAACCTGAAAAGTTTTGCATAAACTGATGCAAAGTGAAGTGAGCAGAGGTAACACCAATATTGTATAGTGATCAACTGTGAATAATTTAGATATTCTCAGAAATACAATGATCCAAAATAACTTCAAAGGATTCATGATGAAAAACTCTGTCCACCTCCAGAGAAAGAACTAGTGTAGTCTAAATACAGATTGAACCATACTTTTTTTCATCTTCTTTATTTTTTGTGGTGTTTTCTTTTCAAGGTAGACAGTGTCCACATTTTCAGTGGCAGTGTGATTGCTTATGTATAGCCTATATCAAATTTCTTACCATCTCAGGGATGGTGGAGAGAAGAGGGGGAGAGAATGTGGAACTCCAATTTTCTAAAAAATGTTTTAAATTGTTTTTACATGTAATTGGGAAAAAATAAAATATTACTTAAAAAGTTATTCCAAAAAAAATTCCAAAAATCCTTGGAAGAGATTTTGTATTGTCTTTGTGATCCTGGTGTGGTACCTTGCACACAGTAGATACTTAATAAATGCTGATTGAATTTAATTGACTTTCTGGTATATCTCAGATTATAACATATGGGTGGCTATTGATCTATTTCACCAACCATGAAGCTGAGCCTTCTAGCTATTTTAGGACACCAGACCAAGTCATGACATGATTATTTTCCCATAAGACTCTTTGCATTCCTCTAAGTTTCAGCTGAGGTGCTTCTTACTCCATAAAGCCCTCCCTGATGCCCTCAGTTGTTAGGTCTTCTTAGTCCTCAAGTATATTTGCCAAAGCAAAGAGACATATGTATTTCTAGTCTATCCCTTGAGAATAGTCAGATCTGGGACCAGGAGTAGGCATGTAGCATGCCAAAAGGGTACAAGATATACTTGTTAATATTATTATTAAAAAAATTTCCATGAGAAAGTTGTGCTCTCCATGTTCTATAGGGATTTATTTTGTGATAAGGCATATATGTTATGGCAAAATGCAGTCTCTGGTGAGAGGGAGTGGGCACAATCTTCAAATATAGGGAAGTACAATTTTTCAAACATTGTCTAGAATGCAAAAATGTCTATTTGTGCCTGAGAAAAAAGTTGCATTTTTCAACCATTTGAAAGGTTCCTTTCACCATCCCCTTGAAGCTTCAGTATTAGATGAAACTACCAGGAAACTAAAGAAAAGACAAATCCAACGAGTTGCTAGCACAGAGTCTATAGGCTATGAGAAGAAAAAAATATGTTTATGAGTTCTATGTCTTTGCTTGCCAGCCCTGTCAAAATACACTGCAGTTCCTGCTATCTATTGTCATCTTTCCTTGTGGCTATGGCCTTCCTTCACAGGGACAGAGAGGAGGGAATGGGGACAGAAGAACTCACTATTAGTAAGTTAACCAGGACAGCTTCCCAGTAACACTATAATCTTTTGTATATTTTCTTGGCTTCATTGTGTTTGAATCAAGTGGCAATAGAGATAAAAGATTTTAAAGGGGAAGGTCTGCTTTGGGATTTTGAGCATCACTTTGTTGACAAATTGTTATATTTATTGCTTCTCCACAGAGGATTAGCTGGTTAAAACAGCTTAATATTGTTGGTAATATCCAAAAAGAATGAATATGATTTAGCACATTTGTGTGTGTTCGTCCTTCGTTGCCAAAGAAGACCATGCCATCAGAAAAATGATGACATGACTTGCACTTGACTTTGTTCTGAGTGAGGGAGGGCTGTGTGGGTCACCAGCCTCACTTCTCCTCCAGAGCCATCTGAATCCAGTGACCAGATATTCATCAGGATGACTAGAGATGACCCAGGATGAGGCAATTGAGGTTAAGTGACTAGCCCAAGGTCACACAGCCAGTGAGTGTCAAGTGTCTGAGGTGAGATTTAAACTCAGGCCTCCTGACTCCTGCACTGGTGCTCTATCTACTGCACCACCTAGCTGCCTCATTTAGCACATTTAGAGAGAAAAAGAAAGAGGAGGAGGAGGATTTACTATCCCTGTAACCTTAGGCAAGTGTCTTAAATCTTTGAGAAGTAGGAAAGATAGTTAGGAAAGAGGGCTGGAGAAGAGATTAAAAATTATTTTTCAGTGAGTTGGCTGAAAGAAGAGGAATATAGGAAATATTTGGCATTTCAGAAGCTGCGTGATCTTGTAGAAAAATCTCATACCTTGGTATAAGGAGACTTGGAAAGTGATCCCAGTTCCATCACTGATTAAAAGATATTTGCCATCACAGTCACCCCAATCCATCCCCCACCACCTCTATAAGCCTCTTCTGTGTGCAGTAAGTTAGCTTTGATGAAGTGAAAATCCCTGCAGTTGTGGGAGGCAGTGCCACTCTCTGGGTTACACAAGACCAGGGCATTGGCCAGCCTTCCTGTACACAATGAGGAAATGTTCTCCCCAACAAGGGACAATATCTGGAGTTCATTCATCTACATTAGAAAACAATGTTTTGTCGTAGGGAAATTAGTCTCATGTGGCTTCTGGGGTTGGATGTGAAGCCCAGCTACAGAACTCACAAGTGCTCAATGCTCCTTTGTGCATTATTCTCCCTTCCCAGCAATCTTCTCACAGAGACAGAAAAGGTACCAGAAGAGACAATCAATGAAAAATATGTTGCCATGTTGGTAAGCTTGATAGTGGGCTCCAAGAGGGAAAGGACCCTGTCTTGCCATTATTTTATAACTCTTATAACACCTGGCACTTAACAGATCATCATCAAATATGTAGGATGTGAATGAACACCATCAAGTTAATCCAAACAGCCATGGTTCTTAACACATATTATTTGAAGAGGTTATATTCTTGAAATGAGAGACTGAGAAATAAAGGGAAAGGTAGGAATGAAGGGGACTTAGCAGTAATATCTCAAAATAGTAGCCACTAAAACTGGCATTATCTAAACAATAGAAAGGTTGATTAGCATAACAGATTAGATAAAGAAGATCCAGAAAAAAATCAAACATAGTAACACAGTGTGTGATAAACCTAAAGACATCAATTACTAGGTAATTATTCCCTGTTTAATAAAGGATGCTGGGAATACTGGAAAGCCATTTTGGGCAAATCAGGCTTAGACCAATTTCTTATACCACATTCTACAACAAATTTCAAATGGATACAGGGCTTAAATACAAAAAGAAAAACTGTCCTCCAAATTTAGAGAAGATACCTCTGATAACTATGGCTAGAGAGCATTCTTAACTAAACAAAGACTAGAGATGATCATAGAAGATAATATAACTATAAAAAGTTGAGAAGTTTTTACATAAGTGAAATGAGTAGAAATAGAATAGAAAGAATGTTAGAATGGAAAGAGTGAGCTGGAAAAATCTTTGAAGCAGATAAAGATCTGATTTCCAAAATCAAAGGAAATTGACACAAATACAGAGAAATAAGAGCCATTCTCCAATCATTAAGTAGTCAGAGTACCAACAGGCAGTTTTGATTGACAGAATATAAACTATCAATAATCATCTGAAAAATGTTACAAATCACCAATAAAAGAGAAATACAAATTATAAGAACTGGGAGATGACACCTCATATCTATAAAATTGACAAGGATGGCAAAAGATGAAAGTGGTAACCATTGTAGAGGTGGTAAGGACAGGTAGAGATAATAAAGGATCCAACTTTTCTGCCAAATAAGGCTACATTTTCCACTGCAATTTGGCCAAGGTGCAGGTAAGGGTGAAAATAAAGGGATGATGCTTATCTGGAAGGGAGAGAAGGAATTTGGATTAATTTTTTTTTTAATGGAGTAGTAGAGCCAAGAAGGTACAGTAAAGGTAGGGACTTGCCTGAGCTCTTCTTCAACTCCCCTACCCCAAATAATTTTAAATAATGACTCAACAAATTCTAGAGCAGCAGGACCTACAAAAAGATGGAGTGAAATAATTTTTTAGCCTAAGCCAAATTAAAAGGTCAGCAGGAAAGGTCTGTTATACCAGGGTAAGAGTGGAGCAAAATCCAGTGCAGGCCCAGCAGTATTGGGTCTCAGGTTGAGGGTGAAGAGGAGCACTAGCATACCACGAGGGACCTGGATCCAGGTCACAGCTCCAGGGTAGAAAAGAGTGTTGTGGCTGCTCACAGAGCAATACAAAAAACAGGAGAGTAGTAAACACACCTCTCCCTGGATCACATCAACTTAAAAGAACTGGAAATTTACAGGTCCCCAGAATTACCTCTGGAAATAGCTGCACAAAAAACTTGAACTCAGGACAGTGTCCCCTCCACTCTGGAAGCAGAGTCCCATTTGAGCACAGAGTTAAAAGTCAAGAAATACTTTGGAAAATTAATAAATAGCAGAAAAAGATCCTGATTATAGAAAGTTACTATGGTGACAGGGAAGATCAAAACACAAACTCTGAAGAAGACATCAAAGTCAAAACTCCTAGATCCAAGGCCTCAAAGAAAAACATGAATTGGTCCCAGGCCATGGAAGATCTGAAAAAGGATTTTTAAAATCAAGTAAGAGAGGCAGAGGAAAATCAGGAAGGGAAATGAAAGTGATATTAGGAAATCATGAAAAAAGACACAAAAGCTTAGTAAAGAAGTGCACCCCCCTCCAAAAAATGCTGAAGAAAATAACACTTAAAAAAACCCAGTAAGCCAAATGTTAAAAAGGCACAAAAACTTAGCAAGGAGAATAACTCCTTCAAAAGCAAAACTGGACAAATGGAAATGAAGGTAGAGTAGTGCCTTAAAAATGATAATTGGAGAAATGGAAGCTAATAACTTTATGATACATCAAGAAACAGTTAAAATAAAACCAAAAGAATGAAAAAATAGAACACAACATGAACTATCTCGTTGGAAATCAACTGACAAAGAAAACAGATCTGGGAGAGATAATTTAGGATGCAATTCTGGGAGACAAAAGAGCTGAGATTACAACCAAGAATCACATACCCATCAAAACTGACTATAATCCTTCAGGAGGAAAAAATGGTCCTTCAGTGAAATAGAAGAAATTCAAGAATTCCTGTTTAAAAGACCAGGTTGTAAAAATTCTTTCCCAATTTTCTGCTTCCCTCTTAATCTTGGTTGCAAGATTTGTGTAAAAACTTTTCAATTTAATGTAGTCAAAATTATCCATTTTGCATTTCATAATGTTTTCTATCTCATTTGGTGATAAATTTCTCCATAAATCTGACAAATAAACTATTCCTTGCTCCCCTAAAAAAAAAAAAATAGAGGGATGACAGTAGCACTTTTTGTGAGGATAGGGACAGCAGTGGGATGGCCTCCTTGACCGCCACTGAGAGCATGCTGAAGAAAAGAAAAACAGAGAGGAATGTACTACTGCTAGTAAAACTGTGGAAACCAGCAGAAATTCTAAGCAGATATCCAAACTTGATGGGAACGAAGCTTCCCAACCAGAGATTTTACCATTTTTTTTTTTAATAATTTTGGAAACAAGTGTGAAGATGTACTTGTTCAAAGATGGATGTTGAATAAGAAATGATGAACAGGAAGATTTCAGAAAAACCTGGAGAAACTTGTACAAATGCATACAAAGTGAAATGAGAAGAAGCAGGAAACACGGCACACAGTATCAGCAACGTTGTGTGTTAATCTGCCATGAGTGACTCAGCTCTTCTCAGCAACACAGTGTTCCAAGTACAAAGGACTCATGAAGGAAAATGCTATCCATATCCAGATAAAGAACTGATGGACTTTGAATGCAGATCAAAGCATTTTTTTCACTTACTTTATTATTTCTTGTGTTTTTTTCTTTTCTTTTTGATCTGTTTCTTCTCTCACAACTGTGTCTAATATGAAAGTATTTTTACGTGATATCACATGTATAAACTGCTTACCATTTTCAGATGAGGGGAGGGAAGGGAAGGAGGGGGAAAAATTTGCAACTCAAGATCTTGCAAAAATAAAAGTTAAAATTTTTCTTGACAAGGAACTGGGGAAAAATATTATTAATGCAAAAGAAAAAAGAATCAGTGCTGAGATTAGGATTCTATTAATTACTCTAAGATTCCATCCTGATTAAATATTTTACTTTATCATTGAATATTGCTTGCTTGATCTGGTAGTATGGTGAAAACTTAAAGACCTTAGAAGTTACCAGTTTTTTTTTAACTGAGTGGTAGTGCAGTAAGCAAAAGCAAGTGGTTTGCCAGATGATAAATTAATGATACCTCCACAATCTAAACCATATTCCATGTCAAATTAGGAATGCATGGCATGCAAATTATATGTCAAGAACAAAATTCATCATCTTTCTTCCCCTCCAAACTTTTGTATTGGGATCAGGAATACGAGTAAGTTTGCAACCCCCAGAAAACCTTTCCTCTCTCTCAATCACGTATTAATCAGTTGTTAATTTTTGTCATTTCAACCTCTACATTTCCGGCATTTGTTTCTTCTTCAATTACATGAGCACTACTCTACATCAGACCATCATCACCTTTCATGTGTTAGTCTCCTAACTGTCCTGCTGCTTTTCTTTCTCCAATGCAGCCCCCACATAGCTGCCAAACTAACATTCCTAAAACACTATTCACTCCTTGTTTAACCATGGGCAAGCCACTCCATTTTGCTGGGCTTTAGTTGCTCATCTGTAAAATAAGGCTGTTGAAACTAGATGGTTGGAAATGTGATACCTTCCAGCTCTAAATTCTATGAAACATTCAGTTTGGGTTCCTTTCCTTTTCAAACACCTTCCTGTGAGAACTCCACCCATTTTTAGTTTTTTTATGTTTCTTTCTTGGCCCTCCATACCCTTACCCTAAAGGCAAGGAAGGGACTTAGTTTCATATGCAGCTATGCAGCTAAGTGGATTAATGGTTGCCTAATTCAGTACATACTCATTTTCATAGTAAAACTTTTAGACAGTGGTATCTGCCCAACCAGTATTTTCACTGGACCTGGAGGAAGACCTAACTCAGGAACCATGAGTTTAAACCCTGTCTTCAGAAGTGCCCTGCATGACCCTGAGCAAGTCACTTAACTTTTGTCTGCCTCACCTTCGCCAATTGTGTGGGTGCGTTCATCTTTCATTGCCAAAGAAGACCATGCCATCAGAGAAATAATGACATGATTTGCACTTGACTTTGTTTTGAGTGAGGGAGGACTGTGCAGGTCACCAGCCTCAATTCTCCTCAAGAGCCATCTGAATCCAGTGACCAGATAGTCATCAAGATGACTAGAGATGACCCAGGACGAGGCAATTGAGGTTAAGTGACTTGCCCAAGGTCACAGAGCTAGTGAGTGTCAAATGTCTGAGGTGATATTTGAACTCAGGCCCTCCTGACTCCTGCACTGGTATTCTATCCACTGCACCACCTAGCTGCCCCTTCCCAATTGTAAAATGGGGATAATAACACTGATATCACAGAGTTGTTGTGAGGATCAAATGAGATAATACTTTTAAAGTGCTTAGCACAGTGCCTGGAATATAGTAGGCATTTAATAAATGCTTGTTCTTGCCCTTTGAAGAAGGGGAAAAAACTCATTCTCTTCTAAAGGATTTTTTTATTTCATTCATTGTAGGATCATAGAATACCAGAATGCTAGAAGTGAAAGAGACCTTAGAAATCATCTGGTCTAATCTCCTCATTTTAAAAATGAGGAAACTGAGGACCAAGTCCCTTCAACAAGATACATGCATACTAAAGAATTGCTTTCCTTGGGGCTCCTGATGGATCAGCTTCTTTATATTTAACGAAGAGCTGCTTTCTTTGGGTGGCTATGCTCTCCCAGATCATTATCAGAAATAACTGTATACTACCTAATTATAATAACCAGGTTTGACTCCAGAGAAGAGTTGAGGAAATCCAAGTCCATCCCTTCTTTGCAAAGGGGGTATTCCGGATGTGGGATATTGCATATAAGGGCAGATACCATCGATATGCTGATAGTTTTGCCGAATTGATTTTTTTCCTCTTTGTTACAAAGGATAGCTTCCTAGGGGAAGAGGGGGAAGCATGTGTTCAAGAATGAATGTGATATAGGGGCAGCTAGGTGACCCAATGGTTAGAGCACTGGCTCTGGAGTCAGGAGGACTCAAGTTCATAATCCACTCTCAGACTGTGATCCTGGGCAAGTCACCTAACCCCAACTGCTTCCAAAAAAAAAAAAAAAAATTAAAATGATAAAAAAATTTTTAAAAATGGCATCAGTCAAAAATGAGATAATTTTTTTAAATGAGGAAGAGGTCTATTTTAATAAAAGTAATGGAAAATAAAGACAGTCTTAATTCTCTCTCTGTCTCTCTCTGTCTCTTTCTCAAAAAAAAAAAAAGACATTTCCTTGTAGCCAAATGAGGTAACTTGTGTGCTACTGAGACTTATCAGGGCAGACATATGGTCCTCCTCTATTACACAAAAATTTCTTCATCCTCCTTGGGGCTCTTTAGCAAGCAGCAGCAACATATAAATGTCATCCATTGTCAGAATCCTTGGAAAACGTATTGCGATAGTGCCCTTCCCTCAATCAGGAATATAGATAAACTTGTCCCCACATTACAGATGGGACAACAGTGGTTAAATAGAAAAGTCAGAAATCTGTGCAGCAGAATCAGACAGGACTTAAGTCATCCTATCTATCATCTGTATCACTAAGTACTACTCCATGCCATTTTTATGGAATTCTTGCCAACTTGACTATGAAAAGATCACAATGAGCCCCCCAAATTAGAGCACTTAATAATAATTTCTTCAGAGCTATTGCTAAATTGATACTCAATCTTCCTTTTCAATGTCTACTAATAAAAGCAACCACCTGATGATTATTTTTTCAAATTTCTGAGTTGTAATTCAGCCTTTGGATAAATGAAAGAATTGTTAAGAGAATTATCTGTCCTAGAGGTGTCTATTTATAGCCACTAGTATTTTCCCTCTTTTTCTTTTTTGAAATAAAATTTATTGATTTCGGATTTTCTTCCATTGCCAAGATTTCCTCTCAGTGTCCCTTCTCCTACCCTTACCAGGGAGCCATCCCACAAAACAAACAATATTTTAAAGAAAAAGAAGCGAGGAAAAAAATAAGCAAACTAATCAATATAATTTAGAAGTGTGAATTATGTTTAAAATGCCACACTCTTAGATCTCTCACTTCTGCAAAGTGTGGGAAAAAAGAACATACATTTATTAATCAGCTACTGTGTGCCAGTTATTGTGCTAAGGCTTTAATAAATATCTCATTTTGGTGAAGCCAAGATGGCAGAGTAGAAGAATGGACCTGCTCTAGTTCCATAGCCCGTACAATACCTGTAAAAAATGACTCTAAACAAATTCTAGAGCAACAGAAGCCACAAAATAACAGAGTGAAAGATATTTCCAGCCCAAGGCAGACTGGAAGGCCAACAGGAAAGGTTTACCACACCAGGCTCAGAGCAGAATGCAGCCCAACCTTGGCTTGGGGACGGAGAGGACTGGAGCAGGCTTCAGGGCATGGAATCCTACATAGCAGTACAGTTTCCAGATTCTTAACCCACAAACACCAGACAGCTTCAAAGGTCAGTGAGAAAGCTCTTTCATTTGGGTGAGAAGTGAGCAGGGTCTGACTGTGGCCCCAAGAAAGCAGCAGTCACTGCAGTAGCGTCTTTTTTTGGAGCCCTCGGCCTAAAGCCCCTGGGGGAATGGAGTAGTTGATCTGGATCTCAGCCCTGAGTGGTGGTCCTGGGGTAAGGAGGAGCTCTGGTATAATGGCTCTGGAGAGAGAATTCTACTGGCAGATCCTGGGCAGAAAAGCTTGTGGTTGCTTCCAGACCACAGCATAGGGTAGAAGAGGAGTAAACTCCTCTCCTTTGATTGTGCCACCTTGCAGGAACTGAGAACTTACAGGTCCCTAAAGTATACCCTCCACTTGACAATGGACTCAAAAGTCAAGTAACAGGTAGGGAAATGCCCAGAAAAAGGAAAAAAATAAGACTATAGAAGGCTACTTTCTTGGTGAAAAGGTATTTTTTTCCATCCTTTTGGATGAGGAAGAACCAAGCATAGTATCAGAGAAAGACATAAATACCAAGGCTTCTGCATCCAAAACATCCAAAATAGATATGCAATGATCTCAGGCTGTGGAAGAGCTCAAAAAGGATTTTGAAAATCAAGTAGGAGAGGTGGAGGAAAATTGGGAAGAGAAATGAGAGTGATGCAAGAAAATCATGAAAAATTAGTCAACAGCTTGCTAAAGGAAACCCCAAAAAATGCTGAAGAAAATCACATCTTTAAAAATACACTAACCCAAATGACAAAAGAGGTCCAAAAAGCCAATGAGGAGAAGAATGCTTTAAAAAGTAGAATTAGCCAAATGGAGAAGGTGGTTCAAAAGCTCACTGAAGAAAATTCTTTAAAAATTAGAATGGAGCAGTTGGAAAGCTAATGATTTTATGAGAAACCAAGAAATTATAAAACAAAACCAAAAAAATGAATGAATAGAAGACAATGTGAGATATCTCATTGGAAAAACAACTGACCTGGAAAATAGATTCAGTAGAGACAATTTAAGAATTATGGGACTACCTGAAAGCCATGACAAAAAAAAAAGAGCCTAGACACTATCTTTCATGTAATTTTCAAGGAAAACTGGCCTGATATTCTAGAACAGAAGAGTAAAATAAATATTGAAAGAATCTACCAATCACCTCCTAAAAGAGATCCAAAAAGAAAAACTCCTAGGAATATTGTAGTCAAATTCTAGAGTTCCCAAATCAAGGAGAAAATATTGCAAGCAGCCAGAAAGAAACAATTTGAGTATTGTGGATATACAATCAGGATAACGCAAGATCCAGCAATTTCTACATTAAGGGATTGAAGGACTTGGAATATGATATTTCAGAAGTCAGTGGAACTAGGATTGAAACCAAGAATCACCTACACAGCAAAACTGAGCATAATATTTTTGTGGGGGGGAGGAAATGGTCATTCAATGAGATAGAGGACTTTCAAGCATTCTTGATGAAAAAACCAGAATAGGATACAATAGAAAATTTGACTTTCAAACACAAGAAGCAAGAGAAGCATGAAAAGATAAACAGGAAAGAGAAATCATAAGGGACTTACTAAAGTTAAACCATTTACATTCCTATATGGAAATAATATTTATAATTCCTGAAACTTTTCTCGGTATTTGAGTAGTTGGAGGGATTACACACATATATAGAGAGGGTTCAGGGTGAGTTGAATAGGAAGGGATGATATATAAAAAAATTAAATTAAATTAAGGGATAAGAGAGGAATATATTGGGAGAAAAAAAGGAGAAATGGAATGGGGCAAATTATCTCTCATAAAAGAGACAAGAAAAACCATTTTCAACAGAGAGGAAGAGGGGAAAAAGTGAAGCTTACTCTCATCATATTTGGCTTAAGAAGGGAATAATAAGCACACTCAACTGGGTATGAAAATCTTACACTACAAGAAAGTAAGGGAGAAGGGGATAAATGGGGTGTGGGGGGATGATAAAAGGGAGGGCAAATAGGAAGAGGGAGTAATTAGAAGGAAACACTTTTGGGGAGGGATAAGGTCAAAAGAAAGAATAGAATAAATGGGGGGCAGGATAGGATGAAGGGAAATATAGTCAATCTTTCACAACATGACTATTATGAAAGTCTTTTGCATAACTACATATGTATAGCCTATATTGAATGGCTTGCCTTGTCAGTGGGGATGGGTAAAGAGGGAGGAAAGGAGAGAAGTTAGAACTCAAAGTTTTAGGAACAAATGTTGAGAATTGTTTTTGCATGCAACTGGGAAATAAGAAATACAGGTAATGGGCTATAGAAATATATCTTGCCCTACAAGAAAAGAGAGAAGATGGGGATAAGGCAAGGGAAGGCTGTGATAGAAGGGAGACAGATTAGGGGAAGGAGGAATAAGAATGCACAGTGTTTTGTGGTGGGAGAAGGGGAGAGATGGGGAGAAAATTTGGAACTCAAAATCTGATGAAAATGAATGTCGAAAACTGAAAATAAATAAATTAACTAAAAAACAAAACAAAACAAATGAGGTCCAAGGACCTCAAAATACAAGAAAAAAAAACAACAGCAAAAAACCAAATATCTCATTTGATCTTCAGCAAAGCAGAAGGATGAAGGTATCTCTTTATATAACTTCTTTGAAGTCATGCTTATTCTTTGTAATTTTGCAACATTCATTTTTTATTGTTTTGTCATGTTTGTTCTTCCCATTTACACTGTTGTAGTCATTGTGTATATTATTTTCTTGACTCTGCTTGTTGCACTCTTCATCAGTTCATGTAAATCTTTCCATGCTTCTCTGTAGTCATCATAAACACTATTCATTATAGCACCAGTGACATTCCATTGTATTCATATAAGAGCACTGGGCCTGGAGTCAGGAGAATCAGACTTTCATTCCAGCATCAGACACTTAATAGTTATGTGACCTGGGGCAAATCATTTAACCTCTGCCTGCCTCAGTTTTTTCATCTATAAAATGGGGATAATTACCTTTATTTTCAACAGTTTTAAGGACCAGCAGAGATAACATTTATAAAGCACTTTGCAAACCTTCAGGAGCTATATAAATGTTAGTTATGGTTATTATTATGTATCACAATTTGTTTAGACATTTCCCAACTGATGGACAACAATTGTTTTTAATTGAACAACTTACCTGACAATTTTAGCACTTTCTTTTGAATTTCTATAGAATCAGATTCTATAGTAACTACTCTGGTGTCATTTCACAAAAATCATTGAATAAAATGTTTTTAATTCTCTCATTCACTCACGCAGTTTTGAAAATGTAAATAGAATTTTTTTCTAATTACATGTAAAGATTGTTTTCAGCATTGTTTTCAGCATTTTTGTAAGATTTTGATTTCAAAATTTTTCTCCTTCTCCTTTCCCCAAGATGGTAAGCAATCTGATATAGATAGGTTGTACACGTGCAATCATGTTAAACATATTTCCACATTGTCATGTTGTGAAAGAAGACCAAAAGGAAAAAAACATGAAAAAATATAAAGAAAGTGAAAATCATATGCTTTGACCTATATTGAGACTCCACAGTTCTTTCTCTGGATGTGGATAGCATTTTTCATCATGAGTCTTTTGGAATTGTCTTGGATCATTGTATTGCTTAAGAGCTAAGTCTGTCATAGTTGATCATCGCACAATGTTGCTGTTACCGTGTACAATGTTCTCCTGGTTCTGCTCACTTCACTCAGCATCAGTTCATGTAAATCAAGGTTTTTCTGAAATCTGCCTGCTTATTATTTCTTATAGCACAGTAGTATTCCCTTACACTCATATACCATAACTTGTTCAGTCATTCCTCCAGTTGATGGGCAGTCCCTCAACTTCTAAATCTTTGCCGTCACAAAAAGAGCTTCATGCAACACTTATGAAGCAACTATATAATATTGTATGAGCTCTTGGAAAAATACAAAGATAAATAATGCAAAATCCCTTCTCTTCATGGGTCTTGTAGAGGTAAAAATACACACATAAGAAGTATAATGGAAATTAAAATATCTGTGCATGAAGAATACAGTTCTCAGCTCTAGCTGAGAAAAGATTGGTTGGGCAGCTACCACTGTCTAGATGTCATTCTGCTATGACAGTGCAGATATCTATTGAATTAGCTGACCATTGATCCACTTAGCTGTGTATGAAACCAGGTCTCTTTCTTGTTTAAAGGGCAAAGCCAAGAAAGAAATATATGAAATGCTATACAGTAAGGTGGAGACATCATGATCACCAAAGAAGTTTCTACAAAATGTATATGTATAAGATAGATGATGTCAGTAGGAATTCTAATTCCTATATTGGAAATCCTTAGAGTGTCAAGTCCAATGACAAATTATTTATGTTCTTATCATCAATGATATATAGGGATTGGAAATCAGCAGTGTCCTAACTCACCTTGAGCAAGAAATAATCTATGTCCAATGGAAAGATTTCTCTTACTTGCAACTAATCTCATTCTCCCTGAATGAGTCACTGAAACTTTGAGGTTAATTTGAACCTCATCTACAAAGTTGCTATAGTCTAATGTGTATTACAGTTGTCTGTATATATTCTATATTATAGTATGGTAGAGTAGATAAATTCTGGACTTGGAATCAGTCAGTCAATAAGAATTTTTTAAGTATCTATTATGTATCAGGGACTGTGTTAGGCAATGGGGAAACAAAGAAAGGCAAAAATCAAGTAATTACTTTCAAAGAGTTCACAGTCTGTGAAGCCAAGATACGTACAATTATGTATAATAAGGACATAGGAGAAATTGGAGATAACTGACAGAGGGAAAGTACTCGAGTTAAGGAAGTATTGGGAAAGGCTTTTTGTAGAAGATGGGACCTTAGCTGGGGCTTGAAGGAAGCCAAGAAGTTCAGATGAGAAGGAAGAACATTCTGTGGGGGACAGCTAGGAGAAATGCCTCAGTCAGAAGATATAGTGTCTTGTTCAAGGAAGACCTGGGTTCAAATCCTGTTCCTCTCATTTAAAAGCCATGTGACAATGGGCTTGTCACTCAACTTCTTAACCCCAGTTTCCTCACCTGAAAAAGAAAATGATCTAATAAAGTTGTTGGGAACCCCAGGTGCCATAATTCATATGAAGCATCATGTACATTTATCATTATTATACCTTCTCTCCCCTACTAAATATTGAAAACACTTCTTGGGGGACTCATATCTTAGTCAACATTATACCACTTGCAGTACCTGGCATAGTGCTTTGTACAGAGCAGACACTTAAGAAAAGTGATTAGCTGAATGAATGAACCCAAATTTTGTGCCTAATGCTCCTCAGTGCCACACTACAAATCCTATCCTAGGGCTGGAAGAGTTAACACAGTTTATCAGTATGGAATGTTAGACCCTAAAAACTTTGAGTAATATCCTTTTCTGATAATTTCATAAAGACAATGTCAGAATATTTAAGAGGACAATGTGATCATTTGGAAGTCTTCATATATGGTTTTCTTGTTGCTTCAGTCATGTCCATCTCTTCCATGATCCCCTTTGGGGCTTTCTTGGCAAAGATGATCTAGTGGTTTGCCTTTCCTTCTTCAACTCATTTTACAGATGAGGAAACTGAGGCAGACAATGTTAAGTGATTTTCCCAGGGTCATGTAGCTACTAAGTATCTGAGGCCAGGTTTGAACTCAGGAAGATGAGTCTTACTGATTCCAAGCCCACTGTTCAATAGTGCACCATCTAGCTACCCTATTTACATGTATACTTCATTATTAATTTTTTTCCCACATTGATTAGACATCAATAGATTAGCATCCCTTACACTCATGTCAGAATGGGCCACACAATGTGATTTGCCGTGGGTGGAAATCTTGTCCATAAATTCAAAGAGAAGTTTCTTTCAGTTTAAAAAACAAAACAAAAACATTGTATTAGTCACTTCTTGATCACTGCCAGAGGGGGGGAGGCATTATCTTGTAATAAACTGTACTTTAATCCTAACAATTATATTGGCTCCTTGGACAAAAACTTGCTTAATTTAACAAGTTAGCCACCTTTTAAAAAGCCATTATTTTCTGGGCTACTGGCTATATTAATTATTCTGGTTGCACAGGCATATGTATGTATTCATGTATGTGTATGTACTCCTAAGTCTGCACGTAAGTCTATCATGATTGCTTATGCTTTCCTTGAAATACTGTTAAAGTCAAAATAAATTTGACTCATTTGTAGCCTTCTCCTAAGCTGGGTAGAATGTTGATTTACACTTTATGGTGACTGGGGTGTCTAACACTTTTTTATTCAGTTCTCACTTTCTACTGAATAATTTTCATGACATTTCGATTTGCCATACTGGTGCCCTTGAGAATTCAATAATAATTCACATTTATGTAGCATTTTAAGGTTTGAAATTTTAAGTTTTCCTTTTAACAGTTCTATGTGGTAACTAATTCCTTTCTCTTTTCCTCCGAAAAGACCTCAGTCTAGGCCTTCATTATTACCTGCTTGGATTATTGCAATAAATAACTTCCTAAAAGGTCTTTCCCCCTTCCCTCTCTTTACATCCATCATCCTGTGGTGATAATAATCTTTCCTTTGGATAGATGTGGCCTGTCACTCCTAATCAAAAAATTTTCAATGTCTCTTTATTTTCTATCAAGTAAAGTTCAAACTGTAATGCCTGTCCTTCATGGCCCTCCACACTGTTACTATTCCAGATATAGCTAATATAACCAGCTGCAACAACTGCACCCACAGAGATAATAAATACAGTTACTGTATCTTTAAGAGGAAATGGAATCTTGGAGAGACCATTGAATTGTCAGTCTTTGAAGAGTCTGTTAAAAGAGGGAGAGTAGAGTCTGTGACTTGTCATAGTAAAAGACTCATTGAGATACTGACAGAAAGAGAATTAAGAGAATTTCTTTTCTGAGAGAATTGTTTTAACTTTTATATTGCAAAATTATAAAGAGAATTCTTGAGAGATTTTGGCTATTATTTTGAGAGAATTGAATGGGAAGACTTTGTTTCCAGAACTGAGAAGTCAATAGTTGGACCTTAGCTGTCATCTTTCTCACAGGCAATTGAATCTGGTGTTGCACTCACATTATTCCAATCCATGTTCTCTACAATACAGTCAAACTGGACAACTCCCCCTAGATACATTCTGCCTTCTTATACCTGTCTTTGCTCAGGATGTTCCCCATGTCTAGGATACTCTCCCTCTCTTTTGTCTATTGAAGAATTACACACTGTTTAAACCTTAGGGCAAATGTCACCTTTTCTACAAAGCCTTTCATGATAGCCCTAGTTGGCAATAAGAACCCTTCTCAGGCTTCACATTGCACTTTGTTTTGTAATTCTTTTATACAATTATATGATAATGCTACTGTAATACTTTGCATATAATTGGCACTTAGTGGTGATTGTATTATTTATTTGTGTTGTTCTTAGGGACAACTCCTTGAGATCTGGAAATATATTTAATCCAAGCCTTTTATTTCCCTAAGCGTATAGCATCCAGAATATTGCTCTGCCCCACAGTAGACACTTAGTGCTTACTTTGTTGTATTGTGTTATTATTGAGCAAGAGGTATTACTTATATTTTACAGACAAAGAAATGAAAATTCAGATATTAAAATGAATTATCTTGGGTCATACAACTAGTAAGCACAAGAATTGGGATTTCATCTTCCTGAGTTCAAACCTTGCCTCAGATACTTTCTAGCTGTGTGACCCTGGGAAAATCACTTAACATTGTAACTAGATGAGAACTCAGATCTCTTTATTGTAAGCCCAATGCTCAAAGAGAAGTAGCATATATGTCTGGGTGCTAGTCACATGCATATATTTACTTATGAAATCTCATTGGTGGCTATGTCTGAGTCAACATCATCTAATGAGATGATAATCAGCTTTCTGGGAATTTGGCAGAAAATCCACTATGCTATTTTTGGTAAGATATTCTAAACTTGGGAATCCTAAATTTTCAAAGGGGAAAAAAGACCTCTGCTTTTCTAGCTGTGCTGCAAATTCTGAACTTTATTACTACTGCTTCCCTCCTCTCTCTTCATTCTCTTTTTTTCTACCTCTATTGCTTCTCTCTTTGCCCTACCCTTTATTCAAAATTTGGCTCATGTTCCATCTCTAACATGGAGCTTTCCCTAAGTTAGCCAACCCAATCCTCATCATTCTTTATCCTACCCCTCCTATGAATTCCTGTACTGTCTCTTCCTTCTATTGGACACTTCACCCAAGTTATTTCATATTAATGAATGTTTATTTCTGTACACATGTGGCCTGTTGTCTTAAACAAATTTTAAGCTGGTGTTTCTACCTTTTCAAATTCTCAGTTTCTATAACATAGGCATGAGATCAGTGTTTCATAGTGATATTCAAGGAGTTCTTTGATTTTGATTATACGATGGCTGTTATAAATTCCATATTAAATTTGGAATATTAAATATAGAAAGTAATCTTTAGCACTATCATTTAGTGACTTAAACCCTTGACGTAAATTTTTTAAGTTGCTACTCCAGCTGAAATCCTAGGTTCGAAGGAGATGCCTCATATTTGTCTTTAAATACCTGATGCCTGACATACAATAGGTACTTAACATGTGGTTATTGGAGAAGAAAAAAAAGTAATCTGAAAATTAGACAGGCATTTTTTCTATTGAGAGGAAAACGTTAGTTGAACTCTAAACAGATCTCAGTTCTGAAACACGTTATGTTAATTATGTTATGTTCTCATCGGTTTGCAGTGTGCAGCACCATGGTCAGCGCCTGGGCAAGTGGGAGTGCTTTCTCTTGCCTCTTGGAGAGGAGATAAGGCTTGCTCCTTGACACACATGCTGCTCATAGACAAGATTTATTTCAGAAATTTATTTCAGTGTTAAGTAAGGCTAACCTCTAATAGGTCAAGGTACGAAAAGAGCCTTTGTAAAGAATATGATCCAGAGAGGAAGACTATGAAGGACATAAAGGTGGAGTGTCTCTACAGAATCACAGGATTAGAAGGAATCTCGGAGATCAAAATAAAAATAACAGTAGCTGTCATTTACATATCAATTTAAGGATTGCAAAGCCCTTTATGTACATAATTTTATTTAATCCTCAAATCAATCCCATTAGATGCTACAGGAATTTACAATCACATTTTACAGATCTTGTACCTGAGACTCAGTGAGTTTAATTAGCTTGCCTTTGGTCACATACCTAATAAGTGTCAGAGGCAGGAATTGAGGGCAGGTCTTCCTGGCTCCAGCACTGAAGCCACCATCCCAAACTGCTTTTATCCAATTTCTTTCTAAAGAAGAAATTCCTTTACTGCATACCTGAGAAATGGTCATTCAGCTTCTGCTAGAAAACCTTTCATAAAAGGGATCATGCCCATTCCACTTTGAGGTGTCTTTAATTATGATTGGAAGTTTTTCTTTTCTTTCAGTCAATCACGCAACCAGCAAGTATTTACTCAGTATTTTTTATGTGCCAGCACTGTGCTAAACACTCAAGATATAATGAAAAATCGAAAACAGTCTGCTCCTAAGAAGTATGTAATTCTAACTGGGTTCAGTTACACTGAATCTACATCTGTTTCTATGCAACTCTTACCATAGTTCCTAGAGTCACCTTCTAAGGCCAATCTTTTTTCTATTTTCCATATGTCAGCCCTCATAAACCTAAGGTAGCTAGTCTGTCACCTTGTCCCTAAGTCTTTTCTAAGATAAACAGCCTCAATTTCTTCAACAGGTTCTTATAGAAATGGTCTTTGATTCCCTCACCATCTTGGATAGCCTCCTCAATAGTATTCCAGCCATTGATTCTCAATATCGAACACTATGGGCCTGATATGGCCTGAGCACAGTGGGCACAGTACACTTTAATCTGTCTTTAATCTGTCCGGTGATGTGGGAGAAAGAATGGAGAACAAGGAGCTAGGAGACCTTATTTACAATCCTTTAATCTGTCCGGTGATGTGGGAGAAAGAATGGAGAACAAGGAGCTAGGAGACCTTATTTACAATCCCGGATTATTACGATTATTCCATAATTATGTGTGTGTGTATCTACAGGCAAATCATTTAACCAGTCTGAGCTGAGCTCAGTTTCCCAATTTGTAAAATGGGAGTGATACCAGTAATACTCTATGTCATGATTATTTTGAGGAAACTGATTTGAAAACCATATAGCCCTAGTAACTGGGCATGATTATTCAATAGTGTGAAATTCGTTAAAACAAACAAATGAGGTGGGTATCCTGTCCAAATGAAATGAAAGATATTATTCTCTCCCCCACAAATACCACCCCCATAAATAAATAAAATGACAAAATTTATGGGACTTGACAGAATGACTGAATTTAATGCTTCTTGAAGTTTTCCATTTCTGCAGGGTTTTGTTTTAAAAATAACAAAGCAAGATAAAATAAATTAATTTATGTACACTTTACAAATGTTGTTTGCAGCAACAATAATAGACACATTAATGCCACAGTAATTTGGCTGTTGCAAGAGCTCAACCACCTGCAACTTAACAACATTCGTCATCCTGAGAATAGTGAGCAAGCTGATCTCGTAAACATGTTTAGAAGCATTTGCGGTGGACAATGGAGGGTCCGGCTTCATCATATTCCTGTTTGGTGATCCACATCTGTTGGAAGGTGGACAGGGAGGCCAGGATGGAACCACCGATCCAGACAGAGTATTTCCTCTCAGGAGGGGCAATGATCTAGAAGAGAAAGGTAACATTCACTACTATCAGACAAAATAAGAAAAGAAAGTGGGGAGAGAGGGTGTGAAGAGTCCTGAGGTGGGAGGGAGAAGCTATGTAAGATGAGAAGTACTGAATTCCAAGAGTTTTTTCTTGTCTTAGATAAGAATCATTGCTCAGTGAATTTTGGAGATTTAAAAATTATCTAAGAATGCTGAAGACTTCACTAGCTTCCTGCCCCCTTTAGGATCCTACCTTGATTTTCATTGTGCTGGGGGCTAGGGCTGTAATTTCTTTCTGCATGCGGTCAGCAATACCAGGATACATGGTGGTGCCACCAGACATGACATTGTTGGCATACAGGTCCTTCCTGATGTCAATATCACACTTCATGATACTGTTGTAAGTGGTCTCATGGATACCAGCAGATTCCATACCTTGGGAACAAAGGGAAGACAAGAAAAGAAGGAAGAAAAGTGGGGGTTAGAAAGGGAGGAGAAGAAAAGAAGGAAGAAATTTTTAAAGCAAGAAACCAAAAAAAAAAAAAAATCAGTGAGTCATTTGACTCAATAGGCTTCTCATGGATTAGATTATAGACAAAGTGCACCCTGAAAAGGCCCCAAAGCAAAGGGTGCCTAGGTGCCCAGTGAATAGAACACTGACCCTAGAGTCAGAGGACCTGAAAATTCAAATCTAACCTCAGACACCTGACACTTACTAACTGTGTGACCTTGAGCAAGTCGCTTAACCTCGATTGCCTTGCCTTCCCCCTCCAATAAAAAAAAAAAAAAAAATTTAAAGCCCCAGAGCAGCCTCTTACCAATAAAGGAAGGCTGGAAGAGGGTCTCCGGGCAACGGAAACGCTCATTGCCGATAGTGATGACCTGACCATCAGGCAGCTCATAGCTTTTTTCTAAGGAGGAGGAGGAAGCAGCAGTGGCCATCTCATTCTCGAAGTCCAGGGCCACGTAGCACAACTTTTCCTTGATGTCTCTCACGATCTCACGCTCAGCTGTCCAGTGGAGGACAAAAACACTGATTGGTTAGCTAGAGAAGTGGAATATGGAAAGGCACAAATGCACACACTCACAAACCGATGTACACAGCCTATTTGCTTAAGATTCCCGCACCACTGAGGTCGCATGTATGCATCAGGGCGAGGACTCACTCTTGGTTAGGCAAGGAACATGGAGCCTTGCAAAGTTCGTCCTTTCTTATTGTTAGGGGTGGAGAGGCTCTCAGGAGGAGGCGGCAGTTAAGAACGAGTCTGTGGGTAGCTCTAAGGGCCTAGCTGACTCCCATTTCTTATTCCGCGTCCCCATCTCCCTCCCCTCGGCTTCGGGTGTTCACTGGTGCTCACCAGTGGTCACGAAGGAGTAGCCACGCTCAGTGAGAATCTTCATCAGGTAGTCAGTGAGGTCCCGACCAGCCAAATCCAAACGCATGATGGCATGGGGCAGCGCATAACCTTCATAAATGGGTACGTTGTGGGTGACACCATCGCCAGAGTCCAGGACGATACCTAGTAGAGGGGGAAGATGACAGATTGAAGAGGATTTGACAGACCTGAGGGAAAAAAACTCATAAACTTACTAGGCACGCACGCACATCAAACGCAACAGACATATGGGAAACTGCTGTAACATTTTCCTTCACATCAGAGCTCAGGGTTTGCCTTAGGCACTGCGGGGGGCGGGGATGGGAGTGGGGAGCTAAGTAGTAGGGTAGGATGGGTGCCTAAGCAGGCTAGTAATGTTGCTCTGAAATTTGGTCTGCGTTTGATAACTTCTGTAGGGGTGAAAGTAGTTGTCCAGTAGTATCCCGGATCTATGAAGTCACTAGGTGCCAGTACTGAAAGGCAGAGCTTGTCTGAGAGTTTTAAACTGTCGGTGCACCTAACGCCCTTGCTAATCTGACCAGTTTGGGAGGGGAGGAGAGGAATTAGGATAAAGAGGAGGGAGAGAACTGCAAAATCCAGCAGAGGGAAAGGGCCATAGCAAGTATTTGGTAGATAGCTGCGACAGTGTGGAGAGTCTGGAGGTGTGACTGTGAGCCAGGATGTGTTTCTTTGTAAAAGCAGGTTCCTGTCTGGAGGAATGCAAGTGGGAGGGGGTGGACCTATACGATGAGGATAGCTAGTGTGTGTAGAGTGAGCCCAGAGGCGACGGCGGAGGGCCCAGTCCACCTAAGTGTGGAGTAGTGTCTTCCTGGCCAAGTCCACGCCTGTTTCAGGCCGGGATGGAGAGACCTCTTACCCGTGGTACGGCCGGAGGCATAGAGAGACAGCACAGCCTGGATGGCCACGTACATGGCGGGGACGTTGAAAGTCTCAAACATGATCTGGGTCATCTTCTCGCGGTTAGCCTTGGGGTTGAGGGGGGCCTCAGTGAGCAGGGTGGGGTGCTCCTCGGGGGCCACTCGGAGCTCGTTGTAGAAGGTGTGATGCCAAATCTTTTCCATGTCATCCCAGTTGGTGATGATACCGTGCTCGATGGGATACTTTAAGGTCAGGATACCTCTTTTGCTCTGAGCCTCGTCGCCTACGTAGGAATCTTTCTGACCCATACCTACCATGACGCCCTGGGGTATAAGAACAAAAGGAAAGCAGAAGGGGGAGAGGAAGAATTAGGCTCCAAAAAAGGAACTTGGGAATGATAGTTATCCCGTGTTGTTGGATAGACTTGGGGATAGGTCTCCCTATCTCTCCCACTAACGCTGAGCCATTTCTATCCAGTAATCCTATAAAAGACCCTGAGGTTGAGCTGAGGGAATGTGAATAAAGTATTCACATTTACATAGCACTTTAAGGTTTGACAAAGCGCTTCCCTCAGTACTACCCCAGGAGGTATTTGGCACAAGTATAATTGCTTCCCTCCGCTTGTTGTTGACTCGTTTTAATACCGTCCAACTCTTCATGACCCCATTTGGACTTTTCTTGGCAAAAATACTGGAGTGGTTTGTCATTTCCATCCCATATTACAGATGAGGGAAACTGAGGCAAGTAAGGTTAAGTGACTTGCCCAGGGTCACACAGCTACTAAGTGTCTGAGATCGAATTTGAATTTCAGGTCTTCCCGATTTCAAGCACTGCACTCTATGTACCGTGTTATCTAGCTGCCCCACCTCCCATTTTACAGAGGAGGAAACTGCAGCTCAGAGACCTTACTTGGACAAATCATTAAGCTAGTCAGGGTCAAACTCACAGGCCTTAATTTAAGTTCCCGAGCTATTTCCTCAATATCCTGTATCCTCCCTGGCTGGATGCTAGCGCTTTGAGGAATATGCAGGTTTTCAGAGGGATAGCACCTCCGTGAAACAAGTCTGGTTCTATTTTTCAACATCTTCCACCCGGCCACCCCCACCCCTCGACCAGCAAACACCTACCTACCTTGGTGGGGAGGCAAAGGGTTTGGTGTACTAGGTCTCACCTGATGACGGGGGCGGCCCACGATAGAGGGGAACACTGCCCTGGGGGCATCATCTCCGGCAAAGCCGGCTTTCACCAGGCCAGAGCCATTGTCGCACACGAGGGCGGTGGTCTCATCTTCGTCGCACATGGTGTCTTTTTTCTGCAAAGAGAGGCCCTATGGTAGCACACTGCGTTGCCACCCTCCTCCCACCAGCTTCCCTGATCCCTGGTCCCATGAATAGAAGCAGGGCTGGGAACAGGGGCCCGCAGCGCCCCCGGGCTGGGAGGGCAGGGAGACGTTTGCTGTTCAAAAAGGGCCACTATGTTCCTCGTAGACCCTCCAGTTAAGTACACTTCAGCTGTACACTTTTAGCTAAATTACTTTGTTTCCTTGCATCGTTAGGAGCCCAGGGGTGGGTAATTAATTGGGATGGGATTGAAGGACCCAGTAAAGTGGAGATTTGTGCCCATCGGACCTACGATCCAGAGTCAGTAGGGATCTAATCTTTCTCTCCCCGCCCCCCTGAATTACTGAAGTGGAATTATTTCAAACTGAAGATGTGATTAATCGTGTCCATGTGCCCTTTTTATAAACAGGGGGGAGAGGGAAGCTCAGATAGTTTGGGGATCTTTAAAAATAGACGAGATCTTGTATCCCTAGTTCATAGATTTATAGCTAGAAGGGAACTTAGAGATAAGCCATCTCAATTAATCCCTCAGGTGGGACATTTTCATCTGACTCCTCTGACCCTAGGTACAGAAGAGAGTTGGAGAGGGGAGCTGAATTCCCAAAATCATCTTTTCAGGAAGCTCTCGGTTTAACTGTGTTGCCTGAAGAATTTTCCCCACCCGCGTTCCTTGCCAGCTGTCGCTGTGCTAGCAGCTGTGACTGAGTGGAACTCCCTGTAAAATCTCAATCTCTAAATCCAGAAGGCTTGGATATAAAAATCACTGTGCCCTCTCCCTGTTCCCCTAGTGCTGGGGAGTGAAGGCTGATTGAGGAAGACACTGTCCGTCCTTTTCGTCTAGCTCAACTGACTTCCTCGGTTTGGACCTGGAACGAGCTATCCTCAGTTTCCTAACTGTCGGTGGGACGTCGAGGAAGGTTTTAGTTCTTGAGACGGCTAGATTCCTTTCAACTAAATCTGGGATGGAAGGGAAAGCGGAAGACCGAGGCGAAGTAGTGAAATTGGGGAGTGGTCCCTCCGGAAGTTTCTGAGAACCCGGAGAAGCAGGGTAGGACCAGGCTCGTCGTGGCAATCTAGAAGAAGCCGTTCGGTGTGCTAGACTAGTGGGAGACAGTCGGGAGGGCGGTGCTGAGCTGGGCTCCTTCTTGGTCTCTCCACTAGAAACTCTTCCCACTTTCCCTCCTTCACACCCTGGCTCTCCTCCCCTTTCTTCCTCCTCCCCTTTCCTACCTGTGTGGGTGGCTACTGGTGCCTCTTAGCTCCGACTCGGGCCCCTGGGTGTGCCGCGGGAGGCGCTTCTCTTGGAGTTGTCCGGTGTGGTGGGTCTGCAGCCCCCCGGGCAGGTTTTTATATAGCCCGCGATCTCTCCGCTCCCCGCCCCCCGCCCAGACCCGCAGGAATGTCTCTACCCTTCTGTAGCCATATTTGGGTGTTGGGCACTAAGAGCCCCCTCCCCTCCAGTCCCTCGGCCTTGGCCCCCAACCCCCGAGCTCTGCCCAAAGAAGGAGAACCCTGGCCTTGGCCCAGGTAACACGGGCCAGGCCGTATAAGGAGTGTCTTCCCCCGGGCTTGCAGCTCCTCCCCAATCCGCCCCTCCAGCTGGTCAGGGGTGTTGGGGGCAGGAGAGAGGGTCAATTCGGAGGGAGGGGAAACGAGGGGTGTGCATATGAGTACATCGGTGTGCACGTATGTGCGCACCCGCGTGTATGTTCTGGAGAGTTTCCCATCCCTGATCAATGACTATGAACATAATGCAGAAATTGAGAGGAAGGGTTTAGTTGGATTTGGGGATATCAGAGGAAATATGAAGGGTGTGCCCCCGCTCCCCCGCCCTCGAGATGCAACCCCTACTTTTGTTCCTTTTCACACCCCACCAAGCCTTACTGAATGACATCTCTTGGGAGAGGGGAGGAGGCAGCGGGTAAGTGGGGGGGGGGGGGGCTATGAGAAGGAGGGGAAGAACAACAGCTGCTGTCCCGGGATGCCTCCTGCGAGTTCATCCGCCTGAGAGCAAGGGAACAAGGCCACTCCATTGGTTTTCCATCACCCCACCCCAAGAGAAGAATCAGGCAATAGTAAGCGCAGCTGTCCGGGAGAGAACTGACTAAAAGATCTGAGGAGATGTGAAGAGAAAGCAAGGGGGCTCCCAAGGCCAGGGCCCAGGCAAGGCTCATACACATTCCGAGGGCAAGGACCCAGTCCAGCAAGGAATTGTCCTCTTCTCTCGAGCTACCAGAGTGGGGGGGAGGGGAGTATTAGGAGTGGGGATGGGGAGGTGAGGCCCTTCACCCTAGTTGTCCCGTAGAGTTTAATTGTTACAACCCAAACTCCTAGCACTGCCCTGACCCTAGGGACTCTGTAGTGGGCAGCTGAGAGTTTATTTGGAGATGGCCTTGGGCTATTAAGGTAGTCCCACTACTGGACAGGTGGACTCAAAGTGTGAAGCAGGGACAGTTTACTAGCGGGAAGAGTAAGACAAGGATAAATGATTGGGGAAATACTAATAAACGGAATCTTTGTCTGTTTCCCTGCCTCCCCGTTCCCCCAATTAAAAGGGAATACAATTAGGGCCCAGCACTTTGGGTTTGTTTTGTTTTGTTTTACCACTCCAAAAGGCTATGTAAAATCAGCTTTATATATAGAGGATGATTCCCATCCCTGTGCAGCCAGGCCATTTGCCAGGATGCAATGGAGAGTTACCATATACCTAGAGCCTGGGGCAATGGATTCTATTTATATCTCTGATATGTTAGAATCTATTTTTTTCAATTTTCTAAATGGATTTGAATTTACTTATGTCAAAGTGGAGGTCCAGTACTAATTTAAGGTCAGAAGAGTTTACAGGTACAGTTGGTGGTGACTGTCTCACTTTTCTTTTGATAATTTAGAGCAACAGTAGTAGCCTGACTGAAGATATGAGTATTTTATTTATTCTCAAATTTCAGGGGTGGCTGTCAGTGACATTTTGGACAGTGTCTAATCACTCTGGAATTATTTATTTTTCCAACTATAATTAAATTTCTGGTTCATTACTGAAACAGCAGCATTCCACATTTGTCGGAGAAGATCAGCTGTGGCTGAACAGGTGTGGCTTTTCTTAGGGAGGGATAGAAAAGCAAATGCTATGCACTCTCTTCTATTCAACAGCATCTATTCCTCTACATGGTCAAGGGCAAAGGAAATTAGCTTAAAATAGAGATGGGGGAGCCCTAAGGAATAGTGTTCAGAAGTTTCTGTGGCATCACAGAATGCTGTTATTTCTTCCATTTCTTCAAGGAGTTTTCTCTTCCTTAAACTTTCCAATTATTTAGTGTTGGCTAAATGGGTCAAGAGAATGAAGAAAGCTGCATTTCATTCTTAACTCTTTCCTATTCGACTCTATGGAAGGGAGACGGAAACATTCAGAAAAGGTAACCTGCCAGAAAACTGGAATATAGCCTTTTAAGGGAATGATTAGTTTGAGTTCTCATGGGGATGGTAAGCAATGTGCTTTCAAACAATACCTAACTTCTTTGTTTAAATTTCAGTGGGGGAGGGCTCAAAGAGGAAAGGAGTTTTAAAGGTCTAACTTAGACTTAAGTAATACAACTTTAGTTCTGTAGCTGTCAGTTGCCAGATGACAAATCCCATTTAGAGTCAGCTCCAAAAGTACATTAAAGTTGCTTATGAATAAAACATGCAAAAGCTAATCGAAATCAGCTACTAGAAACACAGACACCTCAGAGATGCTGAGAGGAAGAGAACACCAAATTCAGGAATTCTCCTTCCTCACATGATTGAAGCTGGTTTAATTGACCTCTAATGGAGCCTAGTAAGGGCTACACATAGTTCCATTACAGAACTGCTAAATTCCCATTGGTTTAAAGGAACAGGCTTGATGGGTATTTGGGGGAATTGCTCATCCATACATGTACAATTTTGGGAACAGTAGACTGCTTGTCCCTGGGTGAGCTGGTACTCTCTGGATAACATTTGAGAACTATCCTTCAACAAAGGCCAACCATGTAGGGTATACTTGACAGAGATTCTGTTTGGCAATGTTTCTAAAATTCCATGTCTTGCTACTCCCCAATAGGTATCCTTCTGCTCCAACCTAGAAGCTCCCTACCTCAGACTCCCTCCCATCCTACTTTCCAGTCTTCCCTCATACCATCCCCCACTCCAGTCTGAATGCCCTTCTCTTTTCCTCCTTTATTCTACTTTTTTTAAAAAAAAGCTTGCTTTTTTATATATGCTTGTTACTTTCCAGGTAGTCTCCCATCCTCTCCTCTCTCCCTAAATATAACTTTAAGACTTAGTTCATATTTTTCAAGAAGCTTCTTTTACTAATTTATTCTATTTGTTCAAAAAACCAACTAAGTGTATTTGTGGAAAGCCTGGACACTGTGGGGGACTGGGGAGAGCAGAGAGGAGAGATACTCCAAAATGACAGCTCACTCACTTTATACTCTCATAAGCAGTTCCATTTTGTATTAGAATATTTTTTAATGGCTCAACTTAACAAATAGGACATATTTACATTGCATGAATGCTTGCTGACAGTCTCCAGTTATTTCACATATGTTGAATAATCCAGTAAACTTAAGAACAGAGGCAAATAGTGCTGTGCATGTAGTATATCCTCAATAATTTTGAACGAATGACAAGTTTGACTGGAGTTGTTATAACTTTGTAAGTGTTACCATACTTGACAAAAAGAGTGAGAACTGGCAAAAAGCTAAGTCAGCATCTTTTTCTTACATTTCTTACCAGATTAGTTAAGGTATATGACAGTCAAATGACTTGGATTTTCCCTTCTCCTGTTTGGGAGCGCTTTTCTTCACCTCAGGCTGGCCTATCTCTGCTTCTGTGCGAGTCTTAAAATTTGATCATGCAAACAGAACAACAAGCTCTTCCCCTCCCTCCTTTTTCCATTGTGCTTTATTTCTGATTATCTTCCTTACAGACAAAAAAAAAGTTTAAAAGATTAAGGCCTTTGCAAATTACTAGGATGACTTTATAAAAAATAAAACAGTAGTATAAAATCAGAATTATCTAATGTTTTAGGATGATGGAATCTGTATAAGGCAGTTGAAAATTAGAGGGATTTTTAAATACTCTTTCAAAAGTGTATGTCAAGCACTTCAGTTAAGATACTTAGTGTTTAACTGGAAGATGTTTAAAGTGACATATAGGAAAAGCTATTTTCTTTACGTATCCTCAGTGATTAAAATGTACAGTAATAGGCAGGAGGGGTTAAACCAATATTTTCACAGTGCTCAGCCATAACACAGACAAGGGTGTCAGATTTCAATAGGGTAGTGTTTGATCTCCATCGTGGGATGGATTTTACCTTTGTTCAAATTATTGGAGAAACCAGAGACATATAAAGCACTCTTTCACAAATTTCAAGATCAAAACTAGTTGTACTAGTTTAGTTCTAACACGGCCCCTGATATTCATGGTAGACATAAATTCTTTAAGTACCGTATACTATGTTACAGATCCCAGAAGGGAAAAATATATCCAAATTTTAAACAAAAACTAGTTTAACATGACCAAACTCTATGACAGTAAAAAACCACAAACATTTTATATTGAGAAAATGAATTTCAAGAAGTTCTTTCACCTTACTTCTAATACCCTGACCTAATCTTTAATACATTAATTGCTCAATCCAAGATCTCCCTGACCTCTTAACTATCACTCTTCTGAGTCTTTATCAATGTTCTCTGTACTGAATTTACATTAAGGTCATACCATATCTTCCCTGCTTATTGCCAAAGAAAGGTCTTGGATTTCTGACAGCATTAAAGAGCTCTCAAAGACATAGCATGGTCCCAAAATGACCACATTTGAGATTTGCAAAGTATACTTTTTTGTAGAAATTATCAATTCATAACTGGGCATTTACAGAATAGGATCACACTAAATGTTTATAATAATCTCTAAAAGTTATTTGTACATCTGAGAGAACTCCTACACAAGTATTTCTTTTTAGCAGAAGTATATTCTAAGGTGTTATTTTATAGAAAGTCATTATGTGAGAATGGGAGCTCAATGTTTTGTAATTGAATTTAAATGTATTACTGGCAATGTTTAACTCGGGTTAAGATATAATCAATCAACAAGCACTTATCAAATACTTACCATGTGCTTATCATTGTGCTAAATGTTGGAGATAAGAAAAAATAGAGACTAAAGAAAGAAGTAAAATAAATTTCTGATTTTGGAACTATGGAAGAGAGAATTAATTGGTATATCTATAATTTTCTAGGGATAAAATATAATCTTAGTAACTCAAGCAAATAATTAACTTTAAAACAGTGGATTCATAAGGTACCACCCTGACCCAACTTTTAGAAATTGAATAAACATAAAAATTATTCTCAATTCCAGAATTTAAATCTAACTTAGTTTTTTTAAAATGTCAATTAAAAAAACTTATCATTGGATAAAGTGGTCAAAGAATAGTTCTCAAGAGTCACAAACTATTAGCAACCATATGAAAGGATGCTCTCAATCACTAATAATAAGAGAAATGCAAATCAAAACAACTCTGAGTTTTCACTTCACAGTCTGCAAACTGACAAAAGTGATAAAAAATGAAAAGTCAACCTTGGAAGGGCTATTAGGCAAGCAAATTAATGCACTGTTGATTGAACTGTGAATTAGTATTATCATTCTGGTGAAAAAAATTGTCATTTTACAAATATAATGTCCATACCCTTTGACTTAGAGACTCCAATGCTAGGCATATACTCCAAAGAGTTCACTGAAAGGTCTAAATATACCAAGATACAGCATCACTTTTTAAAGTAGTAAAGAATTGGAAACAAAGTAGATGCCTTTCAACTGAGAAATAACTAAGTAGATTGTGGCACATGAATGTAACAGATTATTTTTGTGCTTTAAGAGAGGAAAAACATGATGAATAAGGAGAAGCATGGAAAGACTTCTATGAACTGATGCAAATGGAGCAAGCAAAACTAGGGAAAAAATATACACAATGGCAAAAAAAAATGCAACTGAAAAGAAGGTGAATGTTGCAAAATAATAGACTAAATTCAATCCCAAAGGAAACAAATAAGATGCCTCCTCTTGCCCCTTGGCATAAGTGAGGTTCTATCAATGTGAAACATGGCATACAACAGATACTTTTCAAAGTGTTGATTGGTTTTACTGATTTTTTTTTTTCTAAAAATATAAATGGCTCTCTGGTGTAAAGATATAGAAGAAAATGCAGATGATATAAAAACAAGATTATCAATAAAAATCAATTTTTTAAAAGACCAGAAGGGACTATTTTTAGGTTAAAAATTATCATTGATAATTGAGCCACCAACACAGCCCTCTTATTATTATTATATCTGAAATTTCTCAGTCCCAGGCTGCGGATGACCTCTTGATTACTAAACTTTTAGTTTTTATCCTTACTCTTCTTGCTGAATTTAACAACACAGTCTCACCCCTTGACTTATGATCCTTAGCTTCTAGGATACTGTTCTTCCTAGTTTTCCTGACCTCAGTTTCCTTCACTAGTTCATTTTCTTTCCACTTCCCCCCAAAAGTGAGTGTCCCCCAAGACTCTGCCCTCTTTTCTCTATATTCCCACCTGCTCTAGTACTTTCAGTGATCATTACCTTTCTGCAGATGACTCCCAGATCAAGTATGACAGCAGATCTTTTCCTAGAGTTCAAGTGCCAGTTATCTTGTACTCAACATAACCCCAAACTGAACTCAACATCTTACTCCATTATTTGTGCCTTCTAGCTTCCTTAATAGTGACCACATGCAGTTAAGAC
The DNA here is from genome assembly GCA_023548195.1 of Bettongia penicillata ogilbyi. NCBI lineage: Eukaryota > Metazoa > Chordata > Mammalia > Diprotodontia > Potoroidae > Bettongia > Bettongia penicillata. The sequence continues at coordinate 3,150,712 of JAJHZJ010000629.1, forward strand.
TCAAAAATCTTTATGTCATTCTTCTCTCTTCCTTCTCCATCACCTAACCAGTTTATTGAGCAGGAAAGTGACAGTCAGATCTGTGCTTCAGGAATTTAGCTACTGAATTAGGGTAGTAATAATGTGAGCAAAGAAAGATATAGATGTAAGAAATGTGGAGGTAGACCGGGCAACTGACTGGATGTGTGGCATATGAGAGGGTGAGGATTCAAGGATGACATTAATATTTCAAATGGAGTGACTGGAAAGATGGTGGTGCCCTCAACAAAAATAAGTTTAGAAGAGTGATGGGGGAGGGAAGATGGATTTGCTTTTGAATATATTGAATTTGAGATGGTGATGGCATCTAGGTCAAAATAAACAGTTCAACAAGACAGTTGATGTGGGATTAAAAACCAGAAGAAAGATTAAGACTGGGAATATATAGCTGAGATTCACTTATGTGGCAATAGAGACTGAACCCCTACAAGATGATGGTATCACCATCTGGCTGAGAGATAGGTTCCAAGACAGAGTCTTGGGTGTACACCACACTCAGGGGTCAGGATACATATAAGGATTCAGCAAAGAGGACTGTCAAACAGAAAGGATCATCCAATCAATAAACATTTATTAAGCACCTAGTAGATGCCAGGCACTGTGTTAATCACCGAGTTTACAAAAAGAGGCAAGACAGTCCTTGCTCTCAAGGAGCTCACAATCTAATGGGAAAATATGTACAAACAAGCTATATAAAGGATAAATAGAAAATTGTTGTGTTGTTTTTGTCCTTCATTCTCGAAGAGGACCTTGACATCAAGATGATGACATGACTTGCAGTTGACTTTGAGTGAGGGAGGGCTGTGCAAGGTCACCAACCTCACTTTCTTTTCCAGAGCCATCTGGATCCAGTGGCCTGGTATTCACCAAGCCAACTGGAGATAGCCCAGGATGCAATATGGGACCTTGGCCATTTTAGGTTAAGGTCTTCAGGTTCTCACTTTGAGTGAGACACACTCATTCAATGAATAGGCCTCTTTAAGTAGTTACTCAAGGGCTTCTTTTAAGAAAAGAAAAAAATAACAACAAAAAAATCGAATTGGGAGGGGAAGACCTCAGGGTTCCTGGGTAAAAGAGAAACAGTTACTATTTAGTAACTGAGCCTTAAAGGAAGCCATGAAGTCAACAGATGAAGATAAGGCAGAAGAGCATGCCAGGCATTGAGAAGCAGCCAGAGACAATACCTAGAGCAGAGACAGAGTGTCTTGTTCACAGAACAGTCAAGAGGCCAGTGTCAATAGACCAAAGAATATGTGGAAAGAAGACTGGAAAGGTATGAGTAGGGGTCAGGCTGTGAAAAGCTTTTAATGTCAGAGGATTTGGGTTTTGTTCTTGAAGGCAATAGGGAGCCAATGGAGTTTACTGAATAGGATAGAGGCACAGTGGTGCCTGCATTTTAGGATAATTACTTTAGTAGTTGAACGGAGAATGGATTGGAGGGGGGAGTCGAGGTTGGCAGACCCACAAGCAGGCTATTACAATAAAGGTGTGACATGATGAGGGCCTGCACTGAAGTGCCGGCAGTGTGAGAGGTGAGAAGAGGGTATATGAGAGATGTTGTAAAGGTGAAATCAACAGGCCTTAGCAACAGATTGGGTGTGAAGGAATGGGATAGTGAAAAGCAAGGAATGACTTCTAGGTTGTGAGCCTGAGGCGCTAGAAGGATGGTGGTCTTCTATAATTAATATGGAAGGGAATGGGTAGGATTTAGGGGGAAAGAATTGTTTTGGATGTTTAGTTTAAGATGTCTACCCGATGTCCAGCTTGAAATTTCTGAGGCAGTTGAAAATGGGATTAGAGGTCATGGCAGAGGTTGGGGCAAGATGGGTGCACTTGAGAACTGTAAGCACAGAGATGGTAATTAAATCCATAGGAACTGATGAGATCACCAAGTCAAATAGTATAAAAGAAAGCCTGGGCAACACCTACAGTAAGAGGGTATATGATCTGGATAAGGATCCAGCAAAGAATCTGACTACTTGGGTGTGGTCAGATAGGTAGGAGAGCCAGAAGAGAGTGGTGTCCTAAAAACCTAGAAAAGAGAGTATCAAGGAGAGGATAATAAAGTGTCAAAAACTGCAGGGAAGTCAAGGAGAATGAGGACTGTGAAAAGGCAATCAGTTTTAGCAACTGAGATCAGTGGTAAGCATGGAGAGGACAGTTTCAGTGAAATAAGGTCAGAAACTGAAATGCAAGGAGTTAAAGAGAGTGAGAGGAGAGAAAGTGAAGGCACCAATTGCAGTCTTTTTGAGTTTAGCTACAAAAGACAAAAGAGGTATAGGACAGTAGTAAGCAGGGATGGAAACATCAAGAGGAGAAAAGAAAACTCAAATTCCTTGTTCTGGCATTTAAAACTCTCCATAATGTAGACTGTACATAATGCGGCCTTTTCCATGCTACTTTCCTTAACTTATTCTACATCACAAACTATACTACTGGCTCTTTTCCAATCTTGTCTTCTCCAGCTTCTTCATATAAATCAAAGCTCTATTCCATGCCTACAAGCACATCCTCTACAATTCTAGTTTTTGAAATCTTTCTTCCAGGTCTAATTCAGGTGCCATCTCCTCCACAGTCTACTTCAACTTCCTTTCCTGAGAGCATCTTGTCTGGTCTGCCACTTTGCCTTATCACACCTGACCTTGCATTATATTTGTGTAAATGCCTCGCCTCACTCTAGGCTTCTGGAGGGAAGGGACTGCTATTTTTCATCTTTGTATCCCCATAACTTAGCACACTGCCTTACACAGGGGAGCTGTTGAATGAAAGGGTGAACTGAAGTTTGTCATTCTTTTGAGAATATCTTGGTAGTCCTATTGTTTTGGAACAGTTCAAATGTTTTTCCATACAAGCAATCAAAAAGAGTTACCAAATACAAAGACTAAATATAATTTATCTTTGTATAGTTCCAAGAGATGCTACTAATCGCGTTTCTGTTGGCATATTTACGGGTGGTTTGCTGTGAACTCCTTTGGAATAAAGATTTTTAACCCATTTTTTTTTGTGTCTTGGACCTTGGCAGCCTGACGAAGCCTATGGATCCCTTCCCAGAATAATGTTTTCAAATAAAGAAAACATATAAAAGATTTCAAAAATAAATCAGTTGAAATAGTTACCTTAAAAAAAATTTAAAACAAGTTCACAGGCCCTAGACTAAGAAACCCTGATCTAACAAGATCTTTTTTTTTGAGGGAGGGGAAGAATATTGCATCTGTAATTTTATTAGTGTATGGATCTCTGGTGATGAAACTCCCTTCATCAATGTAGACAACTGTTTTGCAACTTAGTCTTAGAGAGTAGAGTCATGGGAGTGGTGGTGGTACTGAGTGGCAGAAATAATTACTAACATAGTAACTAATTTACAGTCAAATTCAATATGCATAGTAACAGTGGACAGCTGACAAACTCCTTCTTCTCTCCAAGTTGTTACCCTCTATTCCCAAACCCACCAGGTAAACTATGCTTGACTTGGGGAGCTCTAATGTGTGCCAAAGTCTAATTTACAAGTTATAAACATGGATTTAGAAGAATTAAATTGAGGGACGACTCTACAATAATGGGCTAATGATATGATGGCTAACAAAGGAAAGAAATGCATCAGCAACCGAAACCTAAAGACTGAATGCAGTCTTTTAATACGTAAGCTGCTATCACCCAAGGTGAAGGGAAGGAAAGACAGCTGTATTTTACAGAACTAAGAAGCAATCTTTCCTCAACTAATTTAACTTATGACCTTTTCAGCTGTTGGATCAGGCATCCTGCCAGAGAACCACAAAGTATGGATGTGGTAACAACTCCCTATCCAATCTCTAGCTGTTAAGCCTAAATCTGTTAGACAAAGATTGTTTGATGACATTAGTCAGACTAAAACAGTTCTCTTAACTACTACCTTCACCTTCTAGATTAAACTAAATTGTATCAGAGAAGGAAAACCAAGATCAATGATAAACCATCATTCTGGACCAATCTGTGAACAATTTCATATACAGTATAAAGAATAAAAGTGCATTAGATTTTCAGGTGGATCCCATACTAAAAATGTAGTTTCTGAGTGCAGGACTGCTTATGGGCTTTGGTTAGGTTACTCTTTTACTAAACAGAATTAGATTTAATGTGAATATCCATCTCACTTTTAATGAAGACTCATTTAAATATTTAATTTGAATATTAGATGAAAAAGTTAAACTATTTCAAGTTTTGCCACCAATCCTATATAAACTAGGCCTTCCTTTGAAAAAAAAAAACCCTCAAAAAATTCTGTAAGGTTTTTACATCTCTGGATAGTTTATCCTTAAAAGCATATGCCAGATGCCCCAGATTGTCTTTAGGGTGTACTACAGCAGAATTTTAGAGTGGGAAGAAGTCTAGACTAATCCTTCATTTTAGAAATAAGGAACCCCAAAGTCAGTAAGTTTTCCTGACTCATAATACAGTGTTTAAAAAAAAAATTAAAAACAAAGGTCAACAATTATATTAACAACCAAACAATACTAAATTGTATTTCTAAGATTAAGAGGGATTTTTCAGGGTGAAAAAGGAAACAAATACTGCAGGAACAGAAGACCAAAATTCCATAAAGGCATAAAGATTTTATGTCAGTTTATAACAGTACAAAAGAAACAACATACTATTTAGTCATAAACTTTTAAACATTTTCAATACAAGACCAAAACACTCCAAATTTACAAAATGACACAATTCATTACAAACATTGAATGCTTTTGAAAGAGAAATCACATTTGTCCCTGGACATAATGTTCATAATTCGCTTTCAAAACAAATTCAAAATAAGGGTTGCTCTTCAAGCTTCCAAGTTCTTCTGCCTGTAGTAAGTCTTTCACTTCTGGTAAATATTCACTAAGCTGAATACCTGTAAACACAAAAATATATTAATAATGCCATAAAACCATCTACTCAAGAAATCTGACAACATAGAAACATCTATGCTTCCATTTAGAATTATGTCACTCGAATTTGAGAAATGTCCTATTCTAATTCTGTTTCATTTAAAAAGGCACTTCAGCGATTCTAACAACATGATATTTTTAAACAGAAATTGTATAGGACTAAATTTTCTTGGATGAGTTTAAATATCCACCATTAACGTTCTATTCCAACACTTCAGTGATGTGGTAGAAGTCACAGGTTCTTGAAGTCAATGTTAGTGGAGTGCCAGCTCTCAAGTGAAAAGACTTCTATGTACCTAGCAACAGACTTCAGTCTAGCAATAGTGCTTCTTCACCCAAGGACCAACCTAATTAACAATGAAATGGTTCATCACTATAACAGAGAAGCTTAGGTGCCTAATTATTTGGCAAGAATACTGAAAAAGAACGAGGGGTTGTAAGACACATGGGTAGAGATTATACCAACAGAGACGGAATGACAAAACTCTTTAAAAAGCTAAACTATAAATTACGTATGAAATCCATGTTATGGTTCTGAAATATTAATTTTTCATTTTCACCCTACTTTACACTTTTAGTTAACACAAAAAACTATTACAATTAAGAATTCATTTAAAAGTACTTCAAAAAAACCTGCTCTATTTTTTGTTTTATCTGGGGGATATTTAAATTAAAAACCACTTGTCATTTTGAAATTTTGGCCTTACATAGGATTAATTTCATAAGGTATTACAATTTTATGGTTAAAAACAATACAGACTTAAGGAATCATTTTATTATGTCTTGTTCATTAAAAAAAAAAACCTGGCTGAATTGTGTAGCTAAATCAAAATGAGATATTTTGCTAGTATAAAAATGACAAAAGTCCAAGTATTAATTTTTAAAAAGAGTTCATTAATGATTAAAATACAAAAATATATATATGCGGGGACAAGTCCATTTTAATAAATAATTTAAAAAATAAGTTATGTGCATTTTCTTCATTTAATAAATAAGATATATTGGCCAAATTTCAGGTTTATAAAAACAAGTTACTTAAGACATCAAACTATGAGGTTCTCAAAATCAGGGATTGTATATTATGCTTAAGGCTCTTTTATATGCATTGTAAATGTTTCAGGTTTACTCATATTAAGAGAATAAATTATTAACAATTCATTAACACTTCCAGTAAAGACTTAGTATTCTTAGTTTCCTATGAGTAAAATGATGCCAATCACATTTGTGAAGTTATCACATTAATTTATAAAGGGGTAGTTTGGGTGAGAAAATATGAAACATAATAGTGAACATTCTTATTAAAATATATATTTTAACCCTAACATAGTGTCACTGTATTTAGAACTGGAAGGGACATCATAGGTTACCATCTAAGCCCCTCACTGATTTAATGGTGCTGGGTTTTTTTCCTGTAGAATTAAAAGCATATTTTGCAAAGGGAAAACTGTATAAGCAATTTAGACAGAGTCCTTAAATACCTAAGTAGAAAGGTGACAAATAAATTCATGATATACTTACACCTAAAGATAATCAAGTATCTAGGCTGTAGCCATGAGGATGGCAGGCAGAAAGAAGAAAAGGTTTGGTGTTTCAGGCTGAACTCTGATTCTGCCTCTTATTACCTACTGTGATGCCAGCCAAGTGGTTTTTTACTCCTTGGACCTTGGGCTTTTACAAGTGAGAGATTTGGACCTGATGATTTCTAAGGCCTCTTCCACCTCTAAATTTATGATCCTCATCATCTTAGCTTATTGATATAACAAAAGTACAGAGGTTTCTAATGTTATCTTCCCTTATTACCAAATCTTGAAATCTATGTTTTATAAAGTAGATTCATTCAACTTGGGGTTACAGAAAACTGAGAGGCCAAGCCGCCTTTGCAACTTAAATGAATATGAGGCATCAAATCTTTTCCAGGGACTAGTGCAGGTGTTAAGTTTAGTCCAAATATTCCCTGACTACTCTAATAAAGAGACAAATGTGGAGAATTAATTTCTGAAACAGACTGAAGAAGAACGTACTCAATTCTAGCCTGCCCACCACTATTTGTAGAGAGAAGGCCTATCATTTATCTTGCTCCTGACAAATGACACATACCCCTATATCTTAGTAGCAGATAATTTTTAGGTGCCCTGCAAATTACTTTCCCTCTGTTAATTAATTCCCTGACTCCGAGATTAACGATATAGATTTTAAATTGTTTAAACTACATTTTAACCACTTAATAAGGGATTAAACTTACTGCTCTACATAGCTGCTAAAAGAATTGTTTAAAAGAATTGATGGTGAAATTATAATTCCTAATTCAACATCTACTCATTCATTCAACAAATATTTGTTAACCAATGAAAATGTCCATAGCACTGTGCTAAACACTAGGGAAAAAAACAGAAAAATAAGGAAGTTCCTTCCCTCAAAGACCTTATAAGAGAACGAATCACTTACCATCTTTTAAAAGTTTCTCTAAGATTTTCACAAATATACTGTCTTTAGATACTTCAATTGGATCATCTTTACCATCTGAACTGGACCAACTACAGAACAAGAGAATCAGCATGAGTTCTGAAATTTACAAATTAAAACCTCAGAGATAACTTGTGGATGGGAGGGGGTAGGACAAAGACACAGAAGATTATGTATACATAGGTTGTTGTTCTTTGCTCTCAAAGAGGACCAAAATGACATCACTATGCTAGAGTCAAATTACATTGTGCCTGATCAGACCAATACAAGCTCAGAAGGTTCTATTACAGGTCAAGCACAAACAGTCCATGTGAAGATTTGGGGCGGATTCTCTAAATCTACACATCTCCTATTTCTTCTTCAATTCTGCTTAGCACCTTCTCCGATGAGGGCATGCCTTGCTGGGTGGTCCTGTGCCAGTGTCTCCCATGTCACAGAAGATTATGTATCTAAGACTAATTAGAGATTTTGGAAGTGTAAGAGATGCATACCCTTAAATTTTCCATAACATATCCTGAAGTTACCTAGACATTTGACCAGCACTGGATGTGCTATATAAATATTTAACAAGAAAAATCATACTTTAAAAATACCACTTATGTAACTTTCACAAGGAAATGCTGAAACCAGTAACAAAATAAGTTTTGCAACCAAAAGCATGATTTCCCAAAGAACAGGTAACAGTCAGAATGCATTAACACATGTTTTTTTAAAAATTCAACTAGAATGGGCGCTGTTGCTTGAACCTAAACAGAGTTACATATAGGAGCTGGGAAAATTTTTTGTTGTTTGAAAGCACCTAAATATAAACCACAGGCAAGTAAATCTACATGATCAGTTGCAATCCTATATTCCACAATACACTACATCTTCAATTAAAAGAATGATTTTAAAAAAGAAGCCAAGATGAATAACTTTGCATAAGGGGGTTGGGGGGCAGAATCAAGTGAGAAGACTTGCTGAATGCTTTTAAGGATGGCTTCTGAGACCAAACTCACAACAATTTTAAACATCTGGGAGTGCTCAGGGCGGGAGGAGATGACTAAATAAAAATAGCTCTATTCCCTCCAATAAGGAAAACGGTGAGCAGGGGGAAAAGTTTTTAGCTGTCAGGCCAGGACATCTTTAAAATTCTTCTCCAAGAAAGAGACCCATGCCCACAACAGACTGCTTTAATCCTTCTCACAGGGCAAGTTTTAAAAGAATCATTCCCATAGATGGAAATGAAGAATACCTAGGAAAAAGGCAGATACATATACAGGCATGAAAATTTGGATGCTATGTCCTCAAGTGTAAAAACTTTTAATTAAAATGAAACTGGTATCTTTGACCTTAGTTTTCTGAAATAGAAAAAAAATTTCTACATTTCCCCCCACCAATTAATATAGAAAAAATGCTTTACATTCTGGATTTCTATCAATTCTAAATGCTAATAGATTTACATCCTTGAAACATTCCATTTTTGCCCTTAAAAAAAAATCAAGGATCACATTGCTCCTTTCCAAAACCAGGTCTTAAAGTCCCTAAAGGTCTGCTTTCTGTTTTTGTTTCTTCAAATGGGCAAGGAATATTCACTACAAATGACTTGAGGAAAAATCCATCAACAAATTCTAATGAGTGACCCAAATGGAGTGAATATATTGTGCTGTTAGGTCTTACTTGTCTCTCTGAAGAGCTTTGCAAAGGATTTCAAGTTTGAGGTCGTTTATGTTTGCATCTTCCTCCTTCATAAAAGGAAAAAAAATGATTAAATCCTTATTTCAGAAGAATGATAAAGATCACTTCTTTCTCTCTCTAACACTCCACACTACACTCAGATTCAAGGTCTATCACTCACAATTACATGCTCTTATTCTATTTTGGTTACTTGGTGGTAAGAGATTATTCTACCTCTTGTTCAATGGTGGGATTACATTGCTCTGCCCAGGCAGAGGTTTATGTTAACTGCACGTAAGAAAAAAATTAGTCACACATGCTGAGGGTAGAAATATTGTACAAACCCTAATATAAATTCATTTTTTGAAGAAAGAGAAATCACTGTCATAAACTCAAAGACAGACAGACTCTTGTTTTTTCTGCTTTATTAAATCATTATCAATCATTTCTTTAGTTTTGTATCTTTAAAAATACATGTTTATACTTTGGAAATTAATGGTTTATGTTAAATATTTTCTTTTTTCTTTTCACCTTAAAATATAATCAATTCCTAGAAGGAATAACATATTAGGACACTAAGAGAACCTTATGTGAACTTATTTACCAGTATATGTTATGATAACATGAGAACAGTAGGAACCTTAGAAAGCAAGAAGTTTAACCTAAAATTGGATCTTAAAAAGTCATTCATAACTAAAATTTGTTCAATTTACTTCATATGCTCAGAGCCAAGTTTCAGAAAAAATAAAAATAATCAAGAATTATCACCCATAACTTTGTAAGAAATGCTAAGGTCCAGTTTCTGTGGGGAACAATCAGAAAAGATAAATTGATAAAACTGATAAAAACAAAGTTCATATCTGACTAATCATGTATAAAGCTACAGAAATAATCCATGGAAACTTAAGACAAATTAAAAACCAACAGTTAACATCCTTGAGTCTCTGTTACTTTCAAGTAGTGGAACCAGGTGCTATATATATATATGTAACTTACAGAGAGGTAATGAAAAGCCAATATATAGGTTATCATTCTATCATACAAAAAAAAAAAATCTTAGAACAATCATTCAGGAACTTCTGGATTTATTTATTGATAACATAACTGAAAGAAGTCAGCGCAAAGGGACTTTCCTTCAAAGGAAGCTGAATGCTGGGTTCACCATTACTAAAGGTTATTTTGAACAAAGGTGGAGTGACTATTCAGTTCCACATATATCTAAAATTCAATGTGTCCAAAACAGAACTTCTTTTGCTCCTCAAACCTACACTTCTTCCAAACTTCCCTACTACTGCCAAAAAACACCATCACACTTCAAATCACCCAAGTTTGCAACCTTAGTATTATCCCCCATTCTTCATTTTCACTCATATATTTAGGTCAGTAAACAAATCTCGTCATTTCTCCTCTATGTTCTGTTCATCACATAGCTATTGCCTTAGTTCAGGCCCTCATCACTTTTCAGCTAGGCAACTGCAATAGCTTCCGATTTGTTCCCTCTGCCTTAAGCCTCTCTACTTCAGTTCATCTACTGGTGACTATCCTAATACATAAGTCTGGATCATACTACCCTCCTCCTGCTCAAACACCACCAGTAATTCCCCACTACCTCAAGATTAATGACATTAAAATTATTTTCACTATCTGCCCCATTCCTATCTTTCCAATCTTAGATTTTATTCTCAATATTCTCAAACTCACAGTCTTAGTTACTTAATGTTCTGGACACATGACCTTCCATCTTCCATCTCTATGACTTTTCTATGCCTGTTCCCTGTGCCTAGAATATGGACCCTCCTACTTGTACTTCTGGGAACCCTTGGTTTCCTATAAGACATAGTTCAATGATCCAACCATTCTGGAGAGCAATTTGGAACTATGCCCAAAGGGCTATAAAAATGTGCATACCCTTTGACCTAGCAATATAGCTTCTAGCGCTATATCCCAAAGAGATCACACAAATGGGAGAAGGACTCACATGTACAAAAATGTTTATAGCAGCTCTTTTTGTGGTGGCCAAGAATTGGAAACTGAGGGGATGCCCATCGATTGGGAAATGGCTGAACAAGTTGTGGTATATGAATGTAATTGGAATACTACTGTGCTATAAGAAATGATGAATGCAGACTTCAGAAAAATCTGGAAAGACTTATATGAACTGATGTTTAGTGAAATGAGCAGAAACGAGAACACTGAGCACAATAAAAGCTACATTGTGTGAGGACAATGTGTCTAACCTTGAGACTCAGCTCTTCTCAATCAAGGATCTAACACAACCAAAAAAGACTCATGATGAAAAACGCTATCCACATCCAGAGAAAGAACTATAGAGACGGAATGCAGATTGAAGCATACTATTTGCTCTTTTTTTTTGTTTTTTTCTTTCTTGTGGTTTCTCCCATTCTTTCTAATTCTTCTTTACAACATGACTAATGTGAAAATGTTTAATAAGAATGTATATGTAAAGTCTTTATCAGATTGTATGCCATCTTGGGGAGCAGGGAGGGCAGGGAAGTGGAAAAAAAAGCTTATGGAAGTGAATGTTGAAAATTAAAATTAAATACATTAAAGGGGAAAAAAACTACCTTCTACAGAAAGTGTTTCCTGGTCCCTCTTTCTTTCTCTCACCTTCTAGCTGCTTATCCATTTCTCTCTCTCAAAACTATTTTGTGTATCTTCTGTGTGTAACACATGTACACCTGGTCTCTCCCATTAGCTTGTCTTTGTATCCCAAGAACTTAGCAAAGTGATCAGCACACAGTAAGCACTTAATAAATGCCTGTTTATTAACTGGTTCCTACATGTCTAACAATGGCTCTAGCTGCAAACCCAAACAACTACCAAATGGGCTCCTACCAAGGAAAACATTTTTTGGTCCCACATTTGCCTTTATGACCACACCCACACAGGACCCCACACTCTTGCTAGTACTGTCACCTTTGAGTAACAACTACTATATAAATTTCTCGCTGAAAACAGGAACCTTTTGGGTAACATTTAAAAATTACGTTGAAAAAGAAAAGACTAACTTGTCACAAATATGTTCAGGTCTGAGTGAATCACTGAGTCTCTCTGCTGCTCAGTTCAAGATGAAGGATTAAATTAGGTCATCTTTAAAGTTTCTTTCAGCTATGAGAGTTCAAAGTTCTATGATCTGTACCTTTGGAAGTTCATTTATATGTGATTTTCTGAAACATGATTTAAAATATCAGATCAGAGTACATTTTGAAATGATAAAAAGTACAGATTGGTTCTCCAAAGTTTTAGGATTAAGAACATCAAGAACGCCATTAAGCACAGAATTCTGTATCAGGGTATTCACATGATAATAAGTTTTCAGAACACATTACAGCATGCAATATACTCGAGAAATATGCTGATAGAGAACACATTAGTGCCAAGTTACCCTGAATGCACTTCAGTGACAGAGACAGGAGTAATGTGTCTCTGTGCCTTAAAAGGGAACAGGATATTTCCCTTCTAGCCCTTTTGTTTACTGACAGAAGTGGCTATTTCCCATTGCTGTTAAGATTATATTTATGCTGCCAATATTGTATGGACATGCCTTGTTAACCAATAGAACAAAGAAATTCACAGCAACCCTATAACATATTTCAGAATAAAACAAGCATATCTAATTCCTTTTGAATTCTTCTCCCTATCTAAATGTGTCTAACAATAAAAATGGTAAAACTGTTATCCTCAGTGCTCAGATACATTAAAACAAAAAAAAAGATTCAAGGGAAGAGTACCATTTGTGAAAGCTGTTAAATAGTAAAGATCATACACTGTTACACACTATAAACTAGTTCAGATCATAAAACAATTGAAAAATCACTCTATTTTGAAGTCAAACATCAATAAAAATAGGTTTTATCCGAGCTGTACTGCTGCTTCCCCCACTCCCTCACTCCTTCACCCCAACACCATCATATTCTGTCAGTCCCTAAACTTTCACCACCAAATACTTTTCCTACCCCTACTCTGAATGAAAGCTGAATGAAGCTGGAGGAAATCATGAACCTGCTGACTGGGTCCACTATACAGTTTAAATCTGATTTCCACTGGGCCCTCAATGAAATAAAACAATCTTTTCACACTGCCCTGATTCTTTAAAAAAAAATTATAGACTTTTTTTTCCAATCAGCAAAAATATCCCTTTTCTCCCTTCCATCCTCATTCCCCTTGCCCAACTGAGAATGAAAAAAATGTCTATTACATACATGAATAGTCAAAGTTTAATGAATTTCAACTATGTCCAAAAAATAGATGTCTCATTCTACACTCTGAGCCCTCAGTGTATCTCATGAGGAGGTAGACAGCAGGCTTCATCATTAGTCCTCTAGAATTGGGATTAGTCATTACAGTGATGAGAGTTCATACATCTTTCAAAGTTGTTTGTCTTTTCCATATTGTTGATATTATAGAAATTGTTTTTCTGGTTCTGTTCACTTTGCTCTGCATCAGTTAATATTAAGTCTCCCTAGGTTTCTCTAAAACCATCTGCTTTACTTCTTACAGCACAATAGTATTCCATCACATAATTTACTCAGCCTTCTCCATTAATGGGCACCTCCCTTAAATTCCCATACTTTGCTATCTTAAAAAGAACTGAATATTTTTGCATACTCCTAGATGGTTTTGCTTAAGACTTACCCCACACTTAACATATCCTCCTTCTAATTCTCCCTTTCCCTTCCTGCTTTCTGTTGAATAAAATGTATTTCTGTACCAAACTCTGTGTGTTTTTCTCTCCTAGTTTAGATGAGAGTGAGGTTCATGTACCTATTTCCCCATACCCTTTCTGAGTCTGTAAAATGTCTATGTACCCTGATTATGTGAGATTATTTTCCCTATCCTTCTTTTCCTTTCCTTTTCCTTCCCCCAGTGCATTTCTCCCTTCTCTTTCCATTTTTCTCTTAAGATACCAAGATATAACAGAACCACTCCCAAGCAGGTCTTCTGTCCGAATAGATTTCATCTATGATCCCTGATGATGACAGGGTTCAGAGTGGACAGATGAATCACCTCCCTATACTTGAATGTAAGCAGTTTATCCTTGCATGATTCTTCACTGGTGGTTACCTTTTTGTTTCTCTTGATTCCTGTCTTTGAACTTCACAATATATACAAAGTTCTGATCTTTTCATCAGCAATACTTTTAAGTCCTCTATTTCATTAAAGATCTATTTTTCCTTTGTAGTATTATACTCATTTTTGTTGGGTAAGTTAGTCATGATTGTAAACCTATATCCTTCGCCTTCTGGAATACTGTCCTCTAAGCTCTCTACTCCTTTTGTGGCTACTAAATCATATGATTGTGACTGTGGCTCCTTCATACTTGAATTTTTTTCTATTTGCAACACCAAGAAGCTCTGGATTTTTGCCTATAATTTTTCTAAGTGTCTTCATTAGGAAATTTCTTTTAAGAGGTGAGTAGTATATTCTTCCTATTTATACTTTGCCCTCCAGCTCTGAGAGATCTGGGCAGTTTTCTTTTAAAGTTTTTTGAAATATAATGTTCAGATTTTTTTTTTAAGTCATGGCATTTATGTAGTTCAATGATTCTTAGTTTTTCTTTTCCTTGATTGGTTCTGCTTACTTAATATTTTCTCTATTTTTTTTCAATCTTTTGATTGTAACATTTTTCATCTCACGGAATCATTAACTTCTATTTGGTTCACTCTAGCTTTCAATGAGTTTGTTGCTTGGGTAAGCTGTTACTCTGCTAATTCCCTTTCCAATTCTTTTTTTCCACAGCTTTAATTTCTTTTCCAACCCCTCCCTCCCACTCTTCCTTTCTTGGAATTTTAGTAGTTTAATTCTTAAATATTTCCTTCACATTGATATCAGAAACACTGGTATTTTATTTTGCGGATAATCTGGAGTCAATCTTTTCTTTTGGGATCATGTCTTGAGATACCCTATGGTTTTTATAGTGAAATTTATTTGTCATTTGACCATTTTCTTCCAACCTAATTCTTAACCTCAGATTTGATATTAGGACTAGGCTCCCTTGGAGGGAATGTCTGGCCAGTCCTGCTTTCTCAGTGTTTTGTTATTCCAGGATCTCAGGGACAGCTCAGACTGAGGATCGCTAAGTTTTCAGTGTTCCTGAAGTGGTATGATCCAGCAAAATCTGATTGCTTCCCTTCTGGTCTAAGCTCTGCAAGATCCTGAACTGGTTTTGAGTAACAGTAGATTGCTCTTCAACTCATCTCTTATCAGGCATCTGGGAAGCTCTGCTGGTTCACTGACAAAACAAGGCTGGTTATTCTACTTCAGGGTTCAGAATAGGGTAGAGCTGGGGTCTGAGTCACAATGCTGCTGCTTACTTTTGAGCTTCCTCTCTCAGTATCCTGCTAGGACCTGTAACCAGTCCTTCCCCCCAAACACCCCTCGGGTGACAGTCCCCTCCTCAATCTGCCCTGAATCTGTGACCTAAAACTGGGTATTGGGTGACAAAGCTTCGAGACAGCACCAGTTTCCATTGCAGTACTGTAATATAATATCTGGGATTTTCTCTTGTCCTGGTATACAGCCTTTCCCTGGCACTGGAATATTCCATGCGAAGGAAGCTCCTGGTAAGATCCCTTTTCCCCAGTGTCCACAGACCTCTTTATCCATCTCCCTATGTGAACCTGGACTGCAAAAATGACTCACTGTGACTTTTTTCTTGGATTTTTCCATCTGGACTTGGTCTAGTGTATTTTCCAGATCTGTGTTTAGGAGTTCTGGGGAGAAGTGTGATGTACTACTTCCTGCTACCTCCACTATGTATCCCACTTACCACAATAGCTATTGCAAACCTTTTCTCTCAAATCACCTCCTCCCCCTATCCTCTCAGTTGAGGACCTTGCCTCTGACTTACTGAGAAAACTGAGATAATGCCACTGAGTTCCCTCTTCTCCTTCTTCATTTCATCTCACATACCTCTGATACAGGCCCTTCATATCCCCCATTCTCCAGTCTTTAGTGATGAAGTGACCCTTCTACTTAAAAAGGTTACCCTCTACATATACTCTTGTTAAGGGTCTCCTCTCATTTTCTTGAGCAGATTTGCTCCCATCATCAATTCCACTCTCCAATCTTCAATTTCTCCCTATCTACTGGCTTTTCCCCTGATATCTACAAGATGCCCAAGTCTTCTCTTTTAAAAACCCTCACTAGATCCTACCTTTCCTACTAGCTAGCCTTCTATATTTATCTTTCCCTTTTCAGCCAAACTCACTGAAAAAGTCATTTATAAACTGGTGCTTTCACTTTCTCTCCTCTCATTTTTTTAAAATAAATTTTTATTCATCTTTCTTTTTCATCACCAAAATTCCTCCTAGTATTCTTTTTCTCTTCCCCCATCAGAGAGCCATCCCATATCACAAATAATATACAAAAAAAAAGTGGAAACTCCCCCAGCAAAACCAACCAAACTCCGAAAAAGTCTGAAAATATAGATGATATACTTTACCTGTGGACTTTGCAGCTTTACAATAGAGTGAGATGAGCATTCTCACTCTCCTAAATATCCTATAATGTGGGTCTCTGTCTCACCATTCAACTAAAACTCCCTAATATTATCAAGTATCTCTTAATTGCCAACTCTACGGGCACTTTTTTGGTAAGGGAAGGGGGACGAGGTCATCTTTGGTAACCTCTATGGAATAGTTGACATTTCTGATCACCCATTCCTCCTGGCCACTGTCCCCTCTGGGTTTACATAATTCTCTCTCTCTCCTGGTTTCTTCTTACCTATCTCACTGCTCAAGTTCAGTGTTCTCTGCTGAATCGCTATCAGTGTCATGCCCTCTAACGGTGACTTTATACCACGACTCTCTTGGGCCCTTGCCTTGTGAGCTCCGATGGGTTTAATTAACAGTTGTATGAAAACATCTATCTATCTATCTATCTATCTATCTATCTATCTATCTATCTATCTATCTATCTATCTCCTCAACTACAGTCCCACATCAGTAATTATCCATTAAAGAGTTCAAACTAGATGTTCCATAGGTATCTTAAACTCTACATGTTCAAAACAGAATATATTATGTTCTCCCCAGACCAATCCATCCAAACCCTAACCCTATCTTTTCTCCAAACTTTCCTTATTTTGTCAAGGGCATTGTCTTCTTCCTTCTAGTCACTTGGGTTTGCAACCTTGGAATCATCCTTAATTTTTGCCCCACATTCAACCCACACAGCCAAACACTTAACTAAATCTCATCATTTTATGTTCATTACATCTCTCTGTTATATCCCTTTCTCAACACAATTTTCCTTTGAGGCCCTCATTTCTTCTTTCCTGAATTATTAAAATAGCTTAGTAATTAATATCTTTGCTTCAAGCTTTCCCCCTCTCTAATCTAACTTCTACCTAGCTGCCAAAGTGATTTTCCTAAAACACAAGTGTAACCATGTGATACCTCTGCCCAATAAACTCCAGTTTACTAGACCTAAGAGCTCTTACTCTAGGATCAAATATAAACTCTGCTACTTGGCACTTAAAGCTCCCCACAGTCTTAGTTTTCCATTCTTTTTACACGTTACTCCTTTCTATCCACTCTACTATCCAGGCAAACTGGCCCTGCTGCTGCTCCTCACACACAACTCCCATTTCTGATCTTTGAGCATTATTAGCACCAGCCATGTTCCAGGCTTAGGATGTGCTTCCTCCTCACTTCTACTTTTGGAATTCCTGATTTCAAATCTTAGCTCAAGTGTCACCTTTCGAAGGAGAAATTTTCTGGTTGCCCCGGCTACTAACGCCTCCCACCTCAAGGTTGTCTTAGATATGTTTTCTATGGTTTTATATTCAATTATATACTAAGTTGTCTCTTCCAATAGAATGCAAGTTCTTGGAAGGGAGAAAGACTGTTTTACACTTTTGTCTCTATATGCCCAAATCCTAACAAAAAATAAGCACACAATAAATGCATGCTGATTGAGCCAAATGGATCAAAAAAATGAGAGATGGGGTTATACTTAGCAAGAAGTTAGGATATTTCTTCCTTAAAAACGGTACAAAACAAATCTCGGTGAAGATAGAGAAATTTTGAATTAATAGGGAAATTTGATGAAACGTTTACAGATTCCAGTGAATATTTAACTGAAATCCTTGGGGTCTATTCAAGAGGGTGTTTTAAAGATCAGGACAGGTCCCAAAGCTCAAGTTCTGGAATTAGTGTACATGAAGTATGTCAAGCATATGCTTCAAATGGAGGGATTTTTTGAGAACACAGGAAGAAAATTACACCTATGGAGGATATAATAAGGAAGGGAACTGATTCCAACTGAATTGTTTTCTTGAAGGGTTACTATCAAATATTATTCTTTCTTTTTTTTTAACCTATGATATAGCTTCCTGAAGACTCACCATATAAATATCCCAATCTAATTGGTGAAATATTAGGGTTGCTCTCCTCTTGATAATTTGTTCTCCTCATAAAGTTAAGAGGTAGAAAATCTGACACTGATGAGGGATTTTAAAGGGATATTCGTGTATGGTGTATGATCTTTTTAACTGATTTTTCTTGATTTACCTCATCGATGTATTCCAGCAAGTCCAGAGCTTTCTTGAAGTCATACTCATTGGCTCTTCTGTTTTCCTCACATATGTACAGCTATGGTTAAAAAAAAGAGATGAGATCATTTTTAGTAAGATCACAAGACAGATAAGAGCTTGTCCTTATCCCCAAAGCTTAGCATAGTGCCTGGCACAGAGTAGGTGCTTAATAAATGTTTACCAAATTAAAAAAAAGATCCACAGGAGGTCATCTAGTCCAGCCCCCTCACTTTACAGATGAGGAACCCAGACAGGTGAAATGATTTGTCCAATGTGATCCAGGTGATATATAACAAAGCTGGGATCTAAAATAAGGTCTCTGACTTCAAATAGAGCATTGCTCCCACTATGTCACAATATCCCTCCATAGGGGCTTTCAGAACAATTAGATACAAAGATATGGCTGTAAGACTGTAAAAAATACATACATTGATCAGCTGTGGTGCAGTCAATACTGGCATCGTACTGAGATTAAACTGTTTCTCAGCTAGTAGCTGCTCAGGTAGGGTCTCCTGATGTAAAAGGAAGTGTTCTTGCTCAGACATTTCTATAATGCAAAGGCAAAAAGAAGATATATCGGTATAACTTCCAGATCTATTTTACTGGAGTAAAAATCTGAATTCTTTTAAAAAGTAAGTTCAAAGATTCTCTTAGTGGCAGAACCAAGAAAGCAGAGTAAAAGCAAGGAACTGCTTGAGCTCTCCCCTAAGCCCCTCCAAACACCTGTAAAAAATGACTCCAAACAAGTTTTAGAGCTATGGAACCAAACAAGTTCTAGAACTACAGAACCTACAAAATGACAGAGTGAAAGAAATCTGCACCCTAAGATAACCTAGAAAGTGGCCAAGGGTATATTGTACTGGGCAGAGAGCAGAGCATACAGGGCATGGGTTGTGCTGGCACGGATGGGCTGGAGCAGGCCTCAAGGAACTGAATCACTGATAGTTGCAGCAGTTTCCAGACTTCTCAACACACAAATGCCAAAAAAGTCAATGAGAAAACTCTGTGGGACCTGAGTAAAAGAGGAGTTTGCAGCCTAGTGAGGGTCTGGCCCCAGTCCCGGGGCAGTGGGAGCAGGAGCAGCAGCTGATTCAGGGTCCACAGATAGTGGGAGATCAAGCAGCTGATACAAAACCCCTGAAGCCTGAGACAGTACACCCCTGCCCCCCACTCCCACTGGAAGTAGTCATACCTTGAAAAAGTTAGAAAGTCAAGCATTTGGCTGGGAAGATGAGTAAACATTGTAAAAAAACAAAAAACCCCAAAAAACTCAGAGTATAGAATCTTCCTTTGGTGACAAAGAAGATCAAAACACAACCGGAGGAGGACAACCAAGTCAGAGCTCCTACATCAAAAGCCTCCAAGAAAATATGAATTCGTCTCAGGCCATGGAAGGGTTCAAAAAGGATTTTGAAAATCAAGCAAGAAAAGTAGAGGAAAAATTAGGAAGAGAAATGAAAGTGATGCAAGAAAAAAATGAAAAACAAGTCAACAGCTTGCTAAAGGAGATCCCAAAAAATACTGAAGAAAAATAACACTGTACAAACGGACTAACCCAAATGGCAAAAAAGATCCAAAAAGCCAACAAGAAGAATGCCTTCAAAAGCAGAATGGGCCAAACAGAAAAAGAGGTCCAAAAGTTCACTGAAGAAAATAATTCCTTCAAAATTAGGAGCAAAGGAAGCTAATGACTTTATGAGAAATCAAGAAACTATAAAACAGAACCAAAAGAATGAAAAAATAGAAGACAACGTGAAATATCTCACTGGAAAAATCACTGACCTGAAAAATAATCCAAGAGAGATTTAAATTTAAAAATTGTTGGTCTATTTGAAAACCATGACCAAAAAAAGAACCTAGACATCATCTTTCAAGAAATTATCAAGGAAAACTACCCTGATATTCTAGAACCAGAGGGTAAAACAGAAATTGAAAGAATCCACTGATCGCCCCTGGACAGAGATCCTAAAAGGAAAACTCCTAGGAATGTTGCAATCAAATTTCAGAGTCCCCAGGGTAAAGACAAAATTTTCCAAGCAGCCAGAAAGAAAGAATTTGAGTATTGTGGAAATACAATTAGGATAACACAGGATCTAGCAGTGTCTACACTAAGGGATCAGATGGCTTGGAATATAATATTCCAGAGGTCAGAGGAGCTAGGGTTAAAACCAAGAATCACCTTACCCCAGCAAAACTCAGCATAATCCTTCAGGGGAAAAAATGGACATTCAATGAAACAGAAGACTTTCAAACATTATTGATGAAAAGACCAGAACTTAATAGAAAATTTGACTTTCAAACATAAGAATCAAGAAAAGCATGAAAAGATAAACAGGAAAAAGAAATCATAAAAGACTTAGTAAAGTTGAACTGTTTACATTCCTACATGGAAACATGATATTTGTAATTCATGAGACTTTTCTCAGTATTAGGGTAGTTGGATGAAATAGACAGGGTAGTTGGATGAAATAGATAGAGTAGATAGACAGAGAGATGGCACAGGGTGAGTTGAATATAAAGGGATGATATCTAAAAAATAAAAATAAGAGGTGAGAGAGAAATATATTGGGAGAAGGAAAAGGGAAGCGATAGAATGGGGTAGATTATCTCATAGAAATGAGGTATGAAAAAGGTTTCACAATGGAGAGGAAAAGGGGAGAGGTGAGAATGAATGAGTGAACCTGACTCTCATTAGATTTGACTTAAAGAGGGAATAACATACACACTCAATTGGGTATCTTACCCTACAGGAAAGTAGGGGGAAGGGGATGGTGGAGGGGAGGGGAAACAGAAGAGAGGCCAGTTTGGGGGGGCACACTTATAAGTGTGCATACGCAAACACTTTTGAAAAAGGACAGGATGAAAGGAGAAAACAGAATAAGTGGGGGACAGTATAGGATGGAGGAAATACAGTTGATTTTCCACAACAGGACCATTATGGAAGTGTTTTGCATAACTATACATGTATAACCTATATCGAATTGCCTGCCTTCTCAATGAGATTGGGTGGGGAGGGACAAAGGGAATTTGGAACTCAAAGGTTTTAAAAACAAATGTTAAAAAAATTGTTTTTACATGCAACTAGGAAATAAAATATACAGACGTAGGGTACCAAAATCTATCTTGCCCTTCAAGAAAATAAAGAGGAGGATGATGAAAGGGTGGGCCTACTGGAGAAAGGAGTAATCAGAATGCTTGCCCTAATGAGGTGGAGGGAAGGGGAGAGATGGGGAGAAAATCTGGAACTCAAAATCTTGTGGAAATGAATATTGAAAACTAAAAATTAATTTTTTAAAAAGATTCTCTTAGATCTATTACCATATGATCTTATGTATGGTTTAATTGCCATACAAAGTGAATAGGAAGTTGGGCAAATGATATATTTGTAAAAGGCTCTTATCACAGTACCTGGCACATAGTAGGCACAATAAAATACTTCTTCCCTTCCCTTTTCTTCATTTTCCCCTTGGCAACACTAAAGTCAGACTGTTGAAGGTAAGTGACGAACAGGCTAACAATTATCCCATATTCATGAATGGTGGTTTCTTTATAGCAATGTCTACATGGTTTTGATTTTTTTCCTGAAAAAATTGCTTTCCTCCAGTGAGGTTATTATAGTATAATTTCATTAAAATGAGGAAACTATTTATTTAAAAGTTTTAAGAGAGGCTTTCCCATGTTACCTACAATGAGAAGAATACAAAATGATTATAACAAAGAAAATAATTGGAGCACAAATGTTAAATATCAAAATATCACCATTAAAAGTTTTGGGGAATCAGAATATGAATTTATAGGTTTACTAGTTCTGAAAGCATTCTTATAACATGACAGTAAAGCATAGTGTTAAGTTTAAGGGGCTTCATTAAAATGTCTAAAACAGGGAAAAAAGGAAAGAAATTAGAATATTCATTTAAATTCTTTAGGTTTTGAACATATTGTTAATTCCTGGCAGAATCTGAAAAACTTGCTTCCTCTTTTACAATAAGAACTATGTTTACAGAGTATATATACTTTAAAACAACTAACATGGCCATTTCTTTACAATTCTAATGGACAAAATTTTTAGAATTTCAATGAAGGATACTGATAAAATAACATGGAAAACACCAAGTTATAAATGATGTAGGAATTTCTAATTATTTCAGAATAATGTTCTTAACTGTGATTATGATTTTAACTCATGAAATTTAATCCTAGCATGATGAATTAACAACAAAGACTATTACATGCCTTTGCATAACTGTATTCTGGAAGTGTATGTTGTAGGAAAGTTGTCTTGAGTGTCTGTTGAGTATTGTCTATTGTAGAAAAACAATCAATAAAAATATGTTTAAAAACATAATTATGGCATGGTATAACAAAATGTTACATATTTTTCTAAAAAAGACTGAAATATTTCAAGAAAATTCAATGCAGCAAGCATTTATTAAGTGACTACCACAAACAAAACACTATGCTTGGCATCAAGGTGAAAGAAAAATACCAAAAAAGTCTGCCCTCCAGAGGTGAAGTGATGAGGACAAAGAAAAGGCAGACACAAGGAGCTCTAGGAATGTCTGAGGATGGCAGTGGGGAAGGCAACACTGAAGAGATGTCACCTGGGCTAAGTTCTGAAGAAACATAAAGGTTCTGAAAGGCTGAAGTGAGGGATGTACAATGGCTTGTGCCTAACAGATCAAGTCAAAGTAAAATGTTTTATTTTGGAATACAGAACTGAATCCCAAAGAGATCAAAAAAGAAGGAAGCGACCAAAATGTGCATAAACACCATCAATTGAGAAAGACTAAAAAAATGATAGTGCATGAGTATAATGGAATACTACTATTACACCAGAGATAACAAAAGGAAAGGTTTCAAAGAAACCTGGGAAGACCATATGAATTGACAGAGTGAAGTAAGCAGAACCAAAGTAATTTATATACTAACAGGAACAATGTAAAAAAAAAACTTTTGAAAACTAAATACAATGACCAGTAGACTCCTGATGAAGAAGCAATGAAGAACTGACAGAAAGGTGATGGATTTATGGGAAAGCATAAGACAATATGACATACATATATGAGTATGTAAATTTGTTTTATTGAACTATGAACACTTGCTCCAAAGAGTTTGTTTTTCCTTTTTTTCTCCTCAACTGGCAGTTGAAGAAGAGAAGGGTAGGGAGAGTAGCAATAAGGTCTCAAAAAAAAAAAAAAAAAGAGTGGTACTGAAGCCTTTGTTAAATGCCCTGAACAGGAGGAAATCGAGTTAATAAGCAGGACAGCTCTGAAAATTACACACAGAATTTATTTTATATTTAAAAGAAAAAGCAAACTAAACATAATAGAAATTCATGTAGAAGTCTTTTCCTGTCCTACTTGGCATAAAGAAATAATCATTTTATTTAGACTAAGTTCAGTCAGTATTTATTACATAAAGAAGAGAATAACTTTATTATTTATTTATGTGCCACAGTGCACACCTGCAAAATATTCATTCTTCATTTCAGGTAGCTGCTGGCATACCTGACGTGTAAATGTGTTTAATCCATGTGAACTTAAAATGAACTTGTGAATTTATTTTTCAATGATCAATAAGCTACAGAACTTAAAATTAAGGATTGATATTTAGGAAAAATCATATACTAAGTCTAAAGAAAAACATTTCCCTTAAAAGAGTGATATGTGCTGAACAGAATATATACAATTCAATAATAACCGAAAACAGTCTCTTTACACTAAAATAATTAAAAAGCCTTTATTTTGCTCTTCCCATTTCTTACTCCTCACATTTAATCAATTACCAAATTCTGCAGATTTGACCTCCACATCTTTTATGAACATCACCTCCTCTCTACTCTTATTACCTCCTAGTTCAGGCCTTTACTTTTCACCTAAACGTAGGCTCACTTATCTCCCTTCCTCTAGTCTCTTTCTCCATTCTAGCGATCCACTGCAACATTGCCAAAATAATCTGCCTATGGCCATGTCATTTCCTTGTTCAGAAGTATGACCATGTCATTTACTTGTTCAGAAACCTTCAGTGGTCCACAGGTTAAAATACAAGCTCCTAGCCTGGCTTTCAAGATCCCAGGCCTTACCTCCCATTACACGCATCCATATGCTCTCACTTCAGGCAAAATGCATTATTAGCTATTCGACAAAGTTGATAATGTATCTCTTGCCTCCACAAGTCTAGGAATGGCTACCCTCCTCATCTCTGCTTTTCAGAATCTTTCTCTTCCCTCAGGGGTCAGTTCAGGCACCTCTCTCTCCATAAATAATCTTCCTGGATTTCTCAAGCTCAAAGAACTAGTTCCCCCCTCACATTTCCCTAGATACCTTGCCTGCGTCTCTTCTCTGTATGTATCACTGTTTTGTGTCATACTTATCTGTGTGCAAGTCATATCCCTCCAAGAAGAAATGTGAGCTCCTATGGGGCCTGGGAAATATCACACTCAGATTATGCTTTCAAAAAAATCCATGATCACAGTACAACTGTTCTGATATTGATTTAAAATTGATATTCTGAGAGCAGCAGAGAGCCTCATACTTGGTGAGGACAGAGACAAGAACTAGGCCTGTGATTTGACTGGAAACAGAAGTTCCCTGTGCCAATGCAAGTCAAAACTTTGTAGGGTTTTGGCAAAGGACCCCCAGTCATTATGTGTCAGAGGCAGGACTTGAACCCAGGTCTCCCTGGCTCTGAGGCCAGCTCACACTCCACTATGTCATGAGGCCTCAGCAATAAATGCTGGTCAAATGGAATTTATTAAATTGTCTCTTCTGCCCTTCAAAATGCTCCATCCTTTTTTTACCTTCAATTTTTTCCTGAATTAAATCCTCTGAAAAATCTGAAGCTAACGCAGCTAATTTACTCAGGCCAAGAAGTGTTTTCTTTTTTGCAAAGTAACGAGTCTCCATATTTGCCAAGCCCAGAAGTGTTGCATGAGCCTAGAATAAATCAAAATATAAGAACAATTAAGATAATGGGTAATAAATTATTACTCTGAGGAAACTGAAATAAAGAACGAAGAAAATTCAAATATGCAGCTTCTTTTTACTTTACACAGAATCAGATTCAGATCTGGAAGGAACTTTAGAAGACAGAAAGTCCAACTTCTTCAATTTACAGATGCAAAAACCTGCATAACATAAGATTCAACTACTTGTCAAGGACAAAATGAATAAATTTCTGAGGAAGGATGTGAACCCATGTCTTCCTGAATAAAAGTTCAGTGACTTATCCATTTCATTATTGCTGTCTCATTTGTATCAGGACTCAGAAACATAAGCACACCTTTCTTACTGATCTGTGAAAAGTGAGGATCCTTCAAGGATCCACACTCCATCATGTTGAAGAGCCAAGACTAGGCCCTAGACCTAGGCTTAGACCAGGGGTGGGGAGTCAGTGGCTTTGAGGGCCCATGTGGCCTTCTAGGTGTGGCCTTTTGACTGAATCCAAGTTTTACAGAAAAAATCCTTTTATTAAATTTGTTCTGTGAAGTTCGGATTCAGGGTCAAATGTGACCTCGATGCTGCAGAACCCCCACCCCTGGTCTAGACTTTAATATAGTATTTTACCAAACATCCAAATACAAACTAGGATAGCAGTTTAATAATACAGTCACTATAAAGACAAGAAAACAGGTCCTGATTTTTCTGAGCTTTTGTGTGACAACTATTTCTTCTTTTTGCCATCACAGAGCACTTGTTACTTGCCTGAGCAAAGCTAGAAGCCAGTTCTCTTGAACCTCAATAGAGACTATCTGGTAAGCGACACCAATAAATCAAACAGATGAAACACCTAGAGCTTCTTTGTGAAAGGAGGTAAGTTATGAATTATTTATGCTGATACTTTTACAAGCAATATCAAAACCACCTATTTGTTCTGAAAAAACATTGTTTACCTTTTCAAAGTCCTGGCTATTGATTTCATGTAACCAACTGAGGTGCTCATGAGCCTGCAAAAAATTCGTCAGCTGTCCATGCTGAGAAATGGGCTGTGATAATAGTTTGCCACGCTTTCCCTTCTCCAAATACCAACGGAAGAGGAAATCTGAAAAAT
This sequence comes from Bettongia penicillata ogilbyi, assembly GCA_023548195.1. Classification (NCBI taxonomy): domain Eukaryota; kingdom Metazoa; phylum Chordata; class Mammalia; order Diprotodontia; family Potoroidae; genus Bettongia; species Bettongia penicillata. The sequence continues at coordinate 3,177,385 of JAJHZJ010000629.1, forward strand.
TCTATTAGGAATAAAACCAAGAATGTGTTAATATAGAGTAAGTATGCTTGGAATAAAAGATATGTAATAATAAAACACCACTTATTCACCAGTCTTATTTGGTCCCCAAAACAGAAATGTTCTAAAAATGTTTGATTCATGTGATATAAGGCCACACAAGGAGAGAGCTGAAAGTTACTTCTGCATGCCAGTGTTCTCATTTGACAGAGGAGAAAATAAGGCCCTAAGAAGCTAAGGAACTTGCCTAAGACCACAAAGCTGGCAGGGATGCCAAGGCTAGGGCCTGGGACTTAGTGGCCAAGAGCCAGGAAGAATGGGGCTCGAGTCTCACTTCTTTGTCAACCTGAGCTTTGAAGTCACTTAGCCACTAAGCTCGCTCAAGGTGTCCTGATAAAAGTAATTTCCTTACATCAAGATCACAGTTCTAGAATTGGAAGGGTATGTCAGAAGTTATTTAGCATCACCTCCCCCTCATTTTACAGAAGAGGAAACTGAGGTCCAGGAAGGGTGATTTGCCCAAGGTCACCCAGGGAGTAGTTTCTTCAAGGAAACCATATCCTCTGACTGCTGAGTGGTGCTCTTTCCACTGTCCTACGCAGTCTCCCTAATATAAAAAATGATGGTAAAGGTTTTCCATTTGTATTAACTAAAAGGCTATCTGCTGCTTCAGCTATTTGGGAGCTTGACTCAATATAGCCAAAACAGAACTCACAATTTCCTTCCCTTCAGCACATGTTCTACTTTCACTAAGTGTATCACCATCCTTCTAGTCTCTCAACTTTGCAACCTTGGGATTATCTTCCAATTTTTCTCTTTCCATATTCAAGAAGTTGCCAGTTTTTACCAATTCTACCACAAAATACCTTGTATCTGTCCCCTTTTCTAACATAGGTATCACCAGAAATCAAACTCTCATTACCTCTTGACACTTCTATTGTTATAACCTTTTGACATCCAAGTCTCTCTCTCTTCTCTAATCCATCCTTCACAGCCCCCAAAATAACCTTCTTACAATGGAAGTCAAATCATGTCACTACCCTGCTCAAGAACCTTTAGTTGCTCTCTACTGTCACACCAGGATAAATGAATATAAATACAATTGTTGGCATTTAAGGAACTCCCTTGAGAACATGAGTTCCTAATACTTTCCTAGGCTTATGTCACATAAATCCTCGTCACAGTCCCAGTCCAAGTATCCTACCTATGTGATCTTTTCTACATTCACCACTTCTTCCTCCCACTTGTGTCTTTGTCCCCTCGTTCCTAGAATACACTTCCTCCTCACCTCTCTGCTGCAGAACACACGGATCTGATCCAATCCAACCCAACAAGTATTACTTTTCTAACACCTTCTATGTATAAGATACCAGCTCAGCATTGGGGAATACAAAAACAAAAGAGAAAACAGTCTCTTTCTTTAAAGAGCTTCCATTTCACCAGAGGAAGATGACACGTCAACATTCAACTCCCCCACTACCACCTCCAGGAAGCTTTTCTCTTATTCCTCTTGTTAATACTCTTCCCCCATCATATATATCTTTATTCCTAAGCAGCTAGGTGGGTAGGAAACAGAATGTGAAGTAGGGAGGCCTGAACTCAAACCCTGCCTAAGATAGTAGCTTCATGTAAACACTGACTGCCTCAATTTCCTCACTTGCAAAATTAGGATAATAATGACATATATCTAAGTTACTGTGAGGACAAATAAGATAATACAGTAAAGCACTTTGCAAACCCTAAAGTATTATATAAACGCTAGCTGTTATTATTATTGTTGTTACCTGCCCCCAAAAAACTGCCTTGAGGGCAGAGCCTAGTTTTTGTTTTGTCTTTACAAACCCAGAGGCTGCCTTGCAATAGGCTCTTAATAAATAATTGAGTGAGTGATTCAGAGAGAAAAAGACAAGAAGAGTGTTCCCTTGTGTTTCTCCAGCATTCCACGCAGAACTGGTCCTTCCATTTCTACAAGAACTTAAAAAAGAAAAGCAAACCAAAAGAAACACCCCGCTAGAAAGGTCCAAACTTAGGGGGCTAAATATCCCCCAAACCTCAGCAAATCTCAGCTATGGTTCCATTACAATGAAATGACCACTTTGATAATTTGATATTTGATAATTCAAGACACTGTTAACGAAATGATCATTCAAAGTAAACAACTTGCTACAGAACTGTCTGCGCTGTCAAAGCCACAGAAATCCAGCAGAGTTCTAGAAAGAAAAGAACATTAACTTAGAGTCACAAGACCTGACGACCTCCTAGCCCTGTGTCTATATAGAGGGCAAAATATTTAATCTTTCTCAGCCTTGACTTACTTGCCTGTAAAAGGGCATGATACCTGTATTACAGAGCTCAACCACATCGCTGACAGGAGAGCATTTTGTAAATCAAAAAACACAATTAAAAGCAATTTATTCTTAGGGTCAAATATTATTTTCTTTGAAAGGAAAAGGGGACAGGGAATTGGAATTTGCATTATTTATACAGAGAATACTGTATGTCAAACACTCTTCTAAGCACTTCACAAACATTATCTCATTTGATCTTCATAACAACTTCAGGAGGCAAGTGCTATTAACATCCTCATTATACAGAGAAGGAAAACTGAGGCAGAGATTAAATGACTTGTCCAGGGTTGTAGAGCTAGCCTGAAGCTCAAGTTGAACTCAGGTCTTCCCGACTCTGGGCCCTTTGCTCTGTCCACTGTAGCACCAGCTGCCTGGTGCAAAAGAAAGAGCACTTACACTGGAAAGATCATTTGGAGCAGAAGACCTACCTTCAAATCTGTTACTAATGACCTTGAGCATGTCCCTGAGCTTCTCTGGGTCTCACTTTCATTCTCAATATAAAATGAAAGGGCTGGGCCTTTCGACTAGATCTCAAAGGTTCCTTCTAGCAATTAACCAATGATGCTCTAAGCATCAAATTCATGAAGTTCAAATGAGATAATGTACATCAAGTCTAAAGCACCACACAAATGTAAACTACTACTATTATTCTCCCTTTTTAGGAGTAAAGAGGGCAAATATTAAATATGATGCTGAGCTTTCTGAAAGCAGGGTATACATGTATTTTTTAAAGTTTTCTTCTTCTTTACAGAAGTTGTAATTTGCTAAACAAATTAGAAAACAATTTGCTAAAAGTAATTAGGTTTTAAGATGAATAGGGAGGTCTCATTAGGAAGAGGAAAAAAGATAAAAAGCAATTCACTTTCTTTTAATGAGCTACCAAGCTCTGAGTCTCTAAAATGAAGTATCAAGGAGTAATATTAAGGGTTTGAGTATTGTTATGTAACTGAGTTAAACATAGTTTAATATTTATGTTACCTGATCAGCGAACTGAGTCATGTAACGCTGTAGTCTGGTCTGGTTATCAGTTTGCTCACACATTTGAACCAAGATATCAAAGTCACAGTATTTCTCTGCTAAAGAGGCAGCCCACTGGTGCTGTCCAAGAGAAACTATGAAACCAAAAGTAGAAGAAAAATTGTATTAAGCAACTAGCTAGGTTAACTTAGAGAGAAATGTACAATAACTGCACTATTTGAGAGGAAATACTTAAGTGAGAGTTCAGTACTTTCAGTGATTTCAACTTTGCAAAAACTTTGTGTTAGTCCATCTTTAATCTATTTTAAAATTAAAATGTTAAGTATTGAGAAGCTTAGTAACTGAATTTAATTTCATGTGCTATACAAATTCATGACAGATACAATCACTCCAATTACATTTGGAAAATAAATTACTGTTGATTTGTGATTAATTTCAGTTAAGGAAATCACATTAAGCTGCAAATGATTAAACCAAAGAAATTTTACTAAATGTGTAATTTTCTCTGTACTTTCTCCAAATATACATGAATACTTACGAAGAGGAGACAAGATATCTGCTCTTTTCTGAATGTACTCCATTTCCAGACTGTTATATCTTTTTTGATCACTGGGTTTGTCCACAGACTTAAGTTGAGAAACATAACTATCCAGGTAAGAGTCAATTAGTGCTACAATCTGATCAGTCAGGATATTTCTCAGATTGGTATCTACTTGAGGATAAACCACCTTCAGAACAATTCCATGTTGTCGCACTATTGCAGTCCGTACACCAGCAGGGCCACTGGTTGCTTTAAAGCACAGAAAAAAAGTAATAGTGTCAGATACAAAAATTAAATGGTTAGATAACTGTATAACAACTCAACTAAAATTCAAATTATTTAGCTATCACTTCTGGAAGAAGCAGGCTTCAAATAACATTATTCAAGGCCTAGATTCTAACTATATCTAGAGGGGAACTGAGAATTATTTCCATTGGCACTTTGTTTTTCTTTGTTTAGCAATTCTGGGCAGTTTTCTTACATTATTCTTGCCTTATAGCACACAAGTTTTTTGATTTGTAGTGTTTTTCTTGGAGATTTATAATTCTTAAATTGCCAATACATCCTCCTTCAAGACTGCTATATTTTATTAGTAAAAGCACATACCATTTCTTTTAATGATATTGCTTTCTCTCCCTCTTCTTCTAGCCTATCCTTCACTTCTGTGTAGCTCCATACCTAATCAATTATTCTTTCTTTTGTTTCCTTGGTGAAACTTGCCACCATAGATACAAGTTTTTCTACTGAACCAATAATTTCTGCTATGTGAGCTGTAAATTCTGCTCTCACAACTCTTATTTCCTTTTTAAATATTTCGAGAACACCATGATGGGTTACATGCTCTTGGGAATCCACAGGGTCCTCACCTAATGAGATGTTAATTCATTTTCCTTAGTCTTGCAATATTTAATTATGGACGTCTGGACTCTCTGACCTGGTCTGGAGGCCATATTCCCTTCTGTTATTAATATATTCCCTGTTATCTGGCTATGCTTAAAATCTTTTAAGTTTTCTTCCTACCAAGACCTTTGGCAATTTCATTCTTTTCCCCGTATTTTTCCCTATTACCTTCAGAATTCTTTTCCTTTGATGATGGTTTCCCTTGGGGCTGGACAGCAAAGCCATCTCTGCATCCTCCCACATTGGAAATTTATGGTCTCCCAGTTCTGCTCCAACTGGCCTCAGTTGGATGCTACACTGTCTTCCTCAGGCTTAGTGAAATATTACGTTTTGTCACGTATGTCCTGCCCCATTTCCTTTGCTCCTCAGTTCTCTAGCTGAGCTCTCTGTTCACATTTAGTGCCAATGATGCTGTCCCAGTCTTGGCAAGCATGTACTGGGAGGGAGCAGCAGAATTTCGAATTTTTATTTACAAAACTAGCTTACAGAAAAATACTAACTCATGGATACAATAAGCCATTAGATCTAAAATGCTTTAACAAGCAATAATAAAACTAGATTTTTGTGCTAAATTTTTTAGAATTTACCTGTCCAAGGAACATATTCAGGTTCTTTTTCTGTGAGTTCTTCCATTCTATATAAGGTATTTCTACTTTGGCGATACTGACTGGCTGCCTGTAGCATATCCTGGGAAAACAAGAAATTATTTCTGAAAATGGAGATTCAAAATATTTCTGAATTTAAGTGGAACCAGAAAAAATTTGTTACTAATATCTATTAAGATCTGTGTATTTGAAAAAAAATTCCCTGTATTTTACATTTTTATTACCGTAAATTTCATTTTTTTAAAAAGGATAAAACTAGAAATATCATCTTACAAGGAAATTTAATTAAAAATTAAATAGACCGCACTTTCGTGCATATGCCAGAATATTCTCAAACTGACGTGATCTCATCAATTGCAAGTGAAGTCCGTGCAGCAAGTCTGTGCTCTTGCCCATGTCCTCACATAAATGCATCAAAAATGATCTGCCCCAATGTCAGAAACCTGCTTCACTTTCTCTTGACATCGGGATGCCAGCGGTGTAATCAAACTGCCTATGTGGCACTGCTCACTCTCATCACGTGACAAGTTCATCTTTTCTTCCTGTCATATTGACATCTTTTATTCCTATTGTTCAAAATTCTTCACTGCTTATGTGGGTACAGCCTATTCAAACCCCACACACTGCCCTCTATGTGATATTCATTTCCAGTTCTTTCAAAATTAATGTGTTGTACGTCTCTCAGTGATAAAATAATACTGGTACAGATAATTCTCACTTTACACAAATTTTTATTATGGATATTCAACTTTATGTAAAGAACTGTGAAAGATTAGTTGAGGAAAATACTGCTTGTTATCATCAGATATATGAGAGAAAAGAAAGTCACTGCCTAAACATATTTTGATAGCTTCATAAAAAAAGTTACGTAGCCAACCAGCAGTAATAAAGGTAGTGAGTGGGGAATGGGCAATCTGCACACTTACGTTTACTTTACCATATATGCTTTATACCATACCATGCATGCTTTATCATTAGCTTTATCTTCCACTACATAATTCTGTTTACTATCATGGTATGGTATTTAATATATCTGCATTTTAGTACATTTTATGACTTGCATAAAGATGTAATTTTATGTATCTTTGTTAAACAGAGACCTGGGAAAGTAAAAGGCCAAAGTATCCCACTGCACCTGGGCCCATCTCCAGTTGTCTTAATTTATATCTTACTACTGGACCCAGACCTCTCTAGAGAAGACAGCGAGACTGGTGACTCTGCACAGCCTTCTCCACATAAATCCAATTCGCTTACAAGTCATGGCATCACTTTCTCCATACCCTGGTCCTCTTCGAGAACAAAAGGACAACAAGAAGTGAAATGGGGATGGGTGTTGGGGCAAATTTGCATCATGTAAAAATCACAGAGGTGTGCAGAGCAGTCTACTTACTTAAAGTGAGAACTGTATTTTAAAAGTTAAGCCTGATTCCAGAGGACAACAGTCTTTCAAAGAACTTTACAATTTCTTGAAAGCAAGTCTGACTGCTTTCTTCCTCTAGTTTTATTTATTTATATTTTTGCTTTTTTGATCCTCACAACAATTCTTGGAGGTAGGTGCTAATATAGCCCCATCTTCCAGAAGGAAAACTAGGTAAGACGTTAAATGGCTTGACTGGAGTCATACAGCTAAGTGAGGGCAGCTAGGAAGCACAGTGGACAGAACGCGAAGCCTGGAGTCAGGAAGACCATACTTCAGATCCAGCCTAAGACACTTATTTACTAGCTGTGTGACCCTGAGAGCAAGTTACTTAATGTTTGCCTCAGTTTCCTCATCTGTAAAGAGACAGCCTCTACCTCCCAGGGGTGTTGAGCATCAAATGAGATAATAACTATAAATTGCTTAGTCTAGTTCCTGGCACATGGTAAGCATTACATAAATGTCAGCTATTAGTGATAGGCAGTATCTAAGGCAGGAATCAAACTCAGTTCTTCCTGACTCCCAAGTTTGGTGCTTTATTCAATACATTACCTAGCTACCTCCAGTTGTCCATTTAATCATATGGCATATCTGGGCAATAGACATTTTTCATCTACTTGCTCTTTCCTGTTTGTATGGTCAGGCCAAACTTATTTTGGGTGGCTGCAGTTCTTTTCCAGTAGGTTCTTTAATATTTCAGGGCTTGATTTAAATATAGCACAATGTCATCCACACTTGGGAACATCTGGAGGACCTCACTATCCATGAGAAATTCCTCTTAGATATGTTCTAGATTTTCTACATCTAGGTAACAGGCAAAAAATCTCCCTATTTTATGCCCTGCCTGATATTTATGACCAGAAAGCCATTAAAAAGGGCTGTTTTTATTGTTATATTTTTTTAAGGACTCATGATTGTGCTGTACAGACACTAGATATCATGCTGAAAGAGAAACTCAAAGGCAGTATTATGCTCTATTGAATCAAAGCTTTTTCATAATCACCAAACAATAAGCGCAGCATGAATATATCTTTCTAATAACTTTGAAATGGAAAAGAATATTGCTGTGCAACTGAGATTCTTGGCCTAGGGTTGAAGGACCTCTAAGGGTCTGTCCTTGGTCAGACTTCACAAACTTAGGTGAGGGGAAAATTTTATCTTTATCTCAGTATAACTGGTTTCCTTTATAACACTATATATTTTATGAATTTAAAAACATTAGACTGAAAAGTTCAAGGGTTTTTCTAAACTACCAAATGGGTTTATGACACAAAAAAGGCTAAGAACCCTTGCTATGAAACAGCACTTGTGAAAGTTTACCTGTTTCCTTCTTAAAACCTCTCATCAAGGATGCCCTTAATTCATGTATAAATGAATCTCACAAATATTTTGTAGAGATCTGAAAGCAGGCATATAGGTTGGTAGCTATTGGTCTTGTCTCAGTTGTCCTTTTCTGGGGAATAAGTAACATACTTTTTCCTACACTTTGGTTATTTTTCTCTTCTTCAGATACCTTGAGAATGGATACCTCAATGCCTTCACAATTTAATCACTTTCAGCATGAATCTCCTCTATATACACCTGGTCTAATTTGAGAGCTTATCCTATCTTCAATTCTATTTAATGCCTTTTTATCAAAGACTGCAATTAGAGTGCAATAGTAGAGTGAATATTAGACTTTAATCTTAGAAATATAAATGTAAATATTTAATCTATATCAGCCTTTAAAAAGTTTGAAAATTCCAGACATTCCTTTCCAAAATTAAATACTTTAATATGCCAAGAAGAAAAAAAGTAACAACTAAACTTAGCCCAAACATAGTATTCAATGGTAGCGTTATGTAGTAGATAATAAATATGCGTTATCTGGATCATAACTATTCCTCTAATAAAGTCTTACTAGGATGCTTAATCTGAGGGGAAGTACCCAGCATTCTTAAAAGTTAAGCCAATGGGGTATACATTCAGGAAAATAGAGTCCTAACAATCTAAAAAAATCTTTCCAGTATTGACCCAGACTGTCTTGAGGAAAAGCCTAGGTCTGAGTAGGATGACAACCTGATTTCTTGACCTTAGGAACATATGGACCTATCTACTATATTATGGAATAGTTATAATCTGCACTGTGGAAAGAGGATTCACACAGTAAGGAAATAAAAGATCTTTTGAAGTACTGATGCATAGTTAATCACTTTTTTAAAAAAAGTCATTATAATGACATTATTATGTGGCTAAAATGACAAATTTCCCAAACATGACCAGAACAGAATATCTGGGATCCAACCTTTTCACTTCTTTCCATACTCATCATCCCCCAATCCCAAAACGCTCTTTTTTCCTTACCGCTGCCTCCTGGCTTCCTTTTAAGACTCAGCTCAAATCATACCTTCTACAAAAGACCTTTCTTGATTTGATATTTTACTTTAATGAAATCTAGACTTTTCATTTGTTCTTTAAGTAAGTGTACTGCTCTACATTTTACCTTCAGGATGTTGTTCACATTGACCACCACCTGCGCCCATTCAACAGATTCCATTGGGGTATCCTTCAAGATTTGTTCTTCTTGTTCCAACAAACATTCAAAGATGGTATCTATCTGTGATACCTGTGAAAACAAATACAGAAGACTTACAATGAACATTAAGGAACACATTTTGCCAAGAGATGCAGAAAAATATTGAAATAAAATATTGCATATATTTATGCTGAACACCCTAAAAAGCACAGACATGAAAAGATGTATCTTTAATATGATCAAAAACATATTTAAAACCTAGAGATAGATTTGCAATGGAGAAGCAATGGAAGCTTTCCCAGTAAAAACAGAGGTAATGTAAGGATGATACTTCTATTACTGTTTGGCATCTATAAAAATTAGAGAAGGAAATTTAACAAATTAAGATAAAATGTTAGCAAATGTAAAACTATCTCTATTTTCAGATTACATGATAATTCACTAAGAAAACTCTAGATAATCAGTGAAGAAATCGAGATTATTATTACCTTGATCAAAGTTGCAGGATACAAAAGTAAATTCATAAAAATCACTAACATATTTAACACTATATTTAAGTAAGTTGCAAAGAAGTTTCCAATCTATATTGGTAGAAGAAGTTTCTCACTATGAGTTCTCAACATCAAAGAACTTACATCTATGGTTTAAAAAAATTTACAAAAACCAAGATGAAATTATATTAGAAATTCAATTTAAAATAACACTAATAGCTAATATTTATATAGTGCTTTAAGTTTTGCAAGGTACTTTACATACTCTTTCATCTGACCTTCACAATAATCTTGTGAGGTAAATGCTAATACACCAGTTTTACAGATGAGGAAACTAAAACTGAGACAGATTACGTGACTTGCTCCAAGTCAAGCTAGTAAGTACCTAAGACAAGACCTGAACTCAGACTTTCCTGCTTCAATTCCAGCACTCTAACTACTATGCCATTTACCTACCTTACCCAACATACAAATACTGGAGATTTTAGAGCCTAACACACTCCAAGCACTGAATATTCCCTCTTTTCCCAAGCCTCATGAACACCTAACTCTGCTCTTCATCCTCACCTCCATGCCCTCAACTTCTAGTTCTTTTCTGGGCTATCACCCTTGCACTGGCCATATACTACCCTCTCCTCTGTATCTCAACTCTTTGGTGAACAAACGTGTGCTAACTTCTACTCTTAAATCCCCTGACCTTTGTCCTATCACAACCTCACCTTGCTAAGCCCAACCTTAGATTACTTCCACCTTATGTCTCCTTTGCTCCTACGCATGAGTTACTGAATAGAGCTGAAGGGAATCACGAAACCTTACCAAACGGGGCCGCCTCAACTTTGTTATGTAATCTCATTTGGCTCTACCTTCAGCAAGGCAATCATTCTACTGCTCCCTAACTGATTTCACTACCCCACTCTCCACAGCAACTACTCCTAATCTTTTCATCTCTCCACAAGCTTTCATGGTAATCCTTCCCTCCAAACTCTCTGCCACAGAACTTGCCTCATAATTCACCACAAAAAATGAGGCAGAACATTTTATATCACTCAGGTGTCTTTTCCCTTTATCTCTCCTTCAATCTTATCTTGGATGAAAGTGGCCCTTCTCCTTGCCAAGAACAACTCCTCTACATACATCCTTGATCCTATCCTGTCCTGTCTTTTCCAAAAGACAGTCCCCCACTATCATTTACAGTCTTTCCCTAATCTTCAATCTCCTTCCCCATGTTCCTCCATCCTTAAAAATACCTCAATTCACTCATCCCTATTGGCATCACTTCTCCCGTTCTTCAGCTCGGTGCCTCCATTTCCTCCTCTATCATTTGCTTCTAAATCCTCTGCAATCCTGTTTCAAACCTCGTCATTCAACTAGAAGTGTCTTCTCCAAAGTTAATTACTAAAGCCAAGTCTTTCATTGCTCTTCATCCCTCCTGGCCTCTCTTCACTCTGCTCGCTCATCACCTCCTTCTAGATTTTCTCCTCTCCAGGTTTCCTTGGCACTGCATGCTCTTTGTTCTCCTCCCTCTCAGTCTTCGTCTTGGCCCACTCTCCAAACAGAGCTGCTCCTCTATTCCCTCTATTCTATCTCACATACTAATCTCATCAGCTTCCGTATTCAATTGTTATTATGCAGAGGACTACTAGAATTCTATTTCCAACAAGAGTGTCAACTCCAGCCCTCACCAATCCCCTTTTATCATCTTGATTTGGATTTGGATGTCTTACAGGTACTTCAAACACAACATGTAAAAAACAGATTTCATTATCTTTCTCCCCAAACTCTTCCTTCTTATTTATTCAAGTAACAAGCATTTTATATGAAAAGCATATATATTACATATAACATGCAATATGCTATATTGTATATTTACATACATAATAAAATACCCACGTCACAACTTTACCAAATAGAAAAATGCCAAAAAAGATAACATCTTACCTCTCTAAAAAAGACATCTGCAGGAGTAAGACTTGGCGGAACATCACATTCTCTTTTGTTTAAAGCATTTAAGATAGCAGTATTCACCAGGTCAGAAAATCTAGAATGGTGATTTTTGAGAACGATCGCAGCCGACAATTTTTCGGCATGTTCACAGAGCAACAGTCGTGTTGCCATGGGCATCCCCCTTAATGGGGAAGTGCCCAGACGATCAAATAAGCCAACCTTGGAAAAGAGATAGACTACATGTGCTTAGAAAGAATTTATAGTAACATTTTAAAAATCTAAGTAAATTTTCACCTGGATTAAGTTTCAGAAAGCTTTGATTCTTATATTACCTGACCCTTTTCCAGTCAAGGTCAGGGAGCTCTTATAGGTTTCTCATCCTCAATCTATCAAAAGTATTAGTCCAAGGGTAAAGTAAACCTAGGAAACACTTCAGTATTTCTTTTTTGGACATACCCTTTCCTACAACTTGCAGACCTTCTTGGCCTACTTTCTTGCCTTGACTTCTCACACTGTCACCTTGCAGCAAATGACTTGGCAGTTCTAAATTTTCAGTTATATCCTTAACTCAATAGTATTTACCAAATACTATTTTTATGAAAAGTTTTCTTTTTTTATATTATAGCACTAAACAATTCTTATAAGTGAAACTCACTCTGGACACATAATGGAGATAAACTGTATCACATTACTACATTTATTATGTTACTATATTTCCAGGCTCAGTTTAGACAATTCAGTACATCCATTTAATGAAAATAAACAAAAAACATACTTAATACTTCAACTTATAACATAAAAAAATATGTAACACAAAAGAAAAGAGAATAAAACATGACATAGATGCAAATCTTCATGTGAAATTCTTAAAAATTCCTGCTTAGAAGACAGAAAATTAAGGGGATAATGTGTACAGTAAATATAGCACTAAGTTCTCTTCCCAGGGCTAAAGAAATAGAGTTAAGTTTAAAATTAAAAGAATGTAAAATTCAGAACAGAAAGCCAATGACAGACCTTTAATGACAGAGTTAAAAAAAAAACCAAAAAACAGAAAACAAAATCTCATTATAACTATGTTAATAATGGAGTGTTTTTTCCTTTGTAAGGCAACTACTATTTCTTAAAGGCTAATGAATGACTGTGGGACAATTATATCCAGCAGTAAATATTCTTCCTAATCAATACTTAAGAAAATTTCAGCAATTTGACCAAACAAGTTACTACCTCTTTTGATGGAGATGGAGAACTGGGTTTAAGTGCTACCTCTGCCACTCATTAGCTAGGTCACTTTGTTAAATCTCTCTGAACTTGGTCCTTCATACATAAAATATTAACATCCATACCAATTCGACAGGATTGTTGTGAGAACATTTGGTAAACTTTAAAGCATTATATAAATATGACCCCTGTCATATCTTCCTTAAATCATTTTTTACTTCCCCCACCTAAATTTCAAACTTATTTTTATGTGAAAGTTCCTCCCCGAATTTCCAGAATTTTTTCTTCTTAAATAGAGAAATTGTAGGATATTATTCATGTATGATTACAGACCATGCCCACGATGGTAGTGCTCTTAATAAAATACATTAAGGGGACTGGATTTTCCATTGTCTTCACTGAATGTACTGGGAGAAAGCTGTAGTACACCTCATGAATGTTAAATGCCTTAAAAAAAAAAAAGTAAGACAATGTAGGAAATATAACTAGAAGACAGGCACTACTTATGAGTGCTTTGTTCCAATGATTTCTCTACTACAGAATATCTATATCTACATATATAGTATATACTCTAGGGAAATCAAGGGCAGAAACATACACACACTATTCATAGTAGCACTCTTTGTGGCAGCAAAAAACTAGAAATAAGGGATAAATAAAATTTGGCATCTGAATGTAATAGAATATTATGCCCTAAGAAACAATATGAAAAACTCAGAAACTTGGGAAGACTTGTATGAAATGACACTGAGTGAAGTAAAAAAGCAGGACCAAGAGAACTATACACACAATGACCAAAATGACAGAGAGAGAACTATACACACAAGAGAACTATACACACACACACGCACATACGCACGCACGCACACACACACGCACACACACAAGGACATTAGAACTCAGATCAATGCAATTACTCATCTGACTCCAGGAGGCTTACAATGAAATACATCTCTCTGTTCTCAGTACAATGGAGGTAGAATGTAAGGGCTAAAAGAGGTATATGCTGTCAGACAAAGTCAATATGTCAGTTTGTTTTAACTGTATTTCTTTGTTACAAGAAACAGCTCTACTGAAGGGGAAGGAGGAAGAAAGATATTGGGAAATGACAGTGCTGATTTGTTAAAGTATTAATAAAACCTTTGTTTAAAAAGATGTGGTAAACCCACATGTCTCCAGGAGTGTTTTGGTCCTGGATGCCTGAAGTTCTCAACAATTTAGATTCTTACCTGATGAATAAAATCCATAAGGAAACAATGAGCTTTCATTTTGTCTTCTAGTTGATGAAGAATAATAAGTGATGTATTACTGAATCCTGGTGCTTCTGTTAAAACATAATGATAAAATTTGAACACTGAGTGGGTTCTAGTTTTATGTTATTTCTAATAAAAAAAAGACGAGGGAAAAATCAAGCATTAGGCAACTAATTAGAAAGACAACTATTGGTAACATCATCTAAGAATGTAAAGAAACATTTTTGAGACAGAAATAATTCTTTGTTTGGACTCTGATTCCATTTCTTAAAACAATTCTACTGCTATTGAAGAGAGATCCTCCCTTTGATATTTCTGCATAATCATATCACTAAAAAAACTTAATCATTTCTAGCATTTTAAAGGCTGACAGCTACAGAGAGTGGGAAACAAGTATGTGGATTCAATTTTCTTACTTTTAGCAATGGAAACTATTCAAAAATAAAACTACAATGCAAACTCTTCAGGCTTTTACAACAAACAAGGGATAGAGAGAGTCTGATACCAAGAGTTGCCACTTCTGCAATTATACATATGATTTATGTCAGTTGAAATAATCCATTAAATTCATTTAGTTCCTAATCATATTTGCCAAATATCTGAAAATTATAGTCAACAAGCTACTTTTAGAAATTAAAAAAAAAAAAGATCTAAATATATTTCCCCAAGATAGCATAGTTAGTAGATTTTAGCACCAACTTGCAAAAAAGATACCGCTAGGCCCAGTGTAGTCTAGATATTCAAAAGTAAATTCTATCCAACTTTTACATTAACAAATAATCTCTAAATTAATAGAGCTTATTCAAAACATGGAAAGAGATGGTAAAATACCCAATTCCTGTCACAGGCATCTAAGACCTTGATGCCTAAACTGAAAACAAAGCTAAGAAAGAAAATCACAGACTAATGGCACTAATTTATACTGATATAAAATACTAAATAGAATATCTGAAAACAGAATATAACAATACATGTTTTTTAAGAATAAACTCCATTGGAATGAAACAATTTATAAGAATAAGGATGGTTTTACATCTGGAAATAATACTTTTAACTCAAAGAAAAAATAACGTAAAAATATGATTACATATCCATGAATAACAAGACACACTATCTCTCAGCTTTGGACATTTTCACTGGTTGTCCCCCGTTCCTAGAACATTCTCCCTCATCATTTACACCTCCTGGCTTCCCTGAAATTAGAGTTAAAATCCCATCTTCTAAGAAAGCCTTTCCCAATTCCAATTCTAGTGACTTCCCTCTGTTGGTTATGTCCCATTTATCCTGTACACATAGTTTATTTGTGCATAATTGTTTGCATGTTGTCTCCCCAATTAGACTTCGAGATCCTCAAGGGCAGGAACTGTCTTTGCTTTTCTTTGTATACCCAGGGCTTAACACTTTGCCTGGCACATAGTAAAGAGGACTTAATAAATGCTCAGTGACTGACTACCATGTATTGTGATTTCATAAATTGCTATAATAGTGATTATTACTGTCAATAATTTTTTATAAAAGAAAACTAAAATACCCCCTTCTCCTTCTAAGAATAACATTAATACCAATGTTAAAAGCTTATTAATTTTCTTACCCTCGGGGACAGATTCGGCCCATCGGGGATCAGAGGCTGGGTAGTCATCCACCAAGTCAACACTGATTTGGGTCACAGCTTTATCTAGCTGAATGTCGGAATCCGAATCAGGATGAGATGAAAACAGTTCATCAACCATGATTTGAGCATGAACCAGATCTTTTCTACAATAAAGTTGGAAGGTTTTAAATTACACAGGTACATAAATAGCCACCCCTTAGATTTCTTTCACTAAAGGAATAAATGTAACAAGTCAACAGATGCCCAATTTGATTAAGTGAATAATAATTAAGTGAATAAGTGAACTAAACTGATTTTGGATCATTTTAATATTGATTCTACTTTGTAACTGAGCCAGTTCTATATTACTACCCCATTTTGTATGACTGTTCTAGGTGCATTTGTTTCTTTGCCCATGAACTAAGTTTAGAAGTTCAGTTCTGCTAATCATCGTTCTATTCTTGCCTCAAGGAAATCTATTATCCTTGAGGGATACAAATGGACACCAGAGAATCTGGTTTAGTCTTTTCACAACACCATGCTATCCTTCAACAATGTCTGGTTTGTTATCCAACGAATTTTGCAGGGGGGATTCAAACAATAAACATTTCTTAGTCAGAGGAGGGAAGGAGGGGATTGTTGCGAGCCTCTCATTCCCCTATGCCTCAGCTCTGTAAGTAATCATGCTGATTTCACCATTTATGATGTCAAAGTCTTTTAACCAATCATAATGTACTCTCCACTTATGAAGTCCTGTTTTTGGTTCTGCACCTCCCTAAAGAGCATAAAAAGGGTAGCCATTTTCCCTCTCAGGGATCTTAGCTTTGCTGGGATCCTATCTGTTGGTAAATTTGCACTTGTACTAACAAATTGATCACACTCAGAACTTTGTGCCTTAGTTTACCTTATTTTGACTGTACCAATTCTCAAAAAACAGGCATGACTAAAATGCAGAAATAAACATTTTCTCTGCGTAAATAAAACAGAACATAAACTCCTTTAAAAGATACTAATTTAAAAGGTAAAAAAAATACTGTGATTAGAATTTCAGGGATGAAATAATGAATGATTTTAACATATGGATAGGAAAAAAGTGTTTTGTTCCATGAATCAAATGCTTTTTCAATCATCAAACGATATATACAATGAGATCTATAGTCTCTTCACCTTTCAGTCAACTGAAAAATGGTAAAGATGCAATCCAGAGTTGAATATTGTTTATGAAATCTTGTATCCTCCTTATTAATACTCTCTTAAGTAAAGATAATGCTCAGGAAGATTTTTAATAGATGGAAAAGCAGGTATATAGTAAGCTTTCTTTGGTATAAAGTCAGAATTTTTCTCTACCCTGAATGTCTCTCTTTCTATTACCTTACATATTAATCCCTCAAAGCTCTCATAATTTTGTCTCTTCCAGTATGACAGTCCAATTGTTCTATTTAGTGAAATTCTTATCATCTACATAGGCACATTCAGGACTATGGTATTAGAGTCCAAATATGATTTGTTCCTTGATGATTTTTTTTAAAATGTGCTATAGTAACCTTTAGAGATATTTTTCATTTTTCTTCTGTTTAGTGTCCTCTATCCATTTCCATCCTAAAATATCCTAGTGAATAATTTTGCTTAGTTGAATTTCTAGACACGATTTCTTTAAGTTTTACTCTCCACTGATTCTTGGATTTATGAGTCAAAATAATCTAACTATCCATTATCTTAATTCATAAAATTTTACAAACAAGTTTATATTCTATACTGGTGTTGCCTATGGCTGCCATCTCTGCTTGGTAAATAGGTCAAATACTTGCTGTCTTACTGTGGTGAAATATTTACAATGGTCAAACTTTGGTATAAAATTTTTATAATCAGTGCTCATGTGATTTCCATGGCCCATTTGCCATTACCATTGCTAATTTTTTAAATTTAAAATTCTCCACAAAGTCCTTCTTAGGCTCCTTACAGCTGTGAGGAAGTCATGATCCTAGGGACACAGAGAGGAAAATGAAAGCCCTTGCTTGTCCTTAAGGAGTTCCCATTCTACTAGGAAGATACAATAGGTGCCTACATAATTAAAGTATGAAAATATGTAGTCCATGGCTGAATACTGCTTATGAAAGCTTGCTTATTCCTTACTAAGACCCTCCTAAGTACACAAATACTCAGATTTTTTAATAGATGGGAGAATGGGCATACAGTAAGCTTTTTGGGATATAAATAAAATCTGAGAATTTTTCCATACCTTGAATATCTTTCAGCTACCTCATCTATTAACCTCTCAATGCCCTCATAATTTTATCTTTTCCAGTGTCTCCCACATCTACAATGTACTCCTTTCCCCCTTAAAATATCTGATTTCCTTCAAAACTCTGCTCAAGCCCTACTTTCTATAGGAAGCCTTTCCTGATCTTCACAGCTTCTAGTGCTCTTCTCCATAAAAAATCTGCCTCATATTTGGAAGACATTTGGAATGTGTATGATTTAGTGAATCATATATATTAATGAGCATGTATGTATGTATATAATATACAGTAGAACCTCACTTTACAAGTAACCTGGTTAACACATACTTTGCTAGACAAGGAAAAATTTTTCGCAAAATTTGTCCTGCAGGACAAACAAAAATTCGCAGTACAAACATCATGTTCAGCCTTGAACGACTTGTGATGGGATGACACTCAACTAGGACAATGGTTTCTTTTTTTTAATCTATATAAGACTGTATGCCGTCTCGGGGGGGAAGGGGGAGAAAATTTAAAACTTATGGAAGTGACTGCTGAAAACTGAAAACAAATTAATTTTTTAAAAAAGTCAAAAACAAGTGCCTTTAGATAGATTCCTAGTCAAAAAGCAAACATAAAGAAAAAAACCAGTGAGTCAAAACATGAAAGTGATTCTAAAAAACGAAAAATAAGTGAAGGCAGTAGTAGTGTTAGTCTTACTTTCAGTGAAAGTAGCATAAGAGAGAACACTCCCGACACTGAAATGCCCAATGTTCTCACAGAAAAAGATGCTCCTTCCAAGCAATAGCCTTTCCCTCTCCTCCTTCTCCCTCCCATCTCCCTCATGCCAGCCATGACTCTTCTCAAGGGTAAAGTGCATTGCTACTGTATTTCAGGTGCATCAGGGACAAAAAACTTACTTTAAATTATAAATAATTATTTTTATATGAATATTTTGGGGGATGTGGTACTGATCATTTGCCTTTACGTGTGTGCGTGTGTGTGTGTGTGTGTTCCACACAACGTAAGCGCTATAGGGGCAGGGACTGCTTCATTTTTGTCTTTGTATCCCAACTATCTAGTACAGTGCCTGGCACATGATAGATACTTCATAAGTACTGGTTATGTCATTAATCTCATAAAGTAGAACATGAAAAATATTACAACTCACCAGACACCAATATTAGCTGTTAAGAATAGCGAGAGAATTTTATGAAAAACTTGCTATCACCTTCCAAATTAAATCTATACACTTGATGACTTT
The DNA here is from genome assembly GCA_023548195.1 of Bettongia penicillata ogilbyi. Taxonomy (NCBI): domain Eukaryota; kingdom Metazoa; phylum Chordata; class Mammalia; order Diprotodontia; family Potoroidae; genus Bettongia; species Bettongia penicillata. The sequence continues at coordinate 3,196,666 of JAJHZJ010000629.1, forward strand.
AACAAAAAGGAGGGGAAAGGATAGGGTGGTAAGAAATAGCATGACTCAGGAAAAAAATGTAAGAGAGACCAAAGCAGTATAGATTACACAGAAGCCTCATGTCTTTATATCAGGAACATTTTTTTCAAGCAGTTAGTTAATATGTGCGAGCTATGGTACATACAAACAGCATCACAAAAAAAAAAAAGAATTAGATTATATTTAAAAATACAGGAAGTAGGAATCATCCATAAAATCAGCTATCTGTATATAGTTCAGAATTGTCAGTGCAAAGATTGGAATTGGTAAAAAGCAAGAAGACTAATAATGAAAAAAAGACAGTACAATTGAAATAATTCCATTTTCACCTATTTAAACAAGCAATGATATCAATTTTACCTTTAAAAGAAATCAAGCAGAGTCCTCAACATTCTACTCCAAACAACTTTAAAATAATGCCTCAAATCAAATTTGGAAGTGGCAGAGCTAACAAAAGGTGAGACATTCTTCCAACCCAAGACAACTTAAGATTCAGAAAGAGAGATCTATGAGAGATCTATGGTAGAGGCTGGCCCACAGCCCACATAGATGAAACACTGCTGGTAAGACTAGGTGGTAGCAATAGAAACAGCAGCAGTTTCAGGAACTACGAAGCCAGGAATGGTAAGGGGATCTGGCAATTGGTCAGAAAGAGACTCCAGGGGATTCTGGTGGTGGGCAGGACCAGACTCTGTTTGGCAACTCCATTGCCTATCCTCACTTCTGGGTCATAGATCATACCACCTAGAAAGTACCAAAAACTTCCAAACCCCCAGAACTTGCACTGAAACAGCAGTAAGAAAGACAGATGCTTGAGAAAGTGTCCCTCCACCCCTCACACCTGGAACAAAGCCTAATAATGTCATAAGTTTCAAATCAAAAAAGAGTGGCAAAAAAATAAATAAAAAAGAACCTGACCACAAAAAGCTACTACAGTGACAGAGAAGAAAAACAAAGCTAATTAAAAGTATGTTACAGTGTCAATCTCATTCTGTGTAAGAAATATTTAGGAGAATTCCTTACACAAAAGGTTACAAGTCTAAACCAACCTATTCTCTTATTCAAACATCAAGACCCCATAGCATTCTGTGAAACCTAAAGGGATGGATATGCCATAAGGAGTGTTCTCTATTCAACAACGAGTAACTGTTACTATTGTACTAAGCGTTGTAAAGAATGCAAAGACTGATAAGTTAGGGTCATAGTATGTCATCATAGGACATACATTGCTCCTGATAATGTTGCACTCTGGGGCCTCCAGTAAAAAACTCAGGATTTGTTATGAAGTGACTTGCCACATTACTACCAGTGTGGTACAACAGAAAAGCACTCAACTGAGAATTAGAAGATTTAGATTTTAGTCCCAGTTGTGCCACTATTTAGTTAGAACTATTTAGTTCTATGTCTTTTGGTAAAATCATTGGGCCTCAAGTTTCCTCATTTGTAAAATAATAAGAGGACTTAGATCTTTAAGGTTCATTTAAGCTCTGAAATTCTGTGATCCCTTTCCATCCTGACCTGGGCTACTGAAAACTTGCCAGAACTTTCACAGTGAAGTCACAACATTTTTACAACACATATGGATGGCCAGATGAAGGAAAAACTAGGAACCACTGTTTAAGGGCCGGATCTCATAAAACAGAAAAGGCTTGTCTCACTGCCCCCCCTACTGACAAAAAGACTCAAACACAGTTCTGAAAATAGCATAAAGGATAAATATAAAAAAGAACTTTAGAAAGTACATTAGAATGCTAGTCCAGGAATTCTCAAATTGTGGGGGGCAAGGGGGTTCTTCTCTTGGGAGAAGAACTATTTTTCATTTTCTAGAAACCTTGAAATCACAAGGGTATGCCTTCATACAGGGGTATATATTAACACTACAATCTCTGACCAGCACAAAGGAGGGCACAAAATTGACTACTATACTCCTTCTCCCCTGAAAATCCCCTCACTCACTGAAAGGGGCACATGGGGTAAGATAAAATAATAATAATTGGCTTGGGGAAATACAAAGAAAGGTTCTCAGATCTATTACATCCGGTAGTTCCTAATCTACTGGGAAAAAAACCTTGATCTAGCCCAGTTCTCTTATTTTACAAATAACAAAATTTAAGGTGAGAGATTAGATTTGCTCAAGGTCACATACCTCACTAGGACACAGTTAGAATTAAAGTCAAGAATCAAATATATTCACTAAAAAATTATTCAAATATACTCTGAAGACCATTATCTCATATTTGTCAGGAAAGAAAACTAAGTTTTTTCAGTTTCATATCAAAGTACACTAATGTGTTGTGTTTATAAACCCCGATTTTAAAATATGCATAAATAGATCATTCCCACCCCCACAACACTGCAAAGCTCACAATTTAGTACCATTAGCAAAACCTCCAACTCCCACCCTTTGAAGATTTAATTGTTATATAGGATCATAAGATCTTGAAGTGGAATAGACCTCAGCATTCACCTACTTTAAAATGAAACTTTCCCAGGTTCACACAAATGATCTCCCAAGGTAGTGGATCTAGGATGCCAACCCAGGTTCTCTCAATTCCAAATTCATTATTTTCTTCTTCACCCTATCCTGTCTCTCCAACATGCTAAGTTTTTTTTTTTAAAGTGATATACTGAAATAAAATTTATCCTTGGACTTACAATCATGCTTCACGAATATTTTATACCTGCAGTACTGGAGAAAAGCAGCTTTTAGCAATCTTGTCTTGTCTTCTTGTGCTATGATATCCATTTTTGTAGTGTTTTCAAAAACTGGACTCTGGAATAACAAATTATATTTTGGAGGTGAAATCACCAGAATATTTAAAGTTGTTGGAATAAATAACTAAATACAGAGTCACAACAAAAAATAAAAACAAACTAAGCAATACTAATTTTAATTTAATTCAATAATCATTTATTAAGAACTTGCTTTGTGCTAGTTAACAGAGATACAAAGATGAAAATGGTATTTGCTACTCTCAAAATACTTGAATCTACCAGTGGGGACATATCTGATAAGAGAGTACTGGGAAAAACCAGAGATCACAAATAGAACTCTAAGAAAATTAAGGAGACAAACTTTCAGCTAGAACAGGGATTAGAGAACATATTCTAAACTGATCTTAGACGAAATATAAAATTCAAACAGGCAGAAAGGAGGAGGGAGGGCATTCCAAAAAGGCATCATGGCATGGTAGAAAAAAAAATGTGAGATTTTAGAAGAAGAAATTCAAGACTTATGTTCACATCCTAGCTTTGATATTCACTTTCTCTGTGATCTTGAGAAACTCAATATACTTCTCTGGGTCTCATCTACAAAACAATATGGTTAGACTAGATGATTTCTCACATTCCTTCCAGCTTTGAATCTATGATCCTCTGCTTATTCTAGGCACAGAGGATGGTCAGTGTGAAGGCATGAAGACAAGACATAGCAGTCCAAGTTCGGGGGATAGTTAGTTTGGCTGAAACAGAATACATGAGGAAAAGAAATGTGAATAAGGCCGGAAAGGTAGGATGGAACTAAGCTGTGTAGGATCTTAAATATCAAACTTTTTTTTCATATGACTGTAAATTGTTTTGATTTCTTCACTGGAAAACTAAAGGTAGGATGGAACTAAGCTGTGTAGGATCTTAAATATCAAACTTTTTTTTCATATGACTGTAAATTGTTTTGATTTCTTCATTGGAAAACTGCCTGTTCACATCCTTTGATGATTTTTCAATAATTAGAGAAATGCAAATTAAAACCTCGAGATAGCAGTTTACACAGACCAGATCAGCTAAAAGATTGAAGGGGAATGTGACAATTGTTGGAAAAATTGGTACACTAATTCATTGTTGGTGAAATTGTGAACTGATCCAACCATTTTGGGGAGTAATCTGGAATTATGGCCAAAGAGTTATTAAACTACTTATACCCTTTGACCCAGAAATACCACTACTAGATCTATTTCCAAAGATGATCAGGGAAAAAGGAACAGAATCGTTACATGCTAAAATGTTTACAGCAGCTCTCTTTGTGGTGGCAAAAAACTGGACACTGTAGAAATGTCCATCAAACTGGGGAAGGGCTAAACAATTTGTGGTACATGACTGTGATGCAATACTACTGTACTATAAAAAATGATGAGCTCAATGACCTTAGAAAACCACAGAAAGATTTGTATGAAATAATAAAGAATGAAATGAGCTGAACCAAGAGAATATTGTATACAGTAACAGCAATATTGTTTTAAGAACTTTGAGCAAAAAAGTCATTCTATTATAAACACCCAAATTAACAAAAAGGACATATGAAGAAAGATGCTTATCTCTACTCAGAGAAAGAACAGATAAATATAAGTATAAAATAATTTACAGACACAGACATACTACCCTCCCATTAGTGTCAAATGGTAGTGATCTCTAGGCTGGGGGGGGGGGAGGAGAGGAAGGAAATTTACATGATAATCTTATTATATATCTAAAATGAATAGTGAGTTGTAAATAACATATATGCAGTTTCATGTGTAATCATTATTTCTATTATACTGTGTTATGGAAATGCTTGTTTTATTCCATAAATTAAAAATAAATTTTTTTAAAAAATATCAAACTTAAAAGTTATGATTTTATCCTCCAGGTCAAAGGTGTTAAACATGTGGCTTCTAGTTGCTAACACTTCAGGGTATAACCCAAACCAAATTAAAATGCAGCTGGGAAGTATTTAACAAAATAAAAACACAGTAAAATGTAGATGTTATATTTTAAAAGTAAAGTCAGCAGGATCCTTGGACAGGTGAGTGGCCTCTATTTCTACTTGAGTTTGACACCAGCGCTCTGTGTACTAAGTTCTAGTGGACTACAAGTGCAAAATCAGTCAACAATGTGATACAAGAGGCAAACAAATGTGATCTTCGGCTATAAAGGATCCTGGTGCCCAAACTAGAAAGTCAAGAGTCTCATTTTACACTGTCCCAATCAAGGAGTACTAATTATTTTTAGTCTTTTCATATAATATTAACAATTAACTTGAGGGACTATATAATACCTCGTTGTTTGGTCCAGCAACTGAAGATGCCAAGGAATCTTCAAGGTCTTCTGGTAATACTGAAACATTTTCCCTAGAAACAATTGCCACTAGTCCACTGTTCCTGGAGAAAAAAACTGGAAGACCAGCACAGGAACCAGCTCCTAAAATACTATCTCCTAAAATAAAAAAAGATATAATGATAAATGTTATATAACAGAAATGAAATATTTTTCACAAAATATTTTGTGGTTCAGAAATTTTCCTTAATCACAAATAAAACTTTACCTGCCAACCATGATCTAATCAATCACACATGATATTAAGGACTAAACATAAATGCATGGTATTAAAAACTTTTAAAGATAATTAAAATTCAAAACTTACTTTTTTCCTCTTCAGTATTTCTGCAAACTAACACTCAAGACCTTTGAGGCAATGAGTGGGAGGAGATGGACTGAGAATTAGCAGGGATCCTTCTGGACACACACCAAGAATTCCTGCTAACTTGGGAGGCTGAGGGCAGTCAATCTCTTGAGTTGGAGAGTTGTGAGTTACAGTACACTAAGTCAACTGGGTGACTGTATTATGTCAACACACTGCCTAGGGAGAGGAAAACCTGTGCAGGTCTGAAATAAAGCAAATCAATGCTTCCAGCCCAATCGTTAGAGGGATCAGGTCTACAAATAACCATTGGATTTTCAATCTAAGCAAGAGGAGACCTTTAAAAAAATTAATTAAAAAAAATTTACAGAGCTAAGTTAAAATCTGGATTCCTGACAATTATTAGTGTGGCCAGGGCTAGTCACTTATATGAATTCAGTTTGCTCATTTCTAACATGAAGATAATAAATAACATTGGTATTACTTCTGAGGACTGTTGTAAAGCTAAAAGCACCACACAAATATTGTTTTTCAAAGCAGAAGAGGCAATTCGGTGCAACACAAAGTGCCCTGGAGGAAAATCTCCAATCAGGGAGTCCCAGCTCTCCTTCTGGATCTTTTATCAATTAGTTCCGCTATACGATTTTATCCAAGTTTCTTAACTTCAATGGGACTTCAATTTACTCCTCTGAAAAATTAAGGGTTTAAATTAAATCACCTCTAACATCACTTCCCAAAAGTCATAATGATGGAGGTAAAAAGCTGGCTCTGTGTCCTTCCTTCTTAAAGATGATCAAACTACTATAGTAAGAAAAAAGATGGTAAATTGATGGTAAAAGATGGTAATTGATAAAAAAATCCCTATGGCAAAGTGGGGATCCTGGAGATTGGATGTGTAGAATTATATAGAATTATGGACTCTACTTTCCAATTTTCTTCATCTTGTCAAAAGTAATTTAATAATGTTTACATAGTACCAACCGTGAGCAGACCACTGTAACAGACTTTGATTACGTCTCTTATTTATCAGTTTCTTTCCTATATGCTTCTCTACTCCAGAGAAAAATATTATTTCCTTTCTCTTAACAGAATGAAAATTTTACCACAGCTTTTTTTCTCCCAGTAAAAGAGTGATGTCCATTATGGAAGTACAGATAAGTCTCTTGTAAGCCCCTGAGGACTTTATATATGGAGAACCATTAGACTAGGGAATAAAGTGAAAGAATGGTAAAGAGGACTAACAAGTATAAGCCATGCTTCCTGTAATTACTACTTTACCATGAGCACTGAAGATAATTTTCTCCTGAGGTAAAGAACATCTTCCAGTTCCCGTGGAACAGGCAAAGACAGCATTTTCACCATAGAGATAGGCAGCCTGGTTTGAAAAATCAGGGACCAACAATCGAGACATCACCAGGTCTTCAGACTGAAAATTTCATTTAAGATTCAAAAAAAAAGAAAGAGAAAAAGAAAATTACCTTTTTTTGTGCTTAACTATCTATTTTCATGTTGTATACAAATTTATACAAGAATAAAATATTTAAAAATTTAAACTTAAGTCAAAAGGCCATTTATAATACATGAGCCATAGACAACTTCAAAAATAAGTCCATATACAAATGTATAGGAAAATAAGCCATTTATAACCATAAAATCTAAAAACTAATTCTATGTCAGTAGATAATAACTGACAATCATAAAGTACCTGAATGTATTTTGTGCTTTACAAATATTACCTCACTTGAGGATAACAAAAATCCTCTAAAGTAGATTGTTGTTATTATCCCCAATTTACAGAGGAAAAAATTAAAGCCAGACCTAGGGCCACAGGGTAATAAGTGTCTGAGGCAGAATCTGAACTAGTCTTCCTGACTCCAAGTCCAGTGCTTTATCACTGAGCCACCTAGCTGCCTAATTCCTAGATAGAAATTACAGGCATTATTTTCACAATTTACAGGTGAGGAAATTGAGGCACAAATGGGGTAAATGTAGGGAGCCAAATTTGAATGCAGATCTTCCTGACTTCGAGTCTAAGATAATTTAAAATATTTAATATAATTTAAAATAATTAATTTATTGATTTAATTTAGAATTGAAATCAGCATAGGACATTTTTATTCTTATTTCTCTGACCAAAAACCTGAGGCAAAGAAAAACTAAGCAACTTTTCCATGTTCATATAATAAGTCAGTGACAGAATGAGAAACAAAACCAGATTGATTATCTGTTGTTATTGCTAGGTAACACTTTGCTTTCTAGTTTTACATAAAAGTATTAAAATATGCTAGAATTTTATTAAATTGATTCAAGAATAAGAATTCAAATTCCAAAAACCTCTCACAAAATCCATGTTTCAATATTTAGCAATTTTCATAGGAAAGTCTTTAAAAACTAAATGAAAAGATCATAGTATACAATTTAATTTATACTGATAAATTTTAACTTTAACAGTTCTGACTGATGGCTTCTACCAACACTTTCACAAAGATTTGCTTCTGCTCCCACTTGTCTGATCACTTCTCAGTCTCCTCTCATGATGCCTGTTCCGGTCTCTCTGGTAGAATGTACCTCACAGCTCTAACCCGGGTCCCTTCTTGTCTCTAACCTCTCTCCCTTGGTCATTTCATCAGCTTCCATAGGGTTGGGCTGTCATCTCTATATACATGACAAATATACATATTCAGCCCCTAGCTTTCTCACCTGAGCTCCAGGCCTGCATCACCAAGTGACTCCTGGACTTCTCCACCTAAATGATCAATGAATATCTCAAACTGAATATGTTCAAAATAGAACTCGTCTTCTCCCTAAAGCAGAAGTTCTTTATCTTTTTGTGTCATGGAATCCTCCCCAGCAGTATGTTAGAAAGCCTTTCTCAAAATAATGTGTTTAAGTACATGAAAAATTCATAGAAAAAACCACTTACATTGAAATAGTTAAGTTAAAAAACAAAACAAGTTCACAGACCCCAGGTTAAGAAGCCCTGCCCTAAAATTCACCCTTCTTCCTAACCTATTTCTATAGAAGGTATAACCATCCTTCCAGTCACCTAAGTTCTTAACCTCGGTCGTCCTGACTCTTCACTTTCACCTGCCACACTAAATCAGATGTTAAGTGTTGTCAACTCTATCTCCAAAACATCTTTCACATCCCTCTCCTTTCTTCACTCATGGCCACCACTCTATCTCCAGTCTTAATCACCCCTCACACAGACCATTGGAATTGTCTCCTAATTCATTTCCCTGCTCTTACTCTCTTCCCTTTCCCAGCTCCTCCCAATGAAAAGCTGCAGTGGCTTTCCATAACATTCAAATTAAATATAAACATCTCTATTTGGCATTCAAAGCTCTCCCCCAGTCCTCTTATACCACTCCCCTCCACAAACTCCATTATCCAGTCACAATGGCCTGTTTTCTTCCCCATGACCACAATACTCCATCTCCCATCTCCATGTCTTATACTTGTTTCCTCCCATGTCCAGAATGCTCTGCTCTCACACATCTGACCTTTGTTTCTCCAGCTTGCTTCAAGATTCAGCTTAAACTTCAGTTTCTGTAAAAGGTCCTTTCACATCTTGCCAGCTTCAAGTACTTTCCTCTCTCAGATGACTTTGCATCTACTCTGCCTATAGTTTTTGCATACCTAGTTATTTAGATGTTATCTGTCCAAATACAGCACAAAATTCTAGAAAGTAAGAGCTCATTTTTCCTTTTTTTTTGTATCCTCAATGCTTGAATGACTAGATTACTTCAGAAATTCCAACAAACTCCATGACTGTGTAATATGGAAAGACAAAGTTAAGCAAGAGAAAGGTTTTCAATATTTTTAAAGTGCCAAGAATATTTTTATCATCATTCAAAACAAAACCAATGTAACTGTGCAATTCTATGCTGATGACTTAAATAAAATTCCTTACCTGAAAAGGTGGATTATACTGAGTAACTTCGACAGTAACTTCCCCAGAGAGTTGGTAGCCAGTATCCTCTACTGTTATTAAAGAATAATATGTGAGACATGGACTATCTCCTGGGTGCCATGCTGATGCTAAAATCACGAGTCCATCACTATTAATTAAGAGAAAAAGATCCTCAATAGAATACCTAATCAGTCCTACAAATTCATTTATTACTACCTAAGGAAGAGAACACAGAGCAATGTTGATTATTTGTTCAAATTTGTGAAGTCTTTACTTAGATGTTCATACCTCTTAAGTTAGAAATACAAGCTATTTTTTTAATCAATTACACAAATTTAAGCTACTGATTCTCCAGCTTCAACACTGAATCAACTAGCAAAAGAATCTATTTCTTGCCCTCTCACCCCTAACATACATTGGAATCACTGAAACTTCTATTCAATGTTTAAAAAAAAGAAAAGAAAATGGCAACTTCCCACTGCTAATACCAAAAATAAAGAAAAAGAAAAGAATTACTATACTTCACATAACTAGCTAGTAAGAAAAGGGCTAGTTTTTAATGAAAACTAATTCCAGTTCAAATGGACTTCAAATATAAGAGCAAACAAATGAAAGCATTTTTCAAAATATTTTTACATCAGAGAAACACACACATACAATTGCCAAAGTCACAAAAACTATATATCTTATATAATCATGGTAATGAAGGCATGCAAAAAGCATATACTACAACGACTGCAATCACTGACTTATGCCTACATATTTTACTTATTTCACTAGTGTTAAAAAAATAAGTAAATAAAAGTAGGGAGGTCAAAATGAATAACCTGTTGGTTATAAATGACCACTATGTAATGTGAACAACTGTGTGATAACCATTTCAGGAGCTACAACAATAAGCAAGACTGTTTCAAAGGAACTTTATAGGGAATCCTTTTATAATGTCTGTTTTTATCAGTTTTTAAGGCAGTTACATGTCTGTTACTTACTAAAGGAAGCACTGCTTTATTTGTCCTAAGATTAGCTTTCTTCAAATTTCAGAGGATGCCTCTATCATTCTAACTGTTAAACTAAATAAAATTTTAACTAGAAGTGGTAAATTTAATTTATCTGGAAAATTCACTTAGAGGACATATCTCAATCTTCAATGATATCTAGAAATCGATGTATTTCTAAGGAAAAAAATTTTAAGGACAGAACACTCCGAACATCTATTAGAATACCAGAGTATGAATATCATGATATAATTCCATAAACAGTAATCTGAAATAGAACAGTAATTCCTTTATTTCTATGTATGTTTTTCTTTTGTACTTTTCCACCAAGAAAAATGGTATAGACAGAAAAGCAAAAGAATCCTGTATAAAACATCACTGAATCGAAATGAGTAAAATGCCTGATAAAATTATCTGATTGCACTAGTAAAAAAAGTTCTACGAGATTCTTTTAAAGCATACATTGAGAACAATGAAATCCTAGTATGTATCGTCACACCTCAAATCTAAATTTTTCTATACTATACAAAATACAGGCTATTTCTAAACTATACAAAATCCTTATGAAAAACTTATATTCTAACTAATGTTCTAAAAAATACATTTTTAAATAAGCTATTTGGAATTCAGGAAACATTCATAGAAACAATATTATAAATGGTGGCTACCATCATAGAATCATAGAACAAGAGTTGGAAAGGATGTTAGAGCTCATATAGCCTAACCCCTTTGTTTACAGACAGTAAAAAATTTGAAGTTTACCCATGAAACAATGAGCGTCAGAATTGGAACCCTGATTCTAATCTATGTTCCCTATAAAACACCATTACCAAAAAGCTAGCCCCAGATCTGTCTACAGAAGACAGACTGTTGAACTTTAGTACCTAAGCATTACTTCTGTGTGAAATGTCACTTGGAGTTTCACCTTGGAATGCAATTATATTTACCCCCCTCCTCTTCCACACTAAGAGACGGGTGCAGCGAACAGCACTGCTGAGGCTGCTTACAACACTGAAGAAGTGTTGCAACAAGAAGAAGGCTCCAAATACCTCCAGTGACAGAGGACAAGAGTAGTCTCTGCTATTTGGAGAGAACACGCTGAACATCTATTAGAATACCAGAGTATGAATATCATAATATAATACCATAATAACATAATACCATAATACCAATAATACCATAAACATAAAAGGATGTTTTTACAAAGTTGGACATTCATAACTCAGAGATTAACCATTCACAAAATGTGTAATCAAAAAGACTGCTCAGGTAGGTAAAATACGGAACATGTGGAAAAGCAAAGGAAAAGAATGTTTATCATTTTACGATAGTACCAATGATCTTTATAAACTACTACTATCCTTTCTTCCTTGCAAAAAATTAATTGCTTACCTGTTCTGCTGCAAATCCAAATACTCAATGTTGACACCACCTTTGATTTCTTCATAATTACTTTCTGACCCCTAGTGCAAGACATGGATTACAATAATGAGCAATGAAATTTTAAAAAAATGAACAGATTAGTCAATGATCATAGAGTTCCTGGAATTTTGTTAACTGAACATTAGTCTATGTGTACTCCATGTTCTCTTGTAGAGAAGTGCTACATGGTGAAGAGCTCTATGGAAGTGCTACATTCTCTTTAAAGATAAAGAGAAAAATTAATTTTGTCTTGAGAATTTTCATATACTGGAAGTAACATCCTCTTGGCAAAGATACTATTGGTAGAAAATGATGAACACATTGCCAAACAGTCAATGTATCGCTTATTTTTGACTCTTTTTCTTTATTACAAAGAGAAGATTCAGTACTTGGCAGGTAAAGAGTGTTGAGGATATAAAAAAGTGACCATTATGTAAAAACAAAAGGTATCAATACAACATTTAAAAAAAAATAAAGAAAAGCAATGCAAGGTGACAAAAACAAAGTTGAAAAAATCCACAGGAAAACAGTTTATCCCTTACCCAAATCGCATCTGTAATGTTTTCCTTAAGGGCTTTATTTATGTCCCAACTTTGGCCTTGTCTTTCTGAAGTATTGTCTATTTCCCATTTGCTTAGGGTTGAACTTGTAAGGGTGTAATAACTTGCCTTTTCTTTGTCCCAGAGGACACTGGAAAGCTGCATAGGTGAAGAAAAATCATTCTTAAGTCAAAGTTATAAAAAATACAATTTTTATCACAAACTCCAGATATATTATGGTTTTTAGCTATTTCCTTTGTAATTCCAGTACAATCATTTCTGAGATACAATCCTGTAAAAACTATAGCATTCAGAACTATATAGATTTACCTTGGTAATCTGAAATTTGGCTTTTAACCAGTAACTTAAATATTATGGATATAATACACTTAGAGCAATAAATGAATATCTACCTAACAATTATTAGGATCTGTTAGAGGTAACAGATTCTAGTCAACCTTAAATATATTTTTATTAAAATAATTTTATTTTTAAGAATAACAATGTACATGGTTTTAAAGTTATACAAAATATTGATAGACAATTTGGCTATTTTGATGGGCTAAACAGATGAATCCTCAATAAGTATAATTTGATTAGGATTCAGAGTTGCACTTCTTGACTGATTTATAAGATTGTACTACTATAAAAGAGAAAAATATGCTAAGTCATCAGAACATTAGATTTAAGTGGAAAACTGATTAGGTTCACATTAGTCCTTTGACCTTCATTTTTCAAACTTACTGTGTGCTCACTGCTGGGAGACAAAATTCCTAAAAGAGAAGAAACTCTTCGACCAATTCCTGAAAGCATGCCTTGACCCTGTGGAAGTACATGTTGATGAATCTTGCCCAAGTTCTCTGGGATCAATCGTATTAACTGGGTCCTTGAAGAGGCCAAAATAAAACTTCCACCCTAAGGAAAAATAATTGCAATCAAAATAGCTCCTAACATGGAAACTTTTGAAGAAAATTAATCATAACAAAAAGAATGCTCACTACAAGCAAAATCATATGCATCCTAAAACTAATTTTAAAGTATTAAAAATTAAAGTTCAGTTGTTTCTGTTAAAAAATTTTATATGGCAGCCCACACAAATTCTGCAGAAAAAAAAGATTTTCTGTATAAAAGCCCCCAATTTCTCAAGAGGCATGATCTCTATTTTTTAAAAGATTGTTCAATTATAAAATTTAATAAATGATTAAATTTAATGATTATGTTGATTAAGTCCATTAATCATAAGGAAAAGTTATTCTTCACAATTTATACTGTGACTTCTAATCACCTACTAAAAATAACCTGTTTCTCTAAAATACTGCTTAAAACAATCCCAGTCTGTTATATTATTCTCATGTATTAGAATTCTATTATAGCATTCATTCCCCATACTGACAGACCAAGATGTAAGCCTTTCCCCAGACTACCTCATTGCTTTTCTTTTTTTCTGCTTTCCTGGCCTATCTCGTCTGATCATTGGCCCCATTTTTCAACTATCCAACTTCTACATCCTAGATGTCCCACATATACTTCTATGACACAAGGAAAATATGCATACCTGTACAGCTGTTAGAAAACTCCACACCTTGTCTATACTTCCAAAGTCGACAGAGGTCTCTACATAGCTGTCTTCATGAACAAGGCTGGGCCAGTATCGAACAGATCCTTCTCTGGTGGCAACCATTACAGCCACAGACTTGAAATTAAATTACATTAAAATACGCTTAGGGATTATAATATAAAGGAAAACTTTTGATACAATGATTTAAAAATGCTGATAAAGATGTCAGTTTATAATTTGAATATTGAAAAAGGTTAAATAAAAGTCACATACATATTTTTGCTTTTGAGTAAGACTTGTGGTTTCATGTGACTTTGCAGAGAACCCTGCATGGAAACTCCTTCCATCAATTCAACTTAAGTCTCAGAAGGCTGTCAGGAACAATTTGTTATTTTTTAAAATAATATTTCATTTTTTTCCAATTACATGTAAACATAATTTTTAACATTCAATTTTTTTTTAATTTTTGAGTTCCAAATTTTTTCCCCTCCAAAAGATGGTAAGCAATTTGATAGAGGTCATATACGTACAATAATGTAAAACATATTTCCATATTAGTAGCCATGTTGTAAAAGAAACAGACCAACAGTAACAACAAAAAAATCAAACCCATGAAAAAATAAAGTGAAAAATAGTATGCTTCAATCTGTATTCAGACTCCATCAGTTCTTTTTCTGGAGGTGAATAGCATTTTTCATAAGGAGTCCTTTGGGATTGTCCTGGAACACTGTATAGTTGAGAAAAGCTAACTCATTCGCAGATGATCATCATATAATAGTTATTACTGTACAATGTTCTCCTGGTTCTGCTCACTCTGCTTCAGTTCATGTAAATCTTTTCAGGTTCTTCTGAAATCAGCCAACTTATCATTTCTTATAGCACAACAGTCTTCCATTACTATCATATACCACAACTAGTTTAGGCATTCCCCAACCGGTGAGCATCCCTTCAAGTTTCAATTCTTTGCCATGACAAAAAGAACTGCTATAAATATTTCTATACACATAGGTCCTTTTTCCCTTTTTTTTAATGTCTAGTAGTGGCACTGCTGGGTCAAGGGGTATGCACAACTTGATCTGCCCTTTGGGCATAGTCCCAAATTGCTCTCCAGAACTCAACCAACAGTATTTTAGAGGAACACTTTAAGTATGATTAATTTAATAAAGGCTTATGTTATTTACCTGAATAGAGTGGCCTTTATAGGTTGCAGGGTGGGAGAGGGCTACCAAATCAGCAGTCCACTGGAAATCACTGGGTGGTAACTGAAGCTCTTTGCAAACCAGTAACTGTAAGAGAGTACCAAAATATACAATTCAAACAGAAATGTACATGACTTCTCTCTTTTCTCTTCTGAACTCTGATCACTGCTCAAAATTGCTACACCACACGTGCCAAGTGAGTCAAACACTGTCACCACTTCCTCTTTCCCCTAAAGAAAACAGGCCCTTCACCTAAAGCCAGGAGTGTCCCCTCAATCAACCCTGGCAACTCTGACTGCAGCCCTCACCTCCTCAGCAGTCATACCTCCTTGAAGACCCAGAAAAAGAATGTTTTTCCCCACAGTCCTTGGCTCTGTCATATGACTCCATATCAGAAACTGCTAGGGTTTTATTCATGAAAATGACACTAAGGAAAAGGCATTATTATCTGCTTCGCCACCGCATCCTTCCAAGGATCACTGAGCCCTGCCATCAGATTTGGAGCTGCAACTACTAGTAGACCACAAACTCCTTGAGGGCAAGGCTGTTTGACTTTTCTGTTCGTATCCCCAGCACCTAACACAGAGCTTTGCACACAGTGTTTAATAAATGCTTTTTCATTCATTCTTTGCAGTTTAAATTGCAAAATACTTTTTTTAAAAAAAAAATCAAACTTTCATCTTGCTATTATTATTTTAAAATAAAGTAGCTCAAAGAAATTATTGAAGCATGTCAGCTACTATTAACAATTGCTTGGCTACTGTAATTATTTTTCTCCTTTAAAAATGATCGTTTGCATGTAAAGTTAATTCTTAATTTCATGCTTTTGGTTGTCTCTTTCCTATCTTCTGGCTAGACACCAAGAATTCTTCCCAACTTGTTTAGTGAGCCCCTTTGCCCAGTAATATTATTTCAGTGATAGCAAAGAAATCATCTAAAATGAGCCGAGCAGAGAGGCAGGGTCATCAGAGCCCACAGGCCACTCCCTGCAGCTGCCTACCCTCGAGCTCTCAGTTTTCAGTTGCAGCAGCATCAGCAGGAGGCAGAGGGGCAGAGACCCCGGCCTTGAGGGCAGAGATAGTTCTCAAGGTCATATACTTAAGGAATTATGGAGTCACAGAATGCGAGCTGGAAGAGACCTGAAAGGCCATCAACTCCAGATAAAAAAAAAAAACACTCTAGCGCCCCATTCACTCAGCCATGACAAAACTAAAAAACCTGTCCACGTGCGCTGACCCTGGTCACGACTCCCTCCTGGTCTTTACCCCTTGGCCACCTGAGCCCCACCCCACAGTCCCTTGCCTTGTGACCATCAGCAGGGTGGGCAGTGGTGTGGTCCATGCCCAAGAATTTTCCATGAAGAACATGGGCATGCCAAGAGAGCTACCCTGGGCCAACGGGCAGCAGGCCAGGTTCTGGCAATAGGGACCTCCCACTCAGATACCCCTCTGAGGACAAAGCCCTGGCCAACTCTTTGTACTTCAATGGGGATCTGCAGGCTGGGGCCAGTGGTGGTGTCAGTGGAGCCCGGACAGATGTCTGCAGCAACATAGTCAACAGCAGCAGTGACAAGGCCCCACCCCAGTACCAGGAGCTCAGACACCCACCAAAGATTTTGCCCACCTCTGGCAAGCTGGACTAATGCACAGAGCCTCTGATGAGACCATCAGCCTTCAAGACAGTTGTGCCCAAGAACTTTCATTCCATACAAAACCTGTGTCTGCCCCAAAGCAATGGGGTATCAGATGGGCGCAAAAGCCCCGAGGGCCTGAAGGGAGGTAGGCTGGACAAGGCATGAACTATGACCCCCAAAGGCAGCAACAGTGAGGGGGTGGGGTCATGAGGGAAAGTAGCAGTGGGGGTGGAAGACTCTCCGACTCAGGCCACAACACCCTGACCTGTCTGCCTATGTACTACTCAGGCTATAGCCAGCACCTAGCACCCCTAAGTGCTTCCATCAGTCAAATCAACCACATTGGCACAGCCAGCTATGGGGGCAGGGGCAGCCCCAACAGTGGGGGCCCTGGCTATCATAAGCTCTCCTCTTCAGAGACTGGGAGGGTCTCCAGCAAGAGCACACCATCCTTTGGTAGGTTGAACTCCCTGGGCTCTGGGGAGGGTGGTGGCACCAGCAGCATGGCAGGGGTTGGGGAAACCTGGGTTCTTTCCCAGTCTCTCCCCCTTCAGCGGATGCAGTGATCCAGGAGCTAGAGGACAGCCTGTGGGAAAAGGAGCAGGAGGTGGTTGAGGGACCTGCAGGTGGGAGGTGGGCTGGTTGCATGCCTGGGAGTGGCAGGGGTACAGCACTTCACTGAGGAGCAGCGAGTGTGCCTGGATGAAGCAGCTGCAGCTCAACTACATGGAGATGTAACAGCGCAACCAGGAGCTAGCCCAGAATCTTGGGGAGCTGTGTGCTGCAGGAGCCATCCTACCCAGCCCCGTGCCCTTCCCAGCCCCATGCCCACAGCCCACCGCAGCTCAGGGGAGGAGAAGGCATCCTGGACCCCATCCTGCCTGGAATGTGAGTGCACCAAAATCTGACCACAGTCAGCCCCCGAAGGATAGGTCCATGGGCACTGAACTAACATTTTTCTTTTTTTTAGTTTGGACAAGATGACCAAGGTCCCTCTACCAATGATCTATGGTGGCCTTTGGTCCTGAATCTAGGTCAATGGTCCCAGCCCCTGGGGAACCCCAGCTTTCACCTTCCCCTCCCCAGACCAAAGAGGTTCATGAAGTTCCGGCGACCATACCCCTATCCACCCATGCTCACACTGTTGTCAACCCTAAGATTTTTCATTCCCGAACTCTAGGGTTCCCATCCCCAGGCTCCTGCCTGGAAAAGAAGGAAGGCACTGGCTAGTCTTCTCAGGATCCCCAGTGGAGTTGGGGGTAGAGGCACATAAAAACTTAACTAGGTAGCCAATGGAGTGAAACTTGGAGAAGCTAGGGGCTGGCCCTGACCACCAATGATTCCAAAGCACACTTTCAGCAACAGTCCTGGACCAGTGTCTCCCCCTGCATCTCTCCATCCCAGCAATTTCTGAGTCCCCAGACCCCATTTCCTCCACGCACTTTCTAAACTGATTGACAATTCTGTTCGGCTTGACCAAAGACCCTAGGGCCTTCCCCACACACACTTTCAGTAGAGGCAAGGACCCCTCCAGTACTTTGTTTTCTAGGACAGTTGCAGGGTGAGGTTGTAGATGAGGTGCAGGAAGTAGGGTTGGCAGCTGAAGTTCTGTGTGGATGGAGATGGGAGTTGAGTGTCTATCAGTTTGTCTGGGTCCTACCATCTCAACAACTATTCTAATCCCCTCCCCAATCTCAGTCACTTAGTCCCTACTCCAGTATCTCTCCCTAATCCCCTCCCTAACCCAAGACTTAACGTGAACCCCAGCCTAACCACCTCCCCACTCCCATCCTTTGGGCAAGAAGCTTGATCTCTGAAGCATCTCTGAAGCATTTCACACATACCTTTAGGGTTTGGGTTATTTTAGGGAAATGATACCAGGTCTTCTTGTGATGGGGCTAGAGGTGAGGGCCTTCTTGGGATTTACCAGCAATAACAGGGAGGTTAAGCAAAGTCATCTCCCCCTATCCCAGAGCTAACCTGGGGGTAAATCTTGTGCCCTCCCAACCTCAATCCCTAAAATCAATGGGCGCACACAACTCCAAGTCCTGACTGCCCCTGCCCAACTAGGACCATTCTTGAACAACCACACCTCAAATTCTCCAGACTCCTAAGACACTCCAGGAGCACGATGGTCTAGACTGACCCTCAAGGGCACAGAAGGACAGGCTAGCCTCCTGGGAAAAGAGCCAAGGAACAGAAGGGGGGTGGGCTGAGAAAGCTAAGCCTTTTGAGTAGGCTGCACAGCCTATAAAAGTAGGAGCACCCTCAGTCTTTGAGAGGAAAAAGGGTCTTAAAAGAATATAACCCTTCTCTGTTTATCCAACTGTGCAGGACTTTTGGGGTTTTCACAAAGAAATAAAAAGAGAAAGGCAAAAAAAAGTCATCCAACTTTGAAAGCAGCAGGCAGAAAAGAGTGAAGCCTTGTGAGTAACATCTGAAAGGAATTACAATAGCCAGAAAGTCAGGAGCTAAGGATTACCATTTCACTTAGACATATTTATGCTCCTTTTGCTATCAGAATGGCTTTAAGTTACCTTAAAAATTTTATCAGGCATTGTACGGTATATAGGTTCTTTCTACTTCTTACATGAGAAGGCTTTAGAATTCTGGCTGAAAGGCCACAGAATCATCCAGCCCTCTTAAACCAGTCTGCTATCATTGGTTTATCCTGCCCCATTTTCTACACACTAATTTTGATACCACTGGTACCCAGCCAGACTTGGGCTTTGGTCACTGACATCCTGCCCCCAACATTGGCTTTCAATCGCTCCCTAATTGCCTACTGTTTTTGACTTGATCTCAGCATTCCTTATCAGCACATAAAAATGTAAGAACGTTTCCCACTTTATTCTACTAAACAAGACCATTTTTTGTGCTGTTTTGACCAGATTTTCCTCAGTCTGGAATACATTCGCTAAAAATTTCTACACTTCTTTATTCAATTAAATTAACAGTCAATTAACAAAACATGAATCTCAAGAATATGTTTGGAAATTCTAAAAGGGAAAAGGGAGAAATGATTCATGTTATTTCCCAACCTATCTGTATACATATACAGTATCATATAGTTACTTTACAAAACTAATGAATACATATAAAGTAGTAATAAAAGTATTCATAAAGAATAGTTTTGTTTATTTCTGGTCAACAGTTTTTAAACAACTAGAAAAAACATTTAATTACTTGTCTCTTCCTTACAAAACTCTTACCTTAGCAACTGGTGACTGACCAATTTTCCAAATAATGAGTCTTTCTTTGAAGACTAGCCACGCCCATCCACTTTCATCTACATGAACAGTCAACTGATCATCGGCTAAGAAAGAAAAGACAAGCCTCAAAACAGGACTTCAAAATACAAGAGAAGGTAACAAAATTGCAAAATTCATTAACATTACAGCAAAGTCACACTAGATTGTAAAAGGACTTAATTTAACCCAGAGGTAACTTAATCTAATATGAAACTAATTAAAAAGAGAAAATATCCTTGGATAACTCAATTACTATCACTTATGTCCAACATATCTTTCTTTTATATAACCACTTTTAAAAATACATCTAAGTAGCCATGTAAAATCCCAGAGTGAATTACTTCGAAAAAAGACCTTCCAGTAAGGGCTTCTAAAAAGCACCTATTTCTTTATCTCTTTTTTTTTAAAAACTGGGGAGTGGTAAGGCTAAGATATTCAATAAACTGACATGCAACCTTCACAATGTAATATTATATATAAAACAGAAACTTCAAAAAATGATTTCATTGAACAGAATGTCAAGCATGCTTTTGGCAAAACTTAACTAGCATACTGATGTCACTCTATTACTGTGGTAACAGATAGCATAGTGAAACCTCTGATCATCTAAAAACTGCTTTCAGTCATTCACAAGCTCTTTCCTATAGGAAAAAATAACTATCTGATAATATTTATGGAAATTTTATTGATATGAATTTCTTTCCCTTTACATGTGAAAAAGGTTAATGATATCAAAGGACATGTGAATCAGATGAAGGAAAAGAAAAAACAGGGGATAAATTCACCAACAGGATGATCCAATGCTATGTTTACTGGAACTAAGCAATATTTTTGTCCTGGAATTTTTTTCATACTTTGAATGGATACCAATTTTAATTTATTTTAATTAAAAAAAGTAAAACAGATCAAAACCCTCTACTCCACAAGGACTACACTCCTTAAGTTCTTGAAATATCAACTGCCACTTCAAGGGAACTCTTCATGAGGAGCCAAAGGAATGCTAACCAAATCTACACAGTCCAATGTTTCAGCATCATCTTCCCTGGATCTCCATACTTGAAGATTAACAAGACTAATCCTATCACTGTTTCATTTATTAATACTGAGAAGAGATGGCGAGGCTGGCATCTGTACCAAGGAAGTACTATGCTCACTGGTGAGGTCATGGCTACCTGGAAATGTGGGAATCACTGGTGACTGCAGACAACATGCACTCTTTTGATGACGGGGCCATGGAACTGATGGGCTTTAAACTGACGGAATACACTGGGTTTTACCTCTTTCATATTGGAGGTGACTAGTTATGTACCCCTGAAGAGCAAACCTAAACCTCCATTGAAGAAAGAGCTCATCTGGAGTGAACGGTGATATTTGGGATAACTGAACAGAGCCAAATATGAGGAACTGGTTCAACAATTCATTAAGAAAACTCATTCTAACCTGCAAGCTTCAAAAACCTTCTTTCCTTGGCATTTCTGAAGGTCTAAGGGATCCAGGTTAGAATTAGCTTTTAGGTGGAATAACTGGTTAAAATTAGTTTACTGCGTGCTTTCACGCACATGTACACACTCTCTATAATACCCACATATGTGTATGTATGTGTATATGCATGTATATATGTGTGTGTCTTCATGCCTAGATTATCAAAAGAGCTTTCTCGTTGGTCTCCCTGCCTTGAGTCTCTCCCCACTCCAGTCCATGCTCCACTCAGCTATCAAATTGATCTTCAAATATATAAAGCCCTTCACAACCTGGCTCACTCCTATCTTTCCAGTCCTCTTATGCCTTATACCCCTCTATCTACCCTACCATGCTGTAACTTTGGCCTCATTGTATACTCAGTGTTTAGCACACTGCCTGGCACATAGCAGGTACTTAATAAATGCTTATTGAATGATTAACTGTCCCTTGCACACGATACTCCATCTCCCAATTCCAGCATTTTCACTGACAGGAAACTCATGCCTGGAATTCCCTCCCTCTTCATTTGTCTCCTGGTTCTCTAACCTCCAAGTCCCACCTAAAATTGGACCTTCTACAAAATGCTTTTCCCAGTCCCTGGTAATCTTAGTGACTTCCTGAGATTATCTCCAATTTATCCTGTATATCTTATTTATACATAGTTATCTGCATATTGTCTCCCCCATTAGACAGTGAGATCCTTGAGGGCAAGAACTATTTTTCACCCTCATTTTTTGTATCTCCAGTACTTAGCACAGACTATTTAAATATTTAATTCATGTAGAATGATGGTAGAAATTTTGATACCTAAAAATTACTGCTGAAATCCTTTACAAAAATCCTAGGAAACTCCAGGTGCACTGTGATAGTATATGTGAATTAAAGTATAAATATTACAGTATTTAGGAAAAACCAGTTAATCAAGTAAAAGTCTCTAGCAAGCATTTCTTACATACCTACTATGTGCTCAGCACTGTGCTAAATGCTGAGAATTCAAAGAAAGACAAAAAACAGCCCCTGTCCTCAAGGTACCATGGAGAGGCAATATACAAACAGCTATGCACAAACAGGGTAAGTAGGAGATAATTTTTAAAAAAAAAAAGGCAATAGAATTAAGGAGGACTGAGAAACATTTTTTTCTGAAAGGAAGGACTTATCAAAACACAGAAACTGGGAGGCAGAAGAGGAAAAAAGTTGCAAGCATAAGGACAGCCAGTGAAAATGCCCAAAATTGAGAGATAGAGCATCATGTACAAAGAACAGCAAGGAGGTCGTTGTCACAGTGAAGAGTATGAGGGAAGGTAAAATGTTAATAAAAAACCAGAACGGTCATAATTTAGAGTGGAATCTCTTAAATGGACAATGTGGCTAACCTTGGTCTTTTTCCACATTCTCTCTATTGTCATGAATGATTAAAGGACAGGGAAGAGAGATGGAATATTTTTCTATTCCTTTTGGAATTTCTTTCTATAGAATTTATTACAGATTTCTCATTCTGAAGGAAGAATCTTCTTTGCATAATAAATATGTCAAAGATCACAGAACAAATGCATATCAGCAGTTTCTTACTTCATTGTGTGTGATCCAAAGATTATGGCAATAAGCCTTTAGGAAAGACTTCATTAATATCTATGTTCTCCTTGGTTTCTACTGCAATAGTTAATATCCTTCATTTCAAAATCTTACTGACCTATTTTGCAGGGTTGAAACTATTATGATTCTTATTAGTCAACTTTTGATATTGGTTTAGATTTTGGCTAAATAAAGGTTAAAGTGGGTAAGGTTTAATTTTGTTATTGATGTTTCTAGTTACATCCCTCAAAGCAGAGTCAAATACATATAGATGCAAATCATAAATTGCTATACTTTATTTCTAGCCTAGGCTTTTAAAGTTTCTAAAACGGAAAAATAACCAACAACACCTACCTTCAGCCAGTGCTAGAGCTTCCATAACTTTAACAGGAAGAGAAGATCCAAAAGTTTTCACATCATAGTTGATAGTCTCACTGATAGACTGGTGCTGTACCATTCTTGTGGGTGTTCCACTAAATGAAATATTTTTAATATAGCTGTCATTTGTTTTATAATTTCATTTCCTCCACTTAACTGATATAATTTTAGCTAAAAAAAAAATATAAAAGCAGGGGGACAATGAAAAATGAGGTATTATAGGAAAAGCACCTTCCTGGTAGTTAAGGAGCCTGGATTCTAGTTTCAGCTCTGCTAATAACTAGCTATCTGGACTTGGGCAAGTAATTTACCTCTCAAAGCCTCAGTAAAATATAACTGGATTAGATGATCCCTTCTAGTTCTAAAACTATGAGAAAAGAAACATAGGAAAACTAATGACTCAATTAAAACTACATAAGAAAACTAATGAACCAATTAGCATCTAATACAAGAGAATTTTGTTGTCATACTATTTTTTACAGTAAATATGGTAAAGTGGAAAGAAATACATTCTTCTCATTTTCTATTCAAAATGCAGTAAATTTCCCATTTCGACATCTACAGAGCATTTATTTCAGATATAACACTACAAGATAAGAGAGATAAAGGGATAAAAAAAAAAGTCACTGTCCCCAGGAACCTTACATTTTACAGTAAATAGTATCTTATTATTTCAAGGCTCCTGCGATGAAGTTCAAATATCTTTCCCAGGTACACAGTGCTCTCTCACTGAAACATGAAAAGTCTATAATACGGTTTTAAGTAGCTAGGTGAGACAGTGTTTGGTAAAGTGCTAGATCTGGACTTAGGAAAACATCAGTTCAGTAGTGCCTCAGATACTTACTAGCTGTGTGACCCCCTAACAAATCCTTTAACTTCTTAACCCTCAGTTCCCTTATCTGTAAAATAAGGCTAACAATGGCACCTACCTCCTCACAGGGGTGTAATTAGAATCAAATGAGATAGGTAAAGCTCTTAGTGTTGCATAAATGTCTGTTGTTATTATGGGGCCTTACATTATCCCAATGGTTGTTATTTCAACATGGGCAGCTGAAGAACAAATAAAATGAAACTTAAAGAAGACATGGTTCTTGTTCACTACAAATTTTCATTAAAGCAATAAGTAACACAACAAAAACATTTTGCAGAGCATTTTGTCCAAACTGGATGGATTACAGATGAAGTCACTTGTTCAAAATGCTTGTTTCTTTTCCATAGAAACTATAATAATAATAAAATATTATATATGTAATAAATATATAAATATTATATATAATAAATATATAATAATTATATATTATTACATATTATAATTATATATTATATAATAAATATATATTATATATAAATATATAATATATATTATATATAATAAATATATAAATAAATATTACTATAATAAAAGTAATTTTTCCCAAAAGAACTATAGAAGTACCAATCTGCAGCATTCCTACTTCTAGAAGAAGGAAAATCACTATAGCAAATTCTGCTCAAAAAAGAAATTTCTAAGATAAAGATAGACTCCACTTCCACCCCTCAAGTTTTGGTTATGAAGATAAACAGGAAGAAGCCAGCACCACCAAGTATCTAACTCTAACCACTCCTTTATTTTTTTTCTTTAAATCCTATTTGATATTTTACTTTTTCCAAATTATATGTAAAAACAATTTTAACATTCTTTTTTCCTTCCAAATTTTGAGTTTCAAATTCTCCCCTTACCTCCACTGAGAAGGCAAGCAATCTGACAGACACTTTACATGACTAGTCATGCAGTGAAAGAAAACCAACCCAAAAAAAAAAAACCTAAGAAAAATAAAGAAACAGTATCTTTGATTTGCATCCTTTACATAGTTAAAAAAAAATTCTTAATCACCTACTATACAGAGGATTGTAATGGTCACTATAGAGAAAGATAAAGTTTAGATATGACAAAGTCGCATCTATCATAGAAGTTAAAATCTAATAGAGTCATAATATCATAGATTCAGAGCTGGAAGGAATCTAATAGGTCATATTATACTGTGAAAGGAAACAGACCAAAAGAACCCCAAGAAAATAAAGAAACAGTATCTTTGGTTTAAAACATGGTTTAAAAACATTCTTACCACCTGCTAACTCTAAGAACCCGTGACAGTGGTTTCTTCCAACCCTTCACACACACTGCCCTCCATCTCCCTCCTCCCTCTCGGTGCCTTTACACCGCTTCCCCCATGCCTGCAGCTTGGCTCCTTTACCTCTGCCTCTCCGTTCTTCCTCAGCTGACAGGGACGGCAGCCTCCCCCTACTCTGTCTTGTGTGTACTCAGCTACGTGCATGCTGTCTCTCTGCACACACGAACCCACACCCCGCACGCCCGCAATGTTCGCTTCTCGAGGATTTAGCACGTTTTAAGGTCTTGATAAATGCCAGCTGACTGACTTCCGGACTCCGCAATCGGGACACCTGAAGCCGAGCCCTAACACTTCAGGCGGATCCCCGTCAGCCCATGGCGACCTGAGCCTCAGTTCGAGCATCTGTGAAAGGCGGCCGCACTCGCACGGTGGACTTCACCGGGTTTGGGGCGGAAAGCACTTTGTAAACCTTAAGGAGTTCAGTCAACACGGATGGTTATGAAGATGACTGCTCAACAAAACCAGGATTTTCTGACGGTGGGCGTGAGAAAGCTCATGGGGGGAGGGACACTTTCCCGTCCCCGTTCCAAGGCTCGCTTCAGTTCAGGGCCTCGAGCGCTCGTTGGGCAGGGACAGGCCCCACCCAGGGTGGATGGACAGCCCATTCGGGAGCCCAAAGGCGCCGAGTGGATACACAGCGCGGGGCAGCCCCTCGGGATGTCCGGAGCCGGCCCACGCAACAGCTGACGTAAAGGAGGGGGGAAGAGGAGAAAAAAATCCACTTACCGCGCACTCAGGGAGCTCCGGCGGCTCACCGGCGAGAACAGCCCGGGCGAGCCCACGACTGACCCCAGGGCCAGGCCTTTTCTACCCCCCGCGCGGGGCGTGGAGACCGGTGTGGTTCCCCCCAGCGGGCCCCTGCGGACCCCAGGTCCGGGGGTCCGCGGGGAGGCGGAGGCAGTGGGGAACATGATGAGACGGGAGGAGCCGTACGGATCCAAAACACGGGAGCTAAAAGGAACGCGGGCCGGTTGAAAACGAGGCGCGTTGCGATGACGTCACGACGTCCGCATCCGCCGGCGCTTTCCAGCCGCATGATTGGGTCTGGCGCGTGCCTTTGACGAGAGTGAGAGCGGAAGTGGAACCGGAAATCCCGCCTCCTTCGTTGCGGAACTTGGGTCTGTCCTGCTTTTTTTCTAGGCTGGAGAACTCGATGGATTTTAGACAAAAGCCCTGAAGCTACTGCGTAGGGGGGAGGGGGAACCTGCGGCCTGTGGCTCTCTAGGACCTCAAGTGCGCCCCTTTGACCTAATCCAGACTAGTGTAGTCACTATGAAGGCCTCCAGGCTTTAGGTTTGTGAGAAGCACGAGAGCAAGCGGCGCGTGGAGTTCAAGAAAGGCATCGCGAGCCGCCAGTGTACGGAAAAGGCATCAAAGCCTAATTTTTGAACTTGGAACCAGAAGATGCGAGTTCGAATCCTGCCTCTGATACTTAAGCAGTGTAGCCCTGGACAAGTCACTTAGCTTCTGCCTCAGTTTCCGCATCTATAAAGTGGGAATAAGACCAGCATCTTCCTCACGGCGTTGTGAGGGTCAAAAAGAGGCAACAGGAAAAGCCCTTAACGAGTAAAGCACCCTGCAAACCTTAAAGCTACGTGTAAGCGCAGGCTATTATTATTCCTATCTTTCTGAGGCAGATGGATGGAGGCTGTGGAAAGAGCGCGATTTGGAAACAGTACCAGGATTCTAGTGTAGACTGCCACCTATTATCAGAGTGACCTCTGGCAATGCCAAGTCTTTCTGGGTCTCCCTTCTGTGGGACCTCTTTTGTCCCCTGGCCCTACTACTACCCTGGTGCAGGTCCCGTCATCATCTCATCCCTGGTGTCAAGTCATTTCCTGACCCTGAAATGCTGTGGATTCTCTCCTTAGTTCATCTTGTTTGAACATAGTCTCCATTCTGCAGTAAACGCCTTGAAGGCAGGGAATATCGTTTTTCTTTCTTTGTATCCCCTGCACTTAACACAGTTCCTGGCACACTAAAGGCTAAATAAAGGCCAAATGACTTGGCAAATCACTCACCCTCCTGGGGCCTCTGTTTCCTGATCTGTAAAATGAAGAGATTGGAGAGATTGACTTCTGAGTCCCTTCGAGCTATAATTTCATTTGTGAAATTTTCCACAGAACTAGTTGGATACTTCATTCATCAAATATTTATTGGGCACTTAACAATGTTCAAAGCAGTGAATGAGTAAATGAATGAACATTTATTAAAGGATTGCTTACTATATGTTAGGCTTTACTCTAATGAGGGGAATTTCAGTCTTCAGGAAGTTATGGGATTGGTGAGTGGAGAAACAATGTAATTGCTTAACATGCTTTTTCCAGAAGTTACAGGCACTAATTGAGCACCTACTATGGGCCAGACGCAGTGCTAGGCATTGACACATTGCCTAGAACAAGAGTTGAGAAGAGGGTGGGGTTAGGATTATAAGGCATGGCTCCTTGGGAAGGGAAGGAGGGAGAGATATTGGGAAATGTAATTGATGTAAAATTTAAAGATAGCCAGTGGCATAGTGTGCAGGTCCTGGAGTTAGGAGGACCTGAGTTCAAATCCAGCCTCAGATACTTACTAGCTATGTGATCCTGGGTAAGTCACTTAATCTCAATTGCCTCCAAGAAAGAAAAAAAAATTAAAGGTATTCATACAATTTAAGAAAAATTGTGACCATTTGGTGACCTTAGAACAAGTCAGAAGGCTTATAATAAAGGAGTGAGAACTGAGAGGGAGGTGAAGTGTTTGTGAGAGTATACACAGCTTTTTGAGAATTTCTTTGAAAGAAAGGCATTTAAAACATCAGGAAGAAATTGAAAGGTCTACTAGCTGTTCCTCATACACAATCACCCATCTTCTGACTCTGCTTCTGAACTCATACCTGGAATACTCCTCCTCTTCACCTAGACTCTTAGAATCCCAGGGTTCTTCTATTTCAAGAGACTTTTCCTGTTGCTTCTCCCTATCCCCCCACTCCCAGCTATTAATGCCTTCCCTTACAAAGTACCATTCCATTTACTGTGTACATATACATATATCAACATACACATCTGTAAGGAGGATTTTGTTATCCTTCTTAGAGTTAGTGTCTCAGGATCCTTAGCCAAGGACATGGCTAGTTTCCAGGTGTTAGACATTAACTCCCAGAATAGCCCCAAGGATCCTAGATAGTAGTTCCTAGAATCATAGTGATAGGCAGTACTACTGAGGCTTTGCTGTGTGACCTAAGGTGACATTTACTGCACTTGTGCCAGATGATGATATGGCTAAAGTTCTGTTGTCCTATAAAGCAAGTAGGCACTGATCAGTGGGGAAACCACAAGGAACCCATTAGGGAATCTGTATGTGCCTTGACCAGCCCCTATCAAGGCTTGAGGGGATTTAGGGGAGTGAACAAGTTATGCCTGTCTCTGTTGACCCCATGGAGAGGTAGGGGTAGTTGCCCCTCCTCACCCACCCCTGTGAGAAGGATGATCAGGAAATGCTGTAGGAGTTAGTGGTCCCATTATCAGCAACCCTTTTGAGGAGACTAGACTAGCATAAAGCTGATTATTAACCCCTTCAAAGGTGTCTGCCTGTCTGACCAGATTAAGAGTGAACCTGTTAGAAACTGGAGTCTGAAAACTCCAGTACCTCCTGTATTATCTGAGAAACAATGTCCTTGAGGACAAGACCTGCTCTTGCTTTTTCTTTGTATCCCCAGTGCTTAACAAAGTGCCTGGCACACAGTAAGTGTTTAATAAATGCTCTCTGATTGGTTAATGGGGTCAAGTAAAGAATTTTTTTTTTAGAGTTAAGAAGATAATGCACAGAGATTGAAAATGGGAGAAGATAATTGTGGAATAAGATCAAGGGCACAAGTAGAGGATTCTAGCCTTGGCAAGGAAAGGGATATTGCTTCCTGTAAATATTGTAGTAAAAAAGGAAAGAATGGGAGATGAAATTGAGGGCATTTGGGGTGCAGAATTGAGAAGAAAGGACTCACAATGAGATAGTTTTAGTCTTTTCAGCAATATAATATGTCAGGTTCTCTGGTTAGGGCAGAAGCAGGTGGTGGAGGGTGGTTTCAGGGGAAAAAGAAGTTTGGAGTGGTTGCTCTGGGAATTTCAATGGTCCATTAATGAACAAAAGGTAACTTGATTCCTGTGCAGCAATGAGAGTAACATGTAACATAAATCTGTGAAATAGTGAATCCAGTCTATAGGTTTGTGTGATTATCTCCAAAGGTGTTCAGTAGTACTCTATTAGGAATTAGATATGGATAGGGGTAACCCGAGAATGAAGTTTGAAAAAGGATGAACAGTGATATGGAAGAGATTCAAGGACAGTAGAAAGCTGAATGGGTTAATAACTTTAACATCAAGATAATAAAGTGAATCTAGGCCAATGCTGACAGATTAGGAGAGGAAGGAGGAGGAAGGTGCTTGGGGGTAAGCAGGAGGACAGATAATAGCTTGAGGAGTGAAGTGGAAGAAGAAATAGGAGAGGTTATAGTCTTGTTTTTTAATCCAGAGATCCCACTGCTAGACATTTAGGGCAAGACAGAAAGGTTCCACATTGACCGGAATGTTCCTAACAGCACTTTATGTGATATAGCAAAGAACAGGAAATAAAGTATATACCCACCCATTGGGAAATGACTAAATAAATTATGTGGCATATGAAAATAAAGCAATTTTAATGTACCATAAGAAGGGATGAATATGAAAAATTAAGAGAAGCATTGGAAGACTTACATGACGGATCAGAACAAAGTAAGGAGAACCAGGAAAGCATACACAATGACTACAAAAATATAAATGAGAAGCACAACAAAAGACATTGAACTTTGTGCAGCTATAATGACCAAGTATAACCCTACAGAAGAGATTTTTTTTAAAAATGAAGGTGAATAAGGGGGTCTATGTATGCAGATCATTGCATATGCTGTTAGTCTTGTTGAAGTGCTTTCTCTCCCTCTCTCTTTTTTCAATTCTTTGTTACAAGGGAAGACTTGCTAGGTAGAAGAGGAAGGGAAATATCTTAACATGAAAGCAATGTAAAAACAAAGTACAGCAATGAAAGTTAAATTTTTATTTAAGAGAATTTTCAGAGTTTAGGACCATAGAGGTTGAACAGTTAGAGGTGGTGATGGAGAGATCAAGGGTATGACCATCCCTGTGTGAGACCAAGACATCATGAAGGCACTAGGTCATGGTAGTGAGAATTAATTAACAGAAAGGACAAGGTATTGGAGGAGACATCAGATGTATATTGAAGTCCACAAGTATGAGAAAAATCTAGGGTGAAGGGGGTAGACTGGCCCTAGGTGCCATCTGGCTGGAGCTGTATAGATCAAAGGAGTGAAGTATAGGAGGTTGCTGGGCCATGGCATCACAGTCTGAAAGTAGCTATGAAGGAGAAGGAGCCTTATTCTAGGATTAGAGGGGTGCTAGGAGGGAAGGAGGCATGAAATAAACTGTGATCAGGATTGGAAAATGGTAGCCAGAGATAGTATCTTTGGGGAGAAGCCAAGTTTCTAGGGTTTAAGGTAAATCTAAAAGAATGGGATTCTGGAGAGCAAAATGGAAGGGGAAGGTCAAGTGGGAAAGGGACAGGGGAGTGAGAAGGTTGAGGTGGCTGGCAGTGATAGAGAGAGCTTTCAGAGAAATTTTTGCCTAGGTAGCCTTCTTAAAGAGATTTAGAAAAGAGAAAGGTTGGTAGCAATAAAACAAGAGACTTACTATGTTTTCCCCAGTGAGCAATGACAGCTCTGCCTCAATCGCTGGTTTGATAGCCAACTAGCATTTTTTTAAGCACTTACTGTTTGCCAGGCAAGTTCTGAGAATATGAAGAAAAAAGCATAAACAATCCCTCTCCTCAAAGAACTCACCTTCTAATGGGGGAGACAAGAAATAACAAGGTTCATACGTACAGAATGAATTAGAGACAATCCCAGAGGGAAGATACCAGCCTTAAGTAGGACCAGGAAAAGCTTCTTACATAAACTGGGATTTTAGCTGAGACTTGAAAGAAGTCAGGAGGCCAAGGTAAGGAGGGAGAGCTTCGTGGGCACGGGGAACAGCCGGCAAAGATGAAGAGCTGAGAAATGGAGGGTTCTCATGCGCAAAACAGCACAGTGCCACTGGACTGTAGAAGAAGATTGGAAAGGTAGGAAGGGACAAGGTTATGAAAGGCTTTAAAAGCCTAAGGATTTTGTATTTGATCTTAGAGGTAATAGTCACTGGAGCTTACTTTGGGGACAGTTGATTTGTTCTGATCTGCTATCCCAGCCAGGAGGCAGGTAGATGGGAAAGTGTGCGTTCAGAGGCCAGAGCTGAGTCTGATACTGTGGATCGAGGCTTAATAACATTTAAGTAGTTTAACAGAGTACCCAGTTTATTGTACAGATTGACTAATGGGAAACCTTTCCATTAATGGGAGAATTAAAAACAATTCAGCTTATGTGGACCAGTTTAACAATGGACTGGGACACAGTTAAACCATAAATCCTTCCTCTGTCGGATGTATTATTTTATTAAAAGTACATCAAATCAAGTTATCTTCACTCTTCAGTTAAAGGAGGGAAACACGACTGACATCACATTTCCCGTCTGGCTGCACTCACTTTGGACGTCTTTGGCTTCTCCACCATACTCCCTCCCCTACTCCCACCCCTTTCAGCTTTCTTTTGTGTGTTCAGTCTTCCCCTATTAGATTGTAAGTCCCTTGATGGCAGGGGCACTCTTTTTTGTAGTTCTATCAGAAATGCTTAGTGAAGGACCTGGAACATAGTAGATTAATACATTTTTGACTGTTGTCAGAATCCCCATGCCAAGACCACCTGTCTCTTTTTACTATTAGGAGACACCCTGTTTTCCAGAACTAAGGTCCAGCAAGCAAGTTGTGCCTTGAGCTTGGCATAACAACAATCCTTTGTGCTCTTTCACCCTCTGGATGAACTCTGCTACAGCAAAATCTCAGAACTGTCTCTGCACCAGCCACAGGTGGTCCCTGAGCTTGGTCAAACATCTGTAGGAATTATGTTCCTGTCATGAAGCTCTTTTATGAATGAAACTTGTCTCATTAAAAATAAAATTAAGGGATGAGAGAGGAGTATATTGGGAGGAGAAAGGGAGACATGGAATGTTGAAAACTAAAAATAAATTAATTAAAATTTTAAAAAAATTTGCCTCATTACATCTCATTGTCATGGCTACATCTCACTGCATAGCCACTGCTATACGTATCAAGGCTTGGTCTTACTAAAGTGGGTCTCCTCCAGGAGGAGGCCCCAACATGTGTCTAGTTTCCCTCCTCCAGTGGAACAAAGAAAGCTTTTTGCTCGTGACCACTGTTAGCTTTGTTCTTATTTTATTTTTCAGAGTTAACTGTGATTGTGATAACCTGTGTGAGTTTCTTGATAGTTTCAGAGATAATAGTGGTTGTATAGCTGCTGTGGCTCTTTGGTTATTTGGTCTGTCAGAGGTAGCAGTTGGGGCATTACTTCTGTGAGCTCTCTGGTATTTTACTTTTCATTCAGAAGTGGCTGCATAACCTCTGACTCTGGTCATTTGTTTTCAGAATTGACACTACTGATTTCAAAAGTTGTCAGAATCTGTAAATGGATCTATTGCCATGGCAACCAACTTACCCTACATATTTATTCCAGGTATCTAGAAAGATACTATACATGATTTGTGAAAACAAAAGATGTTAATAAAATCTATTTTTAAAAGAAAAATAATAATCTGCATGATAAAGTACCAAAGGAAGAATGCTTTTCTGACAGGAAACTGAAAAAAATTGCTATTCATTTTTTTTCAAGTTTATATTGCAAGGTTTTGTTTTTATGCTTAAATCTGCACAGCTAAATGTCTAGTTGGTGCCCCAATGTCCACTTAGATAAGAAATGACACTAATTAATAGTTATAAATTTTAATCCATGATATAAAAGTTTACAGAAAAAAACTGAATAGGGCAATACTAGAAAATACAGTGATCACGTTTGAAAATATCTCTATGGCATGAGGAGATTTAGTTTTTTAGACTGGCTTTTTAATTGTGCTTAACTTTTTTTTCTTTTGCGGACCAAAGTAGTGACATATAAAATAAAGAATACAGGTAAATCTTGTTAAAGCAATTGTCACAGACATACTTGTTTTTTGCCAATTCAGAATATATGGCAATTTATT
Source organism: Bettongia penicillata ogilbyi (assembly GCA_023548195.1). Lineage (NCBI taxonomy): Eukaryota > Metazoa > Chordata > Mammalia > Diprotodontia > Potoroidae > Bettongia > Bettongia penicillata. The sequence continues at coordinate 3,230,336 of JAJHZJ010000629.1, forward strand.
AATAAATTTCCATATGTGAAATAAAATGTATTACTTGATGCTTTTGTTTCTTTTGTTCACATGCGAACTCTTAGTCTTTCTCTCTCTCATAGATGCAGCCTTCCAGTGCAATCAGAAAAATAATGAAGCCACAGCACATGGGAAAACTTTCATTTAAAAAAAAAATCACTTCCTAGTTATCACCATCTTAAAATGAGTATAAAAAGCATATGTTTTGAGGCAACATGAAAATTAATAGTACTGATAAGAAAAATAAGACCAATGGTTTTTAGGAATTGTTTTTAGGATTTTGAGATATAAGATATCTCTATGCATGAAAGAAAAATAGGCTGTTTAAGTTTTACATCCAACAAGTAATTAGTTTTTAACTGTAATTATTTTTGCCTTGCAAAACAAAAGACACTAATAATAAAAGATCTCCAAATACTTCAAGATTGAAAATCTCAATATCTCAGCCTTAAATTCAAGGAAATTTAATCAATGTATACAAAGTTGAAAATTTCGGTTTTCCTGAGAAATTACCCAGTTTTTAGGTTATTCACCAAGGCCTCATCGTATGTGCAAATAAAATTCACTGGAGGATATCAAGTGGAGAATTGGTAGCTAGATGGCAGCTCTTTTCTTATTTTCTGAAGCATTCATATTCACACATACATATATTAAGTAAAAATATATAGAATGAGTCTCTCCTATTCTGAAGCTCTCAGGATAGCACAAAGTTGTTAAAAACAAATATCACCTCTTCAGTTCTGCCCCATGGTCTTCCAAATAAATTCACAAACCCTTCAAACTGAAGAAGAAACTTACTGTTTGCCCATTTTAAGTTTCTAATTTTATATATAATTCTTAAAACTATGTAGCAAGGCTTAGCACATACAGTTAATACAATGACCACAGTAATGAAAAAGGGAAACAATATTGAAAGACATCAAAACCCTGATCAATACAAAGACTTTCATAACTTCAAAGGAATTACAGTGAGGTCTGCCTTCTGCAAAGGCTGCCTTTGCCATCTTTATAAAAAAAAAGGGGGGGAGGGGGAAATTATAGGTAAAAAAAAAAAAAAGAGGCACATTTTATTACTCATGGCCCGTGTATTGATTTGTTTTGCTTAAGTGTACATTCTTACAAGGGAGGGAGTCTACTGAAGGCCAAGAGCAATCACTAAGGATGAACAGTTATATAAAAAGGAAAGAAAGAGAATCAATAAAATGTTTCTAAAAGGACTGCATTCTTACTTTATGTAGCTATCTCAAGAAAGCAACTGGGCCACGAAGCAAGCAGAATGTTAAACTGACCTATAGTAATCAGACTTTTAAATTTAATTTCCCTTTTAAAAATTGTCATTTGACAATGTTTCCAATGTATATAACAAGAGGCAAAAGAAAATGGTATGTCACACTATATTCTAGTATATATCAAGACAAAGAAATTATATAAAACCTTAAAATAATTTTGGTGGTTTAGACATTTAGAAAGTTACAATAATAATTAAAACTCTGAATAAAAAGGTTTTGAACACAGTTGAGTTTCAAAACAGTATTTTGTACACTTTGCAAAAATATATATATTTCAAATAACTTGAAGCTTAAATTATATATTTTATACATATTCTCCAAGCTTTTTTTCCCCCATCTGTGGCTTTGTTTTAAAGTCTCTGGCATAGGTTTACGGTATATTGTATATTTCATTATGCTGAAATAAAGCTTTGCTTTTTCATTAATTTTCTATATAGTCCATCTGGATTTGAAAGAAGTTCTTCATGTGTTCCATATTCAGTAATTTTTCCTTGATCAAGAACAGCAACCATGTTAGCATTTTTAATGGTAGACAGACGATGGGCAATAATCAATACTGTCCTTCCTTCCATTAATCGATCTAGTGCTTCTTGTACAAGATACTCATTTTCAGCATCCAGTGCACTTTCAGAGGGAAAAAAGACAAAGAAAGCAAAATGTTATTCATAAAATTTGGGCGACAGTGTACATTATATGTGGTATTTATTATGAAGTACTACTCTTTCATTAGCGCTGAATTTTTGTGATACCCAAAATTGCTTCATGGTTCTTAAGTGAAGCACGTTATAAATAAAAAAATAGTCTTGACAACCTCCTTACCTTTCTTGAAAGGCCTGATAAATAAAAGCATTTTGCAGTACAAAGTAATGGGGAAAGGACATGGAATACTGATCCAGGAGACCAGGGTTAAAACCACTGGATTAAAACTTAGGAGAGTGATTCTGGGCAAACCACTCCAGTTCACAGTTCACCTATCTGAAAACTGATGCTAACACTTATATTACCTACCGCAAAAAGTTAGGAGGAAAGTGCTAGCTCTTTAGAAATAAAAACTCATTATTTTGCAGTGATTAAAAATGAGTAATAAAAATGATATATAAATGAATTATCAGCAAGTATTTGAGGGGGAATAGAACAACAAATTACATCTTTCCTAAGAATTTTTTTCTAAATGTAGTATAGTTGGCAATAAAGACCATATAAAATAATTAAGACGGAAAAAATGACATTTCACTTTGTGTTATAGAATTAAAAACATTTGCTGAGGCTAGAATGTGTATGTTTTTCAATTATCCTCACCTGGTTGCTTCATCTAGTAGAAGAATTTTGGGATTCTAAAGAAAGGAAATATTTAATTAGGAGACAGGTAAAATGCCAAGTAGTACATAATATCAAGTATAAGTCCATAAAAAGAAAAGCTGGAAATAATTATCAAAAACTCTCACTTCCCTTTTAGACAAGAGCTGATAGGAACACAGTATTTCATAAATCTAAAAACATAAATTACCTAAGAAATAACTATTATTTGATAATAAAAGCTGGGCAAACTGGAAAGCAGTATAGCAGAAATTAAATTTAAACAAATGCCCTTATACCATTTTAGATAATAAATTTTAAATGGCTACATGATCTAATTAAAGATAATAACATAAAAGAAAGCAAATAGTATCTAAATTTCTGTTTCCTTCATTTCCTCATTTGTAAAATGGGGATAATAATTGCACCTATATCCCATAGCTGTTATGAAGATCCAAGGAGATAATAACTGTAAGGCGCTTAACACAGTACCTGACACATATAAATAGCTATATAAATGTTAGCTATTATTATTCTATAAAGGCTAGCTTTTATTATTGTTACTACTACTGCCACCGCCATCACTGCCATCGCCACTGCTGCCACCACCACCACCACCATTACTATTACTATTCTCTGACAAAAACCTTGAAATTATTTTATATATTTGTCTTTTATTTTCATACCCATATTCCAAACTATAAACCACTAAATTTACATTTCCCCTAATTTTACACAGCAACCAAATGGTTTCAGGCTTACCTTCAGCAGAGCACGAGCAATTGCAATACGTTGTTTCTGCCCACCTGATGATGAAAGTCATTTTTAAAGTTAAGCTTTAAACAACATTTTTCTGGCTAGTCACAAATCACTAGTGAATTAGACCAAGTGGCAACCTGACAGGATTACATCATAGGGATGCAACTTTTCAGAACAGAAGGAGCAAAAGGATAATTCATGTGTGCGTGTGTGTGTTTCTGAGCACCTACCTATCATAACTTCCCTTCTCACTCTGCCTCACTCTCCCTATTTCACTTAAAAGGTCAGATAGTACATAGGTAGTACACATGTAGGAGGTAGAGGAGGATCCTGATGGAGTGCAAAAAAAATTATTTCAGTTCACATGTTTAGTAGTGGAAAGAGTTTTAGGTTTAGAATTATGGAAGCTGAGTTAAAATTTAGTCTATTGCTACCTATATGACTTTAGGCAAGTCAAATTATTTGGGTATTAGTTTCTATTTAAAAAACAATGAGTTGGATGACATCATCTTTAAAGTCTCTTTTTTGTCTAAATTCTACAATCTTATTTCCTTCTCCTAAAAACTAAAACTAAGACAAAGAAGTATGTTTGAAGATGGGGGAGGAGGTTTATTGGTGGTTGAAAGAGATAGAAAGTAGGACCACCATCATCACTTGGCAGATTTAGAGTTGGAAGGGACCTCAGATGCCCTCTAGTTCAACCCCCACATTTTAATGAGGAAAAATGAGGCCCAGAGAGGGTAGGTGATGTGTCCACAGCTTTCGAGAGGCAGAGAAGGAATCTGGTCCCAAGCAAGTTCAGCACACTTCCCACAGGACTGTGTGTATTCATCCTTCATTGCTGAAGAAGACCACGCCATCAGAGAAATGATGACATGACTTGTACTTGGCTTTGTTTTGAGTGAGGGAGGGCTGTGCAGGTCACCAGCCTCACTTCTTCTCCAGAGCCATCTGAATCCAGTGACCAGATATTCATCAGGATGACTGGAGATGACCCAGGATGAGGCAACTGGGGTTAAGTGACTTGCCCAAGGTCACACAGCTAGTGGTGCAGTAGACAGAGCACCAGTGCAGAAGTCAAGAGGACCTGAGTTCCCACAGGACCATAGTGTTTCTAAAAACCAATGCACCAGATGGCCTCCAGCATGGTTATAATCAGAAAGGGGAGAGAAATGTGTATCTTTTTCTACTTTCCTAAGATATTCTGCTAGAATCTTCCAATAAAAAGGAGCATATAAACATCTTTCATCTCAGTGGAAAAAGACAAAGCACTGGTGGAATTAATGAGGGAACAAATACGAAAAGACTTAAAATGTTAAAGCACTATTCATATATGTATTGTTATTGTTCAGTTTTGTCTGACTCTTTGTGACCCAGCTGGGCTTTTCTTGGCAAGGATATTGGAGTTGTTGGCCATCTCCTTCTCCAGCTTATTTTACAGATGAGGAACTGAGTCAAGCAAGGTTAAGTAACTTGCCCAGGGTCATATAACTAATAAGTGTCTGAGGCCAAATTTGAAATCGGGTCTTTCTTGACTCCCAGCACGGCATTCTATCCACTGCTCCACCTAGCTGCCCAATACTACTACTATTCATATATAAAATATTTAACGTTATGATTATTGGTTATAAATATTGAAAATCACCAACCTTATGGACACCTTAACATTAATTAATGCCACTACAAACTGAACAACTGCATATTGAATTTTTTTGCCAGAGATGATATTGCCAAGTAGTAGCCAACTACAACCTTCTGGTAAAATGAAGGAACACTGGACCTTAACATCTGTCCTGGCAATAACACGTCTACACACCTGGCACTGACATCTGACCTGCCAACATACCTACCTGCCTGTGTTCTACCCACTGGACTCTTGGACCTGGCTATCTCTTTTGCTACAGAAAGCTGGGGCCTCTTCCTCTGTCCTTCAGCTGAACACTCCTTTACGTGTTATTTCTTCCAGTTAGAATATGAACCCCTTCGAAGTGGGGCCTTTTGTGCCTTTCTGTTTGTATCTCTAGCTCTTAGTATAGTGCTTGGCATTGAGTAAGTGCTTTTTTTTTTCATTTATACAATCTGCCATATAGAGCAATACAAAACAAATCCAGTCCCTCTTCCATATGACAGTCCTTTGCAAATTCCCTCAAGCCCAGCCTTCTTTAGGGCAAGCATTCCGTACTCCTTCGGCCACTCTACACGTGGCAGTTTCCACACCCAATGTCATCCTGGTGCCACCCTTCAGATGTTCTCTATGCTTAAAGTGGGACATTCAGAATGGAACTCAGAATCTATTAAGCACATACTATGTGTCAGGTACTATGTTAAGTTCTGGAGCTATAAAGAAAGTCCTGAGTAGGGACTTCCCAGTCGAACAGAGGAGACAACATGCCAACAACTATGTGCAAACAAGATAAGCACAGGACAAATCGAAGATAACCTCTGGGAAGGCACTAAGGATTAAGAGGGATTAGGAAAGGCTTTCAGCAGAAGGGGCACGAAGGAAGCCAGGAGACAGAGGAGGAAGGAGAGCAGTCTAGGCACGGGTTACTGCCAATGAAAATGCCAGCGGTCAGGAGATGGCATTTCCTGTGTGAGGAGCAGCAAGGAGATCAGTGTCAGTGGACTGCAGAACACAAAGAGGGACCGAGGTATGAGAAGACTGAGAAGGCAGGGTGGAGCCAGGCTAGGAGAGGCCTTGAAAGCCAAACACAGGATTCTATATTTGACCCTGGAGGTGAGATCACTCCAGAAGCGATCTGGCACACAGGATGCTGGGCCTTCTTCTCTCTATCTAGGCACCAAACTCCTATTAGTTCAGTGGGTAGAACACAGGCCAGGGAAGGGAAAATGCTGAATCACAATTCTGTACTTTATTCATTGTGTCTATCACTTTAAGTAAGTTACTTTTAGGCATCTCTACAATCTGTCCTCATAAACTGTACCAAGTTACAAAATATCTTTATCTTGAATCAGGGAGAGGGAAACTGTGGCCTTACAGCCACACGTGGCCTTCTAAATTCTTAAGTGTGGTCTTTTGACTGAATCCAAAGGCTGCACTTCAGGATTTATAACCCCATGTGGCTTTAAGGTTATAGGTTCTAAATCATAATAACCATGGATTCTTTTCGGTTATTTTTGTTTGCTTATTTTTAATATATGTAACAGATTTTCGAGAAAGTTTTGAGCATACTATAAACCGAAATATAGCAATTCAAAATATATTTGTCAAATAGAGAATGCCACAAAAGTGTGTAATAAATAATTTAGTACCCATCTTTTTGCTTCAAAAGTAAACAAAGACATACCTGAAAGCAGAACACCCTTTTCCCCAACCACAGTATCGAAGCCTTGAGGGAAATTGTTGATGAAAGCAGCAGCATTAGCTATGTTAGCAACTTTCTGGATTTCCTCAGGAGTCACCAGTGAAGGCTTGTCTGCACCATATGCAATGTTTTCAGCAATTGAGCAAGAGAACAGAATCGGCTCCTGTGGATTCAAACATATCACTTCCTATAGATAGAGCAGTAGTCTCTACACATCTCTGCTAAATACGATGAAGCTGCCTGCTGCACAACCTCAAGTTTCTCAGGACATGTGACAGTGAGTAGGGAAGGCAATTGATAGGTCAGATAAATCAGCTTACTTCACCAGAAGACTGAGAGGCTCCAGTGGAACTTTAAACGAGTGTCAGATCCTTCCTGATGTTGGCAGGCATATGTGTGTCAACACTCACACCCACTTCTAGGTTCCACACTTCTCAGTGCCAAGAATATCAACAGTATGGTCACTGAGGAACTGAGATCTTTGGGTTCCATTTCTACACTCACAAACAGCTCCCGTACCACGTTCCTGCACAACTGAGCTCTTCATTGTTCCATAATTTCCCCCTTCTAAGTGTGATGCTGGAGCACAAGCACTCCCGATTCTAAGTGATGGGTTTGAGGGAATGTAATCCTTGGCAAGCCACTTTATCCCTGAGAGATCCAGTTTCCTCCTGTGTCTAACAGAGATTAAGGCAGCTTAGTGGTACAGTGAATAGAGTGCCAGTCTGGAATCAGGAAGACTCATCATTCTGAGTTCATATCTAGCCTCAGACACTAGCAGTGTGACCCTGGGAAAGTCACTTTATCCTGTTTGCCTCAGTTTTCTCATCTGTCAAATGAGATGGAGAAGGAAACGGCAAACCAATCCAGTATCTCTGCCAAGAAAACCCCAAATGGGGTCACAAAGAATCAGATACAACTGAAAGGACTCAAAAAGAAACAAAAACCAAATGAGATTGTAAGGCTGTATTTCTGTTACATGTATCTTAGACAGTGACAGATTGTTATTTGAAACTAAATAACTGAGCTTAACTATTTAAACTTTTGTTTGAAATATAGCCATTATTCAGTTAGCATGACATGTAAGTAAGTGTTCATAAAGGAACTGCAAGGTATTATTATTTTTCTTCTTGCGGCTTCACAGTTCTCCCAGAATTCACATAGCTGGCTTTATTTGAAAAACCCAAACTGAAACTCCATGGAGCGATAGACAGTGCTGCACTTGAAGTCAGAAAGACGTGCATTCGAATCCAGCTTCTGATACTTCTGGGCAAATCACTGAACTCTGAGCCTTGGTTCCTCCATCAGTAAAATGAGAGTAACAACACTTGTTGTAAAATGAGAGTAACTGCCTGTCTTACAAGATTGTTGTGAGGATCAGACAAGACAGAATATATACAAAGCATCGTGCCAACCTTGCAGTGTTGTGTGAATATTAGCTATTATTATTTATTTTTAAGAAGCATGGTTACAGTGCAGCTGGGCCAAATTCAAGTAGAAATGGGGCCACTAAGCCACACAAAGGAATCCCTGCCAGCCCCATATTGACTTAGTTTTAAAACGTAATGTTATCTGGCTAATATGGAAATAAGTTTTGCATGACTTCACATGTATAATCAATACCATGTAGCTTGTTTTCTCAAGGGGTGGGGGAGGGGCAGAGGGAAGGAAAAGAAGCTGGAACTTGAAACTTTAAAAAGTGAATGTTAAAAATGTTTTAAAATGCAATTGGGAAACATTCAATAAAATAAATAAAAATATCTTTTAAAATTAACATAAAATGAGAATAAAAATGTAATGCAATCTACATCCAATCAACATCCTATTGTGGTTGCTGATTCTATTTCTTTCTCTTAAATATTTCCTAATTACATTTTCATCTGATTCAGGCTGCACTGGGGGCCTGCAGGCCTAAAGTCTGACATCTCTGTTGTGGTGAGCAGAGTGGGGGCCCCAGAGACGAAAAGGCCACGGCTCAGGTTCTGCCTCTGACCCATAACGGCTACGTGGGCAAGTGCTTCTAGCACTGTCTAAGACTGTAAGTTGGAAAGCAGGTGCTGGTGCACATTGGTAGAGGAAGTTTCCTCATCTGGGAGCTCCCATAGAATAAGAGAAATCACAGATCTAGTTCCTCTACTTACGGCTATTATTCATTCATCTCTCATGTAACTTTACCAACGGCCATTCCAGCAACAGGGAGCTGGCAGATCTTGAACGGTGATAAGAATTCTGGTTTACCTGACATGCCTGTCCAAACCTGCTTGGCTTTGATTCAAAGCAAAGGGAAATGAGATAACTGGCCACAATTTGAAATATACACACCTAACAGTAACAACCCCTGCCTTTAAGGAGGTCTATTTTCTGCATCTATTTTGCTTGTTAATCTCTGAAGCATTTCATCCAGAACAAGATGTAATGACAGAGAAAGGGAACTTCGAAGTAGCAAAAGGCAGAAAACAAGTTTCACTCTTTCATTACTGAACACATACTGACTGCCCCTTCGGCTCTTCTCATCACCCTCAGGAGTGGTTGCTTCATAGAAATATCACTTCCTCTAGTACCCGTGAAAATATAGTGTTACACCTGTGTGATGGAACCCCAGGCTTCACAGAATCGTACTTCTTGAATACTTAAACAAAAGACAGTGGCTTAACTGTTCAGTGAAACTTCTGTTGTTTTCTTACAGGAAGGTGGCAAGCTAGATTAAAAACAAATGACAGCAAAGGAACAAAAATGAAAGAATCCACAGGAAAAATGGAACAGACTGTCATCACTCCCATACCTGGCTCACTGTCCCAATCTTAGATCTCAGCCAGACCGGATTTAACTGACGGATGTCACAACCATCGACACTGATAGTTCCTTTTGCAAAGTCAAGGAGAGAGAAGGAAGAAAATACATCAGGAAGAATTTCTTCATCCCAATCATCAACCCAGAATACACATAAGAAGAATTCTGTGGGGAACTTTCAGTTTTTCACAGATCAAATCCAAAGAGAACCTAAAATTTTAGCAAGCAGAATTAGCTCCAGATCCTAAGTGCCTAGGACAGTGTCCTTCAGTCAGTATTTGTTGATGATAAGAAAAGTTATCAAGATACACCTCTAGACACAAAGGTCAAGTTTATGCTCACTCCTCCTCATTTAGGATTATGCAAACTCTGGATTTAAACATTTAATTAACTGGCAACTTTTGAATACTCCTCAGTTTACCCCTTTTTGAGTCAGAGGAAAAAAACAATCCATGAACTACACAAGACACTGTGCCACTTGTTCACCATTATAATGAGCCTTAAACTTGCATTCCCATTATATTATGGAAACACCATAGGATCATAAGTTTATTATTTAAAGAGAACATCTAGTCCAACTCCCTCAATTTCAAATAAGGAAAACAAGCCCAGAAAGGTTAAATGAATTCCCAGAGACACACAGGTAGTAGGAGACAAAGTCAGTGAGCCCTCTGATGCCAGTGTTCTCTCCACTATATCACACTGCCTCAAACTATTAGTTTCTCTTTGGTAAGGAATTCTTGAACTCAAAAAGTGCAAGCAACTTTTCAGTGTGATGGTTCTGTAACGGGAAAAGCTTCAAGTGGAGCCCAGTAAAGCCCACAATAGCACAACTTGCTGTTCAATGGATTTGGATACACCAGGAGCCAACTAAGCCATTATCTATTTAAATGGCCACAAAACATAGCAACAGGTTAAGCCAGCTCACATGATGCTGGTTCTTCTTTCTTAGGGAAGAACAAATAAGACTTTTAAAATTTCACAGCTAGCCAACAGGGTTGCATCAGTGAAGTCCTAAGTTAGAAAGCTTCAGCTTGCTTCTTTTCTCAGTCTAAAATAAAATTAATAAGTATTTATGGTGCACCTCCTATATTCAAGGAACTGCATTAAGTGGAGTTGGGGGATACTAAGTGGCATATATAATCCCTGCTGCCAGGAAGACTAAAAATATCTTTGGGAAAATAAGACAAACTATGAAAAGTTAAATAAAAGACTTAAATATTTCAAGTTAATAATATAGAGATATGTTGGGTGGCAATTAATATCCTAAGTTATTAAAAGGTTAGCTAGGTGGCACCATAGTGCACAGAGCACTGGCCCTGAAGGTAGGAAGACTCCCTGAGTTCAAATACAGCCTCAGACACTTAACTAGATACAACTTACTAGTTGTGTGACTCTGAGCAAATCACTTAACTCTATTTGCCTCAGCCCCTCTTGTGTAAAATGAGCTGGAGAAGTAAATGGCAAGTCATTCCAGTATCTTTGCCAAGAAAACTCCCAAACAGGGTCACAAAGACTCATCCATGACTGCAATGAATCAACAACAAAGACATTAACCCCTGAGGAGCTCTGCCCAGGTGTGCTGACAGTATTTAAAATAAGTTATACAACTCCAAACTGTAAAGAAAAAAAAAAGAAAAATCAGACTTTCTGAATTTAAATTTTACTTACAAAGAAACTCAATATTGAATTTAAATGACTGACATAAAGAAAAACGAGTAAGATAATCATGTATTATTTTAAAACATGTCACTATATCAGTGAGAGAGCTACCATGGTCAGAGTTCAGATTTTCTTGGACTCTTGACTGACAGAACTTTAGAAATGTATCTGAGAACTGAATTCAATTGTATTTTTCCATCTCTAATTTCAAAGGCTAACAAATGCAGCTCATGAAAATAATTTCCAGACTTTCAGACTGCAGTCAGGGAGTTTAAAATCATACTCTGATCCATGGGCAAAGTAAGTAGCATTTTCATTAGGGGGAAAGTGAGCTCATTACTTTCAACCTTAAAAGTTCACCAGGAATTAAACAGTCTCATAAAATATTTTTTACCCTTTCTCTCAATAAACTTGCTTTGGGGTTGAGCAACAGGCTTGCTTGTTAAGAAGACTTAGGTTATACCTTAAAAATACTTTCCTGTCTCTGAGTTAAGCATTTTACACTAAAGGAGGGTGTGTTTTGGTCTAGACCTCTCTTTTCACTGGTATAAAGAACTGTGAAATTCCCTCCAGAATTGCCTATTTAACATTACTCTGCAGCTTTTCAGTCTTAAAATTGTCTGAGGCACAAAGAGTTGAACTTTTTTCTCTGAATAGACTGAGGAACATCTTCCCATAAGGACTTCAGGGTATTTCAGCTTACAGGTGAGCAGATGAAGTAGATGGTTTCATGAAGGTTCTCATTAGTGATAACAGTAACATATACTTATGACCTCTTTCCATGCAGGAAGTCCAAGGGAATAAAAGTTAAGAGCTCCCCGTTACAATGATGAGACTAGATTTGACAAAGACAAAGCAACATGCTTCAGTGGGAAATGCACTGAGTTTGTAGTCAGAGCACCTGGGTTCAATTCCTGGCTCTGCAACTCATTACCTGTGTGACACTGGTCAAGTCATTTAAGCTGCTGGGACCTCAGTTACCTCATATATAAAATCAGGGACCTGGATTAGGGGAATAGTAAGGTTCCAGTTCTGAGCCATTCAAAATGTGAGGATGCAGAATATAGAGAACTATATTATGTCTACTAGGAAATTTTTGCACAAGGTAGCCACCATATTGGTTAAGGTATCACTTTGCTGAGTGACATCTGGAATTTGATTCAGCATGGTGTATAGTGGATAGGGTACTCAACTTAAGAGTAATAAGATTTGGGTTCAAATACCCCTCTGACACCATTTGTGTGATCTGGAAGAAGTCATTTAACTTCTCTGGGCTTAATTTTCCCCATCTATAAATCAAGAAGGTGGTAAACAAATGGCCTCTGTGAGCCCTTCCAGCTCTAACTACATGATCCTATGGTTGCTCAGTTTGTCCTCACTCAGAGCAGGCATGGAGAGAATTGAAGGACCTTCTACAAAGTCTCTACATGTACTACTTACCAGAGACAGGATCGTACAGCCTTAATAAAAGTGATACCACTGTGGATTTCCCTGAACCACTTGGGCCAACCAGAGCTGTGATGGATCCAGATGGAATTGAAAGGCTAAAATCTTGGAAAATCGTTACTTCTGGGCGAGCTGGATAAGCAAAATCAACGCTTTTAAACTCCAGAGCACCCTGGAAGGTTTCTTCATCTAATAAAATACCCTCTGAAATAGAAGGCAAAACATAAATCATTTAAATAGAAAATCCAACTTGGGGCAAAAGTCACATCTTCCAAATTCTTGAATCAACTCCTTAAACACCAAGAGAACTCAATGTAAACCCACCATTAAAAGGGAGTACTGGCTTTCTCTCAAGGAGTTCCCAGAGGCGTCCTCCAGCACCTAGGCCTTTCATCAGTTCTGAATAGAAAGAACTCAGTCCTGGGGGAAAAGATAAGAAACACAAACTTAGAAATATAACATCAAGAAATAATGATATCCCAGAAACTTCAGCAACTCTGTAATTAGAACTTCAGCTCAAAATCTCAGGCCCTTGTAAAATTTATGATTCTCATCCTATAATCCCATTTATTTCATAGAAAAGCTCTTTTACAGTTATATCAGCAACACATAAAAAAGGTGAGCTGTCCTCAAACCTAACTGCATTTGTGTGAGGTATCTGGAAGCGTCTATTTATCCTGTACTTTGTAACTAAGAAAAGAGCATGAGAAGAGCTCCATGTTACAATTGAGGAAACTGAGGTTAAGAGAGAATCTTCTTACAGAAAAATTTTTTTGCTTTTCATATAGTTAAAAGGTATGTAACATTTCCCAATTCGTTTAAATTAACAATTTGTTTGTTAAAGCATAGAGTAAGAATTCAAAGTGGAAAAAAAAGGCAGCAGGTCATAAAGTAAAGACAACTGGTCTTAGAGTCAACAAGCCCTGGGTTCAAGCTTCACCTCTAACACTTCCTCATTGAGTGATTGTTAGTGCCCCAGAAAACTTTCTAATACTCTAGAGGACAGAGCAGTAACTCATCTACATTGGTTAAGGCAGTTAGTCATTGTACCAGTAGTTCTCAAAGTATGGTTCAGAGTCAGCTGGGGGTCTGTCTCTGAAACCCTTTCAGGGGATCTGCAAGGTCAAAATTTTTTTTATTTCAAATACAGTAAATACAGATAGCTATAACTAATGTAATAAACAAAAGCTGTCTTAGAAGATCTCAATAATTTTTTTTTTGAAGAGTTTAAAGAAGTTTAACGTTGAGAACCATTGCCCTATGCCAATGGAATTTCGCGTTTAAACCACTCCCTCAAAAAAAAAAAAAAAGAGAAAAGGAATTTAAAAAAAAACAAATCTCAAAGCAACCTATTCAGAAGTTATCTTCCAAGCATCATGTAATTAGTGTTCAGTAATAAAAAACACCAGAGGCTAGTGTTAACCGACAGAATACACATTTTACAATCTTCTCCCTCAGTAAGAATACACTCTACTAGAAGCTTATTTAAGCAAGACACAATGGACCCAATCCATTGAGTGGTAACTACAGTTGGCTTAATTAGGTCACATTGTGAAAGAGCCAATACTTAGGAGTCTCTTAAACAAACATTTTGTCCTCTGTAGCATATTACTAACCTACTGTTAGTAGGGTGTGTGCTTAGGGTTGTCCTTCCAGCATATGTGCATTAGCTTTAAGCAATAATGCTTGTAAAGTTTAGGTTCCTATAAGAAATCATTCTAGAAAGGGTTTTTGTTTTATAGGCCCACCACAGAATTCTCATAAATTCCAAGTCTCCTTAAAGAATTTAAAATAAACTTTGCCAAAATCAACTGCAACTATTTTTCAAGGTTTATTGAGTGCACAAAGTGAGACACATTTGTGTCAGTGGTAAAAAGGACCTCAGAGACAACCTAATTCACACTTTTCATTTCTTACCTGAGGAAACTAAGGTCCCATAGCTGGTTAGGTGCATGGTCAGATTTCCTGCATCACCATACTCTCCTACCAAACATAACCTTTTACCAAATATGATGAGATCAAGTCAAATAACAGCCTTGTAGATAAACTCCTTATCTCTGTGACTCACCAGACTTTCCCTTCTTTTCTCCCCATTAGAATTTAAGGTTCTTGAGAGCAAATACTGTCTTATTTTTTTTTTTTGTTTCTATCTCCAGCACCTAGTACAGCACACAGTAAGTACTTAGTAAATGTTTTTTCATGCATTCATTTATGACAATGGCAGACATATGTAATACTAGCTGGTGAAAGTTGAGATACCCTGTGTGGCCATGAGATGAAATGGAGATAATTTATAACTTTGGCCTCCTTAGCCTCTTTGGCACCATACTCTAATCAAATGGCTAAGTCAAGTGATTCCAGAAAAATTGGGTAGTATTTTCCAACCTTTCAGGCTGTGAACTGCCTGTGAACTTGCCAGGCTGGAATCGGTAGTCAGGGACTAGAAATAAACAAGACAAAGTTTGTCTACCTACATCCACCATCACAGTATCACATCTACATATGTAGACTCACAACAATATCTCTAAGAACAATAAGAAGGCTGTATTCCAGCAACACATTTCTTTGTCAGAAAATATATAAGCAGAATGAGAAATAATAGAGGCATTGAGTTGAGGGTTTAGAATGTTACATTTTGAAAAATCACTACATTATCCACATGTACAAAAATATTTATAGCAGTTCTCTTTGTGGTGGTCAAGAACCGGAAATTGAGGGGATGCCTATCAATTGGGGAATGGCTGACCAAGTTGTGGTAAATGAATGTAATGGAATATTAATGTGCTATAAGAAATGATGAATAGGAGGACTTCAGAAAAACCTGGAAAGATTTATATGAACTGATGCTGAGCGAAGTGAGCAGAATCAGGAGAACATTGTACACAGTAACAGCCACAGTCTGTGATGACTGATTTTGATAGACTTAACCCTTCTCAGCAATGCAAGAGTCTAAAATAATTCCAAAGGATTCATGATGGAAAATGCCATCCACATCCAGAGAAAGAACTAGGGAGTCTAAATGTACGCAAAGCAGATTATTTTCTTTTTTGTTTGTTTTGTTTTGTCTTTTCTTTCTCTTGTTTCCTCCCATTCATTATAATTCTTCTACACAACATGACTAATGTGAAAATAGGTTTAATAGGAATGTATATGTAGAGCCTATATCAGATTGCAGGCCATCTTGGGGAGGGAGAGGGAAAAAATTTAAAACTTATGAAAATGAATGTTGAAAACTAAAAACAAATAAATTAACTAAAAAAATTTAAAAAAAAAGAAAAATCATTATATTAAAATAATGCCAGGAAACAAACAAAAATATACATTTTGGAATCTTGGTGCAAAAGGAGGAAGAGAAATCAAGGATTGGGTTAAGGTTACGTTCTACTGTAACTTAGCTGTAGTAAAAGCATAATCAGTCAATCCATCAGCAAATATTTATGACTACTTGGTAGATCTCCCCAAGCTCGGCTAGTAAGGAGGGTGTGACTAAGGCAGGAAGGCATGGGAATTCAGAATACACAGAGTGCTCCCTAGTAGGCTTGAGGGAGAAGAAGGTCAGGAAAGGAACCTTCTCTGACTTTATAATTTGCCTAGAGCTAGTCTTGTTTACTTTCAGTTAGGCAAGACAGACAAGTTTTTAGTTTTTTTTTTTCAGACAATTACAAAAACAGACAGCTTTGATAGGGCTTTGATAGGACAAATCAAAAGTTAGATGGAAAGAAGTGATGGTGACAGAATCATTGGCTTTTATGTCATGCATGACTAAGTACTTATACCTCTCTAAGTTCATTATCTAAATGTTGAATTTTTAAAATCTCTTTATATTACTTACCCCCAATGCTTATTCCAACCCAGAAAGCATACATTAGGAAGGAAGAGAGTTCACCCACTGTCATGTGGGCACTGCCCATCAGCAATCCACCTTTGTAGAAGACAGAAAGTACAATCAGATTCCCAGAAAATCCTGTCTGTCAAAGGAAAAGTACACAGAAATCAAGTCAAAACAAATGAAGCATGTCACCCACCATAAAGCATTCTGATTAGGAAACAACTACAAACAAAATGTCTTTTCTCAAATGCCCTCTATGAGTAAATATTGGAAGTAATCTTAGTGGAAAATCATCAGAACATAAAGATAAGACTTAATTTGGTGGAAAGAAGAAAAACCAAAACCAAACCTTAAGGCTTTGGAACAGAATAGAGAAAATGTACTTCTTCTCCTTCTTTACAGAGGACTAGGAGATATTAAATATTTTGTCATATATCATTGACAGATTGATCGGTTTCACTGAAAAGCTTTTATTCATCTTTCTTTTTTATTCTTTGACATGATATAACTTTGTAGGGGAGATTTATTGTTACTTCAAGGTGTATATATGTATATATGCTTGAATGTATGTAGGTATACATAAATGTATGGGGTAGGGAAATTCATATGTATGCAATGAGGTATATATATACATATATACATAATACACACACATATATAGGATTTTATATATATATATATATATATATACACACACACACTATACATACACACACATATATATTTATGGGATGGGGGAAATATCTATATGAATGATGGGAATACACATATACACACCACGCATATATATGGAATGAGATGGGGAGATATATATACACACATCTACACATCCACACACATATGGGATGGGGATATATATGTATTTATACACATACATACACACAGAGAGATATGTGTATATGTGCTTGTTATTCAGTTGTATCTGACTCTTTGTGACATCACTTGAGCTTTTCTTGGCAAAGATGCTGGAGTGGTTTGCCATTTCCTTCTCCAGCTCATCTGACAGATGAGGAAATTGAAGCAAACAGGGTTAAGTGATTTGCCCAGGGTCATCCAGCTAATAAGTGGCTGTGACCGAATTTGAACTGATATCTTCCTGACTCCAGGCCCAATGCTCTATCCAGTGAACCACCTAGCTGCTATCTTTTTATCTATATGAATGCATGTATGTAACTAATCGGATGGGGACTGGATTTGTGATTTCTAAGATTTAGGGGGCTTCTGGTGAAGAATTTTCTCTACTATCACAGATGTGCTCTTCGACTTAGACTCTTAAGAAACTGTCTACAACACTGAGAGGCTCAGAAAGTTGCCTCACAGCAAGTGAAGCTAGGTTAGGGGCAGGGCTTGGACGCAGCCTTCCTGGCTCCAAGACCAGATCTCGGCTCACTATGTCTTGCCGCCTCTCAGACACATGCTTAGTATTAATTGTTAACAGCACTAGTCTGGTCTATTAATCTGTAATTCTCACCTATCTTAATCTCTCTTTCATATGCTTCCCAGTCTTCATTTATTCTTGCTTTTTTTCTTCTTAATTCAGAGTTTATGTATTACTTAAATATAAGGATCTTCAACCCTGACATGGCATGAAATGATCTTGTCACACTTGTGCCAGAAGATTGCATATTTCCACCATAATTCTAAAATATCATCTCTTCATATTTTCCAAAAAGTGATTTACTTACTGCTCCAAAGAAGCCTGCCCGAGCAAATGCCTCTTTCTTTGCTAACTGCATCACATGAGCCACTTTGCTGGTGTATTTCTCCATTTCATTCAGTTCTTTCCCAAAAGCTCGGACAGTTCTTATGTTTCCAATCCGTTCTTCAGCTAGCTGGGTGGAACAACAAATATTTTGCTAGAGTCATGTTCCAATTGTTTCTAGGAGTAAAACTGTAGCACAGATTTCCTGATCTTTAAAGACAATTTTGAGTTCCAATATTCCTCCCAATTAAAAGTGGGAGAGTGGAAGAGAAGGGATATGGGGATACATCTAGGTGATGTAATAAAGACAAAAGATATCAATACAATTCTATTAAACAGCAAAATAAAAATTTTCAAAAACCATTTCCAAAACATAATTAAATGTTATGCTAGGAGAAAATAAGAATCCCATAATTGAAAATTTACCCTAAGAACATTATCACAAAGTTGGGGAGGGGGGAGACGGTATCTATTCAAAGTCATAATTGCATTATTTATAATTATGAAAAACTTCTAACAATTTAAATGTTGAACATCTATATACTGGTTGAAAAATCTGTGGTATAAACACATGATGGAATACTGCAAAGTGTTCAATAATGACAAATATTAGGTACAGCTTAAAAAAAAGAAAGACATATGAACTAATGAGAAATTTAAAAAGCAGACCCTCCCCCCAATCACATACTCATTGATTGTGGCTAAATAAAAGGAAAACATTACACATTGGTAAAATGAGGGATTGATCTTGACAACTTTGAGGTCCTTTAGACTTACAATCTTATGAACTGGAGCAGATACAAGGAGATACAAGGGTGGGAATAGGAAGTGATACATAGACAAAGACAATAGTTGGGAATATAAGGGAAGGAAAAACTGACAAGTTTTTACCAATATTTCTAAATGGAAGACCACAGGACTCTAGATTTAGAGCTAGACAGGTACTTTGAGGTTATCCAGCACAACTCCCCCATTTTTTGTAAAGATGAGGAAATCTTTACAAGATTTACAAGACCTAGAGAAATTAAGTGAAGTACTCAGGACCACATAAGTAAAAAGTGACTGAACTGAGATTCACAACCAAAGCCTAGGACTCTGAGTCCAATCATCCTCTTTCCATTGGAAAAGAACTGCTTCCTTTCTTTGGAGGAAAATTCAGTAAGTTTAATTGCTTTAATTATTAAAGCTAAGTTCATAACAAACACCTTATATAACAACAAAATGTCATTTGGCTGGCAAATAACTTCTCCCTACCTGCTCTAATTACCACCCCCCCAAAAAAAAAGGAATGGAGATAATGTAGGGAAATGAGAAGTTCATATGACTTTTTTTTTGTCAAGTTGAATCAATTTTCAGATCTGAGTGCCAGTTAGGGCCCGAGAAACCTGAAAGCTGAATAGGGCTCTATAAGAAAGGAAGATACTAGAAGAATGCAAACATCACCTCTTGCCCTACTGTCAAGTGATCCCTGCACAGGGTCCTTATTTTCTAAAGCCTTATCCATAAGGAATAAAAGCTTTACCTGTGTGGCTTGCGCCAGTGAATCTTGAGTCATTTGGGTTAATTTTCGTAGATACCGTCCATAAATCACAGCTAGGATGGATATGGGAGGTACCACACTCAAAACAAATGTAGCCAGACTGGGAGAAACAAAAAACTGTAGAAACAGAAAAAGAGGAACAATTTACACAGTTTTGAAGAGTGTTAGCCACTGCAATACAAATGTAAGTATACCAGATCTATTTTTTCTTTATCCAAAAAAAAATATTTTTTTTTTGGAAAAAATAAACACCTCATGCATCTCCTTTTTATTGTAAAGATGGGGGAATATGGGTATTGTATATGGTGACTGTGAGATATAGTCCGTGTTGGCTGAATTTATTTTATTGCTTTTTTCTTTATTAGAGAGGAAGACCCTAGGAGGAAACTGGGGTGGGGGGGGGAGGGTCTGTTCATAAATAACTGTGATTTTTTTTTTTAAAAGAAAGTCTTCAATAAAACTTCAGATAAATAATATAAAAATAAAATACACTTTTGGCAGGATACAGAAAAAAATGTAACTTTCTGCTTTTTTTTTGGCTATTTTATTTTTCTCAAAAAATTCTATAAAGTAGTTTCACAGAAATATACAGTATCACAAAATTAAAATGTATTTACAATGGGACTTTCACTTTTCAGACATATAAAATGCTTTTTTTCTCAATTTATTTATTTTTAGTTTTCAACAGTCACTTCCATAAATTTTAAATTTTCTTCCCCTTTTTATCCCCTCTCCCCAAAAAGGTATGCAATCTTATATGGGCTCTACACATACATTCCTATTAAACCATAAAATGCTTTTTATTCAATCTTCATATCTATTAAATATAAAGAAATGGAATCCCATTTAATAACAGTAATAACTAACATTTATATAGCACTATGTGCCCTGGCACTGTGCTAAGCACTTCACGAATATCATCTCATTTGATTCTCACAACAACCAGGGAAGGTAGGTGCTATTATTATCTCCATTTTGCAAATGAAGAAACTAAGGCAAACAGAGTGTTAAGTGACTTGCTCAGGGTCGTACAGCTAGGATGTGTTTGAGGCCATATTTGAACCCAAGTGCTTCTGACCCCAGGCCCAGCACTCTATGCATATGATGCCACTGAACTATTTCCCTCTGAATTTTGTTACTGTTCTATCTAAAGTGATGAACTAGTCCATTGAACTTCTGAAGGGTAAGGTAGAGTTAAAAAGTTAGATGATAGCAAGTGGGTGGATTTCAAAGTAGTTAAACATGTAGATCCCAAAAAAGTAATTAGTTATTCATAGTTTAGTTTCAGCTTGGAGCAGTGTCTCCGCTGAGTTGCCTCTACGGCCTTTCCTCAGCCTCATCCTGCTCAATGTTCACAGAACGTTAAGTGTCCTGTGGGCAAGGACTGCCTCACTTGTATATTTTCTCACCCCAATGACTAACACAGTATCTGGCATACAGCAGATACTTATGTATTTAACCCTCATGAATGGCTTGAATAAAAGGCGAGAGGGCAAGTTTGGAGCAAAAAATATGGAGAAGACACCATATGAAGAAAAGAGTCGCCATCAAAAATCATTTTAATAAGCTAGAACACTGGGCCAGATCCAATAAGAGGGTTTTTGTTTTTGGCAGGGGAGAATGAAAGAAGGCAGGCTAGAGGTGATTTTAATGATGCAGGAAACTTCACATAAGGAAAATTCCCTATATCAATACAGGACAGCAACTGTTCTGAAGCTTAAGAGTCTTGGAGAGTTTCCTGGGGACACAAAGAGGTTATGGGATTGCCCTGGGTCACACAGCCAAAGAGAGAACTTGAGAAGCCAGATTTTCCTGACCAGAAGTCAGTTCTTAATCCACTACACCATCCTACCTCTCAAAAAAATGAAATTTAATAGAGATTAATATAAACTCATTCTTGCTTTAAAAAATTCCATATGTACGAGATGGGAAAAATATGACTGGTCATTATAGTTTATCTGAAAATGATCTGAGCATTTCTGTGGAGTTCACTGAGTCAACAATGGGCCATGATAGCCCCCCAAAGCTCAAGTAAGTTCATATTATAAAGATTTATATCATGAGAGGAAGCATCTAGAACTAGATGTGATAATCCTACCTCACTCTCCTCTGGTCACAGAGGATATTGTTCATTTGCTCCACATTTTAGGAAGGACATTGGTAAATCAGAGAGAACAACCAGATGATGATGAAGGATCAGCCAGTCACTCAAAAATCATTAATTAAGCACCAACTATGTGCCAAGCACTGTGGGAAATACTGGAGGAGGACAATTAGGGAGCTAGAGATGTTTAGCTTGGAGAAAACTAGGTGAGGTTTGGAAGTAGGGGGAAGAAATTTGTTTTCAAAAGTGTTTAAAGGAATGTCATTTCATTGAAGACATATTAGGTTTGTTCAACATGGAGGGTGGGATTAGAAGCAATGAATGGAAGAGACAAAGGGATTGATGTAAAGAAAAGCTTTCAAAAAACTGAACTGTCCAAAAGTGGAATGGGCTACCTCCAGAAGGACTATACCTCAATAGAGGTCATCAAACAAAGGCTGAGGACTCCTCATCAAGTAAATGGTGGAAGAAATTCTGGTTCATGTACAGGTTGGACTCAATCGCCTCTGAGGGCCTTTCTCAGTCTGAAATGCTGTGATTTTGTAATTTGTTTTTCCATTTTATACATTAACTATTGTCTTCAGTAAGGCACTCATATCATTAAGAAAAAATTATTTTATTCCTATTTTTAAAATTTTTTTTATTTTACCAAAAGCCTCTCTATATCTAATCATTTGAATTGTTTTTCTCACAGATACAATTTATTACATTTCCCCCCCAAACACTAAACTGTCCTTAAATTACAGGTGTAAATCTTATTTGGTCATAATACCTTTTAATATATTTGTCAATATTTTATTTTTATTACATATTTGTCAATATTAATCTTATGTTTTTGTACTGGTGTTTATTAATGGTCTTGGCTAGTAATTTTCTTTTTCAGGCTCATTCCTGTCAGGCTTATGAAACAAAATCCCATTTTCATCACAGAAAGAATCTAGTAGCAGGCCCTCTTTATAGGGAGAAACAATCAACATAATAAAGAGATCATTTGTTCTCTGAAGACTGAAAGAATTCCCCTGTGGAACAATTCATTAAAGGCATGTTTGACATTTCCTTCTAAGATCCGTCTACTAAGGTTACTGTTTTGTCAGTTTGGCTATTTTATATATTTGGAGATATTTATCCATTTCATTTAAGCTATCAAATATCTTAGCATAAAACTATGCATTATATAGCATGAATATTTTATTAATTTTACTTTCATTGTGATCACCCCTTTCAGGGTTCAGTAACTAGAATTTTTATGTTCTTAATTAAATATGTTAATAGTGGCTTGGTCTTTAGAGATGATTTCCTCATACATCACCTCCACAGAGGCAGTGAATTGTTGGTATTTTCAAAAACCAGTTCCTGGTTTCCTTTATCATTCTGATTACTTTCAGTTGTCCATTTTACTAATTCCTGCCTTAGTCTGGACAGTTTCCTATTTTTTGTTCCTTTTATAAGTTCTTTAAATACAACTCATTAAGTTTTTGATAGCCCAGGTTTTTCTAAAGGGAGCCTCTCAGACACACACAATGGACTTGATTCAATGTCAGAAGTAGAACCCAGTAGCTTCCCCAAATACTGCTGTATCCCTCAGATCATACTACTCTACCACATGCCCCATAATTATGGAAGAAGTTGATGCTACCAGCTTACCTTTAGTCAATTATTTAATATGAACAGAAACTCAGATGAATTTTTCTTGTGCAGGAAAAACATTAAAAAGTTGTTCCCTACTTTAACTAAAAACTACACATAGACCTGAGATATTTGGAGAAGACTAGTTAAGTACAGGCAAGATCCCCTTTTAGCAGGCTTCTTCCTTCAGTTGAGAAAGAGACTGAATGACAGAAGGTTACCTTTGGTAACAGTGCCTTATATACATTGTGGGTGCTGAAAATTTTGTTGAATGAAATGGAATAGAATTGAACAGTCCTTCCTTCTGTGAGCTGAGAGGGAACTGGGTTTTGTGATTTAATATTTTTATCCTTGAAGGATGCCTACAGCACAAAGCTGGAAAGTCAATCTTTAAAAAAAAAATTTTTTTGAAAAATCATTTACTAATAAAAGTTTGTAGTCTCCATCACAAATATAATATGTAGAATGAAAACTTTCCTGTGGGGTGGAGGAAAAAAAGGGACGACAGAACACGAAGTATTGCTGAGTGCTATACCCTGTAAGAGGGAAACAATATACAAAGTATGAAAAGTTTAAAACGTTCGCAAGTCAGTTTCTAATTTTTTGAGATAAGCTTCTCTATTCAAAAGTAATTAGATAAACTCAGGAGAAGTCTACTACATAACTGCTGTAATCCTGCACAATATCATCCACCTCCCTTTTCACTAGGATATTCTAATTCAAATTACATTGTAATTATTTGTCCTTGTCTTATCTCCTCAGATGGATCCTAAATTCTTTAAGAGATTATCTTGTGTGACTTTTGTATTCCCCAGGGCTTAGCACAGTGCCTCACTGCAACAGGTATTTAAATAATCATTTATATAGACTTGCACTGGAGTGGAAGTTACAGGCACTACCACTTTCTCTCCTATGAGGGGAAAAAGAGAGGGAAAATTGTCACTGTATTGCAAAACAGAAATGGAATGCTCCAGGGCTTTTCTCTCTCAGTGAGATTAAACTAACATTTGCCACTACGTGAAGTGTTCTATACCTTTATTATCCTCAAGCCCTAGGTATAGAGTTCTGGAAATCTAGGGTGCAGGGACATACCTGACTCCTAGTCTTTTGAAAAACGGAGAGCTGTATTTTCAGAAGAATTCAGTGTTAGAACTCCTTGAAAAAGGAAGACCTAAAGGCTCAAGAAAATACATAGTTCTACTCATCTCTTTCTGAATTGTTAGCACTTATCATTGCAGTTTCTCTGTGTAGAGTTTGAAGTCAGAACTCTGGGCTAAGTGTAGACTTCCAAGATTCACCATAAACAGTTCAGTGAATCCTCTAGTCCAACAGAAGTCCTGGCCCTGAATGTCCCATATATAATCCCAGAAAACATACCATCATTCCAACGCCAACTGAGGCCTGAGCTCCGGCCCTCAGTCCATCAGAGAGATTTTCAGTTATTGAGCGCCCCAGAAGCGCTGTGTCTGAGGACAGGCGGTTAAGCAGTTCTCCTGTCCGGGTCTTGTCAAAAAAGGCAACCTCTTGCTTTAGAACAGAAGAGAATAAATTCCCTCTCAATCTATTCACAATGCGCTGGCCTGTAAAAAGAAAGGGAACAGAAGTAAGAAGAGGTACAACGATCATTCTCCTACTAGAATGTGTCCAGCAATCAACTAGCAATCGAGCCTTTCACTGCAGTGTTCAACTGCTATGCCAGAATCTGGGTGAACAAGTATTACTTGTTCCTAGGGTAGAAGAATATCCCAACGTAGTAATCATCTTTGAAGCACAACGGCATAGAAGATAGAGGGCCCAAAGTGGACTCAAAAGTCCTGGGTTAAGTTCCGCATCTGATACTGGCTCTATGACCTTGAGTAAGTCATAACCTTCTAGTTTCCTAAGCAACTCTCTGAGCTTATAAATTGGAAAACAGTTATAGATGTGCATTGGTAGGTCACAAATAAAAATAAAAATCTTTGTTAGTTCATCTTGTATTTAAGCAATACATCCCTCTCTTAGCTTCTGTATTCTATATTGTTATTAAAAGAAAAACAATATTTCCTTCCAATGACCTAGCAAATTTGGGATTTTTTTTTGTTTTTTCTCCATCATCCTAATTTGGGGGGGAGGGTAGGGGCAGTAAAAGGAGGGAAGGGGAGTCTTGATACCTTCCAGTTTGTCTGTGTCTCTTCTAAAGTAGGGCACTGAGAACTGAACCAAACTCCAGAGGTGATCTGACTAGGGCTGACTACAATAGGACCAGCACTCACTCAGACACAAGATTTCCATTGAAAAGCTTCACTCAGATCACCACTCCCCTGTACACTCCTGCCTACTCCCAGTCAAAACTGGATCTTCCCCATTATTTCCCCTTTTCTTTTAATGATATTATCCCTTTTCCCTATCACCCAGGCTCAAAACCCTTGGTCATTTTGGTTCTGCCTTTTCCTCTGCCACTCCTATCTAATCAATCATCAAGACCTATAGATTCACTAAGTTTAGCAACATTAATTAATTATGACTATGTCCAGGATACTGTATTAGGTGCTGAGAAAGATAAAAAGATTAAAATATTATTCCTGCCCTTGCAGAACTGGCAGTCTTATGGGGTCTGTGACACATAGATGGACTGATATTGTTCTGGTCAGAAAGGTCTCTGCTTTGCTCAAAATTCCCCAACTATTCTATAGTGCTCATTGTATAAAATTCAAACTCACTGGGCCTAGCATTTCAGGTATTCCACAATCTGGTGCTCCCTTTAGTTTCCAGTGTTATTTCATACTCCTCCCTTCCCTTCCTTAATGTTCCAAACTGGATTACTCTCTGACCCCAAGCCCTAGGAAACTCTCTCTTTCCTCTGCCTGTGCCCAGCTTGTTTCCTAAGTCTAAGCTCCTTCTCAAGCCTTTACTCTTTGAATTCTCTGAAAAACCAATTCAAATAAATGCTCACTCCTCCAAGAAGCCTTCCCTGCTGTCTCACAAGCAAGCTTGTCAACAGTCTAAAACTGCCCATAGAGCAGTTTTGTAATGAAAGCATATATCATGCAATAATAGGTCCTATGGCTATCTATATTGTAGTGTTATTCCCCTCCAAGTTCTTAGGAGGGAAGGATGGCTGATGAGCATCACTACCTGGGTGCCCCATCAGCACCTCAAATTTAACATGGCCCTAAGTGAACTCATCACCTCCCCTCCTAAAGTCACCCCTTCTCTCTAACAGTCTTGACAGCACCATTCTTCTCTTGTCAGTCACCCAAGCTCATAACCTGGGACTCATTCTGATGCTTTCCTCTCCTTTGGACAAACATTTGGGAAATTCTGTTAATTCTAGCCTCCCTTCACACGACCATGACCATAGTCCAAGTCCCATCATCTCTCTCCTGGACCACTATGACCTTCAAATGAGTCTGTTTCCTTTTCCTCTCCTCTCCAATCCACCTTTCACATAGATTCCAGAATGAAACTCCTAGGGAATATGTGATCATATCTCACATTTATTAAGTGCCTAATATGTGCCAGGCACTGTGGAAGGTGCTGGGAATACAAATACGGAGAGGAAGAGAGAAGAAGAAAAGAAGGGGAGGGAAGAAAGGAGGGAAAGAAGGAAGTAAGAAAGATTACTGAAGCATGTTTTTTTAATGTACAAGAGTATAGAAGGAAGAACAGTAGGAAGAACAGTAGACATGCAGGACAGCTTTGAAAGTAACAGGCTGAATTTGTTATATGCTTTAAAAAAGAAAAGCAAGCTACATATAATAAAGATCCATAGTTTCATGTAGGATCATCTCTTTCTGTTCCACTCTCTACATGGAAATGCTCATACTATTTTGTGTTTCTTAAAATCAGAATTTTTTTTTTAAATGTTTAACAAAGAGAAAGCTAGGTGTGTGTATTTGGAGTGAGGCAGGATTACAGATACTCAGTATACAAGAAAATGGTGTTCATATCAAAAATAAAAGTAAACATTAGTCAATAAAATGAAATAAAAGCTGTGGTTTATAATGTGTTTCATGTTCAAAGTCCCAGGAAACATTGATTAGAAACTCATGCTTTGCAAAAGTAATAGCAATAATGGCTAACATTTATATTGACTTTACAGTTTATAAAATTCTTTATTTACATTATCTCACTTGAGAATGTAGGCCTTTTCCTCTTCCCCTAGTTGTTATCATTCTTTCCCTCTTTGAGAGCAGAAAAGTTTCTATTTTGTCTTTGTATACTCTGGGTCTAGCAGAATGCCTCATGAAGTAAACATATAATAAGTGCTTATTGAACAGTATAGTGAGGTAGGTAGTACAACTATGACCACCCCCATTTTACAGTTGGAAGGAAATGATGCTCAAGTCAAGTGATTTGGCCAGTGTCACACAGCTTACAAACAGATGAGCTGGAATCAAACCCAAGTCTTTTGTCTCTGGGTCTGATTCAGAATCCAGTGCTACTTTCACCAAGCCAACCCTGCTAAAGTTCACGTGAAATGGAAGGGCCAAGATAAAGTCTACAATACTGGGCAGAAATACTTCTTTGGGATGATGGACAGCTCTTACCTGAAGTCTGCATGAGGTAGACACGAACCGAGTTAGCAGCAGCACCACACAAAAACACTCCACTCAGAATGGCACAGAGGTGGGTCAGGTTGTTTACATAGTCCCCAGCAGGGTTTGTATAAATGACATCGATTATCTTTCCCAGAAAGAAGGGAGCCGACATGGTAACGACACTGGACACAGTCAGGAATCCGACCGCAGCTAAAAAGAAAAACAGAAAAACCCATCAGAGCTTCAGTGGCAAAGAAGATTAAGAACCTTGGCTTCTCTGTCCAGAATTTAAGTTGTTGACACTCCTTTCTAAAAATGTCTCCATTAGGCACCTGTGGAAAATCTACTTTGTGGTCGGTCTTTACCCAGAATAGATCCAGACTATGGTACTCAGGTGAGCAAGGCTGTTGAGTCCCTGTTATTTGGTGCCTCCCCTCCCCACTGGCTCATTTCCTAGATGGGTTTCCTGATATGAACATTCTCTACATCAGGAAATGGTAACAAATGAAGTCAGAACAAAAGTACTTCACAGCTGCTCTTCTCACAGTATCCAAGAACTGTAGACCATCCCTATCAACTGAGGGATAGTAATCTATACTCTCTGCTTTCATCTCCTTCAACTCGTACTCACTCCTTAATCCCTCTGCAATATGGCTTTCAAGATCATCACTCAGCTGAAACTGCTACCCCCTCTCACCTCACACATCCAGTAAGAGGTCACATTTTGTCATTTCCACTTCCACAACATCTCTCATCCAATCTCTTCTCCTCACTCACACAGCTATCCCCTTTACTTCAGGCATCTGAACTCAGCCTCTCCTCTCAGATTAATGCAATAGCCTCCTAAAAGATCCCCTCACCTCAGCTCTTCCTCCGCACCACTGCCAAAGGAATTTTCCTTAAGTGCAAATCAGACCACCTGACTCCTCTACTCAACTCCAGTGTTTTCTTTCCTCTAAATTTAAAATCCTCTGTTTATCATTTAAAGCCTCTCACAGCTTGTTCCCAACATACTTTCCAACCTCACTGGATATAAACCCATTCTCTCCCCAAGCCTAGCACTCTGCTATACAGACAAACCAGAGGTAGAGATTCTTTATTCTTTGTATTTATAGTCCCAGCATCTAGCACAGTACCTGACATATACAACAGACATTTGCTAAACGTTTATTGATCGTTGATTGAAGAAAACTAAGAAAAGTTTGTAACCATAATTTATGTAAGGAGCCTACTTTATTTTAGATGATGATGATGGCTAATAGGGAAAAAGTGCTAAGCTCAAGTTAGAGACAACCTGAGACTCAAAGGAGACAGAATGAAGGGGATCAATTTAACAAGTATTGTAGCACACTTTACTGAGCAGAGAAAGAAACTGATATTTTATGAGGGAAGAGGCCAAAGTGATACTTAAGTTGCAAACTTCAGTAACTCTTAACCGGCCATAGAAACCACTGCACTGGAAAGCTTTAATGAAGCAGCTGAGTTTAAATAAATGGTGGAAACCATTCCCTAATGAATACTTAGGTCAACTTCACTTGTGATAAGGGACCACCTGATCTTGAGAGATGGTATGGTGCAGGAAACAGAAGGCTGGGCTGGGAGACAGCTAGACATGGATTCCAGTCCTGCCTCTTTATAGACTAGTTGGTGGGAACATGGGCAACTCACTTAAGCAAGGAGGGACCCAGGCAAGTCTCTAATACCGTAAGCTTTTAATTGCTGATCATCAGTGAAGAATTCCCTTTACCAATGAAATCGTATGTCTGAGTCCCCCAAAAGAGGGACTTTGTAGCCAAACACCCAAAACGCCATGCCCAATGCCTCACATGGGGGAAGAATTTAAAAGCCGTAATGAACAGATGGTATCTTTTGGGCAAAGGGACGCCATGAATGCAAATTCAAGTGTCCCAAAAGCTTTAATAAGTATAAAATTACACTAAGACTTTCAGGACATCCTATATAATCTAGAATCACAAATAAACACACAGAGGTTTATCATAATGTAAATAGTACAATGAGGAGATAACTTTACCAGCAAAAAAAAAAAAATCTAGACGAGTCAAAGGAGAGAATAACCACATGAGTACTGTTTCAATGGTTAGATTCCAATTCTGACACAGAGCTCCTTAAAGGACTTTCATATAAGGTTCCCAAACATTTTGTTAGCAATAGTTATTCCCAACCCATCATAAGCTTGAATATGAATCATATGGCCAAATCCGTATAAAATGTTTATTTAGTAGAGGTATCAAAAATGAACAAACAAACACAAAAAACAACACTGGAGAAATCAGAACTATTGCCTTGAACCCCAGATATATCAAGGCAACTAGGTCCTGACCCTATGTCCTCAGGCATAGTTCTCCGCTACACCGAATGAGAAGTTACATAACTCATGAAATTCTGAATCAGAGTATAGAAACTTAGTGATCATAATCATGGCTCAGTGGATGCTGTAGAGCTAGACAAGAAATCCAATTCAAGCGTTGTTCCAAAACTTGGGAGCACTGACTCCAAACCCCAACCTAAAAATAATAGTTGAAGCTGGGCTAGAAACACAAATGATAGAGACTCTGACCTAGTGTTCTGAGTTGAACAGTACCTAGTGTTTAAAAAAAAAAAAAAAAAAGCAGTTCTTTCCTTGGTCCATAGAAGCTTAATAAATGTTTGTTCCATTGAATTGACAAATGTTAATTCAGGAATGCAATTCAGGAAATCGAACTGCATCTGTAAAGTGTCTTGGGACAAACCCTAGAAACTGTCTTTTTACTAATTCAATATAGTCATGAATCTGTGACTTCCCCAGGAATGGAGACTTCCTCCATCTTCATATTATCAATCTGCAACCTACCTATAACTCAGTAATTAAAAATTAGAGGACCATCTGAGGCTCATAAAGACTAACTGATTCTCCTGTGGTCACGCATCTAAACAGTGTCCAAGGAAGGATCTGAACCTTCCTGACTGTAAATCCAGCACTCCATCCACTACACTACGCTGACTAAATGTCTGATATCAGCTTATTTTCTTGTATTTTGCCTCTTTTTTGTAAAAAGCAAATGCAAAGCAAAAAGAAAAAAGAAAAAAAGATCAAATATTTCAGTTCCTTTTCTATAAGTTCAAAGATGTAGAGGTCTTTTTAAATAATTTTCTAGAAGTGAAGAAACTGAGGCCCAGAGAAGTTGAATGATTATCAACATATATGAATATATGTATATATAGTGATGTGTATACATACATGTATGTGTGTGCATGTATATACATATTATATATACATATATATACATATATATTTTAAGGTTCTTGGACATCAGGTTAAGAACTCTTGCCTAAAGCAAAGGCTCCTTCCATTACTCTCAGTCTACTTATCCTCTTGACTCACTTCTGGTTTTGCTCTTTCGTCTTTTTATTCCTAGTACCTGGTATAGTACTTGGCCTGGCACTTAACAAATACTTACTAAATGAATATGAATTGCTTTGCTCAAATCTCTCAGGCTCACTTAAATTTATAACTCAAGTGTCATGAGAGGCTTTTCCCAAAAAATTCCATTACTTCTTTCCATTTCATTATGTATACACTACCAGTACTTAAAATTAATCTCCTTTTCTTTCTGCATTTCTCAAATTTTCAACAAGCCCCCAATATTACCTAATCTTAACTTAGCAACTTTTGTCCTTAAGTAGTCATCATCCTTTTGATCCTTAAAGTGTGTTAAAATTCCTTTTAATTTGCTTTCCTGATATTTTGCCAGAGCAGGAATTCCAAAGAGAAAAAAAAGGATATTGTTTGCTAAAAGGGAAAGGTAAAATATCATGAAGATAAGGTTCATTAATAGGAACATGAAGGGTCCCTGGCTCATTTCAGAGACAAGGTCCCTGCACTGGCAATAGGAAGGGACTCCTCTGTACTGCTCCCTCCCTTTCAGGGAGGGTATTTCTGAGAACAATCAGTAAATTCTTGGAACTTCACTAATACCTGCTTCATTTAAACAAAATAACTAAAAAAGTGGTAAAGAATGCAAATAAGGTTGGTAAAATAGTCCCAGGAAAAATGCACAGAACTCTTTATCAGGAATCTGAAAGATATTCTGTAGCCCTCAAAAGATGCCTTAAATTAAAACAAGGTTGTTAAGATTTATCACAAATTGCCTGAGGGGAATCTGGACTTAGAGGGCATGGAAGGAAAACCCTAAAAAGAATCCTTCATATCAGTATTACTGTTTAAAGAGCACAAACATTATAGGAAAATTAATAGTATGTTTTCACACAAATTATACAGTGTTTAAGGGTTTCTTTTTTTTTCTTACATGTGGCTGAATGAGTAAGCATTCAGTGGTCCCTCCTATCAGATAGCAAGAACACGAGCAGTAGCTGTTTCTTGTTCCAGTTGTCCCACCCTAGAGGCAGACAGCAAGCATCTGGAATCTCAAGCTACCTTTTGGTTGATGAGATAAAGAGCTATCAAGGGAAAGAAAGCCACAGAGCAACTTTCTAACTAACCACAAGAAAAAACGCTGTAAATTCTTATGCTAAAAGAAAAACGTGGAGCAAGTGGTAGAGGTTAAGGTTAGGAGTCACTGACCAGTTATTCCTTAGGAGAATTACAATTAATTCTAAAAGCTACTTTTGGCATATATTTTATAAGCTTTTCATATGATGGTTTCTTTTAAAAAGATATAAATAATTTATCTTATACAAGTTTGTTTGAGGTTCAATTTCTGCAGACAACTGATTTGAAACATCTGACACTGTGGAAAGGATAAAAAAGAAGGGAGTGTCACTATTCTAATTTAGAGCTTATATTTTATTTTTAAAAAAGAATTTTATCAGTGCCTTTTTGGTATGTGCTTTAGATTGAATTTCAAGAGCATTAAATGAAAGAAAAAACAAAATAACACAAATACTTTTTAACTATGTCCTTCAAAGGGTTATATGGAATTAAAAATTACATAATTCAGTCTTTTAAAGATAGTAATTCTCTTATAAGTAACTTTAAAAATGATTTATAACTGATAAACCCTACTTTACTCTGGATGCATATTGCCAAGATCTTAATAGGTTTGAACCTGTCCTATGATCCAATGAATCATTATGACTTTATGGAAATTTGTCCTAATAATGCTGTGCTTTTTTTTATAATGTTTTATTTACTTTGTATTTACTGCTGTACAAATTCTTCTCAACAACATTTTATTTCATTATTAATCTGTTCTTGCAACTATCTCCAACAAAATTTAAGCAACATTTTAAAACCCCAAATACAGCAAAACAAATTCCCAAATTAGCTTCGTGTATCTCTTTCTGTACTTTCAGTTCACAACTCTCTGTCAGAAGGTGAATGACATGATTATTTTTAATTCTTTTGGACTTGCAATTTATCATTTAAGTGATCAATTCTAAAGCTTTTCAAAACTAGTTTTCTGTATAAAGTTACTGTCACATAAATTGTACTCCTGATTTTTCCTCACTTCGCTAGGTGCAGGCTCACAAATCTTCCCGGTTTCCTTGGAAACCATCCATTTCATCATTTCTTTTGGCACAATTACATATTTTCTTACATTCATGTACCACAATTTGTTTTACCAATCCCCAATAGGAGAGCTCCTTAGTTTCCAATATTTACTTACTATAAAAACCAACAACGTTATCTATGGAAAATCCAAATTCCCTGCCCTCGTATCCTGACCCCAATTTGAGAAATACATGTCTTCAAATCCACCTATCAAAATATTAACCCATTTTACAGGAAAAGGAGGTATATACTTTGATTTATTTTAAGATTGTCATTAGCTTTATTTTCTCAAAGTATCAGTGAGGCTGAGTATAAATGCATGCACTTGGGAGAGGAAAGGCAAATCAGGGTTAGTATGATGACCTGGTAAAAGAGTTAAAATTTTCTTTTAAAAAAGAGGAAAGGGAAAAAAATCCTTTTGGCCTTAGGCTACTAAAAATCAACATAATTTTCCTGAGAGTGTCCCTTATTAAAAATGTGGTATATCATCATGACCAAATCCAGATTTTATATATTTAATAATCTAAATCAATAATATGAGCAAAAATAATACCTTATATTTGTCTAGCACTTCATACTAGACAAAGTGCTTCCAAATATATTTGAGTCTCATAACATTATAGGCAAGGCAAGTATTACTGTTCGTTATTTAGGATAAGGAAAAGAAAACTGAGAAAGATCCTAAATCTTCTAAATTCTTGATAAAATACTTTTTTGTGCTGTTTATCTAGGCCTGGGGTTTTTAACCTCCCCTAAGGAGTCAATATCTAGATTTCAAGGATTCCAAGAATGTGAATGGGGAAAAAATTTACGCCTTCATTTCACTAGTCATTATTTATGCAGGCAACAAAAAAGCCAGCTTGTCAAAAAGGGTTCATAAGCCAAACCTGTGGTTAGTTTAACTGTGGTTAAGAACCCACAGTCCAGACTTGTGTTTTAATCAGAGTAGGGAATTCCCGGTACAGGTACTCCCAGCACGGAAACCTGAAAAATACCATTAGACAAGGCATAAGCCCCAGAATTGTGCAGAGTGCCAAGAAGTCACAGGAACACAGGTTTAGAATTAGAAGAGGCCTCAGAGGTCAACTAGGACAGTCCTCTCATTTTATAGATGAGGAAACTGAAACCCAGAGAGGCTAAATAACTTGTCCATGACCACTCAGCTAACAGGTAGCCAAGGGAAGCTTCAAGGCTAGAACACTGTCTAATAAACCATTAGAATGTGAGCTCCTTGAGAGCAGGAGTTGTCTGCCCCTTTTCGTATCACTAGTGCCTAGTATGGTGCCTAGCACAGAGTAAGTAGTCGCTTAACAAATGTTTATTGATCAATGCTGCCTAACAAGTCAACTTAATGTGACAAGGTGCCTGCCCTCTGAGCAATTTACCAGCCAAACACTTATTAGTTATGTAAACAGAGGCTAATAAGTGCAGCGAAAACAATGGATTGTGAGTCTGAGGACCTAAATTTGTATCACTTTATATAGTTGTCTCATTTCCCTCATTTATAGAATAAGGGATCTGAATGAGATGATCCCTGGGATCCCTTACCAAACAAGATTCTATAATCCTGTTAGCCTATCTGAACTTGCTCTCTCATCTTCAAAACGAATAACAATATTCACTCTCCCTATGTCCCAGGATGGTTTTGAGGAAGAAGCTGGATAAACACAAGTGCACAATGGATAGAGTGCCAGGTCTAGAGTCAGGAAGATTTATTTTCCTGAGTTCAAATCTCAGATACTTATTAGCTGTGTGTCCCTGGACAAGCAACTTAACCTTGTTTGCCTCCATTTCCTCATTTGTCAAATGAGTTAGAGAAGGAAATGGCACACCACTCCAGTATCTTTGCCAAGAACACTCCAAATGGGGTCACAGAAGGGTCAGACACAATTGAAACGACTGAACAAATATTTAATAAAACCCCACATTTTAAAATATAGTCTTCCATACTCTAGTGTCTCTTCAAGATTCTTAACCAAATTGGCAGTCTTTTGGAGAGTCTCTAAGACCCTTAAAGTAATTTAAAAGAAAGGTACCTTTTAAGTTTTAACTGACATGCTTAAAATTAGCATTATTTCCTAGGAATAGGGATGGCAAACAGACTTGTGATTTCATTGGCTTAGGGAATTCCAAGGTGAAGAATTTTCTTCTACCAATGCAGGTCAGTACTTTCTCTGAACCTTAAGAGTTGACTAAAGCACTGGTAAGTTAAATGACCTTATGCAAGTGGATGATATGTCAGACAGTCCTGGTTGAGGGGAGCTCCTATCCATTATACCTCTTGGCATAATTACATAGGATAATAAATTAAGAGCTAGAAGGGACCTCAAAGGTCATTCAATCCAACACCCTCAACCATCAACTTACAGATGAGAAAAATGAGCTCCAGAAAGATGAATAATGTGCCCATGATTACATAGGGAGTAAGTAGCGGAGCAAAACAACGTGAAGCCAAGTTTGACTCTAGAGTTAACACCCTTTCTACTAAACCATGCCTTGTTCAACTAGTACTGGTGACAAACTAAGTCACGAAAACTGCCTTTTAAACATATGAATTATGATTTTTTAAAAGCTATCAATGCATATTTTGTTATTCATTTCTTTTAAGAAATTACTTATTTTTTTCCCCAAATCAAATTCTATAAGATTATAAATTGGAGATGAGATGATGGTCTGTATAGGTGAGGGGAGTTTCTTTCCTGGAAGACCTTACACTGAAGTCATAAGTTTGGAGGGGTAAAAACATTTTGGGTTGTTTTCAATGCTTTCAAGATTTAGCTACAGTTTCTCAAAGTTTTTTCATTTCCAGATCCCCAACTATAAACATATTGGTTGCCCTGAAAAAAGTTTCAAGCTAATCGAAAGTGAGGCAATGGGAATTCGGTAGGCAGAAACAGTATTGAGTAACCAAAAAGTTGGAAGGTTTTTATTTTCACCCTGAGAAAAAAATGATTACATGACTCAAATTATATAACAATAGGAATAAGTCTATAGCTAAGGCTAACCAAAATAAATATCTGAAAGCTGGGTCCTCTTCTCTTTTCACTATATTCTATTTCCCTGGGGGATCAAATCAGCTCCCATTGTCTCAATTACTACCTCTATGCAGATAATTCCCACTTCTTTATCTCCAGCCCTATTTTCTCTTCTACAAACCAATCCGGTATTAAAGACCTGTAGGCACATCCAAAGTTGTGTTCGTCCTTCATTTTCAAAGAGGACGATGACATCAGAGAAGTGATGACATGACTTGCACTTGACTCTGTTTTGAGTGAGGGAGAGCGGAGCACTCACTTCTCCTCCTGAGCCATCTGGATCCAGTGACCAGATATTCATCAGGATGACTGGAGATGGCCCAGGATGCAATGGGAGACCTTGGCCTTTTAGCCAAAGCAACATGTCCAAAAAAGAATTCACTATCTTTCTCTCAAATCTTCCCTTCCTTTGAACTGCCTTGTTACTGATGAAGAATAGATGGTTGGGTCCTACTGTCCTGAAGAAATTCCTGAAGAAACTGGACAGTCTCCAAGTTAAAAAAAGGCATTTATTGGAACAACCCACCCAAGTAGGCCCACTTTCCATGTGGGAGAAACACTGTTTAGTGGGGGTAAGGGTCTTGATTTAAATACAGTTTGGGGGGATATTGAATACCTGGGAAAATCAGGTAACAGGGAGATGCCTTTACCATACAGGTAAGCAACAGAAGGGGAAGACTACACCAGGATGTCACAAAATCCATACATATAAACCAAGAGAACAGGAAAGGGCAGGGGAAGAATTGTCAGGTTAATTGGTGGTGCTTTGTGAAAGCACACAGGTAAGTCCACCATGGAGGGCTTCGATACATACTCTTCTTTGATCTCTTTTCTGGTTGGTCACATCCTTCATCTTATCTCATATCCTGCATCCTTCTTGCTCCTTTGCCTCAAACACTCCTGTATGCCTCCCCTCATCACCACCATCCTCCCATTTTCCCAGGTTCCAACTTCAGTATCCTTCTGGATTCTTCCCTCTTACTCACCTCACACAACCAATCTGTTTACAAATCTTTATGTTTCTACTTCCATAACATCTCGTGTATACATCCCTTTTTCTCCCCTCACAAAACCTCCACCCTAATTCCAACATTCATTGTCTAACTAGTCTCACTGCCTCAAATTTCTCCCCACTGGAATCCATCTTTCACAAAGTTGTCAAAATGATCTTGCTAAGGGGCAGGTCCCATGACCACATTGCTCAGCTCCTCTGCTCAATAAACTCTACTAGTTCCTATCGCTTCCAGAATCAAATATAAAGTCCTCTGTTTGGCATTTCATGCTCCCTTTCTACCTTTCCAGACCATGACCTATGACCTACATGCTTTCCTCATACATGAGGAAATCTGATATGCATGCCTTTCCACCAGCTATCTCCCATACCTGGAAAGGTCTTCCTCCTCATCTCTACCTCTTGACATCACTGACCTGAAACTTTCAAGACTCATATCAAACACCATCTTCTACAGGATTTCTTCTCTGCTCCTTTCCCCACACACATAATTAAGCCTTCTCATTTTACATCTTACTATTTACATGCAGTCTCCCCCATTATTAAATAAGTTTCTTGAGAGCAGGGACTGTTTTTTGCCTTTCTCTGTATGCTCGGAGCTTAGCACATACCTGACACATAATGAGTTCTTAGCAAATGTTTGCTGATTGACAATTCGGCCAGTTTTGAAAGCTAGGATCAACCAAATTTCTAACTAAGCAATTCAGACATACGGAGATCCAGATGCTCTACTTGACCTGTTTCTGCAGACTATACGGGGATATTTGTTGAACTGGGAATAGAATGGTTTGGGAAAAAAAAAAAAAAACAGTCAAACTAATCTGTTAAGTATTCCCTTGCCCCCACAAGCTTGTGAAGCCCCAACTTTCATATAAAGTAATAATAAGGAATCTGGTCCCTCACTTGAAGATACAAAATCAGTGGCGGCTAGAATGGACTAGAACAGAAGGACTCCTGCAAGTGGTCTGTCCCAACTTACCCTGTCACCTGTAAACTGAAGGGTGAAGACCGGAGGTGGGTGGTGGGGGCGGCTTTGTCCTAGTCACAAACGTACTAAGTGGCCGAGTCAGAATTCCAACCCGGTTCCCCTCCAACAGTCTCCACCGCGTCCCTGGGACATAGTTTTGTCCCTAACAGACGAGGGCACCCAGGCTCGGGATCGGGAAGTTTCTTGGCCAAGCGCGTGCAGGCAAGCTAAGTGGCAGCGCTGCAACTCAAAACCAGGTCTTCGGGCTCCAAAGCCCGCGCTCCTTCCTGCCTCATCTACCCTTTCTATTAAAAAACAAACCTAAAAAGTTGTGCCCAACTCGGACCGGGCGGGGCTCCGAGGCCGGCAGCGGTCACTCGGTGGTCACCGCGGCCAGGGCCCGCACGCTCACCGGCGGCCTCCGGCAGAAGGAGGGCGGAGGAGTCAATGTCAAGGGCGGGGACGCGGGGGCGGGGGCCGCCCTACCTGTTAACCTCCAGCGCTCGGGATACGCCAAACCCAGGAGCTTCTTGGCCTCCGAGGGGCCGACCGGCGGAGAATTGTCGCGGTCGCCGCCGCCGCTTCCCGTAGCGACGGTGGCCGAGCCCTCGCTCCCGAGCCGGGCAGCAGCGGCTCTCCGAGCCGGGCCGTCCCCCGCGCCGGTCGTCCTGCACCTGCGGCCGCCGGAGGGCCCGGCGCGGAGCCCCAGGAGCCGCGCGAGCCGCGCTGCCCGGCCCAGGGACGGCGGCGGCCCGGGGGCGGCGCTGGGACCGCCGCTGCAGCAGCGCGGGAGCCCCGGCGGCGGGGAGCGGGCCGCGGCCAGAGCCCACCGCGAGGAGCAGCCGCGCGCGCGCCGGAGCAGCAGCAGCAGCAGCGGGGGGAGGCTGCCGCCGCCGCCGCGGGCGGGGAAGCTCGCCATGGGGCCCCGGGACACCCGCCCCCCACCCCGGGAATGCTGCGAGCGTCACCAGCGCCCGCGCCGCCCACTCCCTAGTTCCTACTTCTTGGCTGAGGGGCCGGTCCCCCCACCCCACGTCTGCCGCGGGAGCCCGGGCCGGGCTGCAGGCTGAGCGGCCGAGCCGGGAGAGGGCGGCGGCGGCGGGCGGGCGGCGCGGCTGGCTACTGAGGCGCTCGGGAGCTCGGGGCTGGTGCGCGGCTCCCCCGGCCCCGCCCGCTCTGCCTGCCCCTGATAACCCTGTTCGCAGTTCCTGCTATGTCATCCTTCCTTATCTGAGACCGGGGGCTCCCCACTCCCCTGTCCCCCACCCCTGCGATCGACACCCGGCCCCAGTCCCAAACACTGCGCGGGCCTTGCAATCCAGGGCCCCCAGAGTCTGAGCTGGGCGCCCGCTCTCCTTACACCCCAGCCCCCAGACTGCATTCAGTCCTCCTTAGCCTTGTGTCCCCGCCCCCGGGCACCCCATCCCTACGTCCGTCCCATCTTCTACGCAACTTCGGAGGAAATTCAAACTCAGTTTGAACCGATAACCACCGGCAACCTCGTTTCGTGGGCCAGAACACGTGCTAGTCCATACCCCCAACACTCTCGTATCCATTCCCCGAGGCCCAAGGGCACCCCATGCCCACTACCTGCTCCCCCTCTCCTGAACCTGCACCCTATCCCCGAACGTGCCCCGACACTCAGAAAGTAAGCCAGCCCTTTCCCAAATGCCCTAGTTCCTCGGGGGTCTGCTGCCCACCCGGACACTGCTCCCTACAGCGTCCCCTGGTGTTTCCAATAGTGCTTCAGCCTCAGAAGAGACTGTCGATTCCACCAGGCGCCACCAGGGGGACTAAACCAAGGGCCATAAACTGCGGAGCAGAAAGAAGCGCGGGGAAAGCTTGGGATTGAATTCTGCGGCTGCGCGATACAAACTCTGGGGATCTTTTTCGCGCTCCTCCCAAGGTTCAACGCCCCCCCCTTGTAATCTGGGAACCCTTGTGCGGGCCCTTTCTCACGCCGGCGGCCAAGGCCATACAGACAGACTCGATCAGATGATGCCAAAGAAAAGGATGAAACGAAGCTGTCCAGAGCCCTAGGAGCTGCGCCGCCGAGCTGGTGCTGCCCGACCAACCCCCTATGTCCGCAGTAATGCGAGACATTCAAAGGTTGAAAGTGCAGTGGGCAGAGCCCCTGGCTAACGATGATGATGATGACGATGATAGTAATAAAGAACTAACATTTATGTCGAGTTTCCCGTGTGTGACCGCATACACACTCTCTCCAGTTAGCCTCACGAGAAGCCGATGAGGTACACGCAGGTAGTATCATTATCCCCCTTTCACAGATCAGTAAACTGAGGCTTCGGAGGCCCACGGGGCGTTTTCAGGCTCTCGCTGCTCATTAAACAGCACAGCTTGGCATCCAACCCAGGCTTTCCAGGCACAGATACCCACCTGTACCTCCCAACCCTGCCTGCCCCACCTCCATCTCCCACTACTTTCCCAAAGAAACCGGGAAGCCTCTAACACTGGCGCTCTCGCCGTACCTGGAAGACCTTGCGCATTTTTGTCTGAAGGCTCTAGAGCAGAAAGCGTTGTGGGTTTAGAGGCAGAGTAAGAGTGGCACCTGCTGATGGGGATGTTATAGCTCTTCAAAGTTTATAGAACTCTTTACATATATTATGTCATTCGAGCCACACAACAACCTTGTAAAATGAGCCCGAGAGACATTATCACCATTTTACACATGAGGAAACTGAGGCTGAGAGCTTAACGGACTTGCTCAAGATCGACACACTAAGTGGTGGAGGGAGGATTGAAACCAGGTCTTCCTGAGCCTCAGTCCAACCCCGTTTGAGATACAGAAGATGCTCACTGTGAATGCCTGGCATTAGTGGGGGGGGGGGGGGGGGGAGACAATGGCAGTCCAGTTGGCTTGGTGTGAAGGCTGAGCTCTCCAGGCCCTGGAGGCAGCTTCACTTCATTCTTTCACTCGGCATCATCTTGTCAGTAGCTGTAGAAATCATGGTGGATCACAGTGAAGTCCGCTAACACTCTGCAAGACGGAAACCTGGTTGTATGTCCTAACTCTAATAGCCAGGAAACTGAATTGCTTCCACTTGTACTGTCTTAGGAAGATTCTGAGGATCACCTGGCATGATAAGGTACCAGACACTGAAGTCCTTGCTCGAGCTGAACTGCCAAGTATTCAAACTATGCTTCAGAAAGCGCAACTCCGATGGGCTGGCCATGTTGTTGGCATTCAAAATGTACGCTTACCAAAAAGACTATTTTATGGAGAACTTGAATGGGGCAGGTGGCCAGGAGAAGTGATACAAGGACACCCTCAAGATCTCTCTCAAGAACTTTGGATTTGAATGTGCAACATGGGAGACACTGGCACAGGACTGCTCAGTGTGGCCCGCCCATATCAGAAAGGGTGCTGTGCTCTATGAGCTAAGCAGAATTGAGACAGCACAAAGTAAACATAGGATGCGCAAATTTGGAATATCCACCCCAAATATCCAACTTGTGGTAGAGCATTCTGAGCTCGTGTTGGTCTGATCAGCCACAGTTGGACATATTGAAACTTGACTTTATCATGGTGATGTCATTTTGGTCCTCTTCTGGAGGAAGGACAACAACCAACCCACCAATATACGTCTCTGTGTGTGTGTGTGTGTGTGTGTGTGTGTGTGTGTGTAATGCCAGCAGCAGTAACAACCTCACAAGGGTGTTTGTTGTGAGGCTTAAATGAGTTTATATGTAAAGTGCTTGGCGAAGCTTGAATTGCTAATTACATCCACGGTCAACTGTTTCTTTTGTTATCATTTTGACATAGATTCCAGTAATTCTTCTACGCTGACTCCAGTCGAAATTCTTTATCAAGGTTCATTTAGGGAAAGAGTAGGAAATACTATGGGACAGTCAAGGTTGAAAGGCAGCCTGGATTGAACAAAAAGAGTCTGGGATTTGTATCTAAACTTGAATCCAAGCTCTGTGGATTCCTAGCTGATTGAACCTATTCCAGTCATAGAATCTCCTTAAGCCTCCATTTTTTCATCTGTAAAATGGGCATGATAATTCTTACACTAAACAATTGTGGCATAGTGAACAGAATATGTCTTGAGTAAGTGACATTGCCTATAAATTGACAAGTCACTTAAACTCCCGGTGACCCAGAATAAGAAAAGGGAGGGAGTTTCTATACTGATGAAATAATAGGTCCAGATGGTCCAGACCATCACCAATCCACTACCTGTCTACATCATGCTTCCCCAGGATAAACTCATCAACAGAAATCTCATCATCAGGGTGACTGCTTCAGCTTTGGTGCTCAAAACTCCCTCACTACTCTCAGTCATCACTCCCTTCTAATTAGAGGGCAATGAAAACAAACAAACCAAAACACTCCCTAAAGCCCTTTATAGAGGGCTCAGAATTTTCCAGTCATCTCTCCCATTTCCCATTAGCTTCTCTGCTGACTCCATGAACATCATGCCCCTGAACTTTGTGCTAACTGCTCTGGTCCCCTCCCCCTTTTCAACTTCCTTTTGTATATTGTCTACAAGATTTCAAATTCCCTAAGGACAGGGATAATCTTTCTTCTCATATTATTAGTATCCCCAAGCCCTTCATAGGTGCCTGGCACTTGGCACTTAATACATGATTATTGACTATTGACAGTCCCTGTTCCCAGACCTTTGCAGGACTTAAAAGGATTGCTGTGTTGTACAAAGATGGGCTCTCGTTTTGTGGGACCTGAAAAACCAGAATAGAATCTGGCCTTTAATATATAGGTAGCAAGGCTCTCTCCCTCTGCAGTGCAGGACACTGTCTCAGTTCTTCTGATGTGTCCATACCTTTTGATCCAGCAATACTACTACTAGGTTTGTATTCTAAAGAGATCATAAAAAAAGGAAAAGGATGCACAACAATATTTATAGCAGCTCTTTTTGTGGTGTCAAAGCATTGGAAATTGAGGGGGTGCCCATCAATTGGGGAATGGCTGAACAAGTTGTGGTATATGAATGTAATGGAATACCATTGTTCCATAAGAAATGATGAGCAGGCAGACTTCAGAAAAACCTGTAAAGATTTACATGAAATGATGCTGAGTGAAATGAGCAGAACCAGGAGAACATTGTACCCAGTAACACCAACAGTGTGGGATGACTGTGGTGGATGGCCTGTGTCCCCACGCAGTTCCGTGATGTGGTGAAGACACAAAGGCAGGCGGAAGAAGATAGGCCAACTCCGATTCTTGATCCGAGGGTCAGGGTATTTATAAACAGAAACTGCAAGTCTACATGGCATTCTACTCATCTCCTGTCCCAGCGATTTGGCCAGTCTTATTGTCTTAGAGACTGTTAGCCTAGAGGGCATCTATTTTACATATTCCTTGTATTCTGTAGTTCTCTTGTTTGTCTCATGAGACAGCAACATCCAGGGGGCATGGAGAGCCATTCTGGATGATAATGAGCACAGTCTCAAAGAACAGTTTACCTGAAGGTCTATCCTGAACTTGTCAACTGCACTCCATCCTGGCCCTCAACACATGACCAACTCTGATAGACTTAGCTTACAATGATCCAAGACAATTCCAGAAGATGTGCTATCCACATCCAGAGAAAGAACTATGGAGTCTGAATGCAGATTGAACCACAATATTTTCTCCTTTTTTCCCCTTCCTTGTCGTTTTTCCCCTTTTGTTCTGATTCTTCCTTCACACCATGACTAATGTGGAAATACGTTTAATATGATTGTATATTTCTAGCCTGTATCAGATTGTATGCTGTCTTGGAGAGAGGGGAGAGGAGGGAGGGAGAAAAAATGTGGGACTCTAAATTTTATAAAAGTGAATGTTGAAAACTATTTTTACATGTAATTGAAAAAAATAAAATATTATTAAGAAAAAAGAAAGTCTTCTGATGGGTGCTTCATTCTAAAATGGAGTCAACCTTGGGTTCTGTAAAGTTATACCATCAGGACCTGCGAAGGTCCTACCAAATCAGCAATTCTTCAAGTCCAAGTCAGGCAAAGTCTGAGAGACAGCTGAATTAGCTTCAAAGTGGTTTAATGTCAGGATGTTGACTAGCAGGGATAAATTATTTTAGCCAAAACAAACTGTGAACTTTCTACCTGGAGGGTTATGATCTATATTCACAGATTCCTTTAGTTAGTATTCCCATTTCCTTTCCCTCTTAAAAAATGCTACTAAAAAAAATGCTACTGTCTTTACTGATCTGTGCACTGTTTCCCCACAATAAAATGTACATTTCTGAAGGGCAGTGG
Organism: Bettongia penicillata ogilbyi; assembly: GCA_023548195.1. Lineage (NCBI taxonomy): Eukaryota > Metazoa > Chordata > Mammalia > Diprotodontia > Potoroidae > Bettongia > Bettongia penicillata. The sequence goes on from JAJHZJ010000629.1 coordinate 3,274,997, forward strand.
TTTGTTGCTGTTAATGTGCTTGCTTGTTTAATAAACACTTAATAAAAGGCTTGACTTGAATTAAGGAAAGGACCTGAGCTCAAGTGAAATCACGGTTCATTTGACAAAAGTATTAAAGAATAAAAGTACATCTGATAAGATGCTCTAGGAGGGTTAATCCGGGAGCAAGGTTTAGAATAGCTTGGATCGTGAAGAAACTGGCTACTGTGAAACTACTCGGCAAGTTCTAGCTCTAATTCACTTTATTCAGAGGTATACACATCGTGTGTGGCTAGTCCTTTATTCTCAAAGAGGACCAAGACATCAGGAAGATGATGACACGACTTGCAAGTGGATTGGATTTAAATGAGGCAGGGCTGTGCAAAGTCACCAGCCTCACTTTTACCTCCAGTGATCTGGGTCCAGTGGCCAGATATAGATCAGGACCACTGGAGATGGCTCAGCAGTACACACATAGGGACTTCATAAAAGGATGGATAAAGCTATGGGGATTACTTCTGTAACAGATCCCACTGCTTTAAAGCATGTAAACATATTTCTGCTTCTTTCTGGGGGACTTTATAGAAACTTAAGGCTATGAGGAATTGAGTCTCCCTGTTGGGTGCTGAACTAGCTAAAAAGCAGATGCCACACCAAGTAGAAGAGTTACTAGTGGCTTTCTTGCTTTCCACATTCCAACCACAAGGTATGATTGGCAATTAGATGAGGACCTTCAAAAATCTTACTTCTGTCATGACAATAAGAGGCTGCTGCTCCCGATGTGGAACAGGGGACTAGTCTGGGATGTGTTTCATTCCTTTAACATTAACCTTAAAAGCTTCAAAAGTCTCTGGAAGGTCTTGTGAGTGGGATGGGAAACAGCAGGTTTGTGGGTTCAGCAGCAGTGGGAGCAGACTGGCATCAGGAAAAGTGTTGCCACCAGAGAAAAAGCAAGACCACTGGGAAGATCAGACTGTGCTCAGTAGATGTGAAATGTAAATGGCTAATTAGTAAGCTTACAAAGAAACTGTACCAAAGAGACTTGAATATTAGCTTTCCAATTGAAGTCAGTACATTGGTACTAATGTGATACCAATAAGTTACTGGATCTTGTTCTAATCAGTCTATGATTTTTTGTTGCTTATTAGTAGTAGTACCTACTTCATAAGAGTGCTGAGGCTCAAATGTTTCTCTGAATTCCTTATTGGTCATTTCTTATAGCAAAATAATATTCCAGTCTTTTTTTTTCCAATCTGGATCTCTAATTTCATGAGTATAGTCAGGCGGAGCCACTGAGAAGTTCATTCACTTGGTCAGGAGGCCTGTGTGGAATAAGTGGGATGTGAACCCAGGTTTTCCTTAAGTCAGTATTCTATCCACTATGTTGCCTCTCCTATATTCATAGATCATAATTTTTTTCAGTCCCTGCCCAATTTGTGGGCACCCACCTTGTTTCTGGTTCTTTATGGCTACACAGAGTGCTGCTATGAATATTTTAGTATATATGACAGCTTTGCTTACATCTTTTGACTTCCTTAGGATTTTATGCCCTAAATGGGAATTGTTGGGGTCTTTTCCCATTATTCTCCTTTAATAATCCTTTGAGTAGAATCTTCTAGTTTCAAGAAAACAATTCAGGTCTCATAAGTATTTTACTTTTTGTGGAATCTCAATTCTGTTTAATTTTGCTTAAACTTCTAAAAATTAATTATTGTGAAATAAACTGAAAGCAGTTTCCACTGACAAAATTTTGTGCTCAAAAGCCTCCCATCTTCAAACTCTATACAGCAATAGTATGGATACTTAAGGTAGATTGTTGCTCTATAACTTGATTAAATGTCAGAGGCATTTATAACATTTTTAAAATGTATTTTTATTCATATCTTTGTTTTTACATTACTTTCATTTCCAAATATGTTCTCCAATCCACAGCAAAGTGATCCCCTGTAACGAGAGTTAAAATTTTAAAAAAAAGCAGTCCAGAAAAACCAACCAATACATCAATTGTCTGACAATATATGCAATGTTCAATCCGTCTCTACAAAGGGAGGGAAATACATTTTTTTCAGTTCTTTCAGAATAGGCTTGATTATTATATTTACACAAGCTTAATTTTATTGTTTTTTAAAATTCTTTCCATTTACATTATTTTCTCAAACAAAAAATTTTTTTGATATCTTTTTATTTTTACATCACCTACTTTTCCCGAAGTATACCCATGCATGTACATTTTTATAATCATGCATATTTTCCTACTTCTGCTTCCTTCACCCTGCATCATTTCACATAAGTATTTCTGTGTGTAATAGGAAGTTATTAATGACATTAATAACTATATGTAATAACTTCTCTTAATTCTCAAATGTAGTGTTTCTTACAGCATGATCCTATTCTATTACATTTTCCTTTACAATCATGAAATTTACTGAAAAGTAAAAAGAATACAAAATCCAATGGTATTTCTTGTTTGTCAATTATGAAACTAAACCATTTGCAAAATTCAGTCTTAACAGTTCAGTTGCAACATACAATCCTTCATGCATTTGTTGAGATCATACAAGTTCTCTTAATTGATGCAACCACTGAAATTACTGTAATCAATAACCTACTTTTTTTCTCTTTAAAAAAACTGTAAACAATTATTTTTCAGTTCTGAATTCTCTCCTCCCCCTTGGCCGATCTCCCATGTATTGAGTAGGCAAGAAATATGACACCCATTATATATATGAAGTCATGCAAAATATATTTCCACTCTGGCCATGTTATGAGGGGGCAAAAGCAAGAAAAATAAAGTAAAAGAAAATATGCCTCTGTCTTTATTCAATCAGTTCTCTCTCTGGAGGTGGGTAGTATTTTTCATCATGAATCCTTTGGGATTGTGGTGGATTATTGTGTTGATTAGAGTAGGTAATTCTTTCATTATAATATTGCTGTTACTATGTACAATATTCTCCTAGTTCGCACTTTACTTTGCATCAGCCCATAAAAGTCTTTCTGTGTTTTTCTGAAACCATTCCCTTTGTCATTTTTATTACCTCCTCGAGTTCTATCCACCTCATAACCTCATTAACCTCATAACCATTAAACGTTAAGTCTGAGCCCACCTTTTCCTTGTATACAAGGGAAAAGTGCATCGTCAGATTGAGAGGAACTGTTCTGACTGCACTTTCTCAGTAAATTGCTTTTATAAAAGCCAAGGAGCAGCAGGATAATGGAAGCTCATAAGTATTAGGAGGGCAGTAACCCATAGGGCTACCCCTATAACTTCTGAAATAATAGTAATCCCTCTGCAGACCCAATCTGCCACTGGATGAGTGAGCCCCAAAGGGGCATTACACATTCATTTATTATAATTTGTTTAGTCATTTCCCATGTATTGCGTATCTGCTAGTTCTTTCCAACCATAAAATGTGCTGCTATGAAAATTTTGGTGGCTCACTGGATAGAATACTGGGCTCGAGTCAAGAAGACCTGAGATGACACTTACTACCTGTGTGACCCTGGACAAGTCACTTCACCTCTGTCTGCCTCAGTTTCCTCATCTGTAGAATGAGGATAAGGACAACATTTATCTTCCAGGGTTGTGAGAATCAAAAGAGATAATATTTGCAAAGCACTTGACATGGTGTCTATCTTGTACATAGCAAGAGCCATACAAATATCAACTATAGCTTAACTTTAAAAAATTATTTTAAGTTTTCATTTTGATATCACCTTTAATTCTTAATATAATCCTTCCCCTTCCTTTCCTGCAACAAAGTAAAAAAAAGGGGGAGAAAAGGGCAGTTCAGCAAAATTAACCAAGACATGCCAAGCTTGGTCATTAAAATTACACAGTGTTCACTTTTGGGTTTTGTTTTATTTATATCATTGTAGTCACTGTGAATATTGTTTTCCTGTTTCTGCTTATTCTACTCTGTTTTAGTTTATATCTTCGCTTCATTGACTTCTTCATGTTTATAATTTCTTATAGCACAGCAATATTCCACCATATTAAAGTACTGCAATTGTTTAGCTATTCCCCAATCAATGGGTTTATACTTTGTTACCATTTCTATGCAAGCACAAAAAAAGTGCTGCTATGAATATTTTGGTGTACATGATTGTTTTGTCAATTCGTCACATCTGACTCTTGTGACTCCATTTGGGGTCTCCTTGGCAAAGATACTGAAGTGTTTCACCATGTCCTTCTTCAGTTCATTTGATAGCTGAGGAAACTGAGGTGAATAGGGTTAAGTGACTTGCCCAGGTTCACACACACGAGTCTGAGGCCAAATTCGAATTCAGTTTTTCTTAACTCCAAAGCTGCAACACCTAGCATTTGGGAGCCTTGGCTTTTAAAAGATTGACAATTGTGGTTTGATGGGGAGGGCAATAGGATGGTAAAAGGAAGTACAAACAATTATAGTTATGTACACAAAATTCTTCCACAAAGCAGTATCATTTAGTCAGGGTTGGGAAGTAGATATGAGCCTTAAACTGTCCCCTTAACATCTCTGGGATTTTCTTTCTCCAGTTCTAAATACAGATAATTAGTTTCTGCCTACTTTGCTGACTGTAGATCGGGATAAAGTTCTCTGACTTCCTCTAAAGAAGGCAGCAAGAACTGTTAAGGCTGTTGTTGAAAAGGAGCTCAAATGTGAAGATTAGAAACCAGAGACATACAAACTAGGGCTACTTCTGAATTCAGACAATGAAAAGCAAAAGATGAAATCTTCCCTTGTGTTATAAAATGCCTGGCACCAAAGGGGCAGGATCTATTAGCCTTTTGTAAATGAACTTAATAGATTTAGTTGCAAACAGGTGTTGAATTCCAGAGAGGACTTTATTTGATTGAAACTTGAACTTGGTTGGGTTTGTTTTAAAAGCAACTCCACCTACTACTTATTGTACCTTTCAAGAGGGATGGGCAGGAGATCAACTGAGGCAGCAGGAGCTATGTATGACACCCAGGGGTAAAACAGGTAGCCAAAGAAAACAAAACAAAAGCCTCTCAGTTGGCACAGTCCGTGATCTGATGGGTGGTAATTTGACTCCACTTAGTCTATTTCTTTTCCTCCTAACTGAAGCATGCAGCTCCTTCTGTAAAGGGCAGGGTTGTGGGATGAACCCCAAAGGTGGGGCATGCATCTTGGTCAGTGAAGCATGCAAGGGGAAAGACTTCCACTGCAGTGGGGGCAGTGATGCTACAATATCCTCAGAAGACGGTAGGATTAGAGTTCTTTAATCATTTGGGTTGTGTCCTTTTTGCTGGTGCTAAGTATGTAATTTGATCTCTTTTGCAATATTCTTCCCTCAGGCTGGAAGTATAGCATATAAAAAATTCCACCCCCTTTGACTTTTATAGCCTCAGTTTTTATTGCAGCCTCTTGCACAATATGGAAAAAATTGAGTTACCATTTTTCTCTTTTCCAAAGAGAACCCAGAGAAAGGAAACCCCTTTGGTTAATGCAATCCCTTATGGGCAGTAAGTGTATAAAGAAGGTTCATTTGATTGACAGATGTTTAACCATGGAATTACCAACATGAACAACTGGGTTATTCAACCAACTACAACTCTTGACGTTGTTAATCCTATCTGGGATATCACCTCTTTTCTCTCTGGCTTCACTCAACTCCAGCGCTGGTCTAGATTTTAACATATATGCAGAACCTTGCATAGCTGGAAATACAGCTCAGGAATGTTCTACTGAAAGCTATGGGAATGAAAACAGACAACTGGGTCTAATCCAACATTCTTTGCCTAGGCAAATCTCACTTTTTTTTTTCTTTGTGGCTTGAAAAGAGCCAGAGGTTAAACCCAGACTGACTGAAAAATCTACCCTATACTATTTTCTAATCCCTTTCTAGTTTCCTCTTATTCAAATATTTTCTCCCTCTTCACCCCCAAGAGCCAGAAGCTGAAAATGAGTTTGAAATGAAATGTGTAACTGAGACAACAGTGCTACATTTGCCTTTGGGGAAGGCAGAGACCACCTTGGTCCTGAAACAGGATACAAAGGAGTTGTGACATTATTCCATGACTTTCTACATGTCAAGTCAACAAGCATTTATTAAGTACTTACTATGTGCCAGAACACTGTGTGATGTGAGAATACAAATGCCAGCACAAAGATAAGTTTACTATTCTCAAAAGAGCTGACATCCTAATGAGGAAAAATTACACATAAAAGACAGCTGGAAAAGAGGGGTAAGGGAGGCAAGGTGGGGGATGGAGGAGTAAGGAAAGCCAGGAGTAGAGCCTGGAGAAGATTGAAGATCTGACTGGCTTTTGCGTTTTCCTTTAAAATGAAGCTGCCTAGTGGCTGAGCAACCTGTTCAGTCCAGCCCATTCCAGTTCAGTCCTACATGTGTTTCTCCTTACCTTTGTACTGTGTTCCCCTGACACCCCTCCCCGCCCAAAAAGATTGTATGTTAGTGGGAGAGTGTGCCTCTGGTTGGGGGAAATGCTTTGAACTACTCTTCTTGTTAATACTACTTGAGTAAATGCCTTTCCTTAAAAAAAAAAAAATGAAGTCTGCTAATTGTTAAGAGGAAGCACCCCAGTGGGGATTCAGGAGCTAGTGCTAGGATAACCACCTACAGGCTTGCTCCTAGAATCTTGAAAGTAGTAGCAGTGGGGACCAAACCTGCCAGTGCTGCTGTGAGCCCTAAGTGTGTGTGAGGGATCAGGGGCTGTTTCATTTTTGTATTTGTCTTGCTAGCACAGGTCTATAGTAGGCACGTAATAAATTCTTGTGTAGTTTTTGAGTAATTGGTCTGTCCCATTCAGTGAGTCTAAAGCATATTCACCATTTGGTTGTTTTGGCTGATTCACGACTTCTTCCTTTATCTACTCATCTAGCTCAGAGCTGTCACCTACACCTAGTCTCTCTAGTAGCCTAGCTCTCTATGATCTCTACCCATTGCATAGGCTCTCTTCAGTTCTCAGGATTAGGCTGTTAACAATTTCTGTTTAAAAATTCCTTCCTCATTCTCCCTCCACAACTGGACTTCTAAGTTCCTATTTCCTGGTACACTGCCACACCTCAGCCCATCTGCAGAGCAGAGATAGTGGATATACCCTAATACCCTCCAGACTCCCATTACTATCTCTATGCATTTTTTTTGATGAGGTCTTCATCAAACTAGGTTTTTTTTCTTCCCTGTTTAAAAAGAATTTTAAATGGATATTTTATTAGTGATTTAAAAAAAAATCAGTGCCATTTCCCAAAGATACCCTCTGTCCACTCAATACTCATTTCTAAAAATAAGAATAAGTTAAGCTAAACAAGTCAATGCATTAGCCATGATTTGACAAAGAATGTCTCATCTTGACTCTGTAGTCAGTCCACTAACACTCTTTGAAGAGGAGGGAGGCTTATTTTACGGTCATTTCTTTGAAGATTGTACTCTAGGATCATTTTTTTCTTTCCATGAAGGTAGTCGCCATGAATTGTTCTGGTTCTGCTTATTTTATTCTTTGCCCTGTTGATTATCCTCTTCTCCTTGATACTCTTGTTTCTCTAAGTTTTTATGACTCCACTCTCTCCTGTTCCTCTTCTTACCTGACTACTCCATTTTTTTGTATTTAAATTTATTTATTTAAGTTTTCAACTGACTACTCCTTTTCAGTTTCCTTTGCTGCATCCTCATCCCGATCACATCCTCAATGATAGAAGTCCCACAGGACTGTATGTTGTCTCCTCCATTAGACTGTGATCTCTTTTTTCTTCTTCCTCTATACTATTGCATTTGGTGATCTCATCAGCAACCAAGGATTCAATTATTATCTCTTCGCTAATGACTCTCAAATCTATTTATACAGCCCTAACCTCTCTCCTGACCTGGTTCATCTTCACCTCTCCAATTGGCTAGTTGACATCAAGTAACTAGAAGTCCTATAGACAGCTCAAATACAACATCCCCAAAATTGAGTTCCTTAACTTCTCCCCAAATCTTATTCCTCTTCCTAATTTCCCTATTACTGGGAGGACAACTATCCTCCCAGTCTCCCAAGATCTCAATTTGGGTGTCATCCTCAACTCCTATTACCCCCATATCTAATCATTAACTGATGCCTGTCATTTTTTACTTCATAATACCTTTAGTATGCACCCCCTTTCTCTCCTCTGATACTGCCTCCACTTTTGTGTAGGCCCTCATCAACTCATACCTAACTATCATAATAACCTAGTTTGTCTGCCTGCCACAAGGCTCTCTCCATTCCAGTCCCTCCTCTATTCTGCTGGCAAAGTGATCTTCCTAAAGTCAGGTCTAATCATACTCCCTGCAACCTTCCCCCCACCCCCCACCCCCCCAGCATTGAATATAAAATCCTCTGTTTGACATTCAAAGTCCTTCATAAGCTGTCTTCCTCCATTACCTTTCTGGTTTTCTAATACCTCATAGCCCACCACATACCCTGCCATACAGAGACACTGGCCTCCTTGCTGTTCCTCAAACAAGAAATTCTATTTCTTGAGTCTGGACATTCAATGCCTGGAATGCTCTTGTTCCCCCTCTCTGTCTCCTGACTTTCTTCAAGTCCCAGATAAAATTTCAGCTCCACAGGAAGCCTTTCCTGAGCCCCCTTAATTCTAGTGCTTTCTCTCTGTTGATTATCTCCAATTTATCCTACATATAGCTTGCTTTGTATGTTGTCTCCTCCATTAGACTGTGAGCTCTTTGAGAGCAGCAACTGTATTTTGCCTTTTTTGGTATCACTTATACACTGTGCCTAGTACATGCCTAGTACATAGACACTTAATAAGTAGTTTATGACTGACTTACTCTATTTAAATTACAATTAATTTGAGAATTTCAGTATATAAAAAGGGAGTGTTATCTATGTACTAGTTTACATATGCTTTCGTTTTCCTGAATTAGTCATTTCTTATAGCATATTTATACCCCGCAAACCATCACATGCCACAATTTATTCACCCATTCCCCCAGTCAATGAGCACTCACTTTGTTTCCAGTTCTTTGCTAGCAGAAAGAGTAGTGCTGCAATATACTTTTTTGTATATATCTCTTTGATATATACAAAATATATACTTCTTTGAAAGTTTTTTTTTTGGCCTTTTTTTACCCCTAGCACCTATCATCCGTTCTGAAACATAGCAGATACTTAAAAATGCTTGTTATTCAATATGGGATCTTTTCCTCTGTCTTTGATCTTCTTTGGCTATATGTCTGGTAGAAGTTATCAGTGTCAAAGGGTATTAAAGTTTAATTACTTTCAGTATCATCACAAATTATTTTCCAGAAGCTAGACAAATTCATAGTACACTAATAATGTATTAGAATGCTTGTCTTGCCCTAGTCATTCCAACAATTTACCAGGATTGTGGTATTTTGCTCCTGTCAGACCTCATCAGGATTATTGTATTCAGTTCTGAAAACATTCTGAGTTTAGGAAGAAAAATAACACTGTAAATGTGGAGAATATCCTGAGGAGATCAACTAGGATGGTGAAGGGTTTTGAGCCCAAGTTTTATGAAGATCATTTGAAGAAATTGTATATATTTAGCTTCCCTCCTGATCTCCACCAGGGAGAATCCTTAGCTTCCTTCCCGGTTCAGCTCAAGCACTGTCTTCTTTTTAAAATTTTTTTGGAGGGGGAAAGGCAAGGCAATTGGGATTAAGTGACTTGCCCAAGGTTACACAGTTAGTAAGTGTCAAGTGTCTGAGGCCGGATTTGAATTGAGGCCCTCCTGACTCCAGTGCTCTACTCACTGTGCCACATATTTGCCCGTTTCTTTTTAAAATTAAAAAAAAAATAATAATGGTACTTTATTTTTTTCCAATTCCATGCAAAGACAATTTTTAGCATTCAATTTTTGAAAGATTTTGAGTTTCAAATTTTTCTCCCTTCCCCCTCCCCAAGATGGCAAGCAGTCTGATATAGATTATACATGTGCAATAATGTAAAGCATATTTCCACATTAGTCATGTTATGAAAGAAGAAGTGGAACAAAAGGAAAAAACCACACACAGAAAAAAAGTGAAAATAGTATGCCTCGATCTGCATTCAGATTCCATCAGTTCTTTCTCTGAATGTGGATAGCATTTTCCATCATGAGTCTTTTAAAATTGTCTTGGATCATTGTATTACCAGGAAGAGCTAAGTCCAACATAGGTGATCATCATACACCATTACTGCTACTGTGTACAAAATTCTCCTGGCTCTGCTCACTTCGCTCAGCATTGGTTCATGCAAGTCTTTCCAAGTTTTTCTGAAATCCAGCTGCACATCATTTCTTATAGCACAAGTTATGGTATAGGAATATGGTAATGGAATATCAAACACTATCTCCTGAAGGAAACTCTTCCAGGTTCCTCCCTCACTACCAATGTCTGCCCCCTAAGGCTTCCTTCCATTTATTCTACTTTGTATATAGCTTGTATGAATATCTTCATGCACATGTTGTGTCTCCCATTAGAATGTAAGTCTTTTGAAGGTAGAGACTATTTTTGCTCTTTCTTTGTAGGCTCAACAATAAGCACAATACACCAAAGTGCCTAATAGATGCTTGTTGAAGCATTAAGAGAGAACATGATAGCTGTCTTCAAGTATTTGAAAGGCTGTCATATGGAAGAGAGATCAGATTTGTTTGTCCTGGTTGTCCCCTAAGGGCAAAGCCAGGAGTATGGATAAAAATTGCAGAGAAGCAATTTAGACTTGGTGATAAGAACAATTTCCTAACACAGAGCTGTCCAAAAGTGGAATAGGCTGTCAGTGAGACAATAGCTTTAGCTTCTTTAGTAGTCTTCAAGCAGAGGATGGATGAACAATGGGAAGTGTGCTGTAATTGGGATTCTTTTCAGGCAAGGGTTGGGCTAGAATGCCGCTGAGGTCTTTTCTGAATCAAATTTTGTGATTCATCTTTGAATAGTATTTTATTTTTTTCCCCAGTTGCATATCAAAAAAAATTTTTAGCATTCATTTTTACAAGATTTTGAGTTTCAAATTTTTCTCCCTCTCTCCCTCCCCTCTTCTGAAAATGGTAGGCAGTTTGATGTAGTTTACACATGTGCTATCACATACAAATATTTCCATATTAGTCACAGTTGTGAAAGAAGAAAGAGATCAGGAAAAAAAAAACATGAGAAAGAATAAAGTGAAAGAAATATGCTTCTATCTGCATTCAGAGTCCATCAGTTCTTTATCTGGATATAGATAGCATTTTCTTTCACGAGTCCTTTGTACTTGCCTTAGATTATTTTGTTGCTGAGAAGAACTGAATTATTCACAGCTGGTCATCACACAGTGTTTCTGACCCTGAATACTATGTTTTCCTGGTTCTGCTTATTTCATTTTGCATCTGTTTGTACGAGTAAATCTTTCCAGGATTTTCTGAAATCTGTCTGTGCATCATTTCTTATTGTACAATAGTATTCCATTATAGTCATATGCCACAGCTTGCTCAGCCATTCCCCAATTGATGGGCAACCCCTCAATTTTCAATATTTTGCCACCACAAAAAGGGTTGCTATAAATATTTTTGCACATGTAGGTCCTTTTTCCCTTTTTATGTTCTCTTTGGGATACAGACCTGGGAGTGGTATTGCTAGATCAAATAGTATGCATGGGTTGGTTGTTCTTTGGGCAGAGTTCCAAATTACTCTCCATGTGACCCATCTTTGATCACTTTTCTTTCACTCTGGACTAACAACAGAGATATCTGACAAATTAGCAGTGTTAACATAGTTTCTACAAAAAAATATGAGGGAGATTTACTTGTTCACAAGAATGTCCCCCAAGAAAGCACATTTCAGCACTTCTGGTAAATTTACAATTTGAATGGATAATGTTTGAAACATAGCAGAATAAAAGAGTCCTATTCTTCCACCTCTTGGTAGAATACTGGAAGTGAAGCAAGTGCAGAGTGTATGGAATGATTGGATGAAGCCAAGGGAGAGGGACAAAAGGCATCTGAAAAAAGAACAAAACCTTTTACAAAAGTGCAAACCAAGAAGTCCTTTTTTTTTTTTTAAATAAAAACAGTTTCCCTATAACTGAATTGTTGAATTTTAGGAAATAATTCTATCCAAAGGCCATGAAGTTCAGGCTTCTTTCATTTTGCAAAATTGCTATGAGTGAACAAAGATATTCTCCTGAGCAGCTTAGCTGAACACTTGTTTATGCATTTTGAGAGTATACTTGGCCTTTCAACAGTGGTAAAAATGAAATCCCATTATTAGAAATTCTATAGAGTGCTTTTATGTTGAAGAATTTTGTTATAATGTGGAACAGGGTAAGAAATGAAGGCATGTACAAAACACCTTCCTATGTGAGTTCAGGGTACTTCTTTTCATTAGCTAACTCACTATGGAGAAACTGAGCATTAAAAACATTTTCACCTTCAGCTCCTGCAGACTTGAAATTGTAATTTCTAATAAAGCATGAGCCTAAATTTTAGTAACTCACTCTTATGTTGGACTTCAAAGCTTATACATGTTTTCCCCACAACAAGTTTAGGGGGTAGATTCTATAATCTCATCCATGATGGTACTCTTTCCAAAGATGCAGAGTGCAATCCATCCCTCCCTTTTGACCTTCTGTGAGTCTTCTCAGAAATCCTCCACAGGAGATTCATTTAACATGTAGGATATCATCCTGAAGGCCTTGTAACATTAAATCAGTACCATTGCAATATTTAGGAGGTCCCATTTGGTATCCCTTGCTTTTACTACATGGCCCCATTTTGGATACCTTCTTGTATACAAGGTAGATAGTGTAAGTGCTCAGAGAATTGATTTCTTCATGATCACATGATTATCAGAGCTTCTGCGTGGAGGGACTTAACTTCAGGGGACCACAGTGTAATGTTCATTTTTACAGATGAGGAAACAGAGCCAAGAAAGTGACTTGACCAAGGTCATGTATATAGTTCTTTAGTATCATAACTTGGAGTGGGTTGTCCCAATCTCAGCTGATTTGCTGACTTTTCATCTATAATTTTGCAAATGGACTCACTTCATTTATTTATTTATTTTCTTTAATATAAATTTATTTATTTAACTTTTTACATTCATTTTCGCAAAATTTTGGGTTCCAAATTTTCTCCCCATTTATCCCCTTCCCCCACCCTAATACACCAAGCATTCTAATTTCCCCTATTACCAATCTGCCCTCTCTTCTATCCTCCCTCCCTTCTCTTGTCTCCATCTTCTCTTTTTGGACTCATTTTTTTAAAATGGACCAGTGGTTGAGGCATTCATATACCTCTTACCTTTAAAGATAAGGAGTTTGTTACCTTGCCATTGCTGCAATGGGTCCATAAAGAAACAGAGAAAATCAGCAAAATCTTCAGGATAAAATATTCATGAACTGAAAGCAGTATGTGAAAAACTCAACTTCAGTGAACATTTTTCAATGGGAAGAACACAATTAGAGGAAATCACACCAAATCAATTCGTCAGCTTTCTTTGTTCCACTGGAGGACATTTTCTCATAAAATCCAACTTGCGATATTACTCTAAGTAGGTCTTGACTTGGAGAGAGGAGAAATAAGTATACAAATCCACAGGAAGTGGAGCTCAATCTTCCTAGGTGCTGATTCATTGAACTGTCTATTGAAATGACTTTGGCAGTTGAACCGCTGTTTCATTAAGCAAAATAAATCATCACAGAAGGCACAAGCTTCTTTTATTTCACAGTGAACTTGCCCTTTAGTTGGATATACATGGAGGATACCAAGCTAAAAACTCTGGCCCTCTAAGAACAAACTTTAGAGACAGGCCCCTTTGTTAAGTGAAAAATAGCTTTTCTAACATAGGAGCAATTCACAGAGCCACATTCAAGATTTTCAAGATGAGTCTGGCATCTGTTCTTTAGCAAGTGAGTGCTTCTTGCAAACTGAGAGAATCTAGTCTATGGTATAACTGGAAAAGAATACTGCTCTTAGAAGAATTAGGTTTGACTCCAGATGGCTCTACCACCTGTTAGAGGCTCTGAGCTAGGGCAAATTGCTTCAACTCTGTGTCCTTAGCTGTGAATGGAAATTATTATATTATTAATATTTATATTATGCTTATATTTATTATTACATATTATATTGTTGGTCTGTTTCTCATATTCTAAGGAAAGCTTTTTGACCTTACAAGTGTTAAATCATGATAGGAACTAGCTGAAGTGAATGTTATATGACATTATATTATATGAGATCTTTGGAGGTCTAAACCTTTTTTTTCCCCCTACTCTGGACCTGTAATTGCATAGATTACCAATGCCTTGTACAGGCAAGTTGCAACTCACTCTTAAAGAGTTGACTGGAACACTGAGTAGTTGAAGTGACTTGTCCAGAGTCTTATAGCTTGTCTGTATCAGTCAGAGAGTCAACATACATTTATTAAGTGCTTACTATGTGCCAGGCACTATGCTAAGTGCTGGGGATATAAATCCAAAAAGAAAAAGAAAAAAAGGAAGACACAATCCTCGAAGGAGTATACAGAGTAACTGAGGAAGATGATCACTAAGTCCCAAAGTAGGGCAGCCAGGTGAGAAATGAAGAGATGTCTGAGCTGAGGTCCCTCCTCTAAAGAAGGTTTGGGAATTCATGGCTCCACCATCCTAGTAGAATGTGGGGAAGGTTGATGGGATCTTACAGGATGATGAGATTTTCTTAGCAATGAGCTTCTTGGGACATGGTGAAGAAGTCAGAAAAGTCTCAAAGCAGAACAGCCAAGTGAGAAATAAAGAGAAGTTTCAAGTTGAGTGCCCTCTTTAAATGGAGGTTTTGTAGTTAGTTCATGACTCTACCCTCCAATCAGAGGAGAGATAGAGCCTGAACCCAGGTATTTCTCTGAAGGCTGGTTCCCTGTACACAATACTATGTTATTACTATTTATAGCCCTTCAATGTTGAATTTGTAGAACTTTGAATTAGTAGGCATAAGTCCCCCTATACTATCTCTGACAGGTTGGTCTTTTGGGGTCTCATCAACATCTAGGCCCCAAGTTACCAATGGCCAAGCACTAGTTATAGCAAGATTTAAAATTATTTAAGAAACTGTGTGTGTATGTGTGTGTGTGTGTGGGGGGGTGTTTGGGAAAAAAAAGAGGCACAGTGAGTACTATGACATGCATATATATATGTGTATATATATATATCCAAATTCACGAATGATATGACAACTAAGCAACAAGGCCACTCTTATATGCAAGTTTTCTTACTTTACACAAAAGATCCTCCCTGATAAAAGATCCCATTTATGGCTAATGATTACTTATATAGGGGAATGCTACCATGTTTTCACAAATCTTACTGCTTTCAAGCTTCGCAGGTGTTTTTTAACAAGCCAAGTGAGGCAGTATAGCATGGTGTAGGGAAGTCATCCAGTAGCAATAGATTGAAATGCAATTTGGAAATGTTTAACAAAATTAGTGAAAACATAATACAACAATAGATGGTTAATTTGTACTTTTCTATGTTAATATGCAGCCTATAGGGATCTGTTTCTGTGTGATTTTTGTCACCACTGGTTTTGGATGAAGCTTTGAAATCAATAGCTCTACATAAGTTAATAGATAGATAATAGATACTAGTTCTAGTTAAGCCAATAGTTTTGGCTCTGCTAACAAGATCTAATTTCTATTTGACTTTTTACCCTTAAGCATCATAAGGATAATAAAGTTAATATTATTTTTATAAGAAATGAGAATATAAATGAAAGGTAATTGAGTCTAGTATGATACTGATGGTACTCAACAGAGACAATGAAGAAACATGCTCTTTTATACCAATATTTGCTAGATCTTAAAAAAAAATGCATGGCGGTACTTTTCCCATCAATTTAATATCAAGAGCTAGGAGTGGTCCTGTCTCATTCAATACAAAATGCTCTGCCAAAAGTGCCAAAATATTGTGGAATGGGTTTGCTACCTTGCCTGGCTCCTACTCTTTTAAGCCTTAAGAACTAAAGTGTAAGTAACTGCCATACACAGAGCTAATTCTAGGGTCTGTCCAATGGAGAAAATCTCTCTTCTTTGGAGATCCTGGGTAATGGTTCAAAAAGGTAGTTACTGGATGAGGTAAGTGGCTATTTTACTGTGCTTAGACATCACTTACACACACACACACACACACACACACACACACACACACTCACACAGCCAGTCCCTGAATATCACCAAGGAAGAAAGCTCACAAAACTATGTTGTCTTTTTGTAAATTTTGTAACTTTTTAAAACAAGGGGCAGCCCTTTGTATTTATTAAGGACAAATATAAACTTTGTGTGATTACCAGCATTTGTCTTACCTTACATTACCTATTGATTGTCTTGCCTGGTGCACAATTTTCTGTGGATATTGATGTAATAGGTGACTTTTTTGGTAACATGTTCAGCACAAAGTGAGGTAAACTGCTAAATGTCAGCTCCTTACAGAATTTTGGAGTTTTATTAATTCTAGGACTTTTGTGATCTAATTCAAGAAACTAGGTTATACTATACCCAATCAGGAAACACTTAGATTACAGTTTACTTTTCATCCCTCCCTCAGTGGATGGTAGGCATTAAGTTAATATTATGAATTAAACACTTGAATAATACTATTAAATGAAATAACATATATAAAAGTGCTATGCAAACCTTAAACTAAGGCCCCTATTATAAACACCAGTTATTATTGCCCTTCCTCCTGCTGACTACACAGAGTCCAGGATAAGAAAGCTGCTACAGACTGAGAAATAAAATGGCGAAAGTTTATCCCTTTGGACTAGGAAATAGTTCTGCTAAAATATGAATAGAACTTTAATATAATTGCCAATACTAATGCAAAGCTGATCTGGGAAATTCATATTTATGGACTCCATGAATAAGAAAAAACTGGGAGAATACAGAATTGTGTTTCCTTCTTCGCTCTCAGTGATTCACTTGTGGACAATTACATAGTTTAAGACTGGAGAAAGCAAAATAAAAAGGACGTATTTACTATTAGCTGTAAGAACCTGTCATAAGGACATAACTCCCTGGGAGAATACATGGAAGAATGAAGAAAGGAATCATTTCTTTTCTCTTTCCAGTTTACTTTAAACTGATCCACAGCATAATAAAGCTGGGCAAGACAGACCTTAGAAGGACCATTGCTGCTGTTAATTACAGTATCACAGGTGTCCCTGTATGAGTCATTTTTAGATCCCAGCTCAAAGAAAGGCTCTCCAAATAGAAGGCCATTTCAGGACTTTCCAGCTGCAGTCAGCAAGCCCTGTGTATGCTTTGGCATCTGTGAGATTTCAGGCTGCAGCTGGAGGGAAGCCTACAGTTATTTACACTGCCCTACAGCAGCCTCTCTGTCCCTTTATTGTTCACAGGATAACCATTAATAGAATTCATGGAGCACTCAGTTCTTTGGCATTTTGCCATGGAAAAGAAGGTGTCCTTAGGGCACATACTAGGAGTTGCATACAGATTGCAGCTGAAACACCAACTATCCTACTATAGGCAGCCCTAATAAAAGCTAATGAAGATCAATCAGTGTAACTTAGTTGCTTTTAAATAGCATTTTATCTTTTTCCCAATTACATGTCAACATGATTTTTAGCATTTTTACAAGACTTTGCATTCCAATTTTTCTTTTTCTTCCCTCCTTCCCCTCTTCCTAAAATGGTAAGCAATTTGATATGTTATGCATGTGCTACCATGTAACATATTTCCATTTTAGTCACAGTTGTGAAAGTAAAAGATAAAAAGGAAAAAAAAAACCAAGAAAAGAACAAAAGTCAATGAAAAAAGTATGTTTCAAACTACAGAGTCCCTCAGTTTTTTATCCGGATGTGGGTAGTACTTTCCTTAGTAAGTCCTTTGTCCTTGCCTTAGATCAGCATGTTGCTGAGAAGAGCTGAGTCATTCACAGTTAATCATCACACAATGTTGCTGATACTGTGTTATTCCTGGTTTTGCTCATTTCATTTTGCATCAGTTCATACAAGTCTTTCCTGGTTTTTCTGAAATCTGCCTGTTTATCATTTTTTATTGCACAGTAGTAATACATTCATATACCATAGCTTGTTCAGCCATTACCCAATTGATGGGCATCCCCTCAATTTCCAAAATTTTGCCAACACAAAAGGGGCTGTTATAAATATTTTTTGCATATCTCTTTTTTTTAATGATTTCTTTGGGATACAGACCTAGTAGCGGTATTGCTAGATCAAAAGGTGTGCACAGTTTGATTGTTCTTTGAATGCAGTTCAAAATTGCTCTTCATGTGATTTATTTTTGATCACTTTGTTTTTCACTCTAACAGAGAAATCTGAAAAATTAGCAGTGTTAACGTAGTTTCTACCAAAAATATGAGGGAGATTTGCTTCTTCACAAGAATATGCCCCAGAAAGGCAGATATCAACACTTCTGGTAAACTTACAATTTGAGTGGCTAATATTTGAAACAACGCAGAACATAAGGAGTCCTATTCTTCCATGTCTTGGTAGACAACTGAAAGTGAAAAAAGTGAATGAAGAGTATGGAATAACTGGATGAAGGCAAAGAAAAGGGACAAAAGGCATTTGAAAAAAGAACAAAGCCTTTTATAAAAGTGTGTACCTGAAGTTTTTTTTTTAAATAAAAGCAGTACGCTTCAATCATTTCCCATCACTGTAATAGGTTTTTTTGCATCGATTTATGCAAAATAATTTACCCCATTCTACCTCAACTTTCCTTCTACATCTAGTGTACTCCTCTTTCTCATACCTTAAGATTTTTTTAATGTCATTCCCTCAAATTTACCTTACATCCATACCTTCCATGTATACTCCTTTTGGTTGTACAATTTTTAAGAATTATAAGTATCATCTTTCAATGTAGGGATGTAAACAGTTCTGCTCCATTGAATCCCTTATATTTTCTTTTCCCTTTTTAGACTTCTCTTGGGTATTGATACTGGAGATCAATTTGTTTGTCCAATCCTGATCTTCTCAGGAAACTTGAAATCCTATTTCATTGAATAAGCATCTTTTTCCCCCTTGAAAGTATTATGCTTACTTTTGCTGGGTAGGTGATTCTTGGTCATAGTCCTAGCCCCTTTGTCTTCTGGAATATCATGTTCCATGGCCCTCTGATTCTTTAAAATTGCAGCTGCTATGCCCTGTGTAATCCTGACTGTGATTTCCTGATGTTTGAATTGTTTCTCTCTGGTCACTTGAAGTATTTTTCCCTTGCAACCAGATGGTTCTATAATTTGGCTATAATGTTCCTTGGAGTTTTTATTTTGGGATCTCTTTCTTGAGGTGATTGGTAGATTCATTCAATGCCTATTTTGCTCTCTGGTTCCAGGATGTCAGGGCATTCTTCTTTGAAAATTTCTGAAAAGATACCGTTCAGGTCCTGCTTTTGATTATGGGTTTCAGGTAGGCCAACGACTCTGTCTCTCCAGGAGCTAAGAGTTAGTTGTTTTTCCAATGAACTAGTTTACATTTTCTTATTTTTTTTGTCATTCTTTTGCTTTTGTACTTCCTTTTCCATCTGGCCAATTGTAATTTTTAAGGAGTTGTTTTCTCCAGTGGATTTTTGTATCTCTTTTTTCCATTGGACCAATTCTATTTTTTAAGCAGTTTTTTTTTCCATGCTGTTGACTTTCCCCCCATATTCTCTTGTATCACTCTCATTTCTTTTCCAATTTTTCTCCTACCTCTCTTCCATGAGTTTTAAGCTTTTCCAGTTTTTTCTGTTTTGTCCCTTTTCTGAGCCCTGTCATTATAATAACTTTCTACGGTCAGATTCTTTTGTTGTTATTTTGCTCATCTTTTTGGGCCTTTTTCCTTTTTTAAGTTTAAGCTCTGCTCTTGGGGTGAAGGGACACTGTCTCAAGCTTCCTGTGCGAGCAGCTGCAGTTCCTGGCTATTTACTGGGTGCTGCACTGATGCTGCCCTGAGGCCCATGGGGGACCCTCATGTCTGGTGCTGCACTGAGGGTGTGAAGTAGGGGTGGCTGGTGCTGCTGGAAGACTAACCTGGTGCTAAGCTGGAGAACTAGTGCTGGTGTCTGGCATTGGCTGAGGCCAGTTAGGTGTTTCTGCATTTCCCCAGGGTTACGCTGAATTACATACAGGTCTGGCTGTTGGAGGTTGCCTGTTTGCCCCACACTACACTACAGCCCCTGGCAGTTCTTGGAGTTGGAGTCTGCAGACTCCAAAAAGATACGGGAAAATTGGAACACTAATTCATTGCTGGTGGAGCTGTGATCTGATCCAATTCTGGAGAACAATTTGGAACTATGCTCAAAAGGCTATAAGAATGTGCATACCCTTTGACCCAGTAATATTGCTTCTAGGAATATATCCCAAAAGATCCTTTTGATTTGGGGTCCTAGTGCTGATGTCTGTCACCCTGGCTATGCTGAGGCACATGGGGGTCCTGGTGTTTGCATTTGTCTGCTTCACTGCATTCGGGCTCAGGAGCTCCCACTAGTTTGATGAGATGAGGCTTGCTGGGATTATTTCCTGTCCTAAACTGTTCCCCTCTTACCTAAGTGAGAAAGACCTTTTTTGTCAATTGCCCAAGTTTCTTGCGTTAAAAGATTGTTTCACCTTGTCTTTTTGCTGTTCTGCTATTCCAGGATTTGTTTGGGAGCACTATTTTATGGTTGTTTGGGGTGAATATGGGAGAGCTATGGCAATTTGCTTACTCTGCCATCTTGGCTCCTGGAACTCTGTAACCTAGTTTTATTTTGTCTGAAGTTAGAAGTATCTGTAATGCAAATAGATTGAAACTTCTTTTTCCATACTTTAATAGTTTATCACAGGTACAAACTAACTGTGAATTTTGTTACGTCTTAATATAGTCCTCGTAATAACTTATGTTAAGGTTATTGTGGAATAAATCATTCCCCAATTGATAAATGGTCAAAGGATATGAACAGGCAATTTTCAGAGGAAGAAATGAAAGCTATCTATATTCATATGAAAAAATGCTTTAAATCACTTTTGATTAGAGAGACACAAATCAAAACAACTCCAAGGTACCATATCACACCTATCAGATTGGCTAACATGACAAACCATGAAAATGATTAATGTTGGAGAAGATGTGGGAAAGTTGGAACACTAATTTATTGCTGGTGGAACTGTGAGCTGATCCAGTCATTCTGGAGAGCAATTTGGAATTATGCTTAAAAGGCCATAAGAATGTGCATACTCTTTGACCCAGCAATATCACTTCTAGGGTTATATCCCAAGGAGATCATAAAAATGGAAAAAGGACTCACATATACAAAAATATTTACAGCAACTCTTTTTGTGGTGGTCAAGAACTGGAAATTGAGGGGATGCCCATCAACTAAGGAATAGCCGAACAAGTTATGGTATATGAATGTAATAGAATATTACTTTGCTGTAAGAAATGATGAATAGGTGGACTTCAGAAAATCCTGGAAAGACTTATATGAACTGAAGTTCAGTGAAGTGAGCAGAACCAGGAGAACATTGTTCATAGAAATAGCTAGGGTGTGTGATGACTGATTTTGATATACTTCTCAGCAGTGCAAGGACCCAAAACAATTCCAAAGGACTTATGATGCAAAATGGCATCCACATCCAAAGAAAGAACTATGGAGTCAGAATACAGAGAGAAGCAGACTATTTTATTTTTTTCTTTCTTTCTTATGGTTTCTCCCATTCATTATGATTCTTCTGTGCACCATGACTAATGTGAAAATGTGTTTAAAAGGAACGTATGTAAAGAATCCATATCAGATTGCATGTCTTGGGGAGGGAGGGCAGAGGGAGAGGGAGGAAAATTTAAAACTTATGAAAGTGAATGTTAAAAACTAAAAATAAATAAATTGAAAACTGTAAAAAAAAAGATTATTGTGGAATAGATCGATGTGTTTTAGTAAGTGAGGAGAGATTATTGATACTGTTGACAAGTTCCTTAAAATCTCAAAAGAATTCCCTTTTCTTGTTGATATTGGAACCAAATTATCCTGTTAATTTGCATATTCTACTTCATGTATTTATCCAATTCTTCTCCTTTGAAAATCCAGAGCATTTCACAGGCATTAACTCAAATGTTTAGACACCCTTCAGAAGTGAAGAGATTTTAAATGTTTTACAGAGGAGGAGGCAATCCAAGTAACAAATGGCAGTTAAAAACTGCATTTCTGACTCTTTCTATGTTCTTCCAGGAAAGAAAAAAAAACCGCATTTTCAAATATCAAAAAAGAAAACCTTCAGAGGAGAATATGCAAAACAAACTTGAATGTATTTTACTTAAGAACAGTAGTCAGTCTATGTTGGAAATTATCCAGACAGCTTGGTGAAGTCTCTTGAAGTCCATCAGGAATCCAGACATATTATTTATGTCACATATGCGCTATATGACAATTAAATAATTGGAGAAAAAAAAACTTACCTTTTGATTTTAAAAGTTTTTTCCTAATTAAACTGTAGATTGATTCACATTTTAGGATCTAGATTCTAACTCCACTGGTTTTCAGCAAAGTCTGCTCAGTTCTTTTACATTTTTCAAATTGATATTTTAAGAATATGAAGATGGAATCATTTCTGATTTGTTCTTTCTCAAACGATAGAGAAAACTCCAAGCTTCACTTTTCGTATCTCATTTCAATCTTCTTTCCCCTCAGATGAAAATTCTCATTATCAATCCTAATAGTGTTTTACAGAACTTTATTATTGCTATTATTAATACATGGAATGCTGTGGATAGAACGCTGGCCTTAGAGTAAGGGAGATGTGGGTTCAGGTCCTGCCTTTAATTCACATTAGCTATATGTCCATGAAGCAAGACACAGAACCTGTCAGTGGCCCAGGGTAACTTGCTTAAGACTTTTACATTACAGAAGAGCTGCTGAGATTGGTGAAAGGGGATTCTCTACCAGGCCTTCTCTTCTCTACACTGATGAAATCACAAGTCTAGACAAAACCCAAGTGTTATTTACCGGAGCTAGGCTGAAGCTTACCATCTCCTGGCCCCACCCCACCCCCCGCCCCCCCAAGTATGGACAAGGCAACTTAAATGTAAAGTTAGTGATCACATCTGAAATAGTTTGGGGATTCTTCACTACTGAAAAGGTGTGGCTGGTTCACTCAGAAGGCAGAGAATCCAAGCCTGAGTTAGAAGTTTCAGAATGACTATGAAGAGCATTATTAGTTGAGAAATTTGTTCATTATCATTAATACTAGTACTTTTAACTGTTGGGACTACAAACCCTGAACACAATTCCCCAAAAGGCAAATCAAAGTCAGCTCTTCCCTGAAATAAATGCAAAACCACTAAGGAAAAATCAGTTTTGACATAATTGTCTTTTATGCTTATTACTTTCACTCACAGAAGTGACTTCTTCAGCATTCTGTCAGTCACAGGTAGGTGGTAACTAGGTTTATAGAACAGGTCAAGGGCAAGAAGCCAAAAAGCAAACTTTTGCATTCCTTAAAAAACGCAACTGAGCTTCTGTATGCTCCTGAGACGTCATAGCCATAAATAAGAATTGGATGCAGTTTATTCTGCACTGTTCTACTTGAAAAGTGAAATCTGAGAGATCCAAGAATCTTTTAGTCCACATATATACACATTGACTAGGGGGAACAATCAGGGCTACAAGTCCTGTTAACCCCAAAGATCTTTTCCACATCCAAATTTAAATATCTTTGCTATTTTCTTGCCAAGTCAACCTTAGCAGATGAAATTTTCTGTGGAAAAATACATTTTTAGCTTTTCCCAGGCTAACTAATAGCAGAATGATGCTGTGGATGGCAATGAGTTATCAATATTCTGAAGAAGTAAAGAACTGAAAGACTTTGCTACCCTGATCAAGACAATGAACCAATGGATCAATTAAAGGACCCTTGATGAAAAATGCTACCTACAGAAAGAGAACAGATGAACTCTAAATGTAGATTGAAGCATATTTTAAAAAACTTTCTTTTTACTATTTTAGTTTGTTTTCTTTTACAACATGACTAACATGGAAAATTTGACATGTCCTCACATGTATAAGTAAAATCAAAGTGCTTGCCTTCTTAAGGAGGGAAGAAAGAAGAGAAGGTGGGTGAGAATTTGAAAGTGAAAATTAAAAAAAAATGCTAAAATTTTTAACATGTAATTGGGAAATATTTAATGAAATCAATAATAATCATTTTAAAAAAGAAGCAAAGAATTATCATTGTTGGTTATAATTTCAACTGCAGTGTTTTTTTTACTTTCCTTCAGCAGCCTTTTTCTTTTATGTCTTGCCCTGATATTAATTTATTTATAAATTCTAATGAGGAGTCTCCAATGTTTCCAAGGATTCCTGTCAGCTCGGCATCTACTACTTTAAAGATATTTTCTTAAGATGAGAGGGAGAAATTATTTGATTTTTCAGGGTCTTTTTAAAAAAGGATCATAGAGTTTTGCTACTAAGTCCCTGTGTGACCCTGGATAAATCAATTAACTTCTCTGTGCTTCAGTTTTTTTAAATGTAAAATTATGGGCTTGAATAAAGTACTGGTTAAGGCCCTTTACAGTATTAAATTCATTATTCTATACCACTTCTGCCCCCTCATGATCCATTTGGATAACCAGCATAGTCTTTTGAGAACTCAATTTTCTCATTTATAAAACAGTTAAATAATATTTACCCTAATTGCATCACAAGTTGTAAGGATAAAATGAGACAGTTGATATTAAAGCAATCTAAAAAACAACCACTATACTAGCCATATCATATAAACACATTTTACCTATATTTCCCATTACTCCCCACTCTTTGGGGATAATGGGCAAAAGATACTTTTATAAAACTAAGATCTTATAGTTAAATATGAGGCCAGAAGTAGGAAAAAATCCTAAGCCTCAAGATTAGGACAGACTAAAATTCTGGCCTTTAAGACGAGACTTTACTGTGTCCACCTCCAACAAAAACAAAGGCCAGTAAGACTTTGGCCAAATTCGCTGAAGGTGAATTTATGACTCACATTGCTTATAATATAACTTTTAGGCCACTGATGTGTATTGCCAAATGTAAATGGATGGGTAAGATTGGTGGAAACTTAATAAGCTCGTTAGTTTACTCTACCAGGCAAAATGGTTTAAGAGAATTCTGCTCATGTCCTGGCAAGTGATCTAGGATCACAAAAAATAATCCCTGAGGACTACCCATACCATCCATTTCTGAAAGGATACTAACTTGGGCATTTTCAACATTCCTAATATTGTTCTTCAAAATCTGACAGTTCAAGAGGAAAGAATTAAGAGCACACAGAATTAAGAGCACAAACTTTAAAACAGTACACCTAGAAGGTGCTGATGTTTGTTCAAAGTTAATCAATGAATAAGAAGTTTTGGATGAGTCCTTACTACAGATCAGAGGAACTCCTTCTCAAGCTCTATATTTTCATGATTTTGGAAAGGTAAACAATTTTTCTAAGTAACTTTTTCCAATGCATTTGAAACACTGTGTGATGGAAAAGTTATTCTTTAAAATCTCCCTTATTTTCTACAAAGCAGATTTATAAGGAGAGAAGCTAGAGTATTTCTACTAGCAAATAAAACCATTTTAATCTCTCGACTAAAAGAATATAATCAAGTTGTAATGATATGTGGGTCTAGTGTTTTAAATGTGATAATTCTTGACCTATAGAAGAATCAAATAAGCTTTACCTGAAGTTTACCAATAAAAACTTTATTGTTTTTTAAATAACAATGCTGCCAATTTCCTAAATTGTGACAATGTGTATGAGAGGGAGACCTAACTAAAAATTCCCAAAAGTAGGATGTATAACAGCCTTAATCTTCTACCATTGATCAACAGCTGGTAAATCTGAATGGGCTTATAATAGAAATACTCTCAACTGCCAAGTTGTATGCTATCTGTAATCCTGCTGCAAAATGTGCTGAAGAACATGTAATAGGAAATAAAAATAATAAACTGAACCAAATAAACTTATTGGAGCCAATCTAACATTCTTAATTGGTTGTTACTTTGATGAGGGACAAGTTGTCCTACTGAAAACATTCTGTTTAGCAGCTAGCCCAGACCGATTACCAAATTAGCCTCCCCATCTTGGTCTCTAAACAAAACAACACATCCTCCTTTCCTCAATGCCCAAAAAAGGTATCAACACTTTTTTAAACTAAATGCTTTTTTAATAGAAAACAAAATACAAAATAACTCTTTTCAGAAAACAGAAATATTTAATCCTTTTCTCCACAAACAAATTAGAACTTGCTTTATCCTCAAAGCATGGTTTTATATAGCTAAGACTTGTTTCACAAAGTGTTCATAAAACTGGTATTGCAATGCAGGAGGTGGGAGCAAGGAGATTCAGGAAGGAAAAAACATTTGCAAAAAAGCTGCACCCCTGAACATATGATAATATGGGAATTCAATTTTTCCAATTTCAATTTATGACTCACCATTGCAAATTACTTGTATCCCCATGCAACAAATGTTCTTTTGTGGAGAGGTGCAACTGGGAAGAGAATTCTCCCTCCCACCGTCACTGCAGGAGCCCAAAACCTTCTCACTCAAACCCCCCACCCACAAGCCCTCATCCAAGGCGATTTAAGCATCACCCAGAAATCGCCCTTTTCTCCCAACACACTGTGCGACCAAATTCTCTAAGTCCCTGAACCTCAAAATTCCAAGTATCACAGCCAGTGCCAGGAGTCAAACCTGAAAGATAAAAGCAGAGACGCAACCCTCTGCCAGTGCTAGATTTCCTCTTCTCAATAATAATAATAATAATAATAATTATAACAATAATAACAAAAATCCTGGTTCTTTGCAACTGCAGAAAATGAGACTTTCTGCCAGGATTACCCATCCTCCCCCTCCAACCCCAACTCCCACCCTTGCATTCCTAAGCCAAAAGGCTTTCCCTTCAACCAAAGTGAATGATAATACTTAACACTTTTAGCACTGCTTATCTTGAAAGTGCTTTGCAAATATCATCCAATCAGAAAATCCCTACACCCTGAGGTGAGGGAGTATTATTATTATCCCAATTTTATGAATGGGAAAAGTGAGACAGAAATTAAGGTACTTGTTCAAGGTCATAACAAGATCTCTGTGAAATTCCATCTGACCTCAGAAGTACCTCAACTCCTTGCCTCAAGCCTACACACCATCTTTCTTCAGCCTCTCCTTCTCCAACCTCAGTGTTTTAGGGCATTTTTGGGCAGAACAATAATATGGTATTTGCAATACCAAAGATCTGTCTGCCAATGGGAGAAAGGAAAAAGAGAAGGGGAGGAAGTCTCTTTCACAGTCAGTGATTTAATCTCAGTTTGTAGTAAGACTCTTATAATTGCAAAGCCTTCCACCACTATCCCAATTCTTTAAAAAGAAAAAAAATTAATGTTCCTGATTTTCTTGTGTAATTCCAGTCACTAGAAGAAGGTTACAGGCCATAAACTGAACACTCAGTACATTACTCATCTGCCCAGTATATACACCAACAAGTTCACTGGAAGAACCATCTGCAGGAGCATTGCAATAAGTGTTCCGAATATCCCAAACCCGAACAGAATTATCCATGGATGCAGAAGCAATCAAGCTACTATCTGGGCTGAAAGTAAGGCTGGTGATATTGTCCGTGTGGCCTCTCAATTCTTTGTAGAGGGTACCAGATGCCAAGTCCCACAGCTTCAACCGCTGGTCCTCACCGGCAGATGC
This sequence comes from Bettongia penicillata ogilbyi, assembly GCA_023548195.1. NCBI lineage: Eukaryota > Metazoa > Chordata > Mammalia > Diprotodontia > Potoroidae > Bettongia > Bettongia penicillata. Next base: position 3,302,576 of record JAJHZJ010000629.1, read on the forward strand.
CAAGTACTTACCATTTGGAGAAAATGCAAGTGAAAGTACAGGGCCTCGGTGACCTGTGAAGAGCCTCACAGAATTTCCTTGCTGAGTACTCCATAGACGAACAGTCTTATCGGTTGAGCCTGTAGCTAAGTAGTTTGAATTGGGGTGGAATTTTACACAGTCCACATCTGCTAGATGTCCTGCATATATTCGCAATGGGTACGTCCGATCAAATGACCAGAGTCTTGCAGTGCGATCATGGGAACCACTTGCGAAGTACAGGCTGCATGGACTGATATCCAGATCCCAGACAGGGTAGGCATGTCCTTGGTACAATACAGTATTGGTAAAACTTCCAAGGTCCCAGTATCTAATAGACATATCTTCGGAGCAAGATAGCAACCCTGAGCTGTCTGATAGGAACCTTGTACTGTACACAGGCCCACAATGCCCTCTCAAGATCTTCATTTCTGTGCCCACGTTGTCATCATCATCTTCCTAGAAAAGATAAGCAGATAAGGAGAAAAACAAAATCACATAAAAGGAAAAATTGTTTAGTGGTGTAACAATATTAAAAAGCTTACTGTTTTATGGAAAGAAATCTGCTTATGAAAAGAAAGAAGGTATCTTGTAAATAGTAACTGACTTTCTCTTGAGTACCATAAATATATACAGCCTGAGCTATATGCATGCAATAGTTATTAGTCTCAAAAACTGAAGAAATATATGACTTTTAGATATTAATACAAAATTTACTAAGTGCTTTAAATTAGGAAATGGATCAAATTGAGTCTCGTTAATTTTGGCATTATGTGATGTTCTAGAAGAGAATTTATATTAAAACTTAATGTTCACATTCCTATTACTTGTCTTAATTTGTCAGTTTCTAATTGACAAGGAAGACCAGATGGACTTTTGCCACAAATTTAGCACTTTCAGACAACATGGTGACCTGAATAGAAGCAGATTGCCTAGCTCCCACAAACTTACTCCAGCAAAATCCTAAAAACTGCACCAGATCAATAGTGATCAAGCAATCCAATGAAATGCTACAGTGTCTTCTCCAAAACACACTGACACCATCACAAACCTAAAAATTGTAATGATCAAATAATCTATTGAGACACTACCAGAAGTGACTTCTTCCTCTCCAGAACTGCACAAAATGTCATCCAGAAGACCATGGGTAGTAAGAAAGAGGGCTGTCAAGTTGGCAATTGCTCAATGAGCTCTGAAGTGGTCTAGAGACACTTGTAGCCTGCAAGGCTCTCTCTATCTTGAGCAGAAGGCTCCTCTAAGAAATCCCTAGGGGGGTATCTTGGAAACAACCAGAAGCAGTTGTGACTAGTATGTTATGGCAACCCTTAGACCAGGATACCCCAAGTCCAATGACTTTTTGGTTTCTAGAACTCTGTCCTAAGGAAAAATAGAGGGTCTTAAAGATCCAGGGCTCTAAACGTCAAAGATTCAGTGGGGTCTAAACCAGGGAGGTAGAGGACTATAGAGGAACCCACGTGATCCAGAGTGAGATCACACATGGTAGACCACCCCACCCAAAAGTGCAGCAGGGGGCTGAGCAGGGCCTTTGGATAAAATCCTAGTTCAGGAACTAAGGCTGAAGAGATGAGTAAACAAAAAATAGGATATCAATCAGCTTAGGAGAAAGTAACTCTGTAGCAACTTCAAGTAGAGATGCAAAGGAGAAAAACCCCAGATATTCCACAAGGACTACATGAATATCTAGACGAAATGAAACAGGAAGTAAAAGAAAAATATATAAAAGCTCTGAAAGAATTAGATAGACAATAAATAGCTCCGAAAAGAGGCAAAACTTACCCAAGAAATGGATTTCCTGAAAACCAGAACAGATCAAATAGAAATCAATGACTTTATGAGAAAGCAAGAAATAATACAAGAAAAATCAACAGATTTTTTAAAATAGAAGAAAATATAAGATATTTAATATAAAAAAACAACTGACTGGAAAAAAGGTGAAAGAAAGATAATTTAAAAATCAATGAACTCCCTGAAAACCATGATTTAAAAAAAAAGCCTGGATGCTATGTTTCAAGAATTCATAATAAAAACTGCCCAGATTTATTACACTCAAAAAGGGAAGTAAAGGAAAAATCTACCAATCATTTCCTTCACTCTAAAATGAAAAGTTCCAGGAATGTTATTGCCAAAATCCAGAGCTTTTTTCACACCTAAGAAAAATATGGCAAGCATCTAGAAAGAAGTCTGAACCACAGTCAGGATCACATAAGACCTGGCAGTTTCTACTCTAAAGAATATTTAAATTGTATCTTAGAATACAATATTGCAAAAGAGATGGGCTTAGCTTACAACCAAGAAAAACTTACCCAGAAAAGCTAACTATACTCTTACAGGGGAAAAACAAAAGACTTTCAGACATTTCTGATGAAAAGACTAGAGATGAATAGGAATTTTGAAATACAAACAGTTCAGTGAAATTTAGAAAGGTAAATGTACTGTATTTATCAACTGAAGAAACTGCATATTATTGTCCTGTTACCATTCTAATAGAAGACACAAGTGTCCCTTCAGAACCTTAACAAATGTTATAAAACAGAGGACTGTGGGGTTCTGAGATGAAAAAGGAATATACTAATAAGGAAAGGAGGGGGAAAAAGTAGAAGCTGATATTTCTTAAAACTGGGCTATGTGTATGGGAAAGGTGTCAGATGAACCTCATTCATCTTAATTAGATACAGAATGAAGACAAAATATGTATACACATATGGTATGTCGTAGGAATGTACCAAATTTAATAGGGAAACGAACAAGGGGAAGATAACACTAGTGAGGGAATAGCAAGTAAAACAAACTGCTTGATTCAGAAAAGGCTATTAAAAGGAAAAAAGAAAAATGAAACGGAATGTAAGGGAGGTACCCATCAGTTGGGGAATAGATGAACAAACTGTGGTATATGAATGTAATAGAATAATATTGCTCTGTAAGATAAGACAAACGAGACAATTCCAGAGAGTCCCAAGTATGCAGTGTAAAGTCAATAGGAGGAGAACAATTTGTATATGGACAACACTGAAAAAAAACAACTCTGAAAAGCTTAACTAATCAATGCAATGACCACTGTGAAGAAGGGGCCCACTTTCCTCACTAGCAGCAGCAATAACAGCTGACTGACTGCTACCAACAAGCAGATAAGCATAAGAGCCCTGAAAGTGGCAGCACCTCCCAACACTACCAGTCCTGCTCCCAGTCTAACTCTTCCTGCTATCATCTGGGAAGCAATTCCTGTGCAGAAGAGGGCAGCCAAGGCAGGCAAGTCAGCCTTGCTGAAGCAGTGAGACACCTTAAGGGAGATACAGGAGGCAGCACATGCCAGGCAAATGAAACCACAACCACCATCTTGATTACCATCTCTTTTGTGACCCTGATGGAGAGCCCAGGAGCTATCTCCTGAACACAGGAGTCTTTGGGAATAATAATGCTTCCAGCACAGTGCCTACAGCCACTGTCCAGGGAAGGAACCCCTGCTGAGAGGCAGGCTGGCAACTGCTTCTCCACGTGCTACAGCCATAGTTATTGAAGTACCAGAAGAGAAAGTTCTGGCCAGCAAAGTCCTGGTTCAACACAAAAAACTGATATGATTTTACCAGAGAAATTTACATTACATAAAAAGTATCCCACCTGCTTTGCTGCTGTACCCTAAGGATGAGACTGTTACAACTATCTTGTAGGTAAAACTTTCCATACGTGTTGTCTCCCTCATTAGAATGTGAACTCCTTGAGAGCAGGACCTATTTTATTTTTCTCTCTGTCTTACTATTTTATTTCCCCAACATTTAACATAGTGCTTTCTTTACTTCAGGCCCCAGGTACTATTCATCAGGCCACCATTTGTCCCTTCATTTATTCATTCATTCAGTAACCAATTACATCTCTAGAGGATCTATGAGGGAGCATATTACTTCTTGACAGAGAAATGATATTCTCAAGGTTCACAAAGAGATATTTATTTTTGGACATGGTCACTGTATGGACTAATTTTCCTTATGTTTATTTGTTACAAGATTTTATTTCTTAAAGTTGTCTTGGTATTTAGTTTGGAGAAGTTTGAGGGGGAAAAGTAAGTCTAGCATAGTGATGCTTAAAAAAAAAGACTGGAACATTTTCAAAAATACATAGAAAAAATTTCAAAAGGGAGCCCCAACAAGCAGGGTAGTTTTGAAAAATAACATGAGGAATTTACTATATGCTTTAAAAAAAGTGATATGAAATGGAGAATCGTTTCATAAAGGATATTCTTTTTGCTTTCTGCTATGTATATATGTGGAAACAGTTTTTTTTTGCGGGGGAGATTTAAGTCCATTATATTAAAAAAAAAACTTAAGACGAAAAAAATTAGCATTTCCTATTTGGATTCAATGCTGAAAACAGAAGTATTTGAAGTAGCATTATTCTAAGGTTAATATGGAAATATCCTTGATGTTTTAGACAAAAAATATAAATGCAAGAATAGTATAGTTTTGCTACTAACTGGATAGTTTTCAGTATGTCATTAGCAGCCATAAACTGAAGAGGGACAAGAGACAATGAAGGTAAATTCCCTAATAAGAATATGATTTATTATTATCCAAGCATCAAAGATTCCTTGAAAAACAACAGGGCAACAATTAAACTCAGGGCTGCTTTAAATAGTCTCAGTAACATATGCAATTCTTGGCCCTAATTTTCTAGAGTCAAAAATACAGAAACCACTTTTTACTATGTAGAGTAGAGATGTCAAACACACTGGTGACCTGAAGCAGATTGAAATACAATTGAGAAATATTTAACAAAATGAATAAAAATACAATAGAACATAGATGATGTTACTATATAGGTTTTCTAAGTCAATATTCATCAGGTAAGTATCCTTATAAACAGTTTAGTGGCCCCCAATTATGAGTATGCATCCTTGCTCTAGAGAGTCCTCTTCATGCAAAAAGTCCTCATTTTCCCCTCACTTATTCAGGGACCACTTCCGAACAGTATTCAGAACCGCAGCGATGTCTCTTGTGGTACTAATTGGCTACAGTGGATTTAAGGTAAATAAAGAAGAAAGTAGAAAAGAGATGAAATGTGGATAGGCAAGAACCCATTATGTCTTTGTTTCCTTTTTAGGAAAAGGGAATGCAATTCTTGCAATGCAAGCTTTAGTTACTATGTCTAAACTTAATAAGTATGAAGCACTGAAGGTCAAGAGTTACCAGGAAAAGAATCGACATTCATTTTTGATTTTTTTCAAAATTTACCCCAGATATTCAGTATTAAAAATATGTCTTCTCTTGGTTCTATTGAGTACTACTATTAATATTAGTAATTTTCCTTCCCAAAAGAGGCTATAACAGTTATGAATTTCATGAATGACTCATTTCTTCATAAAAATGAGTTTATGCAACAACTGTTTTTTTTTAAAAACTCAATTCTAATCCTACAAAGATTTGTTTATAGTTAATTGTGAACTAGGTTACATTAAATCTGATTTTTATAGTTTAATTGCTCTTCACCATCAACAAGAGTACCTGATCTCATCTGGAGACCTAAAAAATAGTGAAGGGTAGGTAAAGATTTTGTGGAGAGCAGGTAAACTTAGAAGTGAAATGTCAGACTGAAATAACACCTCATTCCTATGAATAAAGCTGAACTGATTTTAGCAGCCAAAGAAAGGGAGAAATGAGAACTTTCCTGACAGCTTTCAGGCATCAGTATGAGCAATCTGCAGGGATACCTACTGCAGGTCAATCCAGTTCTATAAGAAACGTCAGGCTACAAGGTTGGTGTATTACTAATCCACAGTCTGAAAAACCATGTTCTTTTAAGATTGAGTGAAAACCCCCTATATCACTGTACACTATTGCACCAAGGCTCAAGCTAACGTAGGAGGGGATCCACAGAAACCTGACATCATGGATTCCCAAGAAACCTAAGTGGTATACTCCTGGACCAGACTAACAACTAGAAATTCCTCATCCTCCTCCATTCCCAAATAAATTCGATAACTGCAGCTGAAAGCAGAGTGACAGGTGAATTTTTAGATATACCAGAGGGTGTTTTAAGTTCACTGATTATAGAAGATTTTAAAATATGAAAAATGTTTTTGTTTATAAATTAAAAGAATTAAACTATCTCCCTTTTATGACCTGGCATTTCCTAGAGGAAAACTAGCTGAATCTATAAGAGCCCTAGTCTTTAGAGCTGCTAGAAGTCAAATGTAGGTCTCTTTGTGATGAGATATTTCTGGGACCTTATGCCTACTGTGTTGTGTCGGAGACTTTCTACTCTAATAAACCTTGATGTTCGAGTTCAAGCTCCCATCTCATATAATGGAGGACTGTACCTTAGATGTCACATGTCAATTGTTAATAATTATTGGTCTTTAATTGTGCTAATTTAGTAAGAACAGATGTTAACAATAACTTTCTTATCATATGTGCTTAGTAAGTGTTGAATGAAAAATTTTTTTTTATCCCTCACTTTCCACACTAATAACAATAGCTAAGAATAGTATTTAAATAGCACCTCAGAGTAGGCAAAGCAGTTTACATGTATTTATCCTATTTGATTTAACCAGATAATTTTAGCTAATGTAATTAGCTAAAATAAGATTTTTATTTTAACAGCAACTTCTGAGACTGTCAGTAAAATCAAAGAGAGTAGAGAGTTTTGTTAATATTAATAATTATAGGGCTATCCCAAAAGTCAACCTAAATAAAGTAGCCCTCTACAAAATTTGGCTAGGTTGTTACAGCTGATTTCAATTAACTAAATATTCCCCAAAATGTACTGAGAGAAGCAAAAGTAAAAATAAATGCAACTCAGACCTCTTCATCCAAAACATCACAAGCCAAACGGATGCGTGACACGTCCACCTGATGGGGCTCTGATTTTAACTTCTTGGATCTCAAGCTCCAAAGTTTTACACAGGAATTATCAAACCCAGCAGCTAGCAGCTTGTTGTCTGGGGAGATTTCTGCAGTATTCAGTAACTGCTCAGTGTTATAGAAGGCATAGAAACAAATTGTGGTAAGTGAAGGGGGTCCATCCTTGACTCGCTTAATGCTCTCTTGCAGGACATCCAGAGCAGCCTCATTCTGCAAAATAGATGTGGGCATATCTGCTGGCTCCAGGCCATTGCTCTCACTTCGTGAGGAGCTGCCACTGGCATATAGCTGGTAATCTGTTCTCTTGGCAGGCTGCACATCAAGATGAATGTGTAAGGTGAGAACTTTGCACAGGGCACTGTTGTTGTCACTTTGGAGGTAGCGGATAAGGTAATTGTAGCTGTCCTCTTGGAGGCGGACCACATACTTATTATCCAGGAATGCCCGGAGCTTGAAGTTGGACAGGATGTCTTGAATGGTCAGAGTAGTCTGTAGCTGCTCAATGACATCCTTCTGGCTGGCGTTCTGCAAAAACATTCCATGGAAGCGACTGTAAAAACTGTCCACTGTGCTCTTCAGGCCATTCTGGACCATGTTAAGGTGGAGGTAGACAAAGAGAGGATACAGGAGAGGCATCACTTCATGGCTGTGCTGGGAATCAGAATCTATAATGAAAACAAAAGCAAATCTTCTCATAAAAGTAATATCATCATAACTGTAAAATACCAAAACAACAACTTGGCAGGCTATAATACATCTTTTTGTACATATTAATATATGCATTTTGGTAAGTTATTTTTCAGTCACATCTGACTCTTTCATTTAGGGTTTTTTTGGCAAAGATACTGGAGTGGTTTGCCTTTTTCTTCTCCAGCTCTTTTTGCAGATGAAGAAACTAAGGCAAACAGGGTTAAGTGACTTGTCTAGGGTCACGTACCTGGGAAGTGTCTGAGGCTGGAGTTGAACTCAGGAAAACGAGTCTTTATGATTCCAGACCTGGCACTCTACCCACTGAGCCACCTAGCTGCCCTGATATGTTTATTTGAATCTATTGAAGAATCACAGAATTTTCTAGCTTGAAGGAACTTTCAACCCTTCTCTAAATTTCTAGTTTTACAGAAGACAAAACTAAGATCTAGAAAAGTCACCTATATCTATATCTACCAGTATTGATATAGATATCTCTCTCTCTAGTTCAAGGATGACCGAGGAGAGAGCACTAACAACTGGAGGCACAAGAAAAGGCTTGATGGGAACAGCATGTGAGTCCAGTCTAATGTTGTATAAGGTTCTGAAAGGTAAAGATGGGGAAGGGCTGTTTCTGAGTCAAGGCATTCATCCAATGCGCAAAGGTGGAAGATGGAGTGTTGAGTTTGGGCAGCAGCTACTATTCTAGTTTGGCTAAAATGTAGAGTTTGTGAAAGGCAGTACTATGAAATAAAGCTAGAAAGGCAAATGGGAGCAACACTATATGGGCTTTAAATACTAGGCAAAGAGTCTGCATTTTATCCTGGAGGCAATAGCGTGAGACAATTAGACTTGTGCCTTAGGAAGATTATTTTAGAAGCTAGATAGAGAATGAACTGGAGAGGGCAGAGACTGGAAACAAGAAGATCAACTAGAAAGTTATTAAAAACAGTTTAAATTGTAAGTAAAGAGGAGCTGAATTAGGATAGAGGCTATGAGAGTAAAGAGATGGATGCAAAAGATGCGGAGGTAGAAGAGATGAGCCATGTAAACAGATGACTCTTCCCTCTCTTCCTGATCACCTAATAGCCAATGATTAAGGATGGAAAATTAGATGGAAACAAACTTAGGTGACCGAGAGGATGGTGGTGCCTTTAAGAAAAATAAGGATGTTTTAGTTAGAGAGGAAGATATATTTTACATACATTGAGTTTTAGATGCCTACAGGACATAAAGGGGGAGAGAACCAACAGAGCTGTGATGATGAAGAATTTAGGAGAGATACAATAGATTTGGAGTTATCTGAATAGAGATATAAAGTTTGTGGGAGTTTGCCTGGATCAGATCTCTAAGACAGCACATGCAAAGAAGAGTAGAGGACCCAGGATAATGTCAGCAAACTCTTATGTTAAGGATTTAGGCTATGAAATAGACAGTTTGGAGAACTAAGAGAGTGTGGCATCAAGGAAGCCAAGACAGGGCAGAAGTATCAAAAGTTGCTGAGAGCTCAAGGCAAACACTGACTGAAAAAGGGCCATAGGACTTAGAAGAACTTAAGAGGCTGCTTATAACCTTGTACAGGGCAATTTCAGTTTCATTCATGAAATCAGAAGCCAGATTTCAAAGGATTGAGAAATAAGTGGGTGATTAGGTAGCAGAGGTAGTAGCCAATTTTTTTTCCAGGAATGTGAAAGTGAGAAGACATGTAGAATAATAGTCTGAGGAAACAGAAGACTCATTTAAACTTCTGATTTGACTACTATTATCTCTTTGGTGACTTTAAAAACTTTCAACAAAAAAATAAAGCCTAGTACACAATAGTACTTAATCACATCTAAGCTTCAGTGACAATGGAAAACAAACCATGCTGACCCACCAAAAGTCTCCCCATGGTCATGAGTACATTAGCAAAAAAAAAAAAATAGTATACATCATTACAATTAAATTCATGTTTAAAATACTCAATATGTAGTTGAACACGATGAAAAATACTTTAAAAGTTCTAGTTTCTCTATGATAGAAATAGTATTAAAAAGTCCTTACTTCTTAAGACTTATACATTTAAATAACTGACATCTTTCTCCTTAGATCCTGTTCCTTATCATCCATGGCCACCTCCTTCTACCTGTTTTTCGGTTCCAGCAAGAACACAGCAACCTCAGTACAGAAGAGGGTAGAGTGGTGGGAATCATCTAATCTGGGTTGGAAAGCCCTCTTTTTTCCTTTATGCTTTTTACCCACATTAGGGACAACCACATCTATACTATGTTGGAGAGATGAATGTTTCTCTCTTTTAAGGAAAAAAGAGAACACAATCATTTTTATAAACCAAAGCAAGTAGCTAGGCAAATTCTTAAATATAAACCAATTTCATCCTTTTCTGTTCTCACCTGAGAACAGTAAATAAAAGTAAACAGAAAGTAGTTTATCATCATTTCTAAGCACCTAACACTTATATAGTAACTATGTTAATGGTACATGTTTCTTCGCACAAAATATAAGTGATGTTTTTCAAAACTTTCTGTGGCAAACAAAATTCCTTGTTAAACTTCCCTAAATATTACTATGTCCCCCAAGTCACTGGCGAATGGATACAGAGGATTAGAATTTAGGGGATTCGAGTTCAAGAAATGGTTTGGGTGTGAACTTGGCCAAATACCTTGACCTTGCTGGGGCTTATGTCCTTCATTAGTAAGATGAAGGGGTTAGATGATAATTATTAAAGCACCTTCCAATGCTAATACTGATTGAAGAAGGATGGTATTCTGTAAATGATCTGGACAGCAGTAAGCACAATGGAGAATTAGTTCATAACTTGGACCTATCACACTTTTACTAATGAATCCCAGCATCAGGCTTTTCACTTACATGCCACATATATAGTATATGACTCACTCTGTCACTCTGGAACTCTTGATATTTTTCTTATGATATTCACTTCCTGTCCCCGCCCCCATCATTTGCTTCTAGCTTATTCTACAGATGAGAAAACGGACTTGCCCCAGGTCATACAGGTCACAGAACTGGGATCTGAATCCAGATCCCTTGGCTCCAAATCCATCATCTTTTCCATTGTACTATACTGTCTTTAAGTTATCAACTACCTTTTCTATTATGAAGTCATATGAGAATCAAAAATTAAAATTACAGTAATGTGGTTATATAACTTGTGCTCCTTTATGTTCACTTGCAACTTAAACACATATACATACACACTTTAGCCAGATATTATTGAAATAAGAAACCAAGTAAACACTATGAAGTCAGAATATGAAATATTCCCGTCTCTTCTCCGAAGTACCTAAGGAATATACTATCTCTAACCACCTAAAACGTAACCTCTTTGGGGATAGGAACCTTGCTTTATACTTCTTTGTACACTGCACCACATTTAATACAATAGATTACACATATCAGGCATTCAGGAAATAAGTGGGATCACATGGTTTTCTATACATTTCTTTTCAATTAAATTTAAAGTGAGAACCATAAAGTTTTGGCAGGATCTTTGTCACTCTCTACCCTCATTTTATGACTGGGAAAACAAAGGGTTCAGGGGAAGTCAGATGACTAACAAGGTCACAAAACTAGATAAGTGGTAAAGCCAGAACTGGAGATATAGCTTATTAGACTTCCCAGCCCTTTGTTCTTTATTCTCCCATATCTTCTTGTCAAATTGGTGGATTTTTAAGTATCACAAATATGATTTAAATTTGCATAAAAGAAGTGACTCCAGACAAGTGCTCACCAGTGAGAAAGTTCCGTAATCTTCCAAACTGTACTTCATATTGCTGAGGCTCAGCCTGGCAGGGGGCTGCAGACACGATATTGGCACAGCCAGACTCTGATTGGACTGGGGAAGAAGACAGATAGCCATCAGAAATAAGAAAAGAATTGTAACTACTGACCATCTAACCATGGGTTGTGTTAAAAGTTAACCACAAGATCAAACTGGACATAATCAAAAAGGCCAATGTATTACAGGTTTTTCTAACACCTGCAGGAACCCTAAAAACCATATATAATTTCACCATCTTTCTATTAAAGATTTGCTCCTAACAGTTTCTCTACTATTCTACAATAAAAAAAAAACAATCAAGGTAAATTAAATACTATAACATTTTTTAAAAAAGATAACTCTCTTCCAAGAATAGTAATATATCTAGTTTATCAATTCATCTATTAGCATTTCAAATATTTGAAGATGCTTATAGACTTATGTGCCTCTGTTCCACCTGCCTTGAGAATGTTTTTAATCATGCTATATTTTAAGACAATACTTCAAACAAAAAAAAAAACTAGGTCAATAAAGGCAATGGTTTCCTACCGTACCTGTTCATCTGAAGTGAATCTATTCCTTTCTAAAAAGACCAGAATACCAATACATTCTTAATTTTAGTTGAAATATTTCCAAATTTCAAAATCAAGGACTAAAGGAGTTACTTAGCTAAAACCAAACCTCCTTTGGAATATGATTACTCTTCTAAATATGAAAATGTCTACCATAAAGACATATATGAGGGATTAAGTCCCAGAATCTAAGTTTTGGTGTTGATATCATTTAGTAAACAAGCAGTTGAGTCTATAGGAAATGAACTCTAAAAAGTTGGAAATTCATTCTATTTCTAAGTCACTGGTGAATTTATATCAGTAGGCATTCCTTGCTTTATATGTGTATAAGATGACTGTTCTGTCTTCACAGACAGCTGATTTGAGGAAAACTTCCATATCATTAACAAGTCTTCTCCTGTCTGTTAAATTTTTTCTCAAAAAAGGGTTCATGACATAAAGATGTAAGATTCTGTGTTGTCTGCAAGTCCTTCTCTCATTTATTCCTCCTAAACCATGCATTTATCACCTTTACCCTTTTCTACCTTTGCATATGAGAATATAGGTAGATTCAATCTCAGTGAAGGGGAGGAAGGGAAGTTGTGTTCCATTTAGAACTGTTCTATCTTTTCATCTTCAGCACCTAATGTTGTTGCATAAGCTGCAACTATGTTAATGATGATCTTTTTGCAAATACTTATCAGTACTACAGTAATAAAATGACTAAATAGCTCATGAAATAGTTCTCTTGTGCCTTTTTGATTATGATAAAATTCCATCAACTCCTTTCTTTGGTGTATCTCAGAGATATTTCTTTATTTAGCAGCAGTGTTTCTTTCTATTGATTTCATTTATAGAGTGTCAAGACTGCTAAAATTTAGCTCCTCCAGTAATATGTCCATTTGATCATGACTCAAGAACCTCACATTTAGCATACTAGTCAAAGTAAATTTATGAAACAGCTAGATGGCTCAATGTATAGAGATTTGGGCCTGGAGTTAGAAAGATCTAAGTTCAAATCTGGTCTCAGACATTCACTAGCTGTGTGATACTGGGCAAGTCACTTAACTTCTATTGGCCTTAATCCACTCAGAAAGAAATGGTAAACCACTCTAGTATCCTTGCCAAGAAAACCCAATAATGGTCATCAAGAGTTGGACATGATTGAATGACTGAGCAACAACGAAGTAAATTTATACGTGGTCTCTAAAACTTGTATGATTCTTAGCAGCCTTTGCCAGATGTTTTTTCTCTTCTGCAAAAGCAGAAGAGGCCAGTACAAGAATAAAGGTCATTTTGTATTCTTTTTCATGGGTTATTATGGTATATTACCAAGTGGCCTGCCTTCTGGTAAAGAGTCTCTTCCCACTTAGCTGGTCCCCAGAAAGCAGACTCAGACTGCTGGGGGCCAAATCTGATGCCTTTATAGAAGGCTAGAACCTGGTAGAACTTATATTTCACTGACATATACTTTAAGAAGCCAGTCACCACCTCCAAAGTCATAATCAAGTATCAGAGGAGGACTTTGTGAGAATAATGAAAGATATGGCATACAATTGAAACAACTAAATCCTGAACTATTTAAACAAATGGCTGACAACAAAAAATGAGAAATGGACAACTGAAATGACATTCACACTAATTATAATAACTATACAAAAGTGTAACCAATATAACATTATTGCCAAAACAAGAAGACCAAATTAGCTCAGAAAATGCCTTAACTAGCAAACATTTAGCAGGAAATGGTGGTCAAAAACAACACCAATTTGGAATAGAGTATGGACAATTAAGTCAACAAGTATTAAGTGTCTACTATGTTTGAGGAACTGTGTTAAGTGCTGAGGGGAGTAAGAGTTACAGCTATTAAGGAGCTCAGTCTAATAGGTTATTTAATAAGGTGGAGAGAAATAGTGTAAGATATAATCAATTTAAAGAAAACTAGGCAAGAGATCCAATTTAGTTATCCCAAGGGCATTCAAATGCAGAAATGGAACAATGACCAACAGAAGAAAAATGGAAAAGATCTATAAAAATTACTTTAACAAACTGTTTTCATCACTAAGGGCAGGGGAGCTAACCCATTTGTGCTTTTAGGAGCAGAAGAAATGGCATGAAAGAGGACAAAGATGGGAAAAGTGTCCAGCTTGGACCATTAGACTACTTTATTACCTGTGAGATTAGCTGCCATCTCTTCAGGAGTCTGAGACAGCCGCAATCCTTGTTTTAGGGGGCCTTCTGAATCTACATATTGGCGTCGTTTGAGGTAGCAGGACACTGCCATCTGAATCTGTTCTGTGCGTACTCGTTTCATGACCTCCAAAAGGAGAAAAAAGGTAATAAACCATATACAGTGCAAATCTCCATTTTTTGTTTTTTAATAATATAGCCAGTATCAATTATGAAGACCATAAATAGCATAAAATTCCAAGATAACCATCAAATTCCACTTTAGGCAAAAATGTCAATCTTGCTCATCAAAGCTTTCATTAAAACTGTTAGCAAGGAATAAATGTGACTGGTTTAAATTTTAAGTCTTTTTATTTCTCCTACCTGGAACAGATTCTAATTAGCACTCAAATCACATACACACAAAATCTCTCTAAAAATCTAAAACTAGACAGGAGCTTATGGGGGAAAAATCTCCTAGAAAATGTAAAAACTGGTTCCTCAAACTCTGAGTAAGAGAAAAAGTAATTTGGCAGACTATCAACTATACCTATTTCAAATCAAAAGGAAAAGAGTGCCAACCTTATATCACTCTGAAAACACTGCTTGAATATCCTTCTTCTTTTCTCATTATTAGGTACTATTTATGTAAAAACACAATATAGTAGCAAAGTATTGATATCTGTTAGAATTAGGCTTAGAAAAAGTAGTCTCAAAAAAAAAGGTAGAGTTAATTTTCCATCTTCCAAAAAGCAAAAATGTTTTTCATATCTAATTGTTGGACAATGATAAGTATATCTAGCACATATCACCCAGCTAGAGATGAAGATAGAGCATAGAGCAGGATTACAGTTAATGATGGTTGAATTTAGAATAAATGTCATTTTCCTAAGTATGTATGCTAATCACCATCAAAAAAACAGAAGGGACACAATCCTTTTGTGGGGAGCTACTCTTCATATCCCCAAAGTTCTGCAGAGGGGGGAAGAAGAGGCTAAGAGTCAAGACCCTGACTATAGAATAGAAAAGAGCTGCTGTACTTTCCTTCCTCCTTTCCTTCTCATTCTGGAAATCCTGGTCAGGGAGTGCTAGAGGAAAAGGAAGTAGCCCTTTTGTAGCAGTGACAAATAACACAGGACCTCTTCCAGATGAACCAGAAGATCTTTGTGCTATTGTTAGAAAATCTTTGCTCTTAGAATTCACTTATGGAGAATTATGATGATTGGCTCACAAAATCATAAATCTAGAGCTAAAAGGAACCTCAGCCCAACCCCTGAGTGACTTGTCCAATGCCACATAGTAGTAAGCACCAGAGCTGGGATCTGAAGCTAGGTCACTTTGACTCCAGGGACTTCCATTGCAGGAACTAAGCCCTCCTACATATATGAAAAGAAGCATAGCCTTGCAGCCATCTGCTACCAACACTCCTTAAGCTCTTCTGAAAGGTACATATCTAGACTAACTCTTACAACTTCCTCGTACCCAATACTTTCAAGCCTGCATAATAATCCCTCTCATGCACCACCTCACAGCTTTGCTTACAAACTTTTCCAGTTTCCCTGTTGCTAATTAAAATCTAACCTCATGCTGGACTTAGAATGACAAACATTAGTGTACCCAAGGAGTAGGGAGTGAATGGAAGAGGGGACAGACATGGATGAGATGAAGGTCTTAGAATACAAGAGTAGGGCGGGATCTCAGAAATCATCTAGTCTTATCTCCTATATGGAATAAAATTTCCATTTATAGCACTCCTCAGCTTAACTATATGCAATTTTGGGAAACTAAGACCAATCCATTTTAACACAGCTTTAAATGTGGTAGCTTAAACACATACACACAGCTAAATATATATGGAGATAAAATCTACTTCTCTATAACGTCTACCCAGTGTTTCCAGTTCTGCCTTTTGGAGTCAAGCAAACAGATCTAATCCTTCTCCTAGGCAACAGACTTGCAAATATGTGAAGATAGCTGTCAATCTTCTTTTCTCCAGACTAATTATAGTTCCTTTCAATTATTTCAAGACATGGCTTCAAGTCCTGTCACCTATCTAGTCACCTTAGAGGCAGGTGGTGGCACAGTTGATAGAGTACTAGGCATAAAATCAGGAAGACCTGCTTGTAGCCACAGACACTTACTAGCTGTGTGACCCTGAGCAAGCCACTTAGCCTCTGGCTGCCAATTTTCTCAATTCTAAAATGGAAATCATAAAAACACCTTCCTCTCAGGGTTGTTCTGAACATTAAATGAGATATTTGTAAAGTGCTTAGTACAGTGCCTGGCATATAGCTACCATTTAATAAATACTTCTTCCTTCCCTCATTTTCTTCTGGAATTGGTTCAGTTAAACAACATGCTTTCTAAAATGCGGTACCTAGAACTGAACAGAATGTAATGTAAACTGACTATGCCAAGAGTACAGTGGGACCATACCTTAACCATGTTTCTATTAATAAAAGTAAAAACTTAATTTTTGTGGCTTACTCTTATCCTCTTGATTCTTATAGTGCTTGGAGTTTATTAAAATCCTAGATCCTTTTTTTCCATACTACTGTTGTCTAGTTTTGCCTCCCTACCATATACTTATGCAATTCCTTTTTTTTTAAACATGAGTGTGAGTATGGAAGGAGACACTGCATATGTCCACAATCCTCTCTAGTAGATTGTCCTTTCTATCATCCCTACTGTTTACTAATCAATCATTTCCTTTCTATTGACTGCTTCCCTGTTACCTACAAACATGCCAAATTCTCATTTCTCCTCCTCAAAAGTCCCTCATTTGCTCTATGCATCCCCAATAATTATCATCCTGTATCTCTCCTCTCTTGGCTAAACTCCTTCAGAAGGTTATCTACAAATGCAATCTTCACTTTCTTTCCTCTCATATCTCTTTGTAGTCTGATTTCTAACTGCACTATTCAACAAAACACTGTTCTCCAAAGACATTAATGATCTCAGTTTTCATCCTTTTTGACCCCTCTGCAGCTTCAACACTGCCAATCTCCCTCATTTCCTTGATACTCTTTTCTCTCTAGGTTCTTAACACTGGTGCTCTCTTCTGGTTCTCCTATCTGTCCTAACTGTTCCTTCTCTGAATCCTTTGCTGAACCTCCATCCAGATTATGTCCAATAATTGTGGGTATCCCCCAAGGCTCTGTAGTAGGTCCTCTCCTCTTTCTTTCTATACTGTCTTTTATCTAGTGATTTCACTAGCTTCCATGGTTTCAACTATCATCTCCATGCAGATGACTTTCATCACCTTCTTGTTCTTCTCTAACTTCTCTCTTGGACCTTCAGTTTTGCATCTCCAGTTGCCTATTAGATATTTGAAATGCTATGTCCTACAGATATATTAAATTCAACGCATTATCTTTCTACCGAAACCCTCCTTTCTTCCTAAATTCCCTATAACTGTTGATGGTACTACTATCTTCCCAGTCACTTGGGCTATCAATCCAGGTCTCTTCCTCAGTAACTCATTCTCTCTCCCCACTGCCCCATCATCTGCCCTCCAATCAATTCTCAGGTCCTGCCAATTTCTACCTCTAAAGCCTCTCTTATTTCTGACCTCTTTTGTCCCCTCATACTTTAATCACTCTGGTGCACGCCTCAATCACTTCATGCCTGGACTACTTACTGTAATAGTCTGTCGGTTGCTATCCTTGTCTCATTTTTGCCTATTCCAATCTATCTTCCACTCAGCTGTCTTAATCTCCCTAAAGTATAGGACTTTGTCACCTCCCTACCCATTCAATAAACTTCAGTATCTCCACATTACCTCCAGGATCAAATATAAAATCCTCTGTTTGGCTCTGAAAGCCCTTTATAACTTGGCTTGTTCCTAACTTTCCGGCCTTCTTACACTTTATTCCCCTCCACATACTCTATAATCCAGTGACCTTGGTCTACTTACTATTTCTTGCACAAGACACTTCTCTCACAACTGAGCATTTTCACTGGCCATCTCCCATACCTAGGATGCTCTCCCTCCTCATCCCTGATTCTTGGCTTCCTTCAAATCTCAGTCAAAATCCTACCTTTTATAAAACAAACAAAAAACAACCTTTCTCAATCCTCCTTAGTGTTTTTCCTTTGAGTCTACCTCAAAATATCCTGTAGATATCTTAGTTGTTTGAATGTTGTCTCTTCCATTAGACAGTGAGCTTCTTGAGTAAAGGAATTTATTCTACTTTATTGGTCTCTTTTAATATCTCCAGTGCTTAGCAAAGTGCCTGGCTATGTTGTTGTTCAGTCGTGACTCCATTTTTGGTGTTTTCCTGGTAAAGATACTGGAATGGTTTCTCCAGCTCATTTTGCAGATGAGGAACTGAGGCAAATAGGTTTAAGTAACTTGTCTAGGAAACACAGTTAGTAAATGTCTGAGGCCAGGTTTATAAGCAGATCTTTCCGACTCCAAGCAAGGCACTCTGTGCCACCTAGCTGCCTTGCCTAGTTACAGCAGGTGCTTAATAAATGCCAGTTGACCTGTGTAAAAGAAGAGGCAAAAGAAAAATGCAAGGTAGACAGGAGAGACTGATGTGTGCAAATAATAATGGCAAGAACAAACACCATTTGCATCCATTGGAAGTTAATTTATAGAGGATAAGATTTTCTCCTTAAATTAATTATAAACAGTATTCTCTGTAAAATCAATTTCTATAAATTATGAGTTTTTTCAAGATCAGTAAACTAACTGTAGAGTTTCATTAAAAAAATCTAGGAATTAGTCTGTTGCTCTAACTACACTGACAAAATACACAAACAAAAAAACCAATCCATTTATCTGTAGCTGTTTCCAATGCACACATATCTCAAGGGAATTAAACATGCATGTGTGCGTGTGCATGTGCACATACCACTCCCCTCCCCACCTTGTTTCAATGTCTAGCAAAATAAATTTTCTCCTCAAGGCTTATTCCCAAAGAGTAGTAAGACTTACACATGAATACATATAAGCCTGGAAAAAAGACTTTCTGTTTCCTGAAAATATTTAGCCCCAATAACAAAAATACTTATTTTTTTATTTAAATTTTATCTTATTGATGTTTTTTGTTTTTATATGACATTTATTCTCAAATACATTTCTCTCCACTGAACCATCCTTTGTAACAAAGATTTGAGAAGAAAAGTGTTCAGTAAATTAACAAACTGATGATGTATGATGGTATATATGATATTCTACACCCAAAGCTCTCCACTCTTGCAAAGAAGGGGGAATAGTAGTGGTAGTACTTTTTTTTTCCCTAGGCCAAGTTTAGCCATATTTTATTACATTCTTTTTCTTTTTTGTTCTTTCCATTTACATTTCTATAAATTGTGTATACTGTTTTCCTGATTCTCCTTATATTACTCTGTATAAGTTGACTTAAGCTTTTTTAGTCACCAGATGCATAGTAAATTCTGTTAAAGCCTCTTTTTATTTTCATTTCTTCCTATATTTTTTCTTATAGATAGCACCTTGTTGGGGGGAGAGGGGGATTTCTTATTAATTCTGCAATGCTTATTTTATTAGTTTGGCTATTGGCTTGCTTAACCCAATAAAATATTTTAAGGTTATGATCATTAAATTTGTGTTTTACTTCATTTTCTTTGTATTTTTTAAATTATGCTTTTCTAAGTTAATAATATTTCCCTATTCTATTTCTATAAGTTATTCCAAAGTACTGCTCCATCCTAATTTCCTTAAATTATTTTTCTCTTTTCATTTATCTATTTATTCCCTTTTAAAAAATACTATTCTTTTGCTGTACCCTTTTCTAAAGAAGTTTTCTTTTGCTTTATCTTCTTCCTTCTTTTCCCTTCTAATCTCTTCTGTTCTATTCTGTTGCATAAGTGTGTATATATGTGTGTGTGTGTGTGTGTGTGTATACACACACACACCTTTACTTGCTCTTTTTTTTTATTGTGTTCCTCATAAAGGTAGAGCTTCTACAGCATCAAGTTTAACTTCCCTCTATTCCATTTGTAGAGCTTACCTCATATCCACCCCATTTTTTTTTTCTGTCTCACTCTTAGAAACATCAGTTCATTAAGGAAACAATGTGGCATGGTAAGAGTCATTTTGTATCCTAAATGATGAGGCCTGGTCTTGACCTCTACCCTCAAAATATGCATTCTACTCCTAAAGCCAGATTACCTTCTCTCTGATTCTACATCCTCCCCACTGCACTGGTTGCTCTTGCAGACTCATACATCTTTCATGGGGTGGGATGAAGTCTCTAAGCATGCCTATTTCCCCCCTGGATGAAACTTTTAAGTTTTTGGCCTCTTTCCCACATGGTACACTTCAGGGGCACACTTATCTTTCTTTCCCCTCATTCCAACTCATCCTCTTTATTGCTTTTATCCAATTATCCTGTACTTTCCTATGCCAGTTTTAAGATTAATGTTCATTTCTTCACTGTGGATTTGGGGCAGGGTAGGGGGAATACAACTCCAATTCCTCCTTCCTAAAATATGCAATTTTCTAGTTGTGATTCCTCCATAAGGCATAAAATTTGTAGAATTTAGTTTATAGAGTTCTACCATTTTTCCTTCTATACTCCTGATTCCCAAGATCAAAAGTAGGTCCTTTTTTGTTTTTTTGCATGAACAGTGTCTTGTTCTTTTACTCTTTTAATTTGCCTTTCTTTTACTCCTCTTTGGGATATGTGGGCAATTTGAATATTCTGTTTACCTCTGACTTTATTTTTACAGGTATATTTCAAAAGGCTTTTTTTAAAGTTAAAGGTACATCATTTTACAAATATGATTAGGCTCAATTTTTTAGGATATGTTATGGATTGCAGCATAAGCTCTTTTCTTTTTTAGGCTATCTTATCCCACTTCTTCCTCTGGTTTCTCAAGACTATGGAGTAATACTGAATTAATCAAATTTGGGTTCTTTCACATTTAAAGTTCTCCTGGTTGCTTACAAATCTTCTTATGTTATTGGGATTGTCAAATTTAACCACTGCATTTTCTAGTGTTTCAAGCATGGAATTTTTCTGTTGGACCTGTGGAACAAAAAGATTATTATTTTGCCGCTTCTATTTAAAAGTTCTGAACAGTTGTCGTGTTATTTTCTACAGTGTACATAAGTTCTTTTATGTTCTTCTACAGAAGACCTATGATACTTAGATTAATTCTGCACACTAAGTCTTCAAGGTAAGTTGCTCTGCCTTATATAGAATTCATGGTTATTTTTTTTTAATGTTGCCCTTTGCTTTTCTTCTGCCAAATTTTCTTCCACCTTAGTAGTATTTTCGTGTGCCAAATTTTTTCTTTCCTTGAATTTCAACTCATCATTTTCAATTTTTTCTGCCCTGCTGTTTGTTTTGAAATTCTGCATTCAGAGCTGTGATTTCCAATCAAACTTCCTTCTTAATACCTTACTTTAAAATAAATTTGCTTTTTCTTGTGACCCATTCTGGAATTTCTTCCTATTGTTCCATGATCTCTGGAAAAGCTGCAGGACTCTCACTTTGATTGGGGAATTTTGGTTCCTTTTTTTTTTATAGTATACTTGTTCAAGGTGTTTTGGACTCTTCCTATATTTTTATTTATTTCCACTCTGTCCTGCCTTTCCATTGGCTTATTAGCTTATGATAGATTTACTTCAGCTTTCACTACCTTGGCCTTTTGGTATTTTAGCCTTCTTTTTGTGTTCTCAGGCACCTATCTCTGATTTTTTCCCCTTACTCTTAGGTCTTCCCCTTTTTCTTGCACAGATCCCTACTCTCTTTTCACCTGGGTAGGGGTGTGGTTTGCAGGGCAGAAAAGGGGGCTGGATCCCTGACCAAAACAAACACAGCTGCATTCCTAGTCTCCTTTTCCTCAGAAATGGAAGTTTTCCTCCTTCTAGTTCTTTCAGCCCCAATACTGAGCTGTCCATATCTTCTCTTGGCTTCTGGCTACTCTCCCTTTCCTTTGAGTGAATAGGGAGAATCAGTGCCTGCCTGCCCATGAGGGGTAAAAAAGGAGCTCAGCTAGTCACTGATGAGGAAAACCAAGGATTTTTGCAAGTGATAGTCCACAGTCCACATCTCTACCATTATACAAATGATCAAAAGCTATAGAGAATACAAGATTCCACCGTTTGATAACTAAAAAACTTTTGCTTCAGTAAAGATGAAGCCTTAAAGTTTTTCTTCCAAAAGGTTCCTGTCAGGTATGTCAAAAATTATGATAATCAATGGAAGATATAAGAGAAATAACACTGTTTGATGACCTGATTATCAAATAAGGCATAAAAATGGAAGCATGTTTGCCAAAGGTATTCACCAATGTCATGTAGGAGCTCCAGTGAAGAGTCAAAGTTGAAAAGGGATTTTTTACAGATGAAGTCCTCCAGTCCAATGTACAGATGACATTGTGCTAGTTAGAGCAAGCCCTAAAACACTGCAGTGCCTCTTGGACAAGATCCATAACCACTCAGAAGAGTTTGTCCTAACAAACCACTCAGGAAAAAGCAAGAGGGTAAAAATGCCTATCCTATAAACTATGCCATGCGGTTGGATGGATAGACAGCCTATAGAGCTTATCTATTTATCTTTGACAAACACTGAAAGTGGAAAATGAGTTGTGTTCAGAATTAAGAATACAGGCCAGACTGCCTAGAGAAAATTGAAGAACTCCATTAATGACCCCAAATTTCTCCCTTAGATGAAGGTCTTTCTTTTTGTTGTTTTAAAATAATTTTTATTGATATCTTTTGCTTTTATGTCACCTAGCTCCCCTAATTCCTTTCCCTTACATCTACCAAAGTCATCTTTTACAATAAAAAGTAGAAAAAAAGTTCAGCAAAACAAATCAAAAGTTCAAAAAAGTCTGATATTATCTTTTAAACACACCAATATCCTACTGTTATTACATACTTGCAAGTCATATAACATGTTATATGTTTCTGAGAAATTTATATTGATCATCATAAAGTAAAAAATGGACTCAGGATATGTGTAAGCAGGTTGCAACATAACAAATAAGGAATGGCAAAGAACTAGAGAAAAGGATGCCCTCAAAGTAATATATATTTTAAAAATGGGCTGATCATATGGTGAGGGTAAAAGATAATTTTTGGAGAGCTTTTCGGGGGTATCCACATGATGTCAAAGGAAAATAAAGAAAGATCTCTTACACATTAGGTCAATCCCCTGTGGTGAAATTATGGGAGAACACAGACAAGAATTACACAGAATGCAACTCATCCTTTTCTGTTCTCTCTGCATCTTTAGAATGAGCATCCATAAGGTTGATTAGAAAGGTCACAGGATAAAAGTGAACATAGACTAGTACAAATCTATTAATACCACCAGAAAAATAACTAAGAAGGTTTTTCAAAAAAGTTAAGGCAAATTTTATTATGGGACTAAGGGTCTGAGAATTGTATATTGGTTTGTTTTCTAGTCAACTGTTGGGGGCTGGAGGAGAGAGGAGGCAACTTAAGTCAAATAGTTAAGCTAAAAATTCAACTTAATTTGGGTTCAATATTTTATGTATTCATCTTAATATTAAACTGCTTTCGGTACAGAATTAGATAAAGTTTCTATGTGAACATATACAAAAACAATTTCTCGGTTTTCTCATACTTTTTGATTTTATTATTAAATATCTTTTTCTGAATAAGAACAATGATTATGCTGACAAATTAACATCACCTTGCCTCCTAAGGCATTATGTATTGCATCCCTTAGTAATCGTCTTTTAGTCATATGCAAACCTATTTTTAGAGTACCCATTATTATACCAAAGAAGTTTGGTTGAAAGAGTATTATTGAAATATTGAAAGTCAGCCTTGAGTCCCAATCCTGTTGCTAATTAGCTATATATGACCTTAAGCAAGTCACTGACCTCATGTTTTCTCATCAATAAAATAAGGAGACAAATAATAATGCTCATAATTTATTCTAGATTAAAACAAACCCTACCTAAAGGACTTTCAGCACAGGTGGCTCCTAGAGCTGCTGATATATCATCCAGTTTTAAAAAAATCCATTAAGAGTCTAATGTGTGCAAGGCATTGTGCCAGATATGGGGAATATACAGATAGAGATGATAATCTTACTCCCAAGGAATTTATAATTTATTGGGGAGAGGGAGGGAAGTAAAAAGAATTATGTAAAGAAGAAATGAAATATGAAGGGAAATGAAGATAAAATGACATAAGAAATTTAAGGAGGCTCAAAAGAGACACATTCTTCCATTATGTTAACAAGATACAAAAGTAGAAAGTGACGTGCTATTAGTTACAAATGAGCAATTATTAGCAGGTTTTACTTAAATGCTTTGGACAATTTACTTTTTAGAGTCTGTTGGGAAGTATCTATTGTTATAACAATGTTTCATCTCATTAATACTTACAAAACAGTCACGGTAACATATAGGGTGAAAGGTGGTGCGTGAAAGGTAGTACAGTGAACGGAGTATTGGACCTGGTGTCAGAAAACTCATCTTCCTGAGTTCATATCTAACTTCAGAAAGTTAACAGCTGTGGAATCTTAGGTAAGGCAATTAATCCTACTTGTCTCAGTTTCCTCATCTGTAAAATGAGTTGGAGAAGGAAACTGCAAACCACTCCAGTACTTTTGCCATGAAAACCCCAAAAGTGGTCACAGTCAGACATGATGGAAACAATTCAACAACACAGGAATGCACACACAAAGGACATGTGAGAAAGAAGACTGACTTTCATCTTGAGGTGAGGAGTAGGGTAGATTATAGAAGGCTTTGCTCAAGACGTGACACCTGATTTAGATCTTCAGGAAAGGTGAGGAAGATTTAAATAGAGTATCCAAATACTATGGATAACATAAGCAAAGGTAAAGGAATTGGGAAAAGATTTGCACAGATTTCCCCCCACCCCTAGAATATACTTCCTTTTTCACACTGGGTTTTCTCATGGTTCAGTTCAATTGCTACTTGATCCTCATTTCCTTGGTTACTCGGGAAATCTCCTCAATAAAAATGAATTTGTATATATTTTGTATTTACCTATATGCGTACCTGTTTTTCACCTTTCCAGAATCTCCTGAATGCATCCCCTTCTCTCTACTGCCACTGCCACAAAACTCTAGTGTTGGCCCTCATTTCCTCACTCTTGGGCTACTGAAATAGCCTGTGGGTGAATCTGCCTGTCTCAAGTCTCTCCCTACTCCAATCCATCCTCCATTCAGCCACTAAAGTGATTTTCCTAAAATGCAGGTCTAATCATGTCACAGTCATATTCAATAAACCCCAGTGGCCCCCTATTGCCTCCAGGATCAAATAAAAAAGGCTGTTTGGTATTCAGTCATGGAAACCTAGTCACCTCCTACCTTTCCAATCTTTCTCTATCTTACTTCCCCACAGAGACAATATGATCCAGTGACACTGGCCTCCTCGTTGTTCCATGAACAAGCTAATCCATCTCTGATCATTTGTCCCCCATGTTTGGAATGCTCTCTCCAACTACTGACATTTTGCCTTCCTTTAGTCCCAACTCCAATACCACTTTTTAGGAAGCCTTCCCTAATTGCTCTTAATTCTAGTGCCTCCACTCTGTTAATTACTTCCTATTTATCCTGCTTATAACTTGATTTATATCTATTTATTTGCAAATGTTTGTTTTCTCCTCTAAGTTTCTTGGGGGCAGGTACTATCTTTTACCTCCTTTTGTATCCCTGCTTAGCATAGTGCCTGGCACATAGCACATGCTTAATTGATTGATTATAATGTTAGGTCCTTGAAGCAGGACCTTTTTCTTTTTTTCCTTTCTGTCTTTCTATAGTGACTTGCAGTTTCTGCTACATAGCAGTGGCCGAATAAATGCTTGCTGAATGAAATGGCAAATAACAGGAGAAAGAATATTTTGTGAAGGGAAATAGTATGAACTGAAGTTACAGAGGGTAGATTGTGAAGGACCCTGAAAACCAGGACAAGGGATTTATATATTATTGGGAGTAGGCAATGGAGTGTCAGGAAAGAGCTGAGCACAGAGCAATGATGTGATTAGGGTTAAGTTTTCCTCATTTGCTGGACTACAAGATCTCTAAGTTCCTTTCTAGCTTTGATATTTCTGATCTCACAGGGAGGATTACTGTGTCTGTGGAATGAAAGGCCGATTGAATGAGAGCAAAGAGACTGGTAGGCAATAATTTAGGTGAGAACTAGAGCTGTTGTAGTGAGACTGGAAAATAGGGGACACGTTAGAGAGAGACTGCCAATCCTGAAAGGACTTCTAAATAGATGGGTGGACTGAGGAAAGGGAAATAGAATCAAAGTTAATTGCAAGATCTCAAGCAGTGGAGGATCAGTAGGGCAGTAGTGTTACCTACAAAAATAAACATGGAAGAAAAGCATCATAAAAGCAAATTTTTGAGTCACTATCAATCAATCAAAAATTGATATTCACTTACTTAGTATATACCAGACATTGGGCTAAGCACAGGGATATAAACCAAGACAAAAGTAAAAGCACAGTTCTTGCCCTTAAGAAACATATACACTAATGGGGGAGACAATCCGTAAATGAACAGACACATATACAATACATACAGAGGAGAAAAGAGGTAATTTTAGAGAAGGCTCAAGTGATTGGGGGAACTGGAAAGGTCTCCTGAAGAGGGAAGCATTTGAAATGAATTCTGAAAGAAGCCAGAGAAGTCAAAAGGTGGAGGTGAAGAAGGAAAACATTTTAGGAATGGGGACAGCCAGGGAAAGTCACCATGGGCAAGAACCAGTAAGTAGGTAGTGTCACTGGATCCATCACATGGAATAGACAGGAATAAGACTGAAATAAACAGTAGGAAAAAGTCAGGTAATGAAATCTTTAAATGTCAAACAAAAGACTTAATATTTGATTTTATAGGTAGAAAGGAGCCATCAATGCTTATTGAGCAAAGGAGCAACATGGTCAGATCTATGTGTTATGAAAATCCCTTCGGCACATGTATGGTGGATGAACCAGAGTGGGCAGAGATATAAGGCAGATCAACCAGAAAGTTACTGCAATAATCCACGTAAGAAGTTATGAGGGCTTGAACTAGTGTAGAGTAGGGAACACACAGGAGTGATATTACTGTTAGAAATGACAAGATTTAGCAACTGATGGCATATGTAGAGTGAAAGTGAGAAAGAGAGGTGAACTCTGATGTCGAGATTCTAGTAGACTGAGAAGGGAGAGCTTTGGGGAAAAGATAGTAAGTTCTACTTTGGACATGTTGAGTTCTACATGCCAATGAGACATCCAGATTGAACACATAGGATCAGAGCTCAGATAAAAAACTATAGTAGGAAATACATATCTGAAATAATCTGCATAGGAATGGTAACTGAACCCATGGAAGATGAGGAGATAACTCAGACAGTATAGAGCAAGAAAAGGGCCCAGGACAGGCCTTGGGAGCACACTCACAGTTAAGTGTGACCTGGGTGAAGAACCAGCAAAGTCTGAGGAGCACTCTAGGAGGAAGAAGAAGAAGAAAGAATGTCAGAAAACCCCAGAGAAACAATGGCAAAGTGTGACTACTTTACAAAAAAGAAGCCACACAATTAAAAGTTATGCATTTACTGGTGGGTTGATTCTTCAAAGGGAGAAAACAAACTCATGTTCTTACCAGCAATCTAAAAAAAGATTTTAAAAAGTACTAATGATTAATAAAAAAAGCCAAACTGAAAACCAAAAGTTATTGTGCTAATTGCATTCATCAATCAACCAGCATTTATGAAGCTTCTATCATGTGCATGGAACTGATCTAAGTGCTGGGGATACAAATACAAAACAGAAGGAATGAATAAAAACCTACAGATTAAGTGCTCACTATACATGAAACACTGGAGTTACAAATAGCAAAAGCAGTTAATCAGTCCTCAAGGAGCTCACATTCTATTCAAATTGAAAACAAAATCAAAAAAGATTCGAACATAGGAAGAAAAAAATTAAACATCACAGAATGGTGTTTAAGCTGCATCTGATCTGATGAGTTCAGTCAAGTTGGCTCCCCAGTTTCATTTTCCTTAGAAGCTCGGTTAACCCCAGAGTCTTCGTTAATTAGCTCCCTGACCCCACCCAGTCACCACTTAGCCTGCCATCATCTAGCTCTTCAAGGTAGCTAGCAGAGGGAAAATTACACTATTAACACTGTATCCCAACTAAAAGTCCCAACTAGCGTTATCATGCTGAGGTCAGACTATACCTTACAAGTATAAGTAACTTAATGTAGATGCTGAGAAGATAATTACTTCGGAGCATAGGTGTAAGATACAAATTAGGAGATCTAGGTTTTAAAAGCAACGCTACAACTGGTTAAAGGAAGCAAACAGCACAAAGCTTTACTGCACTGACTTCCGCTAACTTTAAAATGATAGCAATTCTCACAATCCACTCTTTTGGATATGTTTTGCCTAAATATTTTTCAACAGACCTTTGAGAGGGATGCATGTCCCCCTAGAACCTACAACTTTTTAGCAATAACATAGAAACTCATTTTGCCAGAAGGAGCAAAATGTCTCGGCATCTAGTTGCTACACCTCTGGACGCCTTGTGTCTGTCACTCGCTGGTTAGAAAGGTTTGCTCCTGTACCCACGCTGAAGAACTGTTGAGTTTGACCTTGAATCTGGCTGAATGTAACCGGGGGGAAACGTTTTCTTAAAGTTTATTCCGGGCTCCACCAGGTCCGTCTCTCGGGAGCTGTCCTTTACCCAACTCCGTCCCCATCATGACTTAAAGCGAGTCCCCCACCTTCCCGGCCGGCTCGGGATCCCCTCTCCGCGGTCCCTCCCGCTCCTCCGGCGTGGAGGATGTGTCGGTGCCCGCCGGGGAAAGAGATGGAGGCGGCAGAGGCAGGCAGATGAGACAGAGCAAAGGCAGCCAGAGCACCGTCCGCCTTCGTTCCTCCCAAACCAGGCCGGGCGCAGGCAGCGCGCGGTGCCCCAGCAGCTGCCCCGCGCGGGGCGAGCTCCGGGGGCCGCTGCCGCCTCCCCCACCCCCACGCGGCCGGGAGCGGCAGCCGCAGCGCGTGCCCCGCGCTAGGCCTCACCCCCGCGCGCCGGCTCCAGAGAGAGGCGGGCGGCGGCGGCGACGCTGCCTCGCTCTCGGCCTGCGCGCGCTCAGGCTCGCGACCCCCCTCCTTCCCGCCCGCCCGTCCCACACTCACTGAACATCCCAGGCGGCTCCGGCTCCTCCTGCCGCCGTAGCCACCCGGAACCCGCCGCCTCTGCCTCCCTCGCCTCTGCGACACGTTCCCACTCGCACTGCCGATTCAGCCGGGCCCCCGGCTCCCCGTCCCCGCCGCCGCCACTGCGGCTCGAGGCGACCGCTCCATGACTGACTGACACGGAGCGGGCCGGCGGGGCTGGGCCGCTCAGACCCTCTAACGCGCAACCCCCTCCACCAATAGGCGAGCGGCCTCGACGATTGGCTGGAAATGCCTGGCGTGCGTGACTCTCCACCCCTCCTCTGCCGGCCGGCGGCGTCTAGGCGGAAGGAACGTAGGCGGAGGCCCTGGGAACCTACCCACGTGGTTAGCAACGTGGGAACCTGCGCTTCTTGGCTTTGGAAGGGTGCTGAAGCCGAGCGCTCTGTCGGTCCGTTACTCAGACTGCCTTTCTTCTTCGTTCCTCTTCCTCGGGACCCCCCGTCTGGGTAAGTGTAGACCCCGTTAGGGTGAGGAGTCTGGAGGTGGGTGCTGTCCTTCCTAGGAACTCTCCCTCCTGACCCCGCCCCCCTCCTCGCTTTGCCAGACTAGTTTTACCGATAAAGCATTAACTGAACCCCTGCTGTGCTCCCGGGACCTTAGTCTCTGTGCTTTTCGGTACGCAGGCCGTCTTATTTGCTGCGAACTCGGTTCTGTAATCCCTGTTAGAGGTCCATTGGAGACAGTGACTGAAGCAGTCAGTCTAACTGAATAATACCGGAAATTTTTGTTTTGTAAATTTACAAAAAGTCGATTTTGGTTGCTTTGAATAGTAGGTGTAAGCAATTGGAAGTGTCTTTACATTTAAAGAAGCGGTTGCTTTCCCCAATGGATCTTTTCTTTCAGGAATACGACGAATGTACAGTTTTCATAGATGATGTGTACGGAAATGCATCACTTAATTTTCTTCTAATCTCAAAAAGAAAGGTGAAAACAAAATCTAGTACTTTGATTTATGGAGGACTTTCTGTAAGTTCATTCAATATTTATCTCAAACGAAAGTAGGTCAGATCATGAGACTAGAGAAGAAAAGTTGGCAAATGAGAATAAATCTTGACGCTCACCAAAACAGAATGTTTATGTGTGTGCATATAGTGTAGTCAATTTTTGTCAGATTTTTCCAGTAGTTTACCAGGAGCTTTGTAAAGAGAATCACAGTATTTTAAAGTTTATGTTTATTGAGGATTTTAATCCACTTTTTCTAATGACATTAATCTAGATAGACCATTTCACATAAGCATAGTTAATCATATTGTCTCTTATTGGCTTTTTAGTGCATGTGAGCCTAGCTTTTAATGTTTTTCCTTAATATTTCATATTTCAGAGAGACGACTTGTCATAATGGCTGCTATTTATTCTGGTATATCCCTTAAATTGAAAAGTAGCAAAACTGCCTGGGAAGACAAACTGAAATTGGCTCACTTTGCATGGATTTCCCAACAGTGTTTTCTTCCAAATAAAGAGCAAGTAAGTCTAACCTGAAGTCTTTAACAAGATTAAAAAAAAAGTTGGTATTAGTGTTATCATAGTTTTGATGGAGTGGACACACTTTGAGAACCCCTGATCTTGAGTAATATTAATGTACATGGGTCCTTAGTTTTGGTATTATAACATAAAGGATATGTTATACCTTAACTTTGAATTGCTGCAGATAAATACTTTGTGTGCAGTGTAGAGTCTTAGAATTTCCTGGAACACTGAAAAGTTAAATGACTTGCCAGGGGTCACAGCCAGTATCCATCAGAGGGAGAACTTGAACCCAGATCTTTCTGACTCAGCAACCAGTTTTCTTATCTACTCTGTCATTAACACTTGTGCTAATTAAGATGTAGTTAACTGGATATAGAAGGCATTTCCTAAAGGTCACATGGAGAATATAATAGAACCTAGGTTACTTCTATTCAGAAACTTTTTTTGCTTTTCATTTTACTTCCTTAGTCATAGTAATAATAGTAGCTTGCTTATGTAGTACTTTAAAGTTTACAAAATATTTAAATATATCTCTTCCCCACTTTATGCTCACAAGAATTTTTTGAATAAGCTTACTAGTTGTTGTGACTGTTCTAAAGATGTGGAAACTGAGGCATTGAAGTCGTGAGTTGCTGTAGAGGGTGGAATGACATCAGACACTTAATTGCTGTATGATCTTGGAAAGTGACTTAACTTCTCTGGCCCTAAGGGTCCTTGTCTGTAAAATAGGGATAATAACGGCACCTACTTCCCAGGGTTGTTGTGAAGATCCAAAGAGATTTGCAAACCTTAAAATGCTGTATACATGTGAGCTGTTGTTATGACTATGTATCATGATAGAAAATTTTAATTTTTCCCCCCAGTCTGCTGTATTTGGGTTGATAATCGATATAGAACAAGGGAATTTCTCTTTCTTATTTTTATATATCTCATTTAGCAAGTTATGTTTGTTATTAGGGTCTTAGGAAACATTGAAGGTCTTCAGGTTACAAGTTGTATCATGTATAATAACTTGGAACAGTTGATCAAAAGATAGTTTTTGTCAAGAGAAAAAAATATTTATAATGATCAAATATATTTTTTGAAGTTTTAAACTGCTTAAAGTCAGGGACTATATCTTCTAGTTACTAATAAAAATAAGTCCACTAATATATAAATGATAACTCCTTATCCACTATCATTTGGATACATACATTGAGTTATTTTCTAGCAATGGTGATGGTTTGGCTGTGAGTTAAATACATTGTCTCTCTTGGTTCCTCTTGTGATCAGAGGCTTACATTTGTAAGGTCAAGAGCTAATACTATGTGTGTGGACCAAGACTATGGAACAAAGCTGGACTTTGACCCATTGGAATTGAAGACCTTGTGTTTATTAATACCACTGATTAACTATCTGATATATTTAGCCACAGATTAGATTCTCTTCAAGTTTTCATTGAGCATCTACTCTCTTTGCCAGTATTCTATTTCTGGAGCATCTAGAGTAACTGTTCTTAATCTTTTTGGTCTCAGAATTAGAAATTATTGAGGACCCCAAAGCACTTTTATATGTGTCACATCTGTCAGTGTTTGCTGTTTTAGAAATTAAAACCAGTCAGTTTTTGTGAATAAAATGACAATGATAAACCCATTACATGTTAATATAATTAAAATTTTATGCAAAATAAGTGTTTTCTAGATACAAAAAAATATGAAGAATGTCAGTGTTTTACATATTTCTGCAAATTCCTTTAATGTCTGACATAGCAGCAAGATTCTCATATGGGCTTCTCTATTCAGTCTGTTGCAGTCTTCCTTTAGTGAAATATATGAAGAAAACTTGACCTCACACAGTTATGTCGTTGAAAAAGGAAATCACATAATAAACAAATAGCATCTTAATATTATTATCCAAATAGTTTTGATGTCATGGACATATTCTGAGAGCCCCTGAACTTGAGTAATGTTATGTACGTATGTCTTTGGTAACCACCATATGATGATTACATCTCTCATTTCTTTATCTCAAGTAACATTTGAATAAAATGGATGCCAAATGGGGACACGCAAAGAACTATACCTTCCTCAGCACTTATCTCAGTTCATCCTATTTCTGACATTTATGATTTCATTAATAGTGTTCCTACAGCTTTTTGTCGCTGTCAGTAAATCTGACTTTACTGGCAAAATTATTTTTTATTTATTTTTAATTAAATTATTTTATTTGTTTTTAGTATTCGACAATCACTTCCATATAGCTTAGATTTTTTTTCCCCTCCGTTCCCCCTCATTCCTCCCTCCCCACTTCCTCCCTGAGACAGTGTACAATCTTATGTAGGTTCTACATGTACTTTCCTGTTAAATACCTGTTGCATAGAAGAATTAAAATGAATGGGAAAAAAACCATAAAATAAAACAAAACAAAACATAATACCAAAGAAAATGGTCTATTTCTATCTGTGATCCAGTTCCATAGTTCCGTCTCTGGAGGTGGAAAGCGTTTTGCCCCAAGAGTCCATTGGAAATTATTTAGGTCCATGCATTTCAGTGAAATTCCTTGCACTCTGTGGTTATTGCTGTGTACACAGTTCTCCTGGTTCTGCTCCTTTCGTTCAGCATCCGTTCATATAAGTCTTTCCAAGCCTCTCTGAAGTCTTCTGTTCCTCGTTTCTCATAGCACAATATGTAGGCAAAATGTTTTGCCTTAACAAACAAACAAAACATGCAACATGACAATTCTCTGAAACTCCTGTTGAACCTTCGA
Organism: Bettongia penicillata ogilbyi; assembly: GCA_023548195.1. Lineage (NCBI taxonomy): Eukaryota > Metazoa > Chordata > Mammalia > Diprotodontia > Potoroidae > Bettongia > Bettongia penicillata. The sequence goes on from JAJHZJ010000629.1 coordinate 3,336,019, forward strand.
AATGAAATGTGATTTAAAGATGAAACATGCAAGGGCTTCAGCAGCATTTTTTTCCCTCAGCTCTCAGTGAAGGAGAAAAAAGTTGAAAGGGATTTTTTCTGATTTGTTATTTTTTTTAGAAAAATAAATAAACATATGTCATTATCTCTTGGTGCTCTTATTACCAAAGTTGAGTTATAAAAGGTAGATTTTCTATCACAGATAAATTTGAGCTTAAATAGAAATCTATTAAAAAAACCCCAAATTTCTTAAATTTTGTTACAAATATTACATATCATTTTTTTCTAATTAAATAGCATTCTTTTCACAAAATTAACTCCCTTCAAATGTAGGTATTACTTGACTGGGCAAGACACAGTTTGGTTACATATTACAAGAAAAAACTTGAACTGAAGGAAGACATTGTTGAAAGACTTTGGATCTACCTGGATAACATCCTGCACAGCAGAAAATTACAGGATCTCATCAAGAATGGAAAGACAGTAAACCTCCATTTTTCACTAGCCAAGGTAACTTCATTTACTCATGTTATCCCAAAAGTAATTTATATTTTCCCTCACACCCAGTTGCTAGTATCTCACTTCTCAAGGTAATATGAAATGATTTTCTGTTTGAAAGTCAATCAGTAAGCTAATATTAAGTATTTAAAATGTCAGACACTGTGCTAAGCTGGGCTCTGGAAATACAGAGAGGGGAAAACAGCCCTCGCCCACAAGGCGTTTACATTCTAATGGGGGGGGGTCTAAAAAATAGATACACATAAGATACAGAATAGATAGAAGGTAAAAGATTGAGGGCAAGACACTGCATTGTGAGTCTCATAGACTGTTACAGTTGAAGGAAGTTTAACCATCTAATTACTTTATTTTACAGAGAAGGAAACTGAAGTCCATAGAGATAGAATGAGGTAACCACTAGTGTACAGAGCACCAGGCATGAAGTCAGGATGACTTGAGTTCAAATCTAGCCTCAGATACTTACTAGCTGTGTGACTCTGGGCAAGTCACATAACTGCTGCCTGCTTCAGTTTCCTCATCTGTAAAATGGAGATAATAACAGCACCCATCTCCAGGATTGTTGTGAGATAAACTGAGATAATTGTAAAACATTTTGCAAACCTTAAAGGCTAAAGGAAATGCTTGTTGTTGTTAAGAAACCCAAGTATTTAATGGAAAGCTGGGATTATAATTCAGTTCTCTTGACTGTATGTCCACTACTTTGTCCACACCACCATGCTTCCTTCCTTTTGATTCATTATTCAACTTCAGGCTTGAATATTTCATTTCTTTCTACCTGCATAATGAGCGTGATACTTCATTACACTTGTCAGTCACATTGAGAATTGGTATAAAGCTTTTCAGGTGATTAGAGATCCATTTAGTTCTCAGCTGGATTCAGTCAGATTGTATTGCTTACCTACTCCTCCGCATCACTGGTTTCTTTCATAAAGAACCAAATCCTTTCTGCTGTTGGGCTCTGCTGGAGGCTGGACCACTATTTGCCAATAATTAGAGAAGTATGTGGGTGGGTAGGGAACGTTAGAGGCTCAGGATAGAAGGAAAGTAGATCAGATCCTAAAACTCAAGGAAAAGAGAGGTAGGCAAAGCCCTAATTGGTTTATTAATATAGTGACAGTGACACTCTCTAAGAGACTGAGATGAATGAATGATTCATTTGCCTATCAGAGTTCAAAGTTGATGGAATATAAGCTAAAGATTAAAAATCTGAATTTCAGAGAGCATAGGAATTACTGCTTTCCCAGACTCTAGCTGCTTCCTAGAAGTGAAAGTCCTGTGCTAAGCTATATAGTGGTAGTTGTGATTGGGCTTTGGGATCTCCTGCTAACTCAGCCATCCCCATCAAATTAGGGACCTATATACCTGGTATCAAAAGTTATTTTCAATTTTCAGGTGCAGATTGGAATGGAAATATATTTCATTATGTAATTTTTAATTGATTTTTATAGATAATTGGCTGAAATTTGGATGTGGGAAGATGTGATGGATTCATTTTCCAGAATTGGGGAAGTGCAAGCCAAGGGTCCTTTTGTGAACCAAAGCATGATCTTTTTGCATACTGGCCAAAACAAATGCAAAATGGGATGTAATTTTACTAACCTCAAAAGCACGCATTATCTTAAGGGGGATTCCTTGGAATGAGTTTTGGGCATTGTGATGAGAAAAAGTTCCCCATCTATGGTTTACACTTAGGTTTTATCACAGTGTTATATTTAGTTTAGATGTGATCTTAAAAAATGTTTTGAAGAAAAGGTCTAGTCCCTAGTGTAAAATGAGTTAGGTGATCATTAGGATGGCTTTATGCCACCCTCATGTTGGATTTCCATGCCATTGGAGGCAGTGCCAGTGTTTTGTTATTATCATTATTTTTATTTTTCATCTTCAGATCATAAATGAAAGAATAGCTGAGTTCTCTGCTTCTGATTCTCAAAGAAATGTGTGTGCTGTGCTGAGCTGCTGCCAAGGCATTCTCTCTACTTCTGCTCTTGCCGTTGTTTACACAGCCAAGCATGAACTGATGTTGGAATTATTAAACGAATTGTGCTGGCTGGCATGTCGACGTCCAGAAGGAACCTTTATATCCCAGTTGTTTGAAGTTCTTCAGTTGGCCTTTAGTCAGTATCTCCTGATACAGCGCCAGCAGGTCAATCCAAACCGTGTGTTTGGGGAAGTGATTGGCCATCTATTCCAGCCATGCCTTGTCTTAAGGCATTTGCTTTCTGCTGGTACGTGGGCACAATGTGACCAAGGCCGTGTGCGACAGTACTTGAGCAGAGAAGTTCGGAATCAGATCGAGTTGGTCATTCAGGGTGGAATCTTTCAGCCAGAATTGCTGTCCTCTTACAAAGAGGATCTCCTATTGAATGAGCAGTCAAAGGACAAGAAGAAAGAGGCTATTAAAAATATCCTGACACCAACCAACACCATGATCAATAAATTGGTTGATGTAGGCTCCTGTGAACCATCTCTCCATGTAACTGTTGTGGCTAACTCAGTGTCTTTGCTATATAAACTCTTTCTAGATTCTTACTCTAAGGAAGAAAATCAACTCGTTTGTTTCCATTTACTCCCCAAGCTTTTCGGCTGCCTTAGGATTTTGTGCCTGCCAGACGAGCAGGTAGAGTCCCTTTCTCTATCAGACTGGACTAATGAACTTTTGGTTGTAGAACAGCTCCTGAACTTGGTGGCTAACAAAAATATCTACAATGTGGCTGCTGACCGGATCCGGCACAAGGAGATCCAATTCCAGTTTTATCGTCAACTTGCTGAGCTCCTGATAAAACATTCACAAGCCTCTGTGCCAGCATGGTTCCGATGTCTCAAGACTTTGATCTCCTTGAACCATCTGATTGTGGAGCCAGATCTGGATGACCTAGTTGCTTCAGCCTGGATTGATGCAGATGTCACTGAGCCTCGAACCAAGAAATCTCAGGAAGCCCTCATCAATGTACTCTTCCAGACTTACGCCAGACTCAGACAGGTACCTCGGTTGTTTGAAGAAGTTTTACGCGTGATCTGTCGGCCAGCTGCTGACCATCTGAGGCAACCTGTTTTGACTTGGAATCTGACAGTAGTGCTTCGGGATTGTCTCGTGGAGTTGCCCCCAAATCAGATCCTGGATACTTGGTCCCTTCTGCTAGAGAAGTGCCAGGCATTAGTGCTGCCTTATGTGAAGGGTGATTCTGACATGGCCCTCAAATTGCTGTCCCTGAGTTTATTGCTGCATGGTATCTTGTTTAGCATGAGATGTTTGGATAGTGGCACTCCACTGCCTGTTGTCAAGTGCACTCAGCAGGTAATGGAGAAAATGCTTCAAGAGGTCATTCAGCCTATGCTTGACCTTCTAAGCAATTACCAGTCTCAGACTTCAAAGCTTGATCTTTGGCTCGAGAAAGTCAGGGATTCTGCACTCTTGCTGTCCTATACATGGGCAGAAATTGACACTATGCTTAGTTTGAACTGCAAGCAATATGTTCCTGTGGTGGGGTCTGTTACAGACATTTCCTCTGAGAGCTTGAACCTCTCTTCATTCCTTGCAGGTATCAATATGAAACAGTGGGAAAAGGTACAAGAACTTACAAATCGTTTTGCCTTCACCAGCAGGTATTGCTTAGAACTACTATATATGCAGAAAATAAAAAGGATGTTAATGCGAATGAGCTTCCAGTCTGATATAGACCTCCAAACTTTAAGGGATGATGCTGCCTTCATTCTCCATTCTGGCAAAAAAAGCATGAGACCAGGGGAGACAACTATGTGGAATCACCAAATAGGGACATTAAGTGCTTCCTCTTACCCAGTTGCACACTGGCATTTGATTATCTCAAATCTTACAATTCTTATTTCCTATCTTTCTTCAAGTGATGTGACCTATATAGCCAAAGTACTGCTTAGGACTTTGCCCACTACTAAAACTCAGGAAAGCTCAGCAGAGGAAGAATCATCTATCACAATTGGACAAGTGTCCCAAGCTTTGTTTCACAGTTCCCTTTTTCCAGAAATGCAGTCCCTCCACTCTGCTTTCTTAAGCTGTGTAATTGAGAGATGCACTAGGATTCTATTTTCTGGCAACCATAATGACAAGAAACTCCTAAGTCAACAGCTACCCTGGCTTTTTGAAAAGGATCACATAATTATAACACAGTGGGAGCTCAGATCTGAAAAAGAAGGACCTGAATCTTTGGAATCAAAGGAAGAAGTTACTCAGAACTTACTGACATTAGCAAAGACAGACATCCCCATTATTTTGAAGGGAGACCAACTAGAGAGCATCATGGACATACTGGAATATTTTTCTGTTTTAAAACTAGACTCTCTCTTACCATCATACCATGTACATTGTTTCCTTCTGTTACTATCCATGGCAACCAACACCGGAGCTGATAGTTCTTGCTTCTCAACAGGGAGTCTCAAATTTATAATGACTTCTTACCAACTCCTTGATTACTTGCAAAGAGGCAAAAATGCCCGTTTAATATTTAAGATCATGTATGCTAGTGATATATTTGAAGTCATATTGACTTCTCTTTTTAATGTGAGCAAGAGATTTCTCATTGATGTGGACATACCTTCCTGGTTGGAATTCCTCCAGGTAATAGGGTCTTTCTTAGAACATTTTTTAGAGGTGACCATCCAATTGAAGCTGAGTCTGGTCCTCAATTTTGAGAAAATCTTATCATTTCTCTCAAATTGCACAATATACAAGCAAACAACCTCAGGCAAGCAGTTGAAAAACCGAGACTCTCCAAGCAGACAACTTCTTTTGGTGTCTTTTACTAAATTATGCCAAATTTTGAGTTGTTATGTTGAGCAGAAGAAGTTTTCAAGTAGGCTGCCTGATTTATTGGAGCAAGCCGTCCTCCACACTGGGGTATTTGTCCAGCTTTGCTCAGAGAAAGACAACTCACTTCCTCCTTCAGTTTTCATTTCATCTGTTACAACGCTTCTTGAAGTTGAACTGAGCCATCAGTCCAGGGCTAGAGAAGTGACATGTTCAGAAGCCAAAGACAGCATTCTGCTTTCCTATACTGCTTTGTATAGGAAAGTTTATTTTTGGATATTGACAGAATTGCCAAGTCTGGCAACAAATGATCAGTCATTCAAGTTAGCCTTGCAGTTCTTGACACTGTTCTCTTCAGTTCTAGAGTTGCATCCTACCGAGGATACAGTTTTTGTTAACATATTTCATTCCATAAAAAGAGTACTTGCTGGTATGTTGCTTTTTTCTTCAGCTAAATTTGTATTTACATACTATGAATTATTGGGAAAAAATGCTTCTGGGGTTCTTGCTTGTTTAAAATTTAACTACTTATAATTTTGAAGTCTGGTACTCTTTTTTTTCTTAATGATCAGCTACTCATTCACCCTTGATTAAACTGGATGGAACAATTCCCGTTGTTCCCTTTCACTAGTGATAATGACTCTTCTCTCAGACTCTTCTGAGAATACAGGCACACTTTGTATAAGGTTGTCCTGACCTTTTTGTAGAGAGACACCATTGTGTGGTATTGAGAACTTTTGAGTTGAGATCAGGAAACCACAGTTCCATTTGAGGGTCTGACACTTACTACATTTGTGACCCTGAACCAGGTTTAGCATCTTTTAGCTTCAGTTTTCTTATTTGGGAAAGTGGTCTTTTCATGCTGCTTGCATTATCTACTTTGCATCCTTCTTGTAAAACAAGTGTTTTTTAAACCTGCAAACTATATAAATGTAAATTCTTATTGCTTATAATAAAATCTAACCATAGTCATGAAACTTCACTGTAATATCATTTGGCCAATCACCTATTTTTAATGTTATTCCTGGGGAATGACCTTCCCCTATTCTCAGAATAGTTCTTTTAAATGCATAAAATAAAGTACATAAGATTACAAAGGAAACTAATTATTGAAGTTCAGTTATGAAGATTGTTTTTAAAAGTTAAAGAACTCCAGATTAATAATCCCTGAATTAGAAGTATTAAGTAGGATATGCCAGCATTATCATTTATTTTTATTTTAGAGCTTTTGTGCTCTTAAAAAAAAAGGAACATGTTTTATAGGATAGAGGAAACTTAAGGGATTTTCAAGGTTTTTAGCCATTGTGTTCTGTAGTGACTTATTAGGCTATCTTATAAGTAATAATTGTTGACAGAAAGTAATTTACTTACAGACAAGGAATAAACAGTAACTTGGTATTTAGCTATTTACACCATAACTTAGAATCCATGGTTTTTGAGGTGGAGGGTGGGGCAGATCAATTCATTATAATCTGTTGTAGCTCTTACAATAAAGGTACAGATTTCTTTCTCCCAGTTGACAAACTTACAGCCAGTGAGGAGATTACATATCTTTTCTGGTTTATCTATTGATGGGTACAAAGCTTTGCTTTTAGTTCAAGACAGGACTGTATTAACAAGTGAATGTTGCAGTCTGGAAAGTGAAGCCACCTGGACTGCCTGGGACCAAAGCCAGAGTTTGAGTGTTGTGGCCTGAATAGTATTAGTATTGTCCCAGTCTTCAAAAGCTTCTCTGTATGTCCAGTTCAGTTGTAAGTTAATTTAAAAGGCTTTGATATCTCTTTGCTGTGTTCTTTTATATCAGTTACTCTAGGAAAGACATTCATCTTCTAATAGAGCTAAAATTTGGTCGTTTGTTAAGGCCAATGATAGGGATCTGAAATGGATTGCCTGTTAAAATAGTATCTGGAGTACTGCTTCCTCTGCCCTTTGTTAAATGTAGAAGCTTATTGCCATTTTTTTCTGCCTTAACCTCATAGTAACCTGGACTCGATGGTACTCAAAACTCTTATTTCAGTTGCTGAAAAAGCTAATGGGATCTCAAGCTCAATTAGTGTGTTTAGATCAAGGGAGATTATTGTTCCAGTGAACTGTCTTCCATTTGAATCACATGTGGAGTATTTCATTTAGTTTTGGGCACCATATTTAAGTGGGGTATTGACAAACTAGAAAGGAATGTGGTGGGCCTGGAAATCATGTCAGGAGGAGATGCTTAACTTGGAGTAGAACTGAAATGTGATCACTGTCTTTAGAGATTTGGAGGGCCATCATTTGAAAAAGATAGTCTTGTGCAGCTCTGAGAATTGGACCATATGAACATAGGCATTGAGCTGGAAATGAAGAATCAGTAAATTCAGTATTCTGAACTCAGAAATCAGTTGGTCCAACACCCTCATTTTACAGATAAGGAAACTGAGGCTAGGGCACGTTAAGTGGCTTGCCCATAGTCGCACAGGAAGTGGTAGAGGTGAGACTTAAACTCAGATCCCCTAACTCCAGAGTCAGTGCTCTTCCCAGACACCATGCCTTCTTAGATTGTAAGCTTTCAGGAGCCTGATTTCAGTTTGGTCTGAGGAATTTCTTTAAAAAGCATTTAGGGCAGTTAAAAATGGAGTGGATGAACTTGTGAGAATTCTTTATTATTGGAAGTATTCAGCTCAATTTTCTACCTGTTGGGGACATTTTAGAGTAGATTCGTTCATGTGTTTGGTGGGCAGTTGGACTTAGTAACCTTTCAATTTCCTTCCAATGTGAAATTTCTAGGAATATTTTTTTATTTTGACACTATCGGCTCAACTCTTTAATGTCTTAAATTAGTTCATGTGTTCAGAAGAAAATGACAGCTATTCCTTAAAAGGTGGTTCATATCCCCAAATCATACCTAGTATAAAAAAAAGTCATACCTTGAGTTTTCAGATAATTAAAATACTTTCTCTTTTGTTTTTCTCTTTTTTTTTATACAGAAGAAATCTTTGGATGTGTGTGTGTGTGTGTGTGTGTGTGTGTGTGTGTGTGTGTGTATGTCAGTCAGTGTGACAAATGATGAATCCTTTTTCTCTGTTCACAGATCCTAGAATACAGGTCAGTGAAGATGTGGAACCTCTTATGGTGGCGCTATTTAACCAGCTGTTGGTTGAAGGCACCACTGAGGAGTTCCAGATGATAATGCAGCATATACTCCAGGGACTAGAAATCAGTAACATTTGGAAACCAGATATAAATGTGAGTGATTCTCTTCTCTGTTTCTAAGATGTTTGACTTGTTTGTCTTTTTTTGGGGGGGTGTGTATTTATTTATTACCTGATCTTTATACAAATGGAAAAGTTTTTGAAATGTTATATCCCTGGATTCATGTCCTGCCTTTGAACGTGCTGGCTGCATTTTCCTCCTGAGCAAGTCACCTAACCTGTCAATGTTTTAAGCAACTCTCTTGAGACTATAAATTTTAGAGCAAGTGTAAATCTTCATTGGCAGAAGAAGTTCATTTTTGAGAACTCCCTATAATAATGAAATTGCAGGTTTGATAAAAAAAAAAACCAATGAAACTTGTCTACTTTATTTTTTGTGATCTCTATATCTTTTTCTAGTTATGGATTCTTCCCTAACAACTGGTCTGAAAAGTACATATTACGTTCTGATTTTTCTTAACAGTTCTCATAGGTTCTTTCTCCCAACAGTTTATATTCTTGGACTTATCAAACACTGGGCTACTATGTTTAATTGCTTTTGCATCCTGCTGATCTACTTTCTTGTACTGATTTTTGATAGTTTTTTGGCTAGTACCAATTTGCTTTCTCATCACTTACATTTCCCATGGTATCTCTCCCTCCCAACCACTCTTAGAATCATTCCTTTTATAAATGAATTAAAAAAAAGAAAACAGTAAAGATTCTACAAACCAACCAACATATCAAAAGATCTAATATTATGTATAGTTTTTCATACCCACTGTTCCCCACTTCTGCAAAGAAATAGTAGACAGTGTCTTCTATCTTTTTGGAGCATTCAGCGTGCAGCTTTGGTTATTTTTTTGTTATGGCTTCCGTTCACATTGTTGTAGTCGTTGTCTATGTTGATTTCCCTGTTCTGCTTACTTCATTCTGCATAAGTTTACATGTCTTTCCATGCTGTTTCTTAATGCACAGTAATATTCCATTGTATTCCTATGCTATAATTTGTTTAGCCATTCTTCATTTGGTAGATCGACTTTGTTTCTATTTCTTTGCTACCACAGAAAGTGCTACTGTGAATATTTTTATGTGTGACCATCTTAAAAACTGTTGACCTACTTGGGACATGTGCCTGATTAATTCACTCTCTGGGTCAGAGGATGGAAATTTAGTCACTTTTCATAATTCCAAATTACTTTTCAAACTGATGGTATTAATTCCTAGCTCTACTAAAAATGCATTAACGTGCCCGTATTTCCATAGGCCCTCCAACACTGACTATTCACATCTTGTATCATTCTTGCCAATTTACTGGGTATGAGGTGGAATCTCAGTTTTGTTTTGACTTGCATTTCTCTTTATTATTAGTGATTTATAACATTCATATGGTATTAATAGTTTGCAGTTCCTCTTTTGAAGCCTATTTATTCATATCTTTGACCATTTGTCTATTGAAAAATGGCTTTTGGTTTTAAATATTTGTTATTTATATATAATGTATATCAGACTCTTAATCAGATTTTAGATATAAAGATTTTTTTTACCCAGTATGATGTCTTCCTTTTTCTTAGCTGTGTTATTATCTTCAGGCAAAACTTTTTTAGTTTCATAAAATCAAAATTACCTATTTATCTTTTATAATTTCCTCTTTTCCCTTGTCTATTTAAGAATCTTTAGCTGTGAAAGGTATCTATTCTTATCTTTTTTTATTTAAAAAAACACCTTAATCTTTAATATTTAGGACACATATCCATTATAAATTTATCGTGGAATAGGGTTTAAAGTGTTGGTCTACACCTATTTTCTGCCAGACTACTTTCAAGTTTTCTCAGCAATTTGTTTCTCAGATTTTTTTTAAGGTTTTTCCAACACTCAGGTTGAATTGTTATTTCTTTCTTCCTTATTTAGTATGTTCCATTGAGCTACTTTTTTTTTTAAAACTATTACCAAATGATTTGTTGATTGCTGCTTTATAATATAATTTGAAGTCTGGTGGTACTATTTCCTCTCTTACCTTTTTTTGTTATTTCACTTGATATTTTAGATCTTTTGTTTCTCTAGATGAATTTAATTGTTAGGTCTAGCTTTGTAAAGTATCCCTCTGGTAGTTTAATTGGTATAGCATTAATCTATAAATTAACCTTGATAGTATATCGGAATGGCTAAAGCATGAACACTGCATGCCTCTTAAGTTACCTGATTTCCTTTATTTCTGAAAAGTGTTTTGTTGGAGTTGCTAAATATTTTATTATGGATAGTAATCACTGATGGTACTTGAGGGTACTGGTGGTTAATATAATCTCTTATAATTTTGTGACAAAGTTGATTCTTCTTTACGTTGTCCTTTGATATTTACTATTTCCTTTATTTTATGGGATTCTTCACCAATATATATATAAACCTCAAAGGGATACTTATGGCACTATATATGTTCCATATATGTTCTAGTAATACATTTTACAGTTTTGGTTATAATGTTTGCTTATGTCATGCCTTAGGGATACAGAGGGCAACTCATTCACCAATACACAAAATACCAGTACACATCAATACACAGAAACTATGTGTCATCCATGTCCTTTAATATCAGTATTATGTTGGAAAGATGATTCATTTCCTTCTTCTTGCTGCTTCTTTGCCTTTTAGGATATTTTGTCAGCTATTAAATTGATCAAATTGCTACTCAAATGCCCTTCAGATGGAGAGAAAATAAGATCTTTCTGGGTGGTCTGCCCTCAGATTATCTCAGCTTTAACTGTAAGTATCTTGTGATTTGATACAGTTATTTAGTCCTTAAATGAGAGCTTTTTAACCTGGGAGTCCATTAGGTTGGTGAGGTTTTTTTTTTTGTTGTTTTGTTTTGTTTTTTTAATATTTTGATATCTGTATTTATATATAATTGTTTTCCATTGTAATCCTATGTATTTTATTTTATACATTTAAAAACATTGTTCTAAGAAAGGACACAGAAAAGGTTAAGCACTCTTTTCTTAGATAATGCCTTTCCCTTTTTGTAGTTACCTTCTTCTGTTAAAACAAAAGAGAAAATATATAGTCTATGTCTTTTGAATAATATCTATTCCTAGAAACCATGATATGAAAGGCATTTTTATAAGAGAAAATCCTTACTATGTACATGCAGTGTTCTGATGTTAAAATTGTTGTTATATCCATCTGCTAGGATATTTGGGGTTGAATCCATAGCATTAGTAGATAAAGAAGCCAGGGGAAAAAAAAAAATCTTGGTCTTTATTAGACAGCATTAAATGACTGAAAGATAGTGTGGTATAGAAGTTTGATCTTAGAGTTAGGAAGAACTCAGATAGATAGTAGATTTGAAACTATGCTTTAATCACTTAACTTCTTAGTTTCCCAGGCAGCTTTCTAAAACTTTAAATTGTAGATGAGTTGCTTCTACTGATGGTCTGCCATCAGTAGAAGGTGTTTCCATATTGTGAATTACTTAACATCAATGAAATCGCAATTCTGTCCATGAAAAAAGTGTTCTGAGTAGCAAACTCAGTGTAGCAGAAAGTGGAGACAGTATGTTTTCTGCTGATGTTACCAACTCAGGATAACTGAGGAAGGATTTGGGGAACTCTGCCACTGTAGAAAATTTTGCAGGAATTGATAATGGTTGAACTAGTAAAATTTAATGTGTAATAAGAAAGTAGATTTATTTAATAGACTTGGATGCTTCAGATAGGGAGCAATTGTTAAATTCTTATGCAAATGTCATAGTTTGGCACCCTTGAGTACACTTAGGCAGCCTGAAGAGATTCATAATGGTTCACAGCTTATTTTATAACAAAATTACTATGATTTAGTTTGGGAATGAGTAATGTTCTGGTCTTCCAAAGATCCTGAAATTAATAGTTTCAAGCTCAAGTTTATTGAGCAGTAATAAGAATTGCCACTTTCTTTGGCCCCCGCTTAAGTTTTTTAATATATAAGACAACAGATTATGCCCAGTCTTGAAAGAAAGTAGATTATTGAGTACGTCTTCATTTATGGTAGAAGGAGATTTAAATAGGGGGACTAGGAAATTTAATATATTTTCTTAGACTTAGTTTCTTTCTGTTGAATTTCCATTAGAATATGAATAGCTGATGCAGTCTTTAAGTTTACCTGTCTCTAGAAACCTTTGGAGACCCTAGACTCTTCAGGTGGTATAAAGAAATGGCATTGATGGATTTCACAGTAAATTTACAGTATTATTTTTTAGTTCTGATCATTTTTGGAAATTATTCCAAATGACTTGCCAGGTAGAATCAGGTCCTTTGGAATACATGACCTGATTTCTAAAGATATTAATTTCTCTGTCTCACCTTCCATTCATCTCTGAGAAAAGTAAAAAGTTAACTTAAATGCTGTCATATTTTTTGTTTGTTGAAAATGTTTTATGTGCACAGAGACAAACTTTCAGGTTTCATGTTTTGAGAAGTTGATGAGCTAATTCTTTTCCTAGTAAAGGACTTCACTCCAAGGTGGATGAACACAGTGCATACTGATAGTAAAGAGGATGAAGTCTGTGTTATAGGACCTTGAAGTTTATTTGCCAGTCTTTTCTACTTAATTGCCTATTAATCTACTCCAATTTGTTATATTGATTTTTATTTTTGTCTTTGCCATTTAAATTTTTATCTTTTGCTTTTTGAAATGGAGTTTTATTTTCTTTCTTTCTCCTTGTCTTTTCAGTTTCAAAACAAAGAGGCTTGTCAGGACCAGTCCTTGCTTCTTACTGTTGTTGTACCTATTTTAGATACAGTGGCTTCTTTACTTCGCCAAGGAGAAAGCATAATTAAAAATCCACATCATGTCAGCCTGGCATTCAGTATTCTCTTAGCAGTCCCTTTGGATCACCTGAAGCCCCAAGAATACAGTAGCATCTTCTTAGGGATACACGAAGTACTCTTTTCTATCCTGCAGTGTCACTCAAAGGTAAGGAGAGGACAAGGACCAGAATACGTTTTCCTTGTAACTTGCCCAGGGTCACATAGCTAGGATGTGGTTGAAGCTGGATTTAAATTCAGGTCTTCCTGACTCCAGGTCCAGTGCTCTATCCACTGAACCACTAACTGTCTGTATGCAATATTTACTTAAAGTTAATAAGAAACTTTAACAAATGATAAAATTATGCCACAGCAAGTTTTTTGACACCTTTTCATAATTACTCTAGTTTGGAAAAAAAGGATACAGAAATAATTGAAGCATCTCATGTAGACATACTCTTTGAATTCTTGATGTAAGCATAGAAATAATTGATCTTGAATTTTAACCTTTACAGTGAGAAATAAAATTGAGAACAGGTAAAGTATACATGACTGTGACAAATGAAACTGGTATATATAAGACATGCTATTAAACAATTTGAGATTGTAGTCAGGCCCCTTCCCTGCAGTGTTGTTTACTTTATACAACAAGATTACATGGTCTCAAAAATCAACTCAAAGTTGAAGAATTGAAGAGTTGTGGTCCTGAACTAAAATGGTTTTCAAATAAATTTCGTTTTGTTTCAGTTTTATATTCGTTAAATAATTTCTGCCAGTGATGCATTGTACTAGATGACACAGAGATTTAAAAAGATGTAGAGAGTCTTCCAGTTGAACAAGGATGGATATGACATGTATACAAATAACTGTGAGAAAAAGTAGAATGCTGTAGGGGCAAAGGGTAGCCCTGGAAAAAGTGAGGAGTCAGGGATAACTTTCACCTGAGGATTTGGAGGGTCTCAGGAAAGACTTAATGACTGAGAAGGCATGTAAGTGTGAGTCTTAAGGGAATGGAGGTCCTTCAGCAGAAATTTCTCTCAAACTTCAGGGATGGTATGGGCAAAGCTATAGAGACTGAATAGTTAGGATGGCAAGAAGTAGACAATGACTAATATAGCTGGAATTTAAAATAGGTAGTAGTATAAGATCTGGTTCGATAGGTAGATTGATAACAAATTGTGAATGAATGAATAAATGAAAAAGCATTTAAGTACTTAAAAAATACAAAGTCAGTCAGTCAAATGCCTACTATGTGGCAGGGAGCATGCTAATTACTGGATATGTTGTTATTGTTTGTCCTTTGTCTTCAAAGAGGATCATGACATCAGGAAGGTGACGCCATGACTTGCAAGTGAATTGGATTTAAGTGAAGGGAGGGTTGTGCAAAGTCACCAGTCTCACTCTTTACATTGGAACCATTTGGGTCCAGTGGCCAGATATAAATTAGAATGACTGGAGATGGCCCCAGATGCATGGGACACCTTGGCCTTTTTAAGTTAAGGTCTTTCTCAGGTGTCAGTTTGACTGAGGCAGTGCCCATTCATTGATTAAGGCTAGGTAGGAAATGAGACAAAGGATGGCCTCTTTAACCTAGTCCAAAAAAATCAGTCTGGGAGGGGAAGACCCTCAGGGTTTCTGGCCAAAATGGAAACAATTACCATTTACATTAACCCTGAGTCAGTTGGGCCTAAACTATGACTACTAAGTGGGTCTTGGCTGGGACCTATTATTGGCCAATCAATGAGATTCAAAAAAAATTGAATTTAAGGCATGGTCCTTAAGAAAGAAAACTAGCCTGTAAACCCTAAGATATGAAATTTCAATGATCAAATTTTACATTTCTTTGGGCAGAGCATCCCTACATTTGATACCCTATGTGAATTGAGGGAGAGGAAGGAAGAAAGGAAAAAAGAAAAGGAAGGGAAAGGAGGGAAAGAAAGAAGAAAGGAAGGGAGCGTATGTTGCCCAATTGGAACTGACCAGTTGGGTCTTCAGTGGGGTAGCCCTTGCTATTCACAGATTGTCATTCCTTCTAGAAGAGGACTATGGCATCAGGAAGGTGATGCCATTACTTGTAGGTGAATTGGACTTAAGTGAGAAAAGGCTATGTAAAGTCACCAGCCTCACTTTTTCCTCTAGAGCCATCTAGGTTCAGTGGCTAGATATAAATCAGAACAACTGGAGATGACCCTGGATGCTGTGACACTTTAGCCTTTTTCACTTTGTATACAAAGAAAGGCAAAAGATAGTCCCTTCCCACAAGAAGTTCACCATCTCAGCATCATAGACTATATGCAAATAATTATGTATAAAGGAGCTATGAGTTGGAAATAATCAACAGAGGGAATACAGTAAATAAGAGGTTTAGGGACAAGCTTCTTGTAGAAGGTAGGATTTTAGCTGGGACTTGAAAAGAAACCAGAAAGCCCAGATGAGGAGGGGAGAGCATTTCAGACCTGGGGGATAGGCAGTAAAAATGCCCTGGACTGAGAGATAAAGTATCTTGTTTGAGGAACAGCAAGCAGGTCAGTGTCACTAGAATGAAAAATACATAAGGGGCAGGGTGTGTTTTCATAACACTGGAAAGGTATGGGAAGGGCTAGGTTATGAAAGGCTTTGAATGCCAAACAAGGGATTTTATATTTGATTCTGGAAGTGATAGGGAGTCACTGGAATTTATTGAGTCAGAAGGTGTCATGGTTGGATCTTCACTTTAGGAAATCACTTTGGCAACTGAATGAGGATAGATTGGAGTGGAGAGAGACTTGAGGCGGCAGACCCATACGCAAGGCTATTGCAATAGATCAGGTATGAGGTGATAAGGGCCTGTGCCAGGGTAGGAGCAGTATCTGAGGAGAAAAGGGAGCATATTTGAGAGATATTGCCAAAGTGAAATCAATAGGCTGTGGCCACAGATTGAATATGGGGAGTGAGAGATAGTGAGGAATTGAGGATGATGCCTAACTTACAAGCCTGGGGGATTAGGAGGCTGATGATAGCTTTGGCAGTAACAGGATAGTTTAGAATGAGAGAGAGAGATTAGGGGTAAGATAATGAATTCAGTTTTGACATACTGAGTTTAAGAAATCTATAGGACATTCAGTTCAAGATGTCTAAGTAGGCAGTTGGAGACCTAAGACTGAAGTTCAGCCAAGAGGTCAGGGTAGGAGTTGGAAATCATCAACATAGAGATAATACTTAAATCCATGGGAACTGATGATATTATGAAGGGAAGCAGTATGGAGGGGAGAAGGGAAGAGGGCCCAAGACAGAACCCTGAGAACACCTGTAGTTAGAGGGTGTGATCTGAAAGAAGATCCAGCAAAGGAGACTGAGGAAGAATAGTCAGATAGGTAGGGGGATGCCAGGAGAGAATGGTATCCTGAAAACCTAGAAAGAAGAGAGTATTCAAGGAGGAAAAGGAGATTGACTGTGTCGGAGACTGCATGGAAGTCAAGAAGCCCAAGAATTTGAATAGAAAAGGAAAACAGTCCCTCTTCTCGAATTCATTTTCCAGTAGAGGATTATTGCACATCAGGCTTCAGCTGCAAGTAAGATGGAAAGGTCCCATGGTGTTGAGGGTGCAGTGGCAGAGCCAGTGTTAACACCTCTTTTCTGTGTCATTCTTTTTAAAAAATTACTTTTTTTTTTCCAGTTGACAAATATTTTTTTCTCTCCCTTCTGTCTCCTTTCCCCCAAGGATGTGGAGGATGGGAACAAAGCTTGTGATAAATGAGCATAGTGAAGACCAAATTCCCATATTGGCCATATCTAAAACTACATGTCTTATTCTGTGTATTTAGTGCCATTTTCATTGATAGTTTCATATCAGGGAAGGGAAAAGGAAGAAGTGTTTATTAAACACCTACTATGTGCCATGTTGGGACAGCTAGGTGGCACAGTGCTGATGGAGTTCTGGGCCTGGAGGCAGGAAATCCTGTGTTCAAATCTTCCTCAGACAGTTACTAACTATGTGACCCTGGGCAGGTCACTTAATCCTGTTTGCTTCAGTTTCTTCATCTGTAAAATGAGCTGGAGAAGAAAATGGCAAACCACTTCACTGTCTCTGCCAAGAAAACCTAAGGAAGACTTGGACATGACTGGAAAACAGCTAAACAACAACAGATACGCCAGGTGTTGTTCCAAGTACTGGACAGTTGCTATCTCATTTGATCCTTAAAAGAATCCTGAGAAGCAGGTGCTGTTACAGTCCCCATTTTGCAGTTGAGGAAACTAATCTAGAGATTCAGAGACTTGCCCAGGTTCATGCAACCATGGGATTTGAACGCAGGTCTTCCTGACTCCTATCTGACACTATCTATTGTGTCTAGCTGCTTAGCAGGCTTTGATATTCAACTGTTTGACAATGCCATGGACTTTGTTGAAAAGAATCTTCTTTTCTGAGTTTTCAGCCACTCTGGCTGCATCATTTGCAAAAGCAATTGCCACATGTCTCTAAGAGGAATTTTTCTCAGGATGTTGGCTTTGGAGATTGGTCTGGAAGCAGGACCAGTGATCTGGGGTGTACTACTGCTCCTAGGACTCTTGACCTTTGCTAATTGGAGATAGTGAGCAGTTGGTATTGATCTTTTCCATACTGATTTCTCCCCTTACTGAAGGCTGTGGAACTTAGGCTGGAAGCAGGGCTGGAAGTATAAGGAACACTTCTTTTACAGCTCTTAAAGGTTTGTTATTTGAACAAATTCATCATTGCTACAGTAAACCTGTTAAACATCGTCATCATTGCAGTTGTCTGATTCTCTTGATATGACATCAAGATGTGGTAAAAAAAAAAGAGCACAAGATTAGAAGTTGGGAGACCCAAGGCACAGTCTAGGTTTTGCCACTAGCTTTTGTGTGACTTTGGGTAGGTCATTTCACTGCTGTATTTTAGTACAATTTTTGAATTATAGGTGATCTTGTTATAAAGTCCCTTCCAACTCAAGATAGAATCAAAGTTTTTATCCTTGTTTTCCATTAATTAAGATACCCAGTTTGGCAGCAAAATATTTCCAGCTCTACCTGAATGGAAATACTTTTAGAAATTAAAGATACCGTACATATCTGTAATTCTCTAATGCCAGTTGACTCCTACATGCATTGTACTTTTGAGCGGACATATACTTTTTATTTAGAAGATATTTTGAAATTAAATATGAGTTAGCTGACTGATAGTCTTTCAACTGTTCTTTTGCAGGTGATGCTGAAAGCCTTGCCCTCCTTTCTGAACAGTTTTTACAGACTGGTGTTTTCAGTTATGCATGAAGGCCGTCAGAAAGACAAAGGTATTTCACATATATAGCATTGGGCATATTGTTTTGTATAAAGATGCGGAGAGTTTTTTTATGTATGAAATGTTAAAAGGAAAGTTCACCAGGTGAAGACTAAACCAGCGTTTATCAAATTTTATTTGAATCTCAGAGTCAGTCCTTGAATTCAGAAACGAAACAAAAGCTTTGGGGGAAAAAAATGCAGTGTTGCTCTAGGCCTAAATTTAGATAGATGGAGACTGATGTAGAGGTGATCCATTGAGGGACTTGAAGGATCCAGTGGGAATGTTCCAAGATACAGTCAGGGTTATTGTCTGAGCCCTATGAGGAAGGATGAAGCCAAAATGCTGGGGGCTTCTCTGCTTGTCAAGAATGCTCTCCTCCCCTCCCAGTGGCAGGATCAAGGGGAGCAGAGTATAAGTCTGTTTGTATAAGAGCATGTTTGTTAGCCCAGAAATCAGAGGAGATTTCAGGCAGGTTCCTGTTGTTGCCTGTGCAAAGTGATATTTTTTCTTTTGAAGGCATTGTGGTTTAATATATCAAAGTAGGAAAATTGAAGCTTGCTTCTGTAACTTCAAGAATGAATGCATTGAAATACTAAGTGTCATGATAAAGTACTTGGGATTTTTTTTGAGTTCCCTAGGTAACTTAGAAAATTCTCAAAATCAGTTTGTGCATTAAAACATCACAGTTTCATCAGGTCCTTCATTAAATGGAACTTGCATCTCTCACTAAGACTAATTCTTGGTTGACAAGAACTCTGACAAGTTTATGTGAAGCTCAGTTATTTCCCATTTTGGTAGTTTTAATTATTTAAGATTTTATTTTAAACAACTAATTATTGACATAATTAAATCTTGATTATCTGTGACAATAGAAGAGAGAAGAGATATGTATAACACACATCAATCAATGTTACCAAGAACACTCACTCTCTTCTGTGACTGTTCCTGACCCTGTTCTAGCTTGGTATTACTCTTTGAAACTTGGGATCTTTTTAGTCTCTGTGGGAAATAGGAAACCATTACTTGGGACATCACAGATAATGAAGAGTTAACTGTAAAAAGCTTTCCTCATACATAGTTTTCAACTTCAGTGTTAACATGTATTCTACAACATGGTAGATATAGTATCAGATTCTGGCTCTTTGCTCACTGTATGTTGTGCTATAGTCTAATTACCATGAATTCACCAATTTAGCATTCTAAATTAATTTTTTTTTCTAAATTATTATATTGGGTGACTTTTTAGCTATATGAGTCTTCTTCAAATGCATGCATTTATCTTACTAATATGTGTCACATGCTAGCATTATAGCTTGTGCTTCAAAAGTTACGAGAAGAAATATTAGATAAGAAATGTTAGATCAGTTAGAAATATCCAAATACAATATTAAGAATTTAAATATTTACACAAAATTAGATTGACCTAAAAAAACTACATTAATTCTGTATTCTCTGGGTGCCATGCTCCTTGCCCAACCTTTATCATTCATTTCTCACCTCATATTTATCCATTTATTTTATCATTTATCCTATTCTTTGGTCTTACTTTGAAAGTCTAGCACTACTACCTAATTTTCATTTTTTAGAAGCATTTGATATTTTGTTATAAAGTTTATGCATTTCTGAATGTGTATATGTGGAGTCCTTAGAATGCAATTTAAAAATATATAATAACTTAGATTGTAAA
Source organism: Bettongia penicillata ogilbyi (assembly GCA_023548195.1). Taxonomy (NCBI): domain Eukaryota; kingdom Metazoa; phylum Chordata; class Mammalia; order Diprotodontia; family Potoroidae; genus Bettongia; species Bettongia penicillata. The sequence continues at coordinate 3,356,221 of JAJHZJ010000629.1, forward strand.
TGTGATGAAAACAATGTATGGGCAAATTGAATCTTCTTACCACTGATGTAGACTTCAGTTTTTCTAGCATAGGACTGTTTACTTCTTATTTAATGTAGACTCTTAAAATTTGTCCTGGGATCTTAAATAAGAATGCAGTTTATACAGGTGTGGAATGGAATTATCCTCCTTGCTTCATGTCATGCATCTAGAAATTCATCGGTATCCCCTTCAATCAATAGCAAATAACGATTGCTTCTCTGCCTTGGGAGATGATCTTCATGAATGGCTGTGGCTGCTAAAGATACCATCTAGTGGCCAGTCTTCTAGTGATGAGTCTCCAAACTTGGCTGGATGGGTTTTGGATGTTGACTAAACAGTTCTTCACCAGACTTAGGCTTAAAAAAGCATTTCTATGATGATTAGGGGAAAAGAAAAAGAGATATATGTTCTAAAATATTTATTACAGCTCTCTTTGTGGCAGCAGGAAACTAAAAATTGCAAGAATGCCTATCAATTGGCTAATGGCTGAACAAGTTGTGTATGATTGTGATGGAATACTAGTGTGCCATAAGAAATAAAAATGTGGATAGATTTGCACAAAATCGTAAAGAGCAAAATGAGCAGAACCAAGAGAATGCTGTATACAGTAACATCAGTATTGCTTTAATAACTTTAAGTGACTAAGTCATTTTGACTATTTTAAAACCCGAATTAACTACAAAGGACATATGAAGGAAGAGGCTCTCTGCATCCAGAGAAAGAACTGATAAATAGAAATATGTACAAAATGATTTTGTATGTGTGTGTGTGTGTATACATACACATAGACAATGCACATATTTATGTTTAATGATAGCTAACAATAGGTTGAGGAAGAAAAAAGGAAAAAAAGAAATTTACATGATAATTCTATTATATTTAAAAGGAATAGCAAGTCAGACATAATAGATTTGCAGTTTTACATGCAATCATCTTTTTTATTATACTGTGCTGTGAAAATGCTTGTTTTGTTCCATAAATAAAAAATAAAATAAATTTTTTTTTTCAAAATGCATTTCTATCTTGCCAAGATCCACCAGAATTTGTGTTCCATTAACATAACTTTTATAGTCCAAGGTCATTTCCATGCCATGTTGAGAAAGATTTGTTTATCTAAAGTTGAATACATTTGTCTTTAAATGCCATTTGTAAATTTTCAATCATGTGCATATTTGACTTACTAAAATATAAAAGTGTGCACATGCTTCATGAAAACTCCATGTGTTTCTCTGTGCTGTATGTGACTGTCTAGCATCTAAAAGGCTCAGGCAGCTTGAGCAATGACTGGGCTTGGTAATGGCAGGAAGGCTCCTATCATCATTTTGATTTTTGTAGGGAGAGGAAGCAACTCATTAGAAACTTGGCATGTGTGTGAGATGTAATGTCATCTCTGGGATTCTTTGTGGGGTATAGAAGTGGTACTTAAAGAGCTCCTTATTTTTGTAGAGCGTTAGTAGTTTGTGCATCTCAGGATTTTGTAAAAGAGATTCATACATCTGCACAGACTTGGGCTAGGTGACTATCTTGTCTTCTAGTTCTCTGATTCTAGGAGTAGAAGCAGGTTCTTTACAGAATCTGGTTAGGAGTCAGGCAGATATCTGTCCATCTATAAAAGGGAAAACTACAGGAAAGAGCTGTGAAAATAAAAATAGCAGAGAAAATAAGGGCACGCTAAAATATCTTGTCGATTGACAAACCAGTTTTATTTTTTTTAACTGTAATTTACCAGAGTCAGTTTGTGGCTCAGTGGTTAGAGAATTGGGCCTGCAGTCAGGAAAACTTGAGTTCAGATCTGACACCAGACACTTATTAGTTGTGTGACCCTGGACAAATCACTTAATCTCTGTTTGCCTCATTTTCTTCAGTTGTAAAATAATAATTATGTGCTGTAATTACATGGTTGGATAGCACCTACCTCCCAGAGCAGCTGTGAAGATCAACAAGATAATATTTATGGGGGAAAAAAACTTGATACATAGTAGGTGATATATAAATTCCTACTTCTTCCCCTCTCCTTCCTCCATTGCTTTACATGGTAGCATTTAAAGAATATATTTCTAATGGAGATTTGTACTTTTCCTTAGGAAGCTAGGCTACATAGACTTATTGCTGGAGCCTTCAAAAGTCTTATTACTTCATCCCAATTAGTCAGTTCCAAATAAAATCCATATTCTTTTGAAAATTTTACTTTTCTTTATTCTTTCTTACCTTTAGTAGAAAGTAGAGTGAGTAATTAGTCTAAAAAGTACATTAGTGTTAATTAGCAAGTGTATAAAATTAGACAGTAGAAATGCACCGATACATACAGAACTTTGCTCTAATCAGTTATGTGATGTTTTAATGTTTCTAGGGAATCCAGAAGACCTGACCACTGTGCTAGAATGTGCACGCTTGGTGGAAAGAATGTATAGCCACATAGCTGCAAAGTCTGAAGACTTTACAATGTTTTCTTCTTTCATGGTGGCCCAGTATGTGAATGAACTGCAAAAGGTAAGACCAGATATCCAACCAGAGATTTTTTTCTGTAGCCCTTCCATTGGATTAATTTGTAGACCACAAGAATCTGAGCCAAAGTCTTTTCTTTGTAAATGAGCAAGCAATCGTAGCTGTTATTTATAGAGTATTTTAAGATTTGCAAAGTACTTACAACAGCCATATGAGGTAGGTAGGTTGTTCTTGTTCTTTGTCCTTTGTTCTAAAAGGGGTCCAATAACATCAGGAAAGTGATATCTTGACTTGCAAGTGAGTTGGATTTAAGTGAGGCAGAGCTGTATAAAGTCATCAGCCTCTCTCTTCTCCAGGATTATTTAAGTCCAGTGGCAAGACGTAGGTCAAAATGACTAGAGATGGCCTTGGATGCAGGGGGAGATACTGGTCTTTTTAAGCTAAGTTCTTTCTCAGGTCTTAGTTTGTCTGAGGCAACACCCATTCAGTGCTTTAAGGCTAGATAAGAAATGATGTTTGCCTACTAAAATCAAAATGGGAGGGGAAGACCCCTGGCCAAAAGAGAAACAGTTGTGATTTATTCTCACTCTGAGCCATCAAAATGCAAACAATGACCAAGTAAATGAGGTAGGTGCTATGAGGATTATTGTGAGGAAACTTGGTCATAATCATACCCCTAATAGATTTATCAGATAGGATTGGAACGTGGGTTTCTCTTGACCTTAAGTCCTGTATTACTTATGCTATACCAAAATTGCTTTTCAATTTTGGAAACAAAGATCTTTGGAACAAAGATCAGATTATAGAGGGAGGAAGGAGTAAAAGTTTGATAGGTTTAAAGAACATTGCTTATTCTTGTCAGTGCATTAGAGCTAAACCCCTTTTTTTAGAGAAATGAGAGTGTATATTTTTAGAATTACAATTTTTTTTCTCAAATGGATACTAGGTTCTAGATATGTATAAACAGATAAACACAGGTTTCCATTTTGCCTTCATATTTGGAATGACTGGTTGTTAGTAACCCCCTTCATATCACCAGTCATTGTCTGTGTCTTTAGGAAAATAAAGGTATGTTTTGATTACATAATGATGAGAAGACAGTTTAGGAACAGTATAATAGCCTCTGGATTGAAGGAAGCAATTTATTTGGCTTCATTAGAATGAAAAGCAGCCTGGGATCTTCCCCTTTTTTTTCTGCCAGTGCCTAGTGCTAGCATCTGTTCACACTCCCACTTCCTTCTTTGCTTTTTGCCCACCACTCCATTGTCAGACATTCCATCATTAAGCCTATACTCAAAATTCCAACTTGTAAGAAACATGACTATTTTATTTGTGCTTGAAACTCTTACTCAGGGAAATACCTATACATATTTTGCTTTGAGATTTATACTGATTGAATAGAATAGTAAGAAAGCATCTAGGTGCCTTTTATAAGTTCAGCTCAGCAGGCCTAGGGGAATTATATCTATGACTACTAAAAGGATTGGCAAATGGAATTGCTAAACCACAGTCAGTGATCTTTGAAAAGTCATGGAAAATGGGAGAGATGTCATAGCATTGGAGAAAAGCAAATATACCATTTTTTAAAAAGAAAAAGTGTTTCAGATTAAAGCCAGTAAACTTTACTTATATTCCTGGCAAAATATTGGAATGTATTATTAAAGTAAAATGATAATGGACATCTAGAAAAAGAAATGGTGATTGTAAAGAGCTGGCAGAGCTTCACCACGAATAGACTGTTCCAGACTGACTCATTTCCTTTTTGGACAGTGTTAGTATATTGGAAATGTTGAAATTTTTGCAGTGCATTTGACATAAGCCCTTCTGTTCTTCTGGTTCACTGGGAAGGTATAGGCTAGACAGTAGTGTAATAAAGTGAATTTGAAACTGCATAATGGCTGTGCCCAAAGAGTAGCCATTAATGGTTTAATATCCAACATGGAAGGAGGCCTCTAGTATAGTTTAGTTCTATTTTAGTCCAATTTAACATGCTAATCAATAACTTGGATAAAGGTATTGATGGCATTTTTATTAAATCTACAAATTACAGAATCACTAAGAGATCCTGATTTGTTAGAATAGTGAGTCAAATCTGGTAAGATAAAATTTAATAAGTGTAATTATAAATCCTTACACTTGGTTTCTAAAAATCAACTTCATAAGTACATGAAGAGATGTAACTAGAAAGCAGTTTTTCTGAAAAAGATCTGAGTGTTTTATTGGTTTCTTGGCTTAATATGGGGCAACAATGTGATATGATGTGACAACCAAAAAAGTTAATGTGATTTTAGGCTGTCTTAAGAAAGGTAACATGGTGTAGTAGATAGAAAATTAGACTTGAAGTTACGAATCATTCCTAAGGTGCGAATGTATCCATGGACAAGTCACTTAAATTTTCTGAGCCTCATTTTCCTCATCTGTAAAATGTGAGTAGCAGTTCTTATGTTACTTGCCTTCCAGGTTTGTACGGAGAAAAGTGCTTAGTAAACCTTTAAAAAACTATATAAATGTGAATGTATCATCATCATCATCATCATCATCATCGTTGTTGTTTTTTCTGGTCAGGCAAATCACAGAAGACTTGATCTTATCTGGGCCTTGAAGGAGAGATAGAGTTTGAGGAGGTAGAACTAGGGTTAAGGATGGGGAAAGGACATTTTTGTCTATTAGTAAGTATTCTTTTTTAAAATTTTATTAAATTTTTTTTTTGCTTTGCATAACTTTTAATTCAGAATTTATCCTTTCCCTCAATGAGATATTTTGGGTAACAAAAAAATAAAAAGAGAGCAGTTTGACAAAACAAACTAACCCATTAACCTTGTGAGACAGTATATGCAGTTTTCCATACCCAGAGTTCCTTTCTTCTTTACACACTGGGGAGAGATACCTTTTCTCATCTCCAAAGATATGAACAAGCATTTATTCTAAGCAGAGGGAAGAATGTGAGCAAAGGCATGGATGGAGGCAGGAATACTAGAGAGATGCTTTGATTAACAAAGTAGTCTATCTTGTATAAGATACAGTGTCTATAGAGGGAAAGACTGGAAGACAGTGTTGAAAATATGGGTTAGAATTTTTAATTCTAAGCTAAGTATCCTGGCCTTTATTAGTAGATAATTGCAAATTTCTACCAAAGTCTTTTTCTAGTACTCTATCATGGCTTGGAGGTGACTCAATCTGAAAAATTTTATCAGTTTGGAAAGGCTTCAGGTGTAGTCCTAATGAGAGCTCCTTCCTGCTATCTGAGGGCTGCACAAGTTCATTATGGAGATCATTACCATCACATTGCCCCCTAGATGATAGATTCCTTTTCCTTGTCAAGCTATGAAATAGATAAAAATGCAAAACATTTCTTCTGTCTTATGCATTTCTTTTTTGCTTCTTTGATGCTGGTAGAAGAGTGTTTTAAAAAGGGGTGCTAATATTTTAGTATTTAACTATTGCTATTCTACATATAAACTTTGTGCAACAACCTAATTAGACCACGTCCATATTGACAGTCTAAGTTTAAATGAGTAATAATAGTGATAGTATTAACTATTGTTATTATATTATGTGATAATATTATATTATTACAACTATATAATATAACTATTATATTGTCCTTTATGGATTTGTTAAATCACTTTACATATATTATCTCATTTTATTCTCATAACAACCTATGAAACTAGAAAAATAAAGAAATTACAGCTAAATAGAAGAAGATGGTTTATAGGCCCTCTTCAGAGAAGTGAATATATGAGTTACAAGAGTTGGTTTCATCATGTGTTCAAGGAAAACACATATCATTTCATGGGACACTGTGATAGCAGTTGCTGCTTTTGTGCCACTGTGAGGGAAGATGAAGAATTAGAGAAATTTTCACCAAAAACTCATTTAGATCCTCCAAACTAAGTCTACATACGTTACTACTTGACCTTTATACATTGTGAAGGTGGACATGGGGGAGGAAGTGAAATGTTTTAGAAAATATTCTTCAAAATTAAGGAATGAAAGAAGTCAAAGTTTTATAAGTGATTTACAAATTTCTTATCTGTATACCATAATTGTACATCAGGGAGAGGCAGGAAGCCCAGTACATCATTTTCTCAAACAGCATGGTAATAAGTGAAATTATTGTAATAGAAAAATCTATATAGAAGTCATTGGAGAAGTCACTTCAACAAGCCTTTATTTTAAGTGCTTATCATGTGCCAAGCACTGTACTAAGTGCTGTGAATAAAAATGTTACCAGAAGGAAAGACAGTCCCTGTCTTCAAGTACTCCACATTCTAATGGGTGAAGATTACATAAAAGGAAGCTGAAAAACAGGAAGGAAGAGAGATTATATTTGGCAAAGTCATGAGAGTCAGGAGTGAAGCCGAGAGAGGAATGAAAACATGGCTGCCTTCAATATCCTCCTCAAAATGGAGATTTTTGGGGAAACCAATTAGAGGAAAAGTCAACAGAGTCAGAAGGTGTTTCCAGTTGTGAAGGCCAAAGGCAGAGGGAACTTCTAGGTTGAAGAGATTTGTATGGCATGGTAGAGAAAGTCTGGAGAGCCAGGACCTCTCCTAGAGAGGAATGAAGAGGATCAGCTGTCATGCTTCTGTCAGCTTATCAGCTAATTAGAACAAAGTAGAAGAAAGACTAAAGATGAGAAGATACCATGTACAATTACAGCAACTCCAGCATGACCTATTTAAACAAGAGGTTGACTGAAAAATGTGAAATGGACGAAAAGAAAGACAGCATCCCCGATTATCACCATTTGATGAGACCAATAATCTGTGTAAAACAATTGCCATGAGATGGTGAAAAGATCTCAGGAAACACATACTTGAACTTTGTCAAGACATAAGACATGGTAGCCCCAGGCAATAGCAGTTTAGAACCTAAGTTTATTTGCGAAATATTACTGAGTTTGAAATGCTGGTATGGGGTCAACTCATGAAATAGCTAAAAGCAGTGGAAAACAAAGATACAAGTAACATGGCTGAAGAACTTGATTAATCATCTTTAGAGAGGAAGATAGAAGGAGAATAACAAATAGATGTTAAATTGAACTGACCTACCACTGATTATGTGGTGATTTGTACCTTTCATCATTATTATGCAATGTGAGGAAATGGAAATAACCTTTGTGAAGATAGATTTGTGAGCCCAGGTAGTGTAGCTATATCTGACTAGGTATTAAAAAAAAGGAAATCTGTGCTACAGGTCACAAAATTTTGAAGTTCTTCAGGAATCGCCTTTCAAGATGTCACAGAGGGGAAAATTCTAAGAGGCTAGAAAAGATTGTAATGACTATATTGCTATTTTAAAAAAAGATATCTGAAGAGCCATCAGCTATGACCATCCCATAACTGCTTTTTATTACTAGCAAATTTTAGGATAATATCTGTACACATTAAGAGAATCATAGATGAAAATATGAGGTAAGAACAGGCTTTCTTGGGTGATTTCCTGTAGCAGATTGTGTCTTTGTAATTGCAGAAAATAGGTATAGAGAAACTATGAAAAATACAGAGAAGGTAAGAGCCAATAGTGTTTGTTGTTGGTTGTAAAGAAAAATTTGATTAATTCAGTAGAGAAAATCTTAACCCTAAAGGCTTTTTTCCAAGAAGGTATATGCTGTATATATGTTCAAATCAAATGAAATATTAGGATAGATGCAATCATTATCAGAATGAATAAATATTTACTAAGCTCCTGCTCTGTGTTAGGCACTGTGCTAAGCATTGAGCATACGGAAAAAGGCATAAGACAGTTACTGGCCTCAAGGAGATCACAGTCTAATGGGGTAAGATAACATGTCTAAAGACACTAAAAAATGGTGGGGATGGGGAGAGAAAGGCTACCTGCTCCAGGGGGCATGATGAAGTCCTGTGTGAGTTTCAGAAAGTTGATTTTTATCTTGCAGAGTAATGTTTCTGGAGATGATAAAGTCCAAGAAGGCAACTGGATGGGAAATGTTAATAACTTCAATAAATAATGGTAACAGAGATAAGTTTAACAATTCTTTATTAGTATAGAGCAAGACATAAAGTATGGAAACATGTTCATTAAAGGTATTCTCCAATGACAAAGAAGAAATCTTGAGTAAAGTCCAAATGGAAGTGTAATTTTTCATAGAAGGTTAGGTTCTCCAGACATATTTTTTGAAGATGACGTCATGTAGGTTTTATTGGCTTGCCTGAGTAACACTATAGAGCCTTCTCAGGGAGATCCATGGTTATGCTAAGGAGACTAGAGTAGTAATCCACAGAGGAAATAACAAGTGAATGAAGAATGAATATTACCCAGATTTAACATGTAGTTGGATGGCCAGCCCATTGAATTAATATGTCAGTCTGTAACTCTTGGAAAAGCACTAAAGATGGGGGAGTGAGGGGCATTTCAGGAACTACACATAGCTTATAATGATCTCAAGCTGTCCTTGTTGTGAAAGTTGACCCTTTTAATATTAGCATTCTCTTGATGAGCTATATGGCCCCAGCTTTTAGAACACTAAACAGGTAATGAAAAGATGCATAGCAGGTGGAAGTAGGAAGCAGCATATTATGAACAAGGACTTGTACATAGTAAGTGGGGCAAAGATATCAATAAGGAAATATAATACTGGAAAATGAAGTAGAGAGTTGTCATGTGGGGAATAAGGGGGATAATAAAGGGCATCCCAAAATTTTTAGTGCAGTTTTAAGTTTTAATAGTTTAAAACTGCACTAAACCTTAGGGGTCACCCTGTGCATGGATAACCCAAATGTTGCTTTGGGATCTATGAAATATAATGGAATTTGAGGAGTTCCTCTAGCACATTTAGCACATCATTTATGGAAGGTATGTGGAAAAGCATGACCCAGAATAATACAGGATCAGAATCTAGAGATGGGTTGCAATCTATACCAATAGAAAGAGTTCTCACATGAATGAGATTACTTGATTCATTAATATAGTTAGTCATTGAAAGTTTTTGAGTTGAGAAGGACAAAATCAGAAGGATACTTTAGGAAGATTAATCTGTGAGCATTGTATAGGATAGACTTAAAAAGAAGATAATGGGGAGCCAAGGAGAATAATTAATAAGTGACTGCAGAAGTCTGGTGGAAAGAATCTTTTGCTTATGTTTCCCATGCAGTTTTGATGTGTCATTTTGTGTTGTATTTTTTTATGGAACTCATATCCCCGTACAAGACCCTACATTCAGTGAGGGCAATGTGTTTCACTCAAACTCTATGTGTATATTCTGGGTACACTGTCCCCAAAGAAGGCACTTAATAAATGTTTGCTGAATGAAGTGAGGTGATGAGGGCCAGGTCAGAAATAGAGAGGCAACATGGCATCGTGGCTGGAGAACTAGCCTCAGAGTCAGGAAGAGCTGCATCAGAGTCATAGGAAGAGATGAAACTAAGAATTGAGGACATACTTGTGTCAAGTGGAAGGAACTGACAGTCAGTTGTACTTCAGCCTTCCTTCTTTGTGTTGTTTCTCAGTTAGAATGTATGTGCCTTGAGGGCAGGAACTGTCTTTCTTATTGTAGCTTATATGAATTAATTCAAAATGAAGCAAACAGAACCAAGAGGACACTACAAACAGTGACTCCAGCAACATACAGTGAATGGAAAGGGCAACGACAAAAGAAATTGAATGGTACATAATTATGATGACCAACTTTGACCCCAAATAAGAGATATGAGAATACACTTCCCTTTGATTCTCTGCAGTCTGTGGGTGGGAAACACTATATATAAAGTCAGATTTTTTCAATATGTTTGTTAGTTTTGTTCAACAGTGTTTTTCTATTTTTAAATTTAGGATAGCTCTCTGGAGAGGGGAAGGGATTTGGGAAATGTAGATGAGTGTTTATATTTAAAAATAGCATAGATTCAACGATAGGCCTTTGAATCAGGAAGAGCTGGGTTCAAGTCCTGCCTCTTTCACAGTGTCTGTGTGACCCTATTAAACCACTCAGTGCTTGAGACACCTCTCTAAGACTAAGCTATAGGAAAGTACTGAACTGCGTTAATAGAGGGAATTTCCTCCCTGAGAGTTCTTTACACTGGTGAAATCATGCATCCTGCCAAAAGGCATGAGGGCAATAACCCCCACCCTTTCTATTTTTAATATTTTGTAGATATATTTGTGTGTATGTGTGTGAGCAATCTCTTTATCAAAGGACTAGCTTTGTATTTGTTACCACCCTGCTCCTATATAAATACCTGAGAAAGAAAAAATATGGAACTGGACAAATTTTTGGAGAAACCAGAGTTAAAAAACATATGGCATCTTCTGAATGAGACAGCAAAAGAATATACATATTTCTCAGCATTACATGGAAATTTTGCAAAAGTTATCCTTGTACTAGAGTACAGACATATTACAAATAAATGTAAAAAAGCAGAAATAGTAATACATCTTTTACAAACTGTAACGCAATGAGTGAACATGTATAACCTATATCAATTTACTTACCATTTCAGCTGAGGGGAGGTGAGAAAGGGAGGGAGAAAATTTAAAACTCAAAATTTTTAAAAAAATGAATGTTAAAAATTGTCTTTATGTATAATTGGGGAAAAATGGAACATTACTTTAAAACAAAACAAAACAAAAATTGAAATTGGTTCAGGGACCACAAACAAAACACTCAAATGGAGACTTGACAGTGATATCCTAAGTAATGAGTGGATAAAAGAACAAATCATGGAAATAGTTAACAAATGTAAAAGAAAACGATAGTGATCAAACAACCTGCCAAAATTTCTGGGATGCAGCTAAAGCAGTCCTCATGGAAAAAATCTTATCTGTACAAACATACATTAACAAAACAGAAAGAGAAAGGATCAGTGTACCAAGTATGCATTTAAAAAAATTAGAAGACCAACAAATCTAAAATAAGTTCAAAAAGATATTAAAAATTAGAGGGGAACTAGACAAACTGGAAACAAAAATCCCATTGAAATGACAAATAAAACTAAAAGCTGGTTCTTTGAAAGAACTAATAAAAATGATAAACTCTTAGCTAACTTGATTAAAAAGAAGAGAGTAGTAAATTAGATCAATAAAAATAGTAAATGAGTAAGATGAAGTCATAGCAAAACCAGAAAAAATAAAATGAATAATCAGAACATATGCACACTTAAATACTAAGGAAAAGAAATGGAGGAATGTTTTCAAAAATATAAAATACCCAAACTATCAGAAGAACAGATAAAGATCTTAAGTAACCCAGACTCAGAAAAGAAAATAGATCTTACTGTAAAGGAACAACCAAAGAAAAGAACTCCTGATCCTGATGGCCTCATGGTAGAATTCTGTCCCGCCATTAAAGAACAGTTTGTACTTGTATTTCACAAATTATTCTCAAAATTTGAAAAAGGAAGCATTCTGCCTAAGACGTTTTATGAGACAAATATAGTTCTAATACCTCAAGCAGGGCAAAAATAAAACGCAGAAAGAAAACCATCATTCAAGAACAACTCAAAAATTTTGAACAGAAAACAAAGTAGATGCTTTTGGGGGATGGCTAAACAAACTGTGGTACATGAATGTAATGTAATATTAATATGTAGTAAGAAATGTGTGAGATGAATACAGTGAAGCATGAAAAGATCTGTCCGAACTGGTGTAGAGCGAAGGAAGCATAACCAAGAAAACGATTTGTGACTGCAGCGACACAAATGGAAAGAGCAACGATACGCTAAACGATCAAAAACAAATGTAACAGAATTGTAAAGATCAAGCACGACTGCAATGAAGAAGTATAAGAAGACGTCCCTAATCTACCCCTTCTTGGGGGTGGGACGTCCACTGGTGTTACAAATTGCACGTTTTCAGACTTTTTCAGTGTGTTGATCAGTTGTGCTGACTTTTTCCTCCCTCCTTAGGGAATAGCATTTGTCATATGGGATGGCTCTCCGGGAAGGGGAGGAAAAAAGACACATGGGATACTATGGTGATGGAAGAAACAGAAAATAGCAGTAAAAACTTGTTTTAAAAATACCTAACTCCTGCCTAATTCCCAACTTTATAGCTCCCCATCCACCCTAGCAAATGGAATGACTCTGGTATTAATGTTTGACCAAGGTTTGAGGGGAATTGAAATGGCAGCTGTAGATGATGACTGACGCTGTAATTTTGCATCTTATAAATCCAGCAAGGAAATGTGGCAGCCGCACAAAGCAATCCCTTAAAATTGTTATTGCTTCAATGAGATCTGGGGCCATAGTAAAGTTTACCAAGAATTATTTTTCAGCATTTATTTAGCCATAAATATTTTTAAGTACTTGATTCATTAATACTCAAACATCTTTTATGAGGAAAGCTACTCTTTTTTTCTTCCTTTTTTATAGATGATGAAACCTAGTTACCTTAGATAATTTAATGAAGAAAAGCAAAATTTTGAACTTCTGAGTTACTAACTGTTATTCTGGGATATATTTTGCATGAGAAGCCTACGATTTCTTGGCTTCATTCTTCATTTCTGATTTGCACTCCTCAATTTGTTATCTAGGCTGCCAGAAAGCCTTGGGAGTTATCAAAGCCTTCAGACTCCCAGACCCCCTTGGCAGCACATTTCACATTTGGGCTTTAATTTGTTGTTTAATTTAGTAATGAAGAAAATTCCATATGCATTAGAGTCTTCTGCTTGAGAACCATAAATCTTTCCAGATGAGTGTTGCTATGTATGTAGACCATAAAACATTTATAAGTGTAATTAAAAACAAGACAGCAGTTGCAGCTGTTTAAATCTTTCCTTTAATTTTCCTTTACATTTTTTTTCAGGGTGGAGAGTTGATAGGGGTGAGAGAATCAATCAGCACTCTGCGCCGTCCAGAGAAGTAGCAATGCATGACATACAGAATATTAAAATTTTAATGATCCTTCCATGCAGTAATGTTGGCAAGATAGTGAAATTATTGCCACTTTCAACTCCTTTCCCTCCAGTTCAGCTCTATAGCTTTTGCTATAGATTATTAGTCTACAGAATAAATAATCTACACAGTTCTTTTACTCTAAGGATTTCCAAGCTATTTATGGATTTTTCATTACTTGTCCAGTGATTCAACAACAATTCAAACCAATTTTTAAAGAAATTACTCTGTGCCAACCACTCACCTGCCCTCCAGTTATGCATAGGTAAAAAATGATAACCGTTGCAGCAAAATTCCACGCCTTTTTCATCGGCTCCACCTCATTTTTGGATTGGTCTGCTGTGGTGTTAAACTTTCAGTTAACTCTCGGGATGATGGAGTAGAAAGAACACTACACTGGAAGCTAGAAGCCCGGAATTTTAGCTGGGGCGTGTAACTTTACATCAGTTTCTTTGTCAAATGAGTATAATAATTCCTGTACTGCCTACCTCACTATTATCAGAATCAAATGAGATACTCTGTGTAAAAATGCTTTTTAAAAGTGCTGTTCATTATTATTTCATGTTAAAGTGAAAGTTGGTAGAGAAATGGAAAAAACTGGTAAATTAGGACCAGTATGTGTCTTCCTGATGTTTATAATTAGACTTCATCTCTAAACCAGGCTGCATCTCTTGTCCCGTTCCCAAAGGGTGAATTTAGGTAGTTTTAGGCATAGCTGAGATGGAGCTGGGCATAGCTTCCTTTTGCTTCTGATTTAGAATTTCTAGGGCAGGGTAAACTGAGAGTCTGGAAATATGTTTGCAGCCAAGACCTGATGTCAACATAAGATTAGCTTTGATGCATGCTTTTCAATTTAATCAGCATTATCTCTTTTTTTTCTTTTTGTAATTGCCCCTATTTTTTTGGTTGAGAGTTCATCTCCTCTCCATAGCTATAAAATGTATATGGTCTGCTTCTAATTTTTTTATGGAATGTAGCCTAATGTGACATGTGATATTTCAATGGCTTATATATTCTCACTGCTAAGAATAGTCCTGCCAGAACTACAGATCATATCCTCCCATAAATCCAATATAGGTGATCCACCCAACTTACTTGGGTCCTTTGTCTAAGTTTCTTGACCATTGGGTATCAGTGCAGCATGTGAACTGTCATCATTTTCTAACTTTTAATATGTGAGTTGCCTATGTAGTCATTAAATACTTCAATGATATATTTAATGCTTAATGTAGAATTCTTCTTTAATAATACTGAGTCTTTCCATTGCCTCTTTCGTGACTTGCAACTTTCATTCTTCAGATGTTAGATATTTCTAGTTTCAAATAGTAAACATTTATTGAGCACCTCCTGTGTGCCAGACACTATGCTAAGCACTAGGGATACAAAAAGAGGCCAAAGGCAATCCTTGCCCTCTAGGAACTTAAAATCTATTGTGGGAGACTCCATGCAAACAAGTATATGCAAAGAAAGCCATCTATAAGAGAAATAAAAAATGATTAACAGCAGGAAGGCAATAGAATTAAAAGGAGTTGGGAAAGGATTCCATACAAGACCAGATTTTAGTTGGGACTTAAAAGGAAGTCAGAGGAAGCAGTAGGCAAAGTTGGGTAGGAATAGCATTGCAAGCATGGAGTCCAATCAGAAAAAAATGCCTGGAGTCCAGAAATGGAGTGCCTTGCTCATGGAACAGACAAGAATTCAATGTCACCTGATCAAAGAGTATATTGGGGATATGCCTGAATAACAGGCATTCTGCATCTGCTTGGTTTTTTTCACATGGATGATTCAACTGAATTCTTCAGTGATTATGGAATTCATTTATAGCTGTTGCAGTGTTCTGGGCATTAATGCAGTCATCACAGTGCCATACACGAATAGGACGATCTTGGGAACCTTATCAGTCACAAGGAAGGGCTACAGGGGTGAGAAGCCTGGAAAGGTAAAAGAAGGCTAGATTACGAAGGCCTTTGAATGCTAACCAGCATTTTATATTTGATTCGGGAGGCAATGGGGAATCACTAGAGTTTATTGAAAAGGGGAGTGACATGGTCAAGACATTTGCTTTAGGAAAATCACTGTGGTGGTTGAATGGAGGATGGTTTCGAGTGGGGAGAGACTTGAGGCAGGCAAACCCTCCAGTAGGCTATTGCAATCGTCCAGGAGTAAGGTGGTGAGGGCATGTATCAGAGTGGTGTCATTGTCAGAGGAGGGAAGGGGCCATATAGGAGAACTGTTGCAGAAGTGAAATCAACAGGCCTTGACAACAGTTTGGATATTGGGATGAATGGAATGTGACAGGTAGTGAGGAGTCAAGGATTGCTCTTGGCTTGTGAACCTGAGGAACTAGGGGGACTGGCATGTGAGCCTGAGGCACTGGTGTTGCCCTTTATAGTAATAAGGAAGGGGTTTGTGTGCAGATTTAGGGGAAAACACAACGGGTTCTGCTTTTGATATGTTTAATTGAGATGTCTACTGGACATCTAGTTTGAGATATCTGAAAGTCAGTTGGAGAAGTGAGATTGGACATTAGCAGAGAGGGTGGAGCAAGATAATAGATTTGAGAATCATCAGCATAAAGATGGTTATTAGATCCATAGCAGCTGATAAGACTACCAAGTGAAGTAGTATTGAGGGAAAAGAGAAGAGGGCCCAGGATAGAACCATGAGAGGTACCCATGACTAGAGGGTATGATAGGGTTGAGGGACCATCAGAGGAGACTGAGAAGGAGCATTCAAATAGGTGAGATGGTTTGGATGGCCTTTTAACATCAGGGGAAGAGTTAATGGTTTTAAAAAAAGATAAGCCACTTTTGAAGGAAGAGGCTTGGTATCATCAGAAACTTTGCACAATTTCCCAAAGGCAGTTTAGCCTCCTTATAATCAGTTCTAAGCCCAGTTCTTTTTCCATGTTCAACATGTTTCTTTCTGATCATGATATACCTATTAGTTGACCGACTGCTACCAACTGAATATCATCCTGGACAACAGGCATTCTTCATCCACTTTTTTTTTTTTTTTTTATGTGAATGGTTTGGCCGAATTCTCCCTTCATCATGGAATTCATTTACAGCGGTTGCAATGTACTGGGCATTAATCTAGTCAGCACAATGCCATTCACAAATAGAAGCACCTTGAGGACTTCATCGACTACAGGGAAGGGCTACAGGAAGCCATCCTCTGTTTGAACGCCAGACTGGACACCTCTCTCTGACAGTGGCAGACAACTTCATTGAGCATAAGTACATCTTGTACACAGGCATAATGCATTAAGTGTTGACTTGAAGTGAGAAAGACTTGGATTTAAATCCTGCCTCAGACACTGACTAGCTTTGGGACTCTGAACAAATTATGTAATCACTTTCAGTTTCCTTATCTGTAAAATGGGGATGATAATTTCACTTACCTCATAGGGTTGTTGTGGGGGCTAAAGGACATGATATTTATACAGCGCTTTGCAAATTAGTCAACAGTTAATAACCATTTATGAAACATTTACTACGTACCCGGCACTGTGCTAGGTACTACAGATACAAATACAAATAAAAAGAAAGGTAGTTCCTCCCCTCAAGGAGCTTATAGCCCAATGGTGAAGACAATATACAAAAGGAAGCTTAAAAATGTGTTGGGGGGAGCTGCCCTCCAGACAGAAGGTCCAATCAGAGAGGCAGAGCGTACTGAGATGTGAGTACAAAGGCAGAAACTTCCAGAAGCAGTGTAGCTGATGGGAAAAAAGGAAATAAAAGCTAGCAATTGTTTTTATGCTTCATTTGATATTATTAGCCAGAGGGTTATTAATCAAAGTTTCCTCTCTTATTTAAAGTAATCTTGTTTGACATTATTAGCATATGCATGGAAAATATTTTGTTCAGGGAGCCTTTTAAAGGAAGGTAGTGTTTTGTGCTACCAAATGATTTTTTTTTTTTTAGTATTTCACTAACAATCACAATAGGATGTTTTATTCTTTACTCTTCAGTCATACAACTGAAAACCCATCATAGAATATAATTTACAAGAACCTGACTTCATTGTGGATATGCTTTGATAAGTGTGTAGGTTATTTAAAAAAAATCCTTTTATTGATGCAATTTGCTATTATATCACAGCTAGCCTCATCCTGTCCCACCTCTGTTCCACAGTTTCTGTGCTGTTCACCTACCTTTGGTTCAGATCTGTCATTTTGGGTTGTTTTTTGTTTTTAATTTATTTTTAGTTTTCAACATTCATTTCCACAAGATTTTGAGTTCCAAATTTTCTCCCCATCTCTCCCCTCCTCCTTCCCAAGACACTGTGCGTTCTGAATACCCCTTCCCCCAATCTGCCCTCCTTTCTATCACACCTCTCCCTTCCCTTATCCCCATCTCCTCTATTTTCTTGTAGGGTAAGATAGATTTCTATACCCCATTGCTGGTATATCTTATTTCCCAGTAGCATGTAAAAACAATTGATAACATTCGTTTTTAAAACTTTGAGTTCCAACTTCTCTCCCTTCCTTCCTCCTCACCCACCCCTGCTGAGAAGGCAAGCAATTCCACATAGGTTATACATGTGTAGTTACGCAAAAGACTTCCGTAAAAGTCATGATGTGAAAGACTAGCTATATTTCCTTCCATCCTATCCTGCCCCCCATTTATTCTATTCTCTCTTTAGACCTTGTCCCTCCCTAAGAGTGTTTACTTGTAATTACCCCCTCCTCCCATTTGTCCTTCCTTCTTTCATCCCTCCCACCCTACTTGTCCCCTTCTCCCCTACTTTCCTGTAGTATAAGATAGATTTGCATACCAAATTGAGTGTGTATGTTATTCCTTCCTTAAGCCAAATGTGATGAGAGTAAGCTTCACTTTTCCCTCTCATCTCCTTCCTTTCTCCCTTGGTTGAAAAAGCTTTTTCTTGCCTCTTTTATGAGAGTAAATTTGCCCCATTCTGTTTCTTCCTTTCTCCTTCAAATATGTTCCTCTCTCACCCCTTAATTTTATTTTTTAGGTATCTCCACCCTGTGCCCTCTATCTCTATGTATATAATCCCTCCAACTACCCAAATACTGAGAAAAGTCTCAAGAGTTATAAATGTTATCTTTCCCTGTTCAACTTTAGTAAATCTCTTATGATTTCTTTTTTTCTGTTTACCTTTTCATGCTTCTCTTGATTCTTGAGTTTGTAAGTCAGATTTTCTATTCAGCTCTGGTCTTTTCATCAAGAATGCTTGAAAGTCCTCTATTTCAGTGAATGACCATTTCCCCCGCTGAAGTATTACACTCAAGTTTTTCTGGGTAGGTGATTCTTGGTTTTAATCCTAGCTCCTTTGACTTCTGTAATATCCTATTCCAAGCCCTTCAGTCTCTTAATGTAGAAGCTGCTAGATTTTGTGTTATCCTGATTGTATTTCCACAATACTCAAATTGTTTTTTTCTGGCTGCTTGCAATATTTTCTCTTTACCTGAGAACCCTGGAATTTGGCTACAATATTCCTAGGAGTTTTCCTTTTGGAGTCTCTTTCAGGAGATGATTGGTGAATTCTTTCTATTTATATTTTACCCTCTGGGTCTAGAATATCAGGGCAGTTTCCCTTTATATAATATCCTGAAAGATGATGTCTAGGCTCTTGTTTTTGATCATGGCTTTCAGGTAGTCCCATAATTTTTAAATTGTCTCTCCTGGATCTATTTTCCAGGTCAGTTGTTTTTTTCAGTGAGATCTTTTACCTTGTCTGCTATTTTTTCATTCCTTTGGTTTTGTTTTATAATTTTGTAATTTTTCATAAATTCATTAGCTTCTATCTGCTCCATTCTAAACTTTAAGGAGTTATATTCTTCAGTGAGCTTTTGGACCTCCTTTTCCATCTGGCCAATTCTGCTTTTTAGGACACTCTTCTCCTCATTGGATTTTTGGATTTCTTTTGTCATTTGGGTTAGTCTATTTTTTAAAGTGTTATTTTCTTCAGCATTTTTTGGGGTCTCCTTTAGTAAGCAGTTGACTCATTTTTCATGATTTTCTTGCATTACTCTCATTTCTCTTCCCAATTTTTGCTCTACTTCTCTTAATTTTCAAAATACTTTTTGAACTTTTCCATGCCTGAGTCCAATTCATATTTTTCTTGGAGGCTTTGGATGGAGGAGCTTTGCTTTTGTTTTCTTCAGTTTGCATGTTTTGGTCTTCCTTGTCACCAAAGTAAGATTCTATAGCTGATTCTTTTTCTGGTTTTTGCTTCATTGCCCCAACCATTTGTAGTGGACGGCCTGCATCCCTACACCACTCTGTGATGTGGTGAAGAAAGACATGGGAGGCAGGAGAAGAAAGACCAACTCCGTTTATTGATCTGAGGGTCTGGGTATTTATAAACAGACACTGCAAGCCTACCTTGACATTCTGCTTTGTCTCCTGCCCTAGTGATTTAATCAGTCTTATCTTAAAGACTGAGAGCCTAAAGGGCATCTATTTTACATATCCCTTGTTTTCTGTAATTCTCTTGTTTGTCTCATGGGGACAGCAACTTCTGTGGGGCGTGGGCAGCCATGCTGGATGATAATGAGCACAGTCTCAAAGAACAGTTTTCCCTGAACTCCACCCTGGCTGTCCACAGCCATTTACTTGCCTTTTGAGCTCTTTGTCAAGGTAATTCTCTGCTTCCAGTGGGAGTGGGGGAGTGTACTGTCAGCCCCTCGATCCCCCCACAATCTGTCTAGACTCTAGCAGCTGCTGTGACTGCCGCAGCTTCCACCACCCCCTACCCCCTCTGCTGCCCTGGGGCCAGACCACTTCACTCTCCCTCACTAGTCACACAGGCTTTTTCCACTGACCTTCCAATTTGTCCTCAGAATTTTGGGGTCCTGAAGTCTGGAAACCACCACAGATGTTTGAGATTTAGTCTCCCCTGAAGGCCTGCTCAGACACCTCTCTGTGCATGGGCCACCCACACTAGATTGTGCTCTGCTTGCAGTGTGGCCTGATAGACACTTCCTGGAGACCTTCCAGGCTCTCTGGCTGGAGATTTGCTTCACTCTGCCTTTTTGTGGGTTCTGCAGCTCCAGAATTTGTTTGGAGCCATTTTTTACAGGTATTTGACTGGGCTTGGCAGGAGTGCTCTATAAAGTCTGCTGTACTCTGCCATCTTCTTGGGTTGTTCTTTTTAGATCTTTCTTGGTGGCCCTAGGTGGAAGAAAGGAACTGCACTCTGATGCTTCCTTCCACTTTGTCTTCTTGACTGGTTCTCTTAGGTTCTATACATCGAGGTCTGTAATGTTCAGGGTTCAGATGTTGTAGTCCCACTGTCAGCAATGGAGAAAATAGTTTGTTATAGAAATCTTGGCAGATATTTTTATTTCTCATCTAATATTTTTCCACTTTCACCTTTAACTGTTTATGATATAATCTGATTTAACTTGCTCTTCTTTTTAGTCATCTACTGGTTCTCATTCTGTTGTGATAATTTTACAGATGTTTATATTCTAACCTAGTATTATTACTCTTTGCTGTCCTATCTGTCAAGAAGATCAAACATTTGCTGACTGAAGCAATTTCTGTGCTCTTTTAATCTGATAATGGTGATTTAAATTTCATTAGCAAATTGC
Source organism: Bettongia penicillata ogilbyi (assembly GCA_023548195.1). NCBI lineage: Eukaryota > Metazoa > Chordata > Mammalia > Diprotodontia > Potoroidae > Bettongia > Bettongia penicillata. Next base: position 3,377,104 of record JAJHZJ010000629.1, read on the forward strand.
AAGTCAGTTTTGATGTCTATTTCTTTATCTTTTTTTTTGTGTATCTAGCTTGTTTATATAATAAGGCAAGTTGGAAGAAGCTTTTATAGCTTCTTGTTTTTTATCATTCTAGATTGGTATTGATTTTGACCTTTGTTCTGTCCTGGTGTCCTTATTTTTACTTCTCCATGGTGAACCTATGAGCCATCCTTCCATTTAGCTTCACCTGCCTTTTGACTGAAAGAGTACAGCTTATGTAGTGATTGGCAAAGTAGAAAACTTCAGATGAGTGTGCTTCTGGCTATTAGGAATTATGATAATTAATATTTAAGAATCATTTTGTGGTCTCAGGGCAAGTCTTCTGAAAATGAATTCCAGATGGTTGTGCACCAAATTGTTCTTTTTTAAAGATTCAGCCTAAATTTCTAAACATATCCACATCGCCTTTAAAAAAAAATCAGTAATTTAAGCTGTATACAAAACTGTACTTGGAATTATATTGTCTTTGGTAAATTTTCTCGATTTGTAGATAACTGGTTTTCTTTTAGAACATCAATTTTGTTTTGCATTGACTCTTCCCAGTTTTCTCCTTTGAAAAATAAAGAATTTTCCTTTTTTTAGGTCACTCTGTATCCTGCTGTGAAGAACCTTCTGAAGGAGGGAATTTATCTTATACTGGACCTCTGCATTGAACGGGACATCCATTTCCTAAGGACTTCATTACAGCCTGGTGTGAGAGAAGTCTTTAAGGAATTGTACAATGACTATACCAAATATCACAAGAATAAAAACAGAGGGGAGGAAAAATACACTGCTTAATGCATTTTTGTAAAAGCCTTACAAAATTGTTATTATTGATTCTTTAAAATTGTATTGAACTTCAAGTACAATTTCTGTTTAAAGGACAGAAAAAATTTTAAATTTTATAATTTAAATAAATTAATGGAAAATCTCATTGGTTTTATATACTATATCTTACTGTATATATAGCTATATTATATTTAACTTTTGTATTATATCTTTTATATGCTTAGTTTTGCTACTAATTATAAAGCTAAGAATCCTGGAAATAGAATATAAATAACATTGTTATCTCAATAAATATTCCATGCACTGTCTCATTTTCACATGTAATTCTTGAATGAAATTTGTTTTTTCTCTTATGAGTATTTTCACTGGGATAGGTTATCCACCAGAAAGCATCTTTGTGACTCACCTTGGCATTGTTTTGCCCACGCCATGGGGACTAAGGGTCTGATGAGGCTGTGTGAGTCATTATGATTCCAAATACCTTTCTTAGTATCAGAGACCTGGAAGGTGGGATAAACTAAATGCCGTGAGGGCAATCATAACAGCTGGTATCAAGGAGGGAGAATAACTCTTTGAATTTGAGAAATTGTCTTTGGGGGCTGCTGTTATTGCCCTGTGGATGTCCAGTGAGCAGGGGGCCTGGAGAGCTGTTCCTCTGTATCCTTGTTGTGTTTAGTAAAAGGGTAATATTTTTTTTTTTTGCCTTTCTTGATCCTGTTTTTCCTCATGATGTTGATTTCATGCCAGCTTATACTTGGTTTGACAGTGATGAATGGGATATTTTTGGAGGGAACTTCACTGGACACTTACCTCACCTCTTCTGACTCTCCCCTCCTCTCTCTCTGGATATTACTAAAGAGAGACTTACTCAAGGCTAGGAGAGAGGGTTAAAACAGAGTAACTGTATCATCTTGAGCATTGTGCCTTATTTTGTTGTATGTTTCTTTTTTTCCATAATCTTCAACAAGCATTTGTTAAGCACCTACTATGTTCTGAGTTTACCTTCAAGGAGAAGCAAACATATACACGTATGTGTGTTTATGTACTTATATATACATACATATACTTACACATCACATACACAAATGCAAGATAATTGGTGGGGAGGTAGGATTCAGTAGTAAAGCTTTTAACCTCAAACTTGTTTAATTGAATTAAGGTTTTACTTCTCTATCCTAAGAAGTTAGAACAACTTAGTTTCTCCGGATTTAGGGATTAAGTTGATGGCAGTCAAAGAGAAAGAGAGACTTTTGGGGGGAGGCAGTGGCTTTGAAATAGCAGTGGTTCAAAGTTTATCAGGGAGGTTTTTCCACAATGTTTGAATATTCTGTGTTTCTCTTGACCTTGAAAATATCATTGAAATATTTTTTCTGCTTTCCACTTGAGCATACATTCAGTTTGATCTGTGAAAATGAAACTTGCATCTTGAGGGAATCACCTAGACAAAGTGGCCTGACCAGAGGGATGATGGGACATTACCATTGCACAGCAGCTTCCTGGTTAAAGGTGTTGAAATTGTTAGTGTGGTCTTCAAAAATTATTAAAAACCTGACAGAGTAATGTCTTTTAGTTAAATATTATATTATATTATATAAAATATTATATAAACCAGAATTTATATTTGAAAAGTTTTAATATTGTATCCAAAGCTGCTGTCCATTTCACTACATGTTCACTTGGTTGTCAAGCCTTACTGGTCTTCCTTGCGTAATGCCTCTTGGATTCACCCTCTTCTTTCCACTCACATCTCGGTTCAAGCTTTCACCACCTCTTGTCTAGAAAATGACAATTGTTTCTGAATTGATTTCTTTAACTCAGGTCTCTCCCCCTCGCCCGTCTGTCCAGTTACCTGTAGCACAGATCTAACCAGGTCATTCCCCTACTCAGTAAAATCCAGAGGTTCCCTATTACCTCTAGAGTCAAGTAGGGTGCAGATGTTTACAACATGACACCAGCCTACTTTTTCAGCCTTATCCATTGCTACTTTTCATATACTATACAGTCCAGTCTAGCCCTAGCTTTCTTGCTGTTGCTCACACATGACAGTCCCACGTTTGTGCTTTTGACCAAGCTGTAGTAGAAATAGCGGTAGGAATGAATGTGTCACTTCCCCTCCAATCCTTGGTTTCCCTCCACGCTTAGCTTAAATGCCCTCTCTTACACTAGACCTTTCCTAATCTTCTCAGCCACTAGTGTCTCCCACAACAAAAGGTAAGGACAAGGACTATTTTAGGTTTGTTTTTATATTTACAGTATAGAGCATGGTGCCTGGAATATAGTAGACAGTAAATACCTGTTGATTAACTGGTACTGTTGGTGGGGTTGATATCCTAATATCCTAGGCAAGGTGGTGCAGTGGATGGAATGCTGAAGTTGGAGTCAACCTGACTTTAAATCCAAATTTAGACAGTTACTAGCTTGTGTGACTCTAGGCAAGTCATTTAACTGCTATCTGCCCCAGTTTACTTAATGGGGATAATAATAATACCTCTCTCCCAATGTTGTGAGGAACAAATTAGATAATACTTGTAAAGTGCTTAACATAGTACCTGGTCTATAGTAGGGCCATTATTAACTGAGGCAAGAGGGGAGGACAAGGCAAGCAGGACACCCCCACTGGACTGTAGGTCTCTCCGCTGCCCAGCCATTCCTGGGAGACAAAGGGAATTCTTAAATTGTTTCCCTTCGGTAGAGTATGTTCTTCTATACATCTTTTTGTAGAGAAACCTGAAGCTTTCTTTCCTCAGTGTGACTACTTCGACCAAGAGAGGAAAAGTGAGGGAGGAGGAAGGGCAAAGGAGAAAGGCTTAGCCAGGAAGAGACAACTCACTAAAGAACCACAGTACGAATCATCGAGAATTATTTATCAATGAGAAATTAAAAGAAAACAGTTAAACAGTCTTTGAAATGCAAATGTAGTGGGCAAAAGAAACTTCAGAAAAGTACATTTTGCGTTTGTCTTGAAAAACATGTGTACAACAGTATAATAGAATATTAGTGCACTACAAAAAAATACTGAATATGACAACTTCTCGGATGCATGGGAAAGACTCATGAACTGATGCTGAAGTGAAGGAAGCATGGAAAACAAAATAAACCATGACTATAGCAATGTAAGTGGAAAAAACAACAATCATCTCAACAGAATTCTCTGAAATTGTGACAAAGTTTGGCCCACAAAGAAGAAATACGTAAATGCATCTTTTTTTTTTTTTTTTCCAGAGCTGGGGCGCTGCAAAATGTAGCATCCATGAATAAGCATTTATTATTAAGTGCCTGCTTTATGCCAGGCACTATCCTAGGACTGGAGATACAAAGACTAACTTGAAAGTCTGTCTTTTTTTTTGAAAGAGACAACATGGACATAATACAGGTATACACAAAACATACAAGGTAATTTGAGGGAAAGGCACTAGCAGCTGGGCAAATCAGGAACACCTGAAAATGATGTCAGACTTGGTAAATATGTTGGTTATTCTGTCTAAACTATTTTTATTCTCCTGTTTTGTTCTTTGTTTTAACTAAAGGCTTTCTGGGAGAAGGAGAGGGGAATATATTATAAACATTGTTGAATCTTGTTTCAGTCATGTTCAACTCTTCATTGACTCATTTAGGGTTTTCTTGGCAGAGTTCCTGGAGCAGTTTGCCATTTCCTTTGTCAGTCCATTTTACAGATGAGGAAACTGAGACGAAGGGGCTTAAGGGACTTGCCCAGAGTCACACAGAAAGTAAATGTCTTTTGAACTCAGAAGAAGACTCTTTCCAGTACTCTGTCTACTGAGCTTTAGGTGCCCTTGATGGGGTATAGGCCCAAGCTGAGACCTTCACCCCTTACCCCAAAAGAATCTGAGTCCCATTTGTCCATAGGCCCTGGAAAACCCCACCTTGAATTCTTCCTTGAATCTTAACCTCTTGATCTGGCTTTTCTGTTACCCTGAATCTAGCCTAGCCCTCCATTATCTATTACCTTGTTTGCCTCCAGCTACTTGCCAACCCTGATCCCATCAAAATCCCATTTTCTTGGTTTCTGGTGTCTGGCCACTCCCATCAAGACCATCTCTGAACCTCTCCTCTAGTTACCCATACTACTTAGTCAACCCTAGATCCCTCCCACAATTTTTCTGTGCATAAGATCCATCTTGTCTCCATGAAAGTGCTCAGATTCAAATGACTCAGATTCTATCTATCCCACTTGTCAGTACAAGCATCACAAATGCTCAGATTCTTTAAGAGTTTAGCCAATGGAGAGATTTCTTAAGAGTTTGGAATTAAAAATAACAGATTTTTAGTGAACATTGTTTTTCTTTTGTTGAAAGAAGGCTTGAGTGAAATACATTCAGGCAGGACCCAGGTGTGTTGGTATTTTGAGGTCCAGAGGACTCCTAAACCTCAGTACCCTCATTTGGAAATGTAGATGATGAATAAACAAAAGACATCACTAAAACAAACAAACAATAAATAGAATGTATGATAAATAGTAAATTCTAACATTATTTACCAAGGTTTCATTGATCAGTGATCCGCTGAAGGGCAGCTACTCCAAGAATTCTTTCACCCTCTCAGAAATATCAGCTACCTGGCTTTTCTTTTTCTTTTAAAATATGAAATTATGTTCTGTGGATAATGGACTTAGAATCAGGAGAATCTGAGTTTAAAATCTGGGTACTTGAGTGGGTTGCCATTTCTTTCTCTCGCTCATTTTACAGCTGATAAAACTGAGACAAACATGTTTAAGGGATTTTCCTAGGATCACACAGTAAGTGTCTGAGGCCACACTTAAACTCAAGTCCTGCTGACTGTAGGGCTGGTACTCTATGCCTTGTGCCACCTAGCTGCCATTGCCTCTTGCCTAGGCTAGAAACTTAGTTAGAAAACCTTATAATTGATCTCCCTGCCTCAAGTCTCTCCCCGCTCCATTCTATCCAACACTCAACTACCAAAATGAATTTTTGAAAGCATAGGTTGAACCATATCTTTTCAACAGTTACTCAATGGTTGTCAGTCCCTCATTCTTTTAATTTTTTTTATTATATTTTTTCCCTTTATTTTTCTTGCTTTTTTTTTAGATATAAATTTATTTATTTAACTTTTTACATTCATTTTCACAAAATTTTGGGTTCCAAATTTTCTCCCCATTTATCCCCTCCCCCACCCCAATACACCGAGCATTCTAATTCTCCCTATCACCAGTCTGCCCTCTCTTCTATCATCCCTCCCTTCTATTCTCCCCATCTTCTCTTTTGTCCTGTAGGGCCAGATGACTTTCTATTCCCAATTAACTGTATTTCTTATTTCCTAGTAGCAACAACAATACTCAACAGTTGTTCCCAAAACTTTGAGTTCCAAATTCTCCCCATCCCTCCCTCCCCACCCATTCTCTTTGGGAAGGCAGGCAATTCAATACAGGCCATATCTGTGTATTTTTGCAAATGACTTGGATAATAGTCGTGTTGTGTAAGACTAACTGTATTTCCCTCCATCCTATCCTGTCCCCCATTGTTTCTATTCTGTCTTTTGATCTTGTCTCACCCCGAGTGTTGACTTCAAATTACTCCCCCTTCCCATTGCCCTCTCTACCATCATCCCCCCCCCCCACCCTGCTTATCTCCTTCTCCCCCACTTTCCTGTATTGTAAGATAGGTTTTCATACCAAAATGAGTGTGCATTTTATTCCTTCCTTTAGTCGAATGTGATGAAGGTAAACTTCATGTTTTTTTCTCAGCTCTCCTCTTTTTCCCTCCACTAAAAAGTCTCCTGCTTGCCTCTTGAATGAGATATAATTTACACCATTCCATTTCACCCTCTCTCCTCCCACTACATTTCTCTCTCACCATTTACCTTAATTTCTTTTAAGATATGGTCCCATCCTATTCAATTCACTCTGTGCTCTCTGTCTCTGTGTGTGCGTGCATGTGTGTATGTGTGTGTGCATGCATGCATGTAAATGCGTGTGTGTGCATGTATGTGTGTGTACGTCTGTGGTCCCACCAACTACTCAGATACTGAAATGTTTTAAGAGTTACAAATATTGTCTTTCCATGTAGGAATGTAAACAATTCACCTTTGGTAAGTCCCCTATGACTTCTCTTTGCTGTTTACCTTTTCATGCTTCTTCTCATTCTTGTGTTTGAAAAATCAAATTTTCTTTTCAGCTCTGGTCTTTTCATCAAGAATGCTTGAAAGTCCTCTGTTTCATTGAAAGTCCATATTTTCCCCTGAAGTATTATATTCAGTTTAGCTGGGTAGGTGATTCTTGGTTTTAGTCCTAGTTCCTTTGACTTCTGGAATATCCTATTCCACCCCCTTCGATCCCTTAATGTAGAAGCTGCTAGATCTTGAGTTATCCTGATTGTATTTCCACAATACTGGAATTGTTTCTTTCTAGCTGCTTGCAGTATTTTCTCCTTGACCTGGGAACTCTGGAATTTGGCCACAATGTTCCTAGGAGTTTCTCTTTTTGGATCTCTTTCAGATGGTGATTGGTGGATTCTTTCAATATTTATTTTGTCCTCTGGTTCTAGAATATCAGGGCAGTTTTCCTTGATAATTTCATAAAGGTGATGTCTAGGCTCTTTTTTTGATCATGGCTTTCAGGTAGTCCCATAATTTTTTTTTCATTGGTCAAAATGCATTTATTAAGCACTTCTTACGTGCCAGACACTGTGCAAAGTGCTATAATGAAGTAATGAGATTCCAGGTTGCAATTTCCTGTGTTGCTACAGATAGTCATCTTTGAGAACAAAGGACAAACAACAACAGATACTGTTGCTAACACAGTTCTAAAAACCATAACTGTATATGGTAAAAAAAAAAAAAACAAAACAACCTAATAACTCCCTATGGCTTTTTATGTTATTAAAACATTTCATAATTACAAGATTAATTTACAATGTAACAATTTATGATCTTAACAATATAAAATAAAACTTAACAGTAAAACAATTTTAACAATATAAAATAAAACTAACTGGTTTTAACAACATAATCTAAATAATGTAAAATAAAATTTTAATATAAAATAAAACTATTTGGTTTTGACAATTTAAAAAAATCCTTTAAATTTAATATTGCAGTTCTCTAAGTCAAAGGGCATAATCTATTTTGTTTTTTTTAATATAAACTTATTTATTTAACTTTTTACATTCATTTTCACAAAATTTTGGGTTCCAAATTTTCTCCCCATTTATCTTCTTCCCCCACCCCAATACACCGAGCATTCTAATTTCCCCTATCATCAATCTACCCTCTCTTCTATCATCCCTCCCTTCTCTTCTCCCCATCTTCTCTTTTGTCCTGTAGGGCCAGATGACTTTCTATTCCCAATTAACTGTATTTCTTATTTCCTAGTAGCAACAACAATACTCAACAGTTGTTCCCAAAACTTTGAGTTCCAAATTCTCCCCATCCCTCCCTCCCCACCCATTCTCTTTGGGAAGGCAGGCAATTCAATATAGGCCATATCTGTGTAGTTTTGCAAATGACTTCCATAATAGTCATGTTGTGTAAGACTAACTGTATTTCCCTCCATCCTATCCTGCCCCCCATTGTTTCTATTCTGTCTTTTGATCCTGTCCCTCCCTGAGTGTTGACTTCAAATTGCTCCTTTCTCCCATTGCCCTCCCTTCCATCATCCTTCCCTCCCTGCTTATCTCCTTCTCCCCCACTTTCCTGTACTGTAAGATAGGTTTTCATACCAAAATGAGTGTGCATTTTACTCCTTCCTTTAGTTGAATGTGATGAGGGTAAACTTCATGTTTTTTTCTCAGCTCTCCTCTTTTTCCCTCCGCTAAAAAGTCTCCTGCTTGCCTCTTGAATGAGATATAATTTACACCATTCCATTTCACCCTCTCTCCTCCCACTACATTTCTCTCTCACCATTTACCTTAATTTCTTTTAAGATATGGTCCCATCCTATTCAATTCACTCTGTGCTCTCTGTCTCTGTGTGTGCGTGCATGTGTGTATGTGTGTGTGCATGCATGCATGTAAATGCGTGTGTGTGCATGTATGTGTGTGTATGTCTGTGTGTGGTCCCACCAACTACCCAGATACATGTTTTAAGAGTTACAAATATTGTCTTTCCATGTAGGAATGTAAACAGTTCACCTTTGGTAAGTCCCTTATGACTTCTCTTTGCTGTTTACTTTTTCATGCTTCTTCTCATTCTTGTGTTTGAAAATCAAATTTTCTTTTCAGCTCTGGTCTTTTCATCAAGAATGCTTAAAAGTCCTCTGTTTCATTGAAAGACCATATTTTCCCCTGAAGTATTATACTCAGTTTAGCTGGGTAGGTGATTCTTGGTTTGAGTCCTAGTTCCTTTGACTTCTGGAATATCCTATTCCACCCCCTTCGATCCCTTAATGTAGAAGCTGCTAGATCTTGAGTTATCCTGATTGTATTTCCACAATACTGGAATTGTTTCTTTCTAGCTGCTTGCAGTATTTTCTCCTTGACCTGGGAACTCTGGAATTTGGCCACAATGTTCCTAGGAGTTTCTCTTTTTGGATCTCTTTCAGGTGGTGATCGATGGTTTCCTTCAATACTGATTTTGCCCTCTGGTTCTAGAATATCAGGGCAGTTTTCCTTGACAATTTCATGAAAGATGATGTCTAGGCTCTTTTTTTGATCATGGCTTTCAGGTAGTCCCATAATTTTTAAATTGTCTCTCCTGGATCTCTTTTCCAGGTCAGTTGTTTTTCCCATGAGATATTTCTACATTCTCTTCCATTTTTTCATTCTTTTGGTTTTGTTTGGTGATTTCTTGGTTTCTCAGAATATCATTAGACTCCATCTGTTCCATTCTAATCTTGAGAGAACTGTTTTCTTCAGTGAGCTTTTGAACCTCTTTTTCCATTTGGCTAATTTTGCTGTTGAAAGCATTCTTCTCCTCATTGGCTTTTTGAACCTCTTTTGCCAATTGAATTAGCCTATTTTTCAAGGTGTTATTTTCTTCAGCATTTTTTTTGGGTCTCCTTTACCAAGGTATTGACCCGTTTTTCATGCTTTTCTTGCATCTCTCTCATTTCTCTTCCCAGTTTTTCCTCCACCTGTCTAACTTGCTTTTCAAAATCCTTTTTGAGCTCTTCCATGGCCTGAGCGCACCAGACATCCACCTCAGATGTCTGGGATAGAGAGGCCCTGACCTCCACGTCCTTCCCTGATGGCAAGCATTGTATTTCTTCATCAGAAATGAAGGGAGGAAGGAACATCTCTTCCCCAATAAAGTAACTCTCTATGGTCTTATTTTGCTTCCTTTTTCTGGGCATTTTCCCAGCCAGTTACTTGACTTCTGAGATTCCTGTCCACCCCTGCCTGGATCCGCCCAGCTAGTGCTTGGGGTCTGAGATTCAAATGGGCTTTCCACAGCAGGAGCAGCTGCTATTCAATGTGAGCTTAAGTTCTGGTGCTCAGGTGGGGGCAGGGCCGCCTCCCAGGCTCAGTTCCCTCAGGGGGTTTATGCAGAGACCTTCAGTAATGGAGCTCCTGCGTGCTTGGGGAGTCCTGGGCTGCTGCCGCTGCCTCTGCCGCTGCCTCCCGATGGGGGCCAAGTCACGGAGACACCCTGCTCCCCTCTCGGCCAGCCTAGACATCTCTCTTACTGACCTGTAGCGCCTGTGGGTGGAGGGACCTTCCCAGCCGCCAGAGATTCTGTCCCTGAAGCCTGCTCGGATCTGCTTCTCTGGGGCTGTGGCCAGAGCAGCACAGGGATGGGCTCTGCTTTCCAGGGTGCGATGGACCCCTGGGGACGGCTCTGCAGGGCTCTCTGGAACGGAAATCTCTTCCATTGCGTTGGTGTACGCTTGCTCTGCTCCAGAATTTGTGGGGAGTTCTCTTTACAGGAAATTTATGGACTGTGGATTTGGAGCTAGCATACGTGAGTCTTTCTACTCTGCCATCTTGGCTCCCCACCCCCTTCCATAATTTTGAAATTGTCTCTCCTTGATCTCTTTTCCAGGTCAGTTGTTTTTCCAATGAGACATTCCACATTATCTTCCATTTTTTCATTCTTTTGGTTTTGTTTTGTGATTTCTTGGTTTCTTATCAATTCATTACCCTCCATCTGTTCCATTCTAATTTTGAAAGAACTATTTTCTTCAGTGAGCTTTTGAACCTCCTTTTCCTTTTGGCTGATTCTGCTTTTTAAAGCATTCTTCTCCTCATTGGCTTTTTGAACTTCTTTTGCCAATTGAGTGAGCCTATTTTTCAAGGTGTTATTTTCTTCAGCATTCCCTTCTATCATCCCTCCCCCTTCATCTCCTTCCCTCTTCCTTTCCTGTAGGGTAAGATACCCAACTGAGTGTGTATGTTATTCCCTCTTTAATGAGAGTAAGGTTCACTCATTCTTCTCACCTCCCCCCTTTCCTTCCATTGTAAAACCTTTTTCTTGCCTCTTTTATGTGACAATTTACCCCATTCTATCTCTCCCTTTCTCCTTCTCCAAATATATTTCTCTCTCATCCCTTAATTTTATTTTTTAGTTATCACCCCTTCATATTCAACTCATCCTGTGGCATCTATCTATTCACCTCTCTGACTTTCCTCCAAGTACCCTAATACTGAGAAAGGTCTCATGAGTTACAAATATCATCTTTCCATGTAGGAATGTAAATAGTTCAACTTTAATAAGTCTCTTATGATTTTTCTTTCCCATTTACCTTTTCATACTTCTCTTAATTCTTATATTTGAAAGTCAAATTCTCTATTTAGCTCTGATCTTTTCATCAAGAATGCTTGAAAGTCTTCTATTTTAGTAAATTTCCATTTTTTTCCCCTAAAGGATAATACTGAGTTTTCTTGGGTAGGTGATTCTTGGTTTTAATCCTAGCTCCTCTTAACCTCTTGAATATCCTATTCCAAGCCCTTTTATCCCTTAATGTAGAAGCTGCTAAATCTTGTGCTATCCTTATTGTATTTCTACAATACTCAAATTGTTTCTTTCTGGCTGCTTGTAATATTTTCTCCTTGACCTGAAAACTGGAATTTGCTGCAGTATTCCTAGGAATTTTCCTTTTAGGATCTCTTTCCAGAGGTGATTGGTGAATTCTTTCAATTTCTACGTTACCTATCTGGTTCTAGAATGTCAGGGTAGTTTTCCTTGATAACTTCTTAAAAGATGATGTCTAGGCCCTTTTTTTGATCATGGTTTTCATGTTGTCCAATAATTTTAAAATGATCTCTCCTGGATCTATTTTCCAGGTCAGTGGTTTTTCCAATGAGATATTTCACATTGTCTTCTATTTTCTCATTTTTTTATTCTTTTTTGTAATTTCTTGATTTCTATAATTTCTTCATAAAGTCGTTAGCTTCTATTTACTCCATTTTAATTTTGAAGGAATTATTTTCTTCAGTGATCTTTTGGACCTCCTTTTCCATCTGGCCAGTTCTGCTTTTTAAAGCATTCTTCTCATTGGATTTTTGGATTTCTTTTGCCATCTGGGTTACTCTATTTTTTAAGATGTTATTCAATATTTTTTTGGGTCTCCTTTAGCAAACCGTTGACTCATTTTTCATGCTTTTCTTGAATCACTCTCATTTCTCTTTCAAATTTTTCTTCTACTTACTTGATTTTCAAAATCCTTTTTGAGCTACTTTATGGCTGTATTCCTCTTGGAGGCTTTTGATATAGGACCTTTGACTCTGCTGTCCTCCTCTGGTTGTATGCCCTGACCTTCCTTGTCACCAAAGTAAGACTCTGTAGTCTGAAATCTTTTATGATATTTACTCATCTTCCCAGCCAAACACTTGACTTTCTAACTTTTTGTCAAGGTAGAATTCTGCTTCCAGTGGGGGAGGGGGTGGAGGTGAGTGTGACTGTCTCAGCTTCAGGCATTTTTTATCAGCTGCTTGATACCCCACTGTTTGTGGGCCTAGAGCTCTGGAAACAGCCTCTGTCACTGCTGCTGCTACAGTTGCTGCTGCTGACACCACCACCAGCTCCCACAGTCATATTCCTATCCCAAATAGTCCCCCCACCCCTTACTGCCCTGGAGCTGGGGCCAGACCTGGCCAGACTGAGTTTCTTTTTCACCCAAGTCCCATAGAGTTTTTGTCACTGAGTTTTTTTGGCATTTGTTGGTTGAGAAGTCTAGAAACTGTCACAGCTGCCAATGATTCAGTCCCCTGGTCTGTGCTCAGGCTGTTCTGTGCTGATGCAGCCCAGGCCACATTGCATTCCACTGCCCTGTGAGAAAGACCATTCCTGTTGACTTTTCAGGTTGTCTTGGGCTGGGAATTTGTTTCACTCTCTCATTTTATGGGTTCTGTAGCTCTAGAATTTATTTAGGGTTATTTTTTTTTTACAGGTATTTGGAGGGCTTTGGAGGAAAGTTCAGTGAAGTCCCTGCTTTTACTCCACCATCTTGGCTCTATCCTACTGGTCCTTCATTCTTGAAGAGAACAAATGATATCACAAGGGTAATGTTTTAACATGCACATGAATTAGATTTAAGTGAGACAGAGCTGAACAAAGATATCAACTTCACTCTCTCTTTCAGAGTCATAAAAGTCCAGTGGTAAGACAAAAGTCAAGAAGACTGGTGATGGCTGGGGATGCAGTCGATGACCCTGGTCTTTTTAACTTATGGTCCTTGCCAGGTCTCAGTTTGTCAAGGGCCATGCCCATTCAATGACTAAGGGCTGGGTAAGAAATGAGACAAAAGATGGTTAGCTTATCATCACAAATCATTAGTTAGGGAGGGGAAGACCCTCAAAGGTTTTGGCCCAAACAGAAAACAATTGCTATTTTTACTCACTCTAAAGCCATCAAAAGCCAAAAAATGAGCAACAAAGGCTTGGACTGAGGGCTGTTGTTGGCTATTCGCCAGGGTGATTTGGGTTTAAAGATGTAGTCAAATAGCTCTATTTGAATAACAATGGGTTTTTAAAAAGCCTATTTTTTTCAGATCTATATTTCAAGAAATCATAAATAAAAACTGCATGGGACAAAGAGTAAATTGTCCTAGCTTTAAAAAAACATAAAAAGATATTTTAAAAAATCTAGCTCCCAAACTTAAAAAATACATGACCAAAAATTATATTCCTCTGGACATAAACCCACATGTAAGAGTATGATGGAGAGATGGAGAAAGAGACCTGGACCACATGTGGTGAGGAAAGAAGGAAGAGGAGGAGGAGAAGCCATCAGCCTCAATAAACTTCATTAAACCTTTAACATCAATTAGAAAGTCCTTTAGTTGGCATTTAAAGCTTTTCATAATTTAGCCACTTCCTACTTTATCACTTTGCATGCCATGATCTAGCTCCACTGACCCACGTGCTATTCTTTGAACAGGGGACTCCTTTTCCCTTGTGCATGCCTTTGTATTAGCTTTCCCTCATTCCTGCGATGCTCTTAGCTTTTCTGGTTTCCTTCATAACTCTGCTCAAGTCCCATCCTCTCAGGAGGCATTTTCCAGTCCCCTTCTCTTAGCTTCCAGTATCTTCCCCTTTCATATGACCTTCTATTAGCTTTATATAAAATTTGCACATGCCTAGTTATTTGTATGTTGTCTCCCTTCCTAGAATGTGAATTCTGAAGAGCAGGGACTGTTTTGGCTTTTTCTTGTATCCCCAGGGCTTAACACAGTGCTTGGATCATAGTAATTCTAAGTGCTTAAAAAATGCTTGTTGACTACCTAACTGATTGACAATATTCACTTGCTTTTGGGTCTTGTTTATCTCTTCTGGTCCATTTTTTTTGGCTCTATTTTTTTTCCAAGCATTTTAGTTAATTAAAAATTATTTTTTCAGTTCTTCCACCCACTCTAGGAGTTTTTGAACTAATTCATCTTTATCCCCGGAGGTTCTTCTTATGACTATTTTGGAGTCATTGATTTCCTCTAAGATTTTTTCTTGGGATTCTTTTAACTCAACAATGTTTCTTCATTGTAGTACCTCCTTTCCCCTCCCCCTGCAACACACACACCTTGGTTCATGTCCATAGCTTCGGTTCTTGAATTAAGACTTTGTGCTAGGGTAAACATCCGCCACCCACTGTGAGATGGAGTATCTAGGCCCAGGTCCTGCCCTGGATGCAATATGGAAGTCACTACCCTGTCTCTGTCCTGAATGGGGTAGCTGGATTTTGGTTTCACTTTCTGCACTGGAGTCTATGAGTGAGGGATTGCCTAGGGCCAGGCCTGGGCTGGGTTTTGAAGCCAGATCTGCCTTGGGGCCAAACCTCTCCTACTCCTGCAGTTTCTTTCTGTTTCTAGAGGCTCATGCAGGTCTAATTTTTGCTTTTTTTTAAAAAAAAAAATTTCCAGCACTTAGTTTAGTACCTGACACGTAATTATCACCTAATAAGTACTTGTTAGTGGATTATTAATTGGTTGTTCTTTTCTTTAAGCAGTCCCTTACTATACATGCTGTCTTTAGTCTCTTAGATGATCATCCCCAGGTGCCTATTTTGTACTGGCTTCATCCTGTCTCCTTATACAGTCACCCACCAGGAGCCCCCAACCCCAGAGTATGGAAGTAAGTGGAGAAACCCCTTGTTTCAAATCTTGTCTTCTATTAATGAAGGAGTTTAGTGGTGAGTTTCTTTTGTTCCATTAGTAAGGGAACCTTTCTTTGTACCCTCAACAAAGCATGATGCCTGGCACATAGTAGACATTTAATAAACATATATGGACTGTTGTTTAATATGGCACTCTTATTCATTGTTAATAGTTTGTCCTCAGGGAATCGGGGTTTTATTAGAACTTTTCACATAGCTATCTTAGCCAAAGATCCTTGAGTTGTACTTTAAGTGTCCAATTTCACTCCTTCCTTAAGTTTTTTTTAATTGATTAAGTGTTTCAGATGCTCTGAGAGTTCTGGCACAGTGTTCCATTCTATTTTTCTGAGGTTCCAGCTGTTATTATATATTTATTTTTTTCTGTTGGAGAAGTTGGGTTTTTCCATAACTCCAAGTTACTTCCTTATTGTACTGAAAGGTTTTCGGGGTACGTGTGTGATGGGTTCAGACTCTGGGAGCCTCCTTGAGCTCCCCTTGAATCTTCCCACTTAATCTGGCCTTTCTTACTTAAATCTAAGCTTCCCATTTGTTCTGGCAGTCTCAGGAAGCCCATGGACTTTTCATTATCAGGGTGCTCAGGTCTCTGTTGCACCCCACCCTTGATCCCATAAGAACCCCATTCCCCAGGCTGCTGACCACTCTCATCAAGATCTGCATTCATTCCCATACTGCCCCATCAAGATTTCACCTACTTCCCACCCAAGCCCTCTGTTGTCTGATATCTCCTGATTGCCTTCAACTGTTTCCAACCCTTTTCCAGTCTTGACTCCTTGAGACTCTCCCTAAACCCCTCCTCCCATCACCCTAGACTACCAGACCACCCCCAGATCCCTCCTATAGTCTTTTCTTTATTTAAATTCCATCTTGCCTCCATGAAGGCGCTCAGATTCAATCCAGCTCAGACTCTGTCTAGCAGGCCAGCTTGTGAATACAAGCGTTGCAAATGCTTAGGATCCTTAAGAGCCAATAAACTTCGTTTTTCTTTGGCTTTAAGAAGACTTGAGTTGAATTCATTCGAGCAGCACCTGGCGTGTCAGTATTTTGGGGTCCCCAGCACCCCTCAACCTTGTCAATGTTATTAATTTCTTTAGTTTTTCTACTAAGTTTCTCATAGAAATTTCATTGTGAGGATTTCTTGACTTCCCCCTCTTTAGTTATTTTGTGAATTTCTTCCTGTTTTTACATGCTAAAGGGAAACTGATCATAGCCAATACCTTTCACTCAGCAATTTCTCTGGAAGCTCCTTGGATTGAATTCTTTGTATCTTCTCACTCTCTCTACCTTTTTATCCAATTACCTAAAATTTACCTAAATTTACCTAAATCAAAGATTCTTAATCTGGAGCCAATGAATTAAAATTTTTTTTTTGAGAATTGTATTTCAATAGAATGGGTTTCCTTATCCTATGAATCTTATTTTGTGCATTTAAAAACATTTTGAGGGGTTGATGGACATGGCTCAACTGCCAAAGGGGTTCATGATATCAAAAAGTTTAACAGCTCCTGATCTAGGTGGAATGTGATCAGTGGTTTTCCTTGCCCTGGAAATGGAAATGGTAGTTGTTCTAATATCCCATTTAACATGGAAATCTTATTTTTTAGCTGTTTAATATTATCTATGCATTAAAGTTTTATAAAATGCAATATTGTATTTTATATAAAACTCTTTGTAACACTGAATTATATAAATAGAAGCTATTATTTTGTACTTAAGTCATGTAGCATGCATGAGGTTGTTTGATGGTGATATTTTTCTTTTACAGCTGGGAAATGGAGCTAAAGAGATCAGGTGACCTTCCCCAAGGTCATAGGGTGTAGACAGCTTCAATTAAAATGAAATGTTCTTACTAACTGATCCAGTCCGGTATTCAGGCCAGGCATTCATCCTAGCTGTACAAGTTATTTTATTCATTTTACTTTTCTTGATGTTTTAAGTAAGAAGGAGTCCATGGCTAGTAACTATGCTAGTGTTTTAGCTGGTGGGGAAATCTTGCTGCAAAATGTAGCAGTTCCTGCATTGTCCTGATGGTGGCAGTGCAAGGTCACGTCTAAAGCTCTGTTAGTTTTGAAAAATGTAAGATCAGGAAAAGGTGATGTTAACAGTCCCTGCCTTTGGTGTAAGGGAAAACAAATGGGACACTCACTTTCCCCTCTTCCTTGACTAGTCATCCATATGGTCTGTAGCAGTCCTATCCTTGGTAATAGAAATCTAATCTAAATTTCTCATAACTATTTCCATTTTCATCTCTAGGCTATCTCAATATCAATTCCAAAACTCTTACCTCTAGCTTGCTGATTCATACTGGAATCCAAATTTATGAAAGCTGGAAAAGATCTTAAATATCTTTTAATCAAAACTCCTCATTTTACAGGAGAAGAAACTGAGGCTCAGAAGCAGTGATTTGTTTAAGGGCCACACAGTCAATAAATGAGACCCTGGTATTAGACCTCAGGTTTTTTGACTCTTGGACTCCTGCTCCATCCACTACACAATGCTGCCTCCAAAGTTTCAAATAAAACATTTTTTTTTTTTTGGTGGGGGAGGAAGGGCTAAGGGACAGTGTTTCTTTTATGTTCTTTTTAGTAACCCTGATTGGCATGGGTATAAGGGAATAAGAAAGCAATCTGACAGGACTAGCATTATATATAGGCAGAGTGGTATGATTTGCGCATGTAATTTGAAATGACCTTGCCTTACAACTACCAGAACCAACTATACCATTAGTCCTAGATAATATGTGATATCTATATACTGCTTAGTTTGGGTTAAAGCATTGAAATCCTTAGTAAAATATTCTTATAGATACAGAGAAGAGAGAAAAACTAAATATTTAAAAGTACTGCTGGGAAGGGTAGGTCTTAATGCATTGCTGTAGTAGAGAGGAGATGTGTCAGGGAAGGAGAAATCCTGGGAAACAGAATTTTCACAAGAATCTGTTTTAACAGCTTTGGATTACATTCCATCCCTGCACATCATTCTATCTTTTTTCTCTTAACTTAGTCTCCATTGCCCATTCTGTAGGATGACTTTTCATGCTAACAAATGGTGCAAGAGTTTATATGGAATTCTAAAAAGTAAGGAAAATGTGTATGTGTTCATGCATATAAAAAAGAAAAATTTAAAAATTTCCCTGAGCCCACATTTTATTCCTCCACCCCACCAAAAGATGGGGCTATCCTGTAGTGAGAGGAAGGGATAACTGACGTACAGCCCATATGGTCTACTGGCACTATGCAATATGAAGAGAGCAGAGAAAAGGCACACCCATGTGTGGACCACCCATGAAGGATTTACAGGAGGACGTAGACAAGAGTTATACAGGATGGGCAGACATAGATGGGTCGCATCCTTAGAGGGAATATTCACATTGATGGGGCCATAGATTATATGAAGTACTAGAAAAAGGAAATAATCAATCTAAATGGATTTGATGTTGTTAGGGGTGCTGAGCCTTTGGGATTTTGTTTTTATCTTCCTGTGGATAAGATAGATATACATGCCATTTGACAGCTTCATGGCAAGTACTAAGAGATATTTACTGGAACAAACCTATTTAACTTCGCAGACATAAAGGATATCTCAGTTCTCTTGGATTAGTGATCAGTTGACTTGGAGTTTTGTGGATTAGAGGCATGTCCTTTGTGTTGTGTCTACAAAGAGAAGGGGTGAAGTGGGGGTTTCCTGGAGTTATAGTTGGCCCTTTCTAGAGAGATCGTGAGAGAGGTGAATACAGATCAGAGGGAAGTAGAGCTAGGAGCAAGCATGGGTCCTGTTGAGGAAAAGCTGTCTATTCCCTACCCTGGCAACTGAAAATGTCTGCCTTTGGGTAAAACCCATAGCAGTTGAATGTGTTCTGACCTACAGAACCTGAGAAAAGAGTTCCTGAACCCTGAATTCCTGAATACATCTGTGGAGAAGCAGTCTCATAATGTATTAGACCAAGAGAGTATACCTACAGTGAGGAGAACCACATGATCAAATGGTAGAAATAGCTGAACTTCAACTTTGTAGAGGGGTGGTGAGAATTCCTGAAAACCCACCCTCCCGGAGGAATATTAGGAGTTCTGAACTGACACATGAAAACCTGTTCCAAATCACTAAGAAAAACACAAATAAAACAATCTTAAGGTTTTTATTGCAACATGTAAATTGGTAAAGATTTTTTTGAAACTAGGAATGGCCAATATTAGAGATGCTATGAGAAGATAGGCATATTGATGTGTTATTGGTGGAGCTACGATATGGTCCAATAATTCTATATTTTAATTGAGAGTTGTGCAAAGCAAGTAGCTAAACAGTCCATGCCCTTTGAACTAACAATCTTACTTGGCATATAATACCAGGAAGTCAAAGTCAGAAACAAAGGTCTAATGTATACCAAGATGTTAATTACATCACAGCAAACAACAGGAAACAAAATAGGTGTTCATTGATTAGCGAATGGCTGGAAAAAAGCCCAACTATAGTATATGAAGGTAAAAAATATTATATATAAAGCATATAATATGAAGTAATTGATATGAGAGATTCAGAGAAAAGTTGGAAGACTGGTATGAGCTGATACAGAATAAAATAATCAGACTTAAAAGAACAATAGACATAATGATCACAATAATATAGATTCCTACCAAATCTCTAGCAGATATCTAAAAGGATGTTGAACTTTGAGTTATGAAAAAAACAAGTGAAGATCCTAGAGAAGAAATCATGAACTATTTCTCTTAGAGCAGAGAGGTAGGGTGTTACCAATATAGATTACTGTACATATTGTCACATATATAAGCTATATAATTAATGTTTTTTAAAACTTACCTTTTTCTTTGGTCAAAATGGAAGGTTCAGTTTGGGTGAGAGGGTGGGAAATGAATGTGATTTGTGCACAAAAGACATCATTTATGAAGAGTTTCTGAATTGAGGATCTAGCACATGACCTTGGAGCTGAAGAACTAACAAGGCACAGAGTCATGATATGGGGGAGCTAAAGACCTGGAATTTGCCTTTCACCAACTACTTTGAGTTATTAGGATGGTACAAATCTAATGGAAAAAAGGTTACTTTTCTTTCTGGGTGTCCAGGCTCTTTGGGTACTATTCTAAGGCAAGAAGCCTATATGAATCTCTAGATGGAAGAAAAAACTCATGAAAATGTCAGAGAGGAAGGGTTTGCCTCTTTAGTAACTCCAAGCTTATCTCCATTTTAAGAGGCATCCAAACCACAAGTGGCACTGGGAGCCCCAGAATGGCAAGAAAGTAGGTTTATCCAAAGAGGGAGAAGAATTGTACTCATTTTTTTTTTTTTATGGGCAACTGTGAATCCTTTGTGTTGGTTGCGTTGTGTCTGTGAGGTGAATTAAAGGTTGTCCTATACCTGACATACATTGTTACCCTGAATGCATATGTTCAGGTTTGTTCCTTCCAGGATTCAGATTCTCTCATAGCTCTGTTGTACTCTGTTCTGTGCTCAGCTGCCTCAGAATCTGTTGTTAAGGGGAAATGTCTTAAACAGGATACTAAAATAACCAATTCTGCAACAGGCCCCCTTTATATAGACCCAATACAAAGATTGCATCTGAACTACAGCAATTAGAGCCAACCAATTCATCTCCAACCCATGAGACTTAAGGAGATATCTGACTCTTTAAAGAAGTATTGATGGGCATGTCTCAGTACATGTCCTTTAGTCTTTTTAAAGAGGTTTTCAATGGGTATGGTTACAACTTCTATAAGTTATACAATATACAGTGAAAGTCCCCGCATAAGATCAGCCATCTTGTATAAATTCATGAAGCTGATTGGAAAATGCCTATGATTAATCCCTGCATACAGATGAAGAAATGCAGTGAATAAAATTTCCTACTCATACTATGGAAGAGAATATCCTGAATCTGTCAAGGAGAACTGCTTTTTAACCCAGGGAAATTTTACTGACTCTTGGCATTGAAATTCATCATCATCATACGTCAAACTCACAAGGTAAATTTTCAGTGTAAAATTTGACATTATTTCTCATAGCCAGGTATTGTATATTTTAATTTCTAAAGCATCACCCTCATTAGATGTATTGTCATAACTGCTAGTAAAAATAATATAAAACAAGTCTCAAATCCTAGAATTCCTGAGGTTGTGGGTGCCCATCTTCAAGGCTGCACTAGCATTCTATTTTTGGCTGTCATTCAGATCGGAGCACCCGGCTGGAGGCAGTCAGCCTGATTTGACATTCTGACGTGACATATGTCAACACGTCCTTTGGCTAGCATAAGCTTCTGTTGCTAGAAAGGCAAGGAAATAGTACCCACATTTGGAATAGTTTTCATGGGGATAGGGGGAAGTGTCGCAGAGACAGAAGGTTGTTAGGGAGTTAAGCGCCAAGTCTGCCCGCTGTATTTCTGAGTAAAGTAGTCACTGTGTGGCAGTGGCTGTCGGCTTTACAGACTCTGTGTTCTCTTGGGGATTCACTGCATGCCACATTCAGTTTTCAATTGGCAGGTTGTCAAAATGATAACATGAGTGGTAAAGGAAGATGTCTTAGCTGGGCAGCTCTTTAAGCTGTGGCTGGAGGTTTCTAATGATTTTCTTGAATGTCATTCCAACTTGGGGCACATATCCTAGAGATTGGATTATTTCCCTCCTCTTACTGAAGGCTGAGAAGATATGTGTTTAAGCAAATTCTTTCCAGATCTGTAAAGGTCATATGGTGTTTGCTCATTTGTGATATGCTAGGTCTGAAGCTCCTTTCAGAGAAATTTGCTGTTTGTTGTTGTGTGGTGTTCTATCCTCTGAGGTAGGAGCAGGTACGCCAATATCAAATGGTTTGATTGCCTTGGATGGATGTCTTCAGTAGCTACAGGAAGGTTATTTGATTTGTACCTGTAGCTACTGCTATTTTGGGTTTTCCGGAAACGGAAGTTTCTGTTGTTAACCCTCTGTTAACCCTACAGTCAAATTAAGTACTTATGACGATCGTTATTAAATTGCAAAGGATTATTCTACAAAGAATGAATGATCGTTCTGGTCACTTAAAAAAAAAAAAATAGAAGTCCAACCATGTCCTTAACACCCAGAATTTGAAAACATTCCTATGTTTGTTCATTCTCATACTGTTTGTTGTATTCAGGTCATTTGATTTGGACTAGCATGCAGAAGATCTTTACCACCAAACCATAGAAATTTTGATTTTCCTATTTGGATTTCTGGAACCAAAATAACCTCTATAGCTGCTGGGATATTCTTGTAATAGTGTATGTATTTCTCTGCAGGTGTTACAGGTGTTTGAGGATTAGCTTTCTTTGAGCTATGAAATTTGGTTCCATTCTACTTCCTTTTACAGATTTTTTTCATGGGCAAATGTTAGCATTCTCTCCTATCCAAACTACATTCTTACTGAGAGAAACTAGAGCTTCAAATTCTGCACCAATATGGAAAGAGCACCTAATTATTGAGTAGATTTGCCCACAATGCTTTTTTAAAATTTGATTTCAGATGCAAAGTTTCTGTCAGATTTTGCTATTTCATTTCCATTGAACTGTATAGAAAAGAAACTTGTTTGAGAGGAGGTGGAGACTGGAAATCAAAATCATGCTGTTAAGATCCTCTTCTCTCTGGGGGGAAACTTTTTGGGGATTTTCATGATGCCTATTTCACAGAATCTCAGAATTCCTTCCAGAGACCACAAAGATGATCTATTCAACCCTGTGCCTGAAAAAGAATATTTTTCTACAGCATACTCCTCTAGTGGTCATCAATTCAGTAATTTCTGGATAATTCTTACCCTAAAAAGTGGTCATAAGGAATGTTCCTACTTTTACTCATTAACTTCTTATTTTTAGCCACCCTGCTATAAAATCATACATGTAACATATGGTGGCATTCTGGTATAATTTGGTCAAACTGACCTCATTTTGTATATTATGAATCAAAGCTTGAATTTCTAAAAAGGCAGATAATTTTCTCATAAGATTTTGGAGCAACAAAATGGTTGTCAGGTAATTTGGCCTGTGTTCTGCATTTTATCCCAGTGAAATATTCTTAATCATTTTTTTCCTAACTATTATAATTGCTTTTATTAAGCTCATGAATATGAGAATAAAATATAGCAGAATTTTGAAGGTAAAAGAAATCTAAAAAATCATCTAGGTCAATATCCACTTTATAAATGTGGAACTAAGACCCTAAGAAATTGATATGATTTGCACACAATCATACAACCATTTCATAGCCAAACTGGGACTGTAACCCATGTCTCCTAACTCCTTGGCCTGTGCTCCTTCTTCTTTAGTAATAGGCAGCCAGGTTTGTTTTTTTTCCTTGTCAGTGTCATTGCTGTTGATCATCGATCTTATAGTCATAAAGACCATTAATTTTCTCATCCTGATGAGAAATGATGAGGGGATTTGTAGATTTGTAGATGAAACTCTATGAATGGCAACAAACAGACATGAAATAAAATGGATTTACCAGCATTTTTATAGTGATCTTTTCTCAAATTGAATTATAGTAAGGAGCTATTGAAGGAACTGGGATGTCTTTGCCTATAGTAGAGAAGACAGGGAAGACATGATTTCTATCTTCAAGTATTTGAAAGACTTGTCACGTGGAAAAAGAATTAGACTTTCTCTGTTTGACCAAAGAAGGTGGAATTAGGTGAAAGGGCTAACTAGATGGAGGTCTGAGTGGTTGGAAGTCATAAGAAGGTAAATTTAGACTTAATTAGGAAAAATTCCCTAACAATTAGCATCAAATAAAAGTAACATATACTGTTTCAGGAAGTGGTGAGTTCCTTCTCACTTGAGGTGTTTAAAACTGTCATTTGTAAGGTATATTATAGAAGAGAATCCTTTCTCAGGTACCACTTAGATTATATGGCCTCCAAGTTTCCTTCCAAAGCTAGTTCTGTGAAATAAAAATGGCATTTAAGAAAATGAAATCAGAAGGAGTAGTAAAAAATACAGAGGTCGACGCTTGTGGCAGGGCAATTTTAAAATCACTCAGGAATTGATTTTTAAGATAGCTCAGAGAATAAAAGATTACAAAAGAAGAAAAGAGTACTGGACGTATTATTAACACCCTTCCCTCCCCCCAAAAAAAGACAAGTGGTATCTTAAACAATGTCAGCAACTGGAGAGGCCCATATATCTACTTTTCCATCACTATAAAATCTTTATGAGAATGTTGTATGCACATATTTAGGGTATCCTTGATGAAAATATGAAAAGTGAAAGATTAGGCTTTCATAGTTATTTTTTTTTGTGACAGATCACATTTTAACAGTCACACGATTGACTAAGAGGTACAATGAAGAAGAAGGAGAAGCTGATCAGTCATGTCAGATACTGCTGAGAGGTCAAGAGGAATGATGACTGAGAAGAAGCCATTAGACTGGGCAATTAAGAGATCATTGTTAACTTTGGAGAGAACTCTTTCAGTTAATTAAATGACCAGAAGCCAACTTTCAGAGGGTTAAAAGAAAGTAAGAGAAGAGGAAGCAGAGGGACAAGATTTTACATGGATTTCCCAAGGACTTAGACAGATATGGAATAGTAACTTGCTAGGATGATTGAATCAAGTGAGAGTTTTTTTATTCATGAATTTATTTATTTAAGTTTTCAACATTTGTTTCCACAAAATTTTGGGTTCCAAATTTTCTCCCCATTTCTCCCCTCTCCCCACCCCAAAAGAGAGTTGCTTTTTTTTTAAAGAAAAGGGGAGATAGTCATATTTGTAGACAGTAGAGAAAGTATCAATAGACAGAATGAGATATACTGGGGGTGATAGTGGGCAATATAGTGGAGAAACTGGGGTGAAGAGACTGAGATAAAGGGAACATCTGCATGAATTTGCCTTGACAGGGAGAAAGACCATCTCTTTATCTGAGACTTGTGTGAAAGAGGAAGTGGAGGAAGATGTTTGAGTGATGTGAGATAGGAGAAGAGGGAGCTTTTGGCAAATGGTCTCAATTTTTTTAAAGTGAGGTGAGGTCATCAGGAGAAAAAATAGGATGAGAAGCAAATCAGTTAGGGAGTAACAGAATATTTGCCTTCATATAGTAAGGGCCCAATTGAGATTAAACAATATACATTTGTAGTGGGTCCAGTCAGGATAGTTTGGGGAATTCTTCTAGCTTTATTCAGAAGCATGTGAATAAGAGTAAAGGAGGTAGATGATTATAATCCAGAATGGGAGTGTGGCAAGGTATGATCAGTGATCTAAAAGGGGGAAAGTGAATGGATGATGCAAGATAGGATAGGGATGAAGTAGTTCACCAAGGAGTCAAGATAAGCAAGGTAAGGAAGTGTATCTTATGTAGGCATGATGGTAGGTGATGACCTAGGAGAGAATTGAGGGGTAGAGAAAATAGAGGTCACAGTGATGATAAGGGTTATAAGGCAGAAACATGAAATGATAGATTATTATTAGATATTAAAATCAGAATTTCGGAGTTTATGAACTTGGAAGAACAACACATGTGGGTAATGGCAATGTCAAGGATATGACAAGCTTTGTGTATAAATGAAGTAGATTAGAAGAGTAGGTCAAAGGAACTGCATAGAGAGAGAACTGGAGAATTTGAAGTTGTATCAGTATGTATGTGGAGGTTCCCTAGTGTGAGGGCAAGAAACATTATGAGCCAGGCACTGAGCTTATGGAGGAAGGAAGGAGAATACCCTGTAAATCCCCATGTAATGATCATCAGAATCTGTATTTGAGTGATAAATTTAGGTAGGATAAGCCTTAAAGAAGAGATTGCTTAGAAAATATGGTTAGGGGAAAGTTTTTGAAGTAACAATGCAGAACAAGTAGGGTTTTGACTCTTTTACTATGATCAGTGAATCAGAAGATAGGAGACACAGTATCGATGGTGCTATAAAGGGTACTGAGGGAAATAGTGTCATCAGGAAAGAGCCAAGCCTCAACAAGGTCTAGAATCCAGAAAAGGTGATAAA
The DNA here is from genome assembly GCA_023548195.1 of Bettongia penicillata ogilbyi. NCBI lineage: Eukaryota > Metazoa > Chordata > Mammalia > Diprotodontia > Potoroidae > Bettongia > Bettongia penicillata. The sequence continues at coordinate 3,403,349 of JAJHZJ010000629.1, forward strand.
GAAAGAAGTTTAAAATGAAAGTAAGCTTATTAATCACAGAGCAGGCATTCCAGAGGGCTCTGTAGCATGGGGAGGGAGATCTAGAGTAGTACATTGGAAGGGTAGGTTTGAGGTAGATAGAATTGAGGCACGGTCAAGTCAAGGATGGAAAATGGAGTTTGTACATTGGCTGCTAAGGATTCAGAGTCACTGGGATAGAATGAGTATAAAGGAATAGGAATATGATAACTATTAATAATTGAGTCCAGGTAGAGGATCAGTAGATGGAGAGAAGTCTAGTGATGGAAGCGTGGGATTAGACAGTTCAAGGTTCAAATTGAGTCAAGCCAACAAACTTTATTAAACATCTACTATGTGCTAAACACTGCTATGTGCTGGGGACACAAAGAAAATAAAAAATAGTCCCTGATATCAAGGAGCTCACAATTTAATGAGGAGGATGACAAGATGCCAACAACTGTGTACAAACAAGACATTTATAGAGTAACTCTGAGGTGATTTCAGAGGGAAGACACTAACATGAAGGAAGACTGAGTGAGGCTTAGTGCTGAAGGTGGGATTTTAACTGAGACTTGAAGGAATTAAAGAAAGCCATGAGGGAGAGAATTCTAGACATGGAAGACAGTGAAAATGCAGAGATTCGGGAGACAACAAAGGACAACAAAGGAACCAGAGTCAGTGGATTATTTATAATAATTTATGCATTTATACATGGAAGTGAATAAGATGTAAGACTGGATAGGAAGAGACCTGGTGATGAAAGTCTTTAAAAATCAAATAGAGGATTTTATATTTGATCCCAGAGGTAATTGAGAGCTAGCAGAGTTTATTGATAAGAATAATAACATGGTCAAACCTGAACTTTAGGAAGATCACTGATAGCTGAAAGGAGGATGAACTGGAGTAGAGAGAGACTTGAGGCAGGGGGGCTGACCAGAAGGGTAATGCAACGGTCTAGGTGGGAGGTGCTGAAGACCTATACCAACATGATGAGAATGTCAGAGGAGAGAAGTGAATATACACACACACATACATATATACATGTATGTATGTATATAGGAGATTTTTGCAGCTGTAGGACTTGGCAACAGATTAGATATATGGGGTAAGAGAGTGAAGATTTGAGACTTGTACCTATATTGTGAGCTTTTGCGATTGGGAGGATGATGGTGCCTTTAACAGTAATAAAGAAGTTAGGAAGAGGGGAGGGTTTAAGGGGAAACATAATGAGTTCAGTTCATAATGAATCCTATAAGACCCAAGGGAGTCCACTTCATAGTAGGCAGGAGTAGGTAGAGAATTGGGAGCCTAAGAGAAGGGGGGAAGCCAGGTGTCTTGCTTGATTTGAAGAAAGCCCAAGGGATGAGGAGATGGAAGAGGTCTTGTTCTCAGGGAAACTTATCAGTGGAGTAGATCTTGAGGCAGAGCCCCATTGAAGTGTGAGGTGAGCAGTGGTCCTACCTCACTTGTAAGGGTAGGCCAGGGAAGCTAGCAGGACCCATAAAAAATCATCAGATCAGGGCTAGAGTTGGAGGGTTGGTCTCATTAACAAATAAGGTGGGTTATTTGATTGGATAGTGCTCAGCCAAGGTGAAACATAAAAGGCTTAATTAATAGTATTGTACCAATAATTATAAATGATTACTGAATTCTGTTCTAATCATTCTGTTACTCTGTGCGGTGATTCTTTTATGCTTAGCTTTCTTTTATTTTTTTCTTTTCTATAAATAAGAATAAATTACCTGTTTCATACCTGATTGTCAATGCACATTGAATACCTCTTTTATCAACCACCACCTTTGGGGTTCCTATATGTGAGCCATAACTTTTTCTATAATTAGGATCATCTCTAACACATTAGAATGGAGTTTGTTAATGACTATGAGTTTCAGAATGGGGAACTTGATCTCTTGATTCTCTAGGAACAAACCTAGTCCACGAACTTCATTTGCTGAGAATAGGACAGGGGAGGGGCAAGTGCTCCAGTCCTTATGAATTCAGCTAAGCTATCTGTAAGATCCAGAATTCCCCTGGCTGGGGAACCCTGTACCTCCTCCATAACTGTGGGGTGAGTTTTGATACTGAAGAAAGAGACCAAGGAGCTTCAGACTGATTATAAGAGTAGTTGAATCAATCATCATAATTATTTATAAAACACAAGCAATATGGGGATACTGCCGGATAGTACAATGGATCCCCACAAAAGAACTCTAAAAATTTTTGTGGTAATTGTGGAAAACAGATAAAGGGAGGTGGAACTAGATGAGGAGCTAGTAGCATCACTACTGATTGATGGATGTTTTTAGTTTTCTGCTTAGTACTGAGGTTAGGCATTAAGCCAATGATATACCGAAACTTAAGTTTGTGCATTGATCATGTACTGGTCACATGTGGGTCACTCTCTCTCTCTCTCTCTCTTTATATATATATATATATATATATATATATATATATATATATATATATATATATGTATATATACACACACAAATACATATATATACATATACATATATATATATACACATTCACACATACATACATAGGTCATAGTATCTAAGTTTTGACTCAGTATCTAAAATATTATTCAGTATCTAAGCTGTGATTTTTAACAGGTTACCATGTTCAGGCTTCCACCTTTCACAGAGTTAAAATATTTGTCACTTTTCATTTATTATTGTATTTCATGGCTTTTCCCTATTTGAGACCCTACACTACTATCTCTCAGAATTTCAGTGCTAGAATTAATTTGATTATTTCATTAGTGACAAATAACAAAATTACTTCTTTATTTTTCTTTTTTTTTAATATTTATTTAACTTTTTACATTCATTTTCACAAAATTTTGGGTGCCAAATTTTCTCCCCTTTTATCCCCTCCCCCACCCCAATACACCAAGCAATCTAATTTTCCCTATCTCCAATCTGCCCTCTCTTCTGTCATCCCTCCCTTCTCTTGTCCCCATCTTCTCTTTTCTCCTATAGGGCCAGATGACTTTCTATTCCTCATTAACTGTATGTCTTCTTTCCTAGTAGCAACAACAATACTAAACAGTTGTTCCTAAAACTTTGAGTTCCAAATTCTCTCCATCCCTCCCTCCCCACCCATTCCCTTTGGGAAGGCAGGCAATTCAATATAGGCCATATCTGTGTAGTTTTGCAAATGACTTCCATGATAGTCGTGTTGTGTAAGACTAACTGAATTACCCTCCATCCTATCCTGCCCCTCATTGTTTCTCTTCTGTTTTTGATCCTGTGTCTCCCCAAGTGTTGACTTCAAATTGCTCCCTCCTCCCTTTGCCCTCCCTTCCATCATCCCCCCCGCCTTGCTTATCTCCTTCTCCCCCACTTTCTTATCCTGTAAGATAGGTTTTCATACCAAAATGAGTGTGCATTTTATTCCTTCCTTTAGTCCAATGTGATGAGGGTAAACTTCTTGTTTTTTTTTTTTTTTCTCAGCTCTCCTCTTTTTCCCTCCACTAAAAAGTCTCCTACTTGCCTCTTAAATGACATATAATTACCCCATTCCATTTCACCCTCTTTCCTCCCACTACATTTCTCTCTCACCATTTACCTTAATTTCTTTTAAGATATGGTCCCATCCTATTCAATTCACTCTGTGCTCTCTGTTTCTGTATGTGTGTGCATGTGTGTATGTGTGTGTGCATGCATGCGTGTACATGTGTGTGTGTGGTCCCACCAACTACCCAGATACTGAAAAGTTTTAAGAGTTACAAATATTGTCCTTCCATGTAGGAATGTAAACAGTTCACTTATGGTAAGTCCCTTAAGACTTCTCTTTGCTGTTTACTTTTTCATGCTTCTTCTCATTCTTGTGTTTGAAAGTCAAATTTTCTTTTCAGCTCTGGTCTTTTCATCAAGAATGTTTGAAAGTCCTCTGTTTCATTGAAAGACCATATTTTCCCCTGCAGTATTATACTCAGTTTTGCTGGGTAGGTGATTCTTGGTTTGAGTCCTAGTTCCTTTGACTTCTGGAATATCCTATTCCATGCCCTTTGATCCCTTAATGTAGAAGCTGCTAGATCTTGAGTTATCCTGATTGTATTTCCACAATACTGGAATTGTTTCTTTCTAGCTGCTTGTAAGATTTTCTCCTTGACCTGGGAGTTCTGGAATTTGGCCACAATGTTCCTAGGAGTTTCTCTTTTTGGATCTCTTTCAGGTGGTGATCGATGGATTCTTTCAATACTTATTTTGCCCTCTGGTTGTAGAATGTCAGGGCAGTTTTCCTCAATAATTTCATGGAAGATGATATATAGGCTCTTTTTTTGATCATGACTTTCAGGTAGTCCCATAATTTTTAAATTGTCTCTCCTGGATCTATTTTCCAGGTCAGTTGTTTTTCCAATGAGATATTTCCACATTCTCTTCCATTTTTTCATTCTTTTGGTTTTGTTTGGTGATTTCTTGGTTTCTCGTAAAGTCATTAGACTCCATCTGTTCCATTCTAATTTTGAGAGAACTATTATTTTCAGTGAGCTTTTGAACCTCTTTTTCCATTTGGCTCATTCTGCTTTTGAAAGCATTCTTCTCCTCATTGGCTTTTTGAACCTCTTTTGCCAATTGAGTGAGCTTATTTTTCAAGGTGTTATTTTCTTCAGCATTTTTTTGGGTCTCCTTTACCAAGGTATTGACCTGTTTTTCATACTTTTCTTGCTTCCCTCTCATTTCTCTTCCCAGTTTTTCCTCCACCTGTCTAACTTGCTTTTCAAAATCCTTTTTGAGCTCTTCCAAGGCCTGAGCCCACCCGACATCCCCCTGGGATGTCTGGGGTACCGAGGCCCCGTCCTCCACATCTTTCCCTGATGGCAAGAATATTTCCTCGTTTTCAGATCCGAAAGTCGGGATCATTTGCATCTGCTCAAAAAAACTCTCTATAGTCTTATTTTTCTTCCCTTTTCTGGCATTTTCCCAGCCAGTTACTTGACTTCTGAGATTGCTGTCCACCCCCACCTAGATCTGCCCAGCTAGTGCTTGGGGTCTGAGATCCAAATGGGCTTTCCGTGGCAGGCGCGGCTGCTATTCAATGTGAGCTTTAGTTCTGGTGCTCAGGTGGGGGCAGGGCCGCCTCCCAGTCTCAGCTCCTTCAGGTGGTTTATGCAGAGATTTTCAGTAATGGAGATCCTGCCTGCTGCTGGGGGAGTTCCGGGCCGCTGCTGCCTCTGCCGCCACCCCCACCTCTGCCTCCTCCGCTTCCTCCCAAGGGGGCCCTAGCCACGGAGACACCCCGCTTCCCTCTCGGTCCACCCAGGCATGTCTCTCACTGACCTGTAGAGTCTGTGGGCCGAGGGACCTTCCCGGCTGCCAGAGCTTCCGTCCCTGAAGCCTGCTCAGATCAGCTTCTGTGGGGCTGCGGCCAGGGCAGCGCTGGGGTGGGGTCTGCTTTCTGGGGCGTGACGGACCCTGGGGACGGCTCTCCAGGGCTCTCTGGAATGGAAATCTCTTCCACTATGTTTCTGCACACCCCGCAGTGATCCAGAACTTCTGGGGAGCTCTTCTTACATTAAATCTATGGGCTGTGGGTTCGGAGCTCGTATACGTGCGTCTTTCTACTCCGCCATCTTGACTCTGCCCCCCAAAATTACTTCTTTTATTGTTTTATTATTTTTGCTTGCATTTTGTAAACCAAGAATTACATGCAAACAATTTTGGCTTCTACATTGTGTGGCAGTAAATTGATCAGTTTTCTCTTTTATTTCTGACTTAAAGGTCTGAATTCTTTTTTCTTTGCTCTGTTGCATCATGTCTATTTTGCTGTCTCTTTAGCTAATATCTCACCTGTCTCTTTACATTTCAACATTGTGTTCCAGTCCCACATTTCTTCATCCTTTATACCTCCTTCTGAAACTTTTTTCTTCTCATTGCTTTCCTCCAAAATTCACTACAATTCCTTATCCATGGATTTTTTCTTATCTTTGTGAGAAGGAAGGAAAGAGGCAAAGAAGGAAGGTAAGAAGAGAGAAAGAAAGGTAAGAAGGAAGGAGATTGGAAGGAAGGGAAGAAAGGAGCCTTTTCATACTCAAACTTGTATTTCATGATTCTGAGTACTACCACCTTGGATAGTAGCATGCCGTTTGCTTCTAACCACAAAATGATTGCATGTATGCATCACGTTTTATTATTCTCATTCAAGTTTGTTCCTGTTTATATGGACACATGAAACACTACTGTTTTTGTAGCCCAGGATGGGAACTTCAGATAGTATAGGGACCAAAATAAGCTGTATTTTAAGTGTGTGTATTTTTTTGAAGGGGCAGGGCAGAGTCAGATCTGTGATTTCCTTGCTATAGGGAGCTCCCAATGAGAAAACTTCTTCTAACTATACAGATCTAAACTGTTTTGCAACTTATGGTCATAGAGTGTTGACTGGGAGCACTGAGCAGTGAAATAGCTTACTGAGGGTTACATAGTCATTTGTTGGAAGCAGCATTTAAATTCAGGTCTTCCTAATTTTAAGGTCATTGCTATGTTGCCTCTACCTTTCATATTTTAAGTATTATTTAAATATTATTCAGCAAAGTGGCATACTGGATAGAATCCTGGACTTGGAATTAAGAAGACCTAAGTTCAGAAGATGATGGAGAGAAACCAGGAAGTTGCCTGAGATCTCACCAATTTCCCTCAAGAACAACATTAAATCAAATCATTAAAAGAGCTCTGGAATGACAGAATCCACAAAAAAGATGGAGTGAAACAATTTTTCCAGCCCAATATAACTTAGAAGGACTTCAGAAAAGGTTTGCCACACTTGGGTAAAAAGGGGAGCAAAGCCCAGTGCAGGTAGTATCTAGGAAAGCCATTGGAAAGCTCTTAGCTACAACATAGATCAACAACTGAGACCCTGCAGTCCCGGCTCAGCAGGTCAGTGCCATAGCAGGTCAATTGTAAGGCCTCCAGCCCCAGCATAGCAGGCAAACTGTCAGCCCCAGAATCGGAGGCACAAGAGGCAAGACTAGAAAGGGCTACCCTAGTGCAGTGGGCAAGCTGCTAGCCCTACAGGCACTAGTGCAGAAAGTCAGTTTCCTGGCCCCCAGTTACTAGAAGCTTGAGACAGTGTCCCTTGTACTCTAGGAGCTGAGCTCAACTTTAAAAAATGAGCAAATCGAGTTTACACGCCCACCACTTGGCCTACTTGTGGGTCTCTGAACCCAAGGTCCGTCTGTCTTCCACCTGCTTGCTTGAATTACATTCCTAGGGGAGGAGCCAAGATGGTGGAGTCAAAAGACTCACGTATGCTAGCTCTGAATCCACAGCCCATATATTTCCTGCAAAAAGAACTCCCCACAAATTCTGGAGCACTGCAAGCCGTGCAGAAACACAGTGGAAAAGATTTCCATTCCAGAGAGCCCTGCAGAGCCATCCCCAGGGGGTCTGTCCCGCTTTGGACAGCGGAGCCCACCCCTGTGTTTCCCTGGCCGTGTGGCCCCAGAGGAGCAGATCTGAGCAGGCTTCAGGGATGGACCCTCTGGCAGCCAGGAAGGTCCCTCCACCCACAGGCACTACAGGTCAGTGAGAGAGACGTCTGGGCTGGACGAGAGGGGAGCGGGGTGTCTCCATGACTTGGGCCCCATTGGGAGGCAGTAGCAGAGGCAGCGGCGGCAGCCCAGGACTCCCCGAGCAGGCAGGAGCTCCATTACTGAAGGTCTCTGCATAAAGCCCCTCAGGGAACTGAGCCTGGGAGGCGGCCCTGCCCCCACCTGAGCACCAGAACTTAAGCTCACATTGAATAGCAGCTGCTCCCGCTGCGGAAAGCCCATTTGAATCTCAGACTGCAAGCACTAGCTGGGTGGATCTAGGCGGGGATGGACAGGAATCTCAGAAGTCAAGTAACTGGCTGGGAAAATGCCCAGAAAAGGGAAGAAAAATAAGACTATAGAAAGCTACTTTGATGGAGTACAGATATTCCTGCCTTTCAATTCTGATGAAGAAATATAATGCTTGCCATCAGGGAAGGATGTGGAGGTCAGGGCCTCTGTATCCCAGACATCCCAGGTGGATGTCCGGTGGGCTCAGGCCTTGGAAGAGCTCAAAAAGGATTTTGAAAATCAAGTTAGAAAGGTGGAGGAAAAACTGAAAAGAGAAATGAGAGATGCAAGAAAAGCATGAAAAATAGGTCAATATCTTGGTAAAGGAGACCAAAAAAAATGCTGAAGAAAATAACACCTTGAAAAATAGGCTCACTCAATTGGCAAAAGAGGTTCAAAAAACCAATGAGGAGAAGAATGCTTTCAAAAGCAAAATTAGCCAAATGGAAAAAGAAGTTCAAAAGCTCACTGAAGAAAATAGTTTTCTCAAGATTAGAATGGAACAAATGGAGTCTAATGACTTTCTGAGAAACCAAGAAATCACCAAACAAAACCAAAAGAATGAAAAAATGGAAGAGAATGTGGAAATATCTCATTGGAAAAACAACTGGCCTGCAAAATAGATCCAGGAGAGACAATTTAAAAATTATGGGACTACCTGAAAGCCCTGATCAAAAAAAGAGCCTAGACATCATCTTTCATGAAATTGTCAAGGAAAACTGCCCTGATATTCTAGAACCAGAGGGCAAAATCAGTATTGAAGGAAACCATCGATCACCACCTGAAAGAGATCCAAAAAGAGAAACTCCTAGGAACATTGTGGCTGAATTCCAGAGTTCTCATGTCAAGGAGAAAATACTGCAAGCAACTAGAAAGAAACAATTCCAATATTGTGGAAATACAATCAGGATAACTCAAGATCTAGCAGCTTCTCCATTAAGGGATCGAAGGGCATGGAATAGGATATTCCAGAAGTCAAAGGAACTAGGACTCAAACCAAGAATCACCTACCCAGCAAAACTGAGTATAATTCTTCAGGGGAAAATATGGTCTTTCAATGAAACAGAGGACTTTCAAGCATTCTTGATGAAAAGACCAGAGCTGAAAAGAAAATTTGACTTTCAAACACAAGAATGAGAAGAAGCATGAAAAAGTAAACAGCAAAGAGAAGTCATATAAGGGACTTACCAAAGGTGAACTGCTTACATTCTTACATGGAAAGACAATATTTGTAACTCTTAAAACTTTTCAGTATCTGGGTAGTTGGTGGGACCACACACACACACACACACACACACACACACACACACGTATACATGTGCACGCACACACACATACACACATGCACACACATACAGAGACAGAGAGCACAGAGTGAATTGAATAGGATGGGACCATATCTTAAAAGAAATTAAGGTAAATGGTGAGAGAGAAATGTAGTGGGAGGAAAGAGGGTGAAATGGAATGGGGTAAATTATATCTCATTCAAGAGGCAAGCAGGAGACTTTTTAGTGGAGGGAAAAAGAGGAGAACTGAGAAAAAAACAAGTTTACTCTCATCACATTGGACTAAAGGAAGGAATAAAATGCACACTCATTTTAGTGTGAAAACCTATCTTACAATACAGGAAAGTGGGGGAGAAGGAGGTAAGCAAGGTGGGGGGGATGATGGAAGGGAGGGCAATGGGAGGAGGGAGCAATTTGAAGTCAACACTCAGGGAGGGACAGAATCAAAAGACAGAATAGAAATAATGGGGGACAGGATAGGATGGAGGGAAATACAGTTCCTCTTACACAACACGACTATTATGGAAGTCATTTGCAAAACTACACAGATATGGCCTATATTAAATTGCCTGCCTTCCCAAAGGGAATTGGTGGGGAGGGAGGGATGGAGAGAATTTCAAACTCAAAGTTTTAGGAACAATTGTTTAGTATTGTTCTTGCTACTAGGAAATAAGAAATACAGTTAATGGAGAATAGAAAGTCATCTGGCCCTACAGGACAAAAGAGAAGATGGGGAGAAGAGAAGGGAGGGATGATAGAAGAGAGGGCAGATTGGTGATAGGGAAAATTAGAATGCTTGGTGTATTGGGGTGGGGGGAGGGGATAAAAGGAGAGAAAATTTGGAACCCCAAATTTTGTGAAAATGAATGTAAAAAGTTAAATAAATAAATTTATATTAAAATTTAAAAAAATAATAAAAATAATGAGCAAATCCAAAAAAATAGCACTGACCATAGACAAGGAAGATTGAAATACAAACTCAGAAGAGCACAATACTTCAACATGCCTACATGCAAAGCCTCAAAGGGGAAGATAAATTGGTCTCATGCCCCAAAAGTCCTCTTGGTAGAGCTCAGAAAGGATTTTAAAAATCAAGCAAAAGAGGTAGAGGAGAAATTGGAAAAAAAGAAATCAGAGTTATGCAAGAGAATTATGAAAAAAAAATGTCATCTGCTTAGAAAAAGAAATACAAAAGTTGAAGAAAACAACTCCTTTAAAAGTCAAATTGGCCAAATGGAAAAGGAGTTTCAAAAGCTAACTGAAGAAAATAATTTCTTAAAAAGCAGAATTGGGCAAGTGGAAGCTAATGACTCTATGAGACACCAAGAATCAGTCAAACAAAATTACAATAATGAAAAAATAGCAGAAAATGTAGAATACCTCACTGGAAAAGCAACTAATCTGAAAAATATATCCAGGATAGATAATTTAAGAATTACTGGACCATGTGAAAGTAATGATAAAAAAAAAAACAAGCCTAGAGAGCATCTTTGAAGAAATTATCAAGGAAAACTGCCCTGATATCCTAGAATCAGAAGATAAATTTGTCATTGAAAGAATCCATCGATCACCTAAGGAAAGAGGTTCCAATATGAAAACTCCAAGGAATATTGTAGCCAAATTTCAAAACTATCAGGTCAAGGGGAAAATACTGCAAGCATCCAGAAAGAAACTATTTAGATATCAAGGAGCCATAGTCAAGATTACACAGGATTTAGCAGCTTCTACATTAAAAGATTAGAGGGCTTGGAATATGATATTCTGAAAGGAAAGGAATTTGGAGTACTGTCAAGAATCAACTATCCAGCAAAATTGAGCATAAACTTTTAGGGCCAAAGATGGATATTCAATGAAATAGGGGATTTTCAAACTTTCCTAATGAAAAGACTAGAGCTGAACAGAAAATTTGATCTTCAAATACAAGACTCAAGAGAAGCATAAAAAGGTAAATGAGAAAAACAAAAGAAAATATGGTATTCATTAAGATTAAACTGTTTATATCCTTACAGAGGAAGATGATACTTGTAACTTTTAAGAACTGTTTCTCTCTTAAGGTAGTTAGAAGGAGTTTACTTAGAGGGCACAGGTGTAAGTGAACTTTATTGTGATGATAATTAATTAAGTGAAAAAAAGGATTATAATGAAAGAAGAGTAAAGGCAGAGGTAGAATGGGATAAATTATATCACATGAAGAGTCCTGAAAAACCTATTCCAGTAGAGGGAGAAAAGGGAGAGAGTGAGTATTCTCATTTACCTTTTTATGCTTCTCTTGAGCATCTCTTATAACCTTACTCTTATTGGATTTGACTCAAAGAGAGAATGAAATACATACTCTGTTGAGAAAAGAAATCTGTCTTGTTCTTTAGGGAAGTAAGAGGGGAAGGAGGAAATAAAAGAGTGGGGGACTAATAGAAGAGAGGACAGATTGAGGGAGGCTGTGATCAGAAGTAAAAAACTGGTAATGAAGGATAGGGTGAAAGGAGAGAGAGAAAGAAAAGTAAAAATAGGATGGAGGGAAATACACAGTAATCATAACTGTGAATGTGAATGGGATGAACTTTCCCATAAAATGGAAGTGGTTAATAGAGTGGATTAAAAACCAGAGTCCTACAATATGTTGTTTACAAGAAACACATTTGAAGCAGAGAAACACACACTAAGTAAAGGTAAAAGGTTTGAGAAGAATATATATGATTCAGCTGAAGTAAAAAAAAAAAAAGCAAGGGAAGCAATCCTGATCTCAGACAAAGCAAAAATAGATTGAATTAAGAGACAAGGAAGGAAACTACATCTTGCTAAAAGATACCATAGACAGTGAAGTAATATCAATACTAAACATATATACACCAAGTGGTATAGCATCCAAATTTTTAGAAGAGAAGTTAAATGAGTTATAGGGGAAAAAAAAGCAAAATTATACTAGTGGGGAACCTCAATGCCCCTCTCTCAGAACTAGATAAATCTAAACACAAAGTAAACAAGAAAGAAGTTAATGCAGTGTATAGAATTTTAGAAAAGTTAGGTATGATAGACCTTTGGAGAAAATTGAATGGGGATAGAAAGGAATATACTTTTATCTCAGCAGTACATGGCACCTAAACAAAAACTGACCATATATTAGGGCATAAAAGTCACACAATACAATGCAGAAAGGCATTGCATATTAAATGCATCCTTTTCAGATCATGATACAATAAAAATTATATATAATGTAACATATTATATTACATTACATTATGTTATGTTACATTATATTATACACACACATATATGTAATAAAATTATATGTGATAAAGGGCCATGAAAAGATAGATTAAAAATTAATTGGAAGCTAAATAATCTAACCCTAAAGAATGAGTGGGTCAAACAACAAATCATAGAAAGAATCAATCATTTTATCAAAGAGAATGACAATATTGAGACAACATAGCAAAATTTATGCGATGCAACCAAAGCAGTACTTGGGGGAAATTTTATATCTCTAAATGCTTACATGAATAAAATAGAGAAAGAGCAGATCAATGAATTAGGCATTCAGTTGAAAAATCTAGAAAAAGAACAAACTAGAAATCCCCAGTTAAGCACCAAATTAGAAATGCTAGAAATCAAAGGAGAGATTAATAAAATTGAAAGAAAAATATTGAATTAATAAATAAAACAAAGATCTGGTCTTATGAAAAAAATTCATAAAATAAACAAACCTTTGGTTAATTTGATTTTTAAAAAAGAAAGAAAAAAATTACCATTACGAAAAATTTAAAGGATGAATTTGCCACAAATAAAGAGGAGATTAAAGCAATAGTTAAGAGGTATTTTGCCCAATTTATGTCAACAAATTTAATAATCTAAGGAAAATGATAGATATTTACAAAAATATAAATTGCCCAGATTAACAGAAGAGGAAATAAAGTACTTAATCCCATTTTAGAAAAAAGAAATTGAACAACTATCAATGAACTCCTTAAGAAAAGAATAAACATTTAAAGAACAATTAATTCAAATATTATATAAACTATTGGGAAAAATAGGACTCCTACCAAATTTCTTTTATGAAACAAGTATTGTGCTGATACTTAAACCAGAAGAGCCAAAATAGAGAAGGAAAATTATAGACCAATTTCCCTAATGAATACTGATGCAAAAATTTTAAATAAAATATTAGGAAAGAGATTACAGCAATTTATCATCAGGATAATATATTATGACTAGGTGAAATATTAGAAATGCAGGGCTCACTCAATGTTAGAAAAACTGTTAACATAGTTTATCACATCAATGACAAAGCCAATAGAAATCATATGATTACCTCAATAGATACAGAAAATTTTTTTGACAAAATACAGCATCCTTTCCTGTTAAAAGACCAGAGAGCATAAGGATAAATGGGGTTTTCCTTAAAATGATTAAGTAGTATCTACCTAAAGCCCTCAGCAAGCATTATCTGTAGTGGGGATGATGAACTAGAAGCCTTCTCAATAAGATTGGGGGGTGAAACAAGGATGTCTATTACCTCCACCATTTTTCAATATTGTACTAGAAATGTTGACTTTAGCAATAAGAGAAGAAAAGTAAATCAAAGGAATTAGAAAAGGCAGGGAGGAAACAAAATTATCGCTTTTTCAGATGATGTGATGGTATACTTAGAGAATCCAGATAATCAGCCAAAGAACTATTTGAAATAATTAACAACTTTAGCACAGTTTCAGGATATAAAATAAACCCACATAAATCATCAGCATTTCAACATATTACTAACAAAGCCTAGCAGCAAGAGATAGAAAGAGAAATTCCTTTTAAAATAACTGTACACTTGACACTTAAAATAACTGTACACTTAGCTGTGGGACCTTCAGTAAGTCATTTAACCCTGATTTCCTTATCTCTTCCTTTCCTCCCCCGAAGATTGTAGACAATGTAAAATATTTGGGAGTCTATTTGCTAAGACAAATCCAGGAACTGTATAAGCACAATTACAAAACACTTTCCAAACAAATAAAGTTAGATCTAAACAACTGGAAAAATATCAATTACTTATGGGTAGATTGACCTAATATAATAAAAATGACAATTATATGTAAATTAATTTACTTATTCAGTACCATACCAACCAAACTACCAAAAATTATTTAATAGAGCTAGAAAAAAATAGCAAAATTCATCTGCAGGAGCAAAAGGTCAGGAAAAGCAAGGAAATGACTGAAAAAAAATGAAAAGGAAGGTGCCTTAGCCATACCAGATACTATATCATAAGACAGCAATCATCAGAATTATTTGGCACTGGCTAAGAAAAGAGTGGTGGATCAGTGGAACAGGATAGATATGCAAGACAGTAGAACATGACTATAGTAATCTACTGCTTGATAACTCAAGAACTAAAAAGCTTCTGGGACAAAAACTTACTATTTGACAAAACCTTCTAGAAAAACTAGAAAATAGTATGGCAGAAACTAGGCAAAGACCAATATGTCACACTGTATACTAAGGTAAGATTCAAATGGGTACATGATTTAGACACAAAGGGTGATACCATAAGCAAATTAGGAGAGCAAGGAATGGTTGACTTGTCAAGTTCATGGAGAAGGGAAGAATTTATGACCAAACTAGAGATACGAAACATTACAAAATGCAAAATGGATAATTTTGATTACATTAAATTAAAAAGATTTTTGCATAAATGAAAACAATGCAACCAAGGTTAGAAGGATAGTAGAAACATGGGCAACAATTTTTACACCAAGTGCTTCCGATAACGTCCTCATTTCTCAAATATATAGAGAACTGAGTCAAATTTATAAGGCTACAAAACATTCCCCAGTTGATAAATGGTCAAAGACTATGAGCAGGCAGTTTTCAGATGAAGAAATTACAGCTATATACAGTCATATAAAAATGTTCTAAATTACTATTGATTAGAGAAATGCAAATTAAAACAATTCAGAGGTACTATCTCACACCTATCAGATTGGCTAGTATGATAGAAAAGGAAAATGATAAATGTTGGAGATGTGGGAAAATTGGCACACTAAATACATTATTAGTAGAGTTGTTAACTGATACAACCATTCTGGAAAGAAATTTGGTACTTTTCCCAAAGGGCAATCCTTTGTTCCAGCAATACCCTTACTAGGTCTGCATCCCAAAGAGATCATAAAAAGGGGGAAAATGATCTATATGTGCAAAAATACTTATAGCAACTCTTTTTATGGTAGCAAAGAATTAGAAATCAAAGGAATGCCCGTCAATTGGGGAATAGCTTAACAAGGTGTGGTATATGAATGTAATGGAATAGTATTGTGCTATAAGAAATGATGAGCATGTGGATTTCAGAAAAACCTGTAAAGACTTACATGAACTGATGCTGAGTGAAGTGAACAGAACCAGGACATTGTACACGGTAACAGCAATATTGTGGGATGATCAACTATAATTGATTTTACTCTTCTCAGCAATACAATAATCCAAGACAATTCCAGAAGATTTATGATGGAAAATGCTATCCACATCCAGAGAAAGAACTATAGAGTCTGAATGCAAATTGAAGCATACTATTTTCACTTTTTTCCCCTTTTTTGTGACTTTTCCCTTTTGTTCTCTCTCATAACATGACTAATGTGGAAATGTTTATATGATTGCACATGTATAACTTCTATAAGATTATTTTCCATTTTGGGTGGGAGTGGAAGGGAAAGAGGGAGAAAAATTTGGAATTCAAAATCTTATAAAAATGAATGTTGAAAACAACATATAGTTGAGAAAAATATAATTCTATTAAAAGGTACTATTTGTACCTTAGTACAAATCCTATTTTAGATACTTACCAGTTATACTGACTTTGGGTAAGTTTCTTAATTCTCTAGGGCTCAGTTTCCTCATCTGTAAAATGAAGAAAATTACAGCACCTACCTCATGAGTTTGTGAAGATAAAATAACACTTGTCAAGTGCTTTATAAACCTTAAAGCACAATATAAATGCTAGCCATCATTATTATTCCAAAAGAAGTTCTTTATATTCTGGAACCATGATTAATTACAAATGGGAAATAATAAAAATCAAATTTACTAGATTACTTTTAAAAAGAAATGCTTCGGATACCTGCATAAGAAAAATAGAAATATATGTTTTTCTAGTTGTAGAAAACTCACCTTCTTAAATAAATTATAAAGAATGTTTTTAGATATTGTCTGGAGATAAGTTAAACTTCAAGTGTAAAATGTCTACACATATACATATGTTCAATCAATCTTTGTTACAGGAATTTTTTATTCCTCAGAATTTCCAAGTAAAATACAGTACAAGAATTGGCAAAACTAATCATCTAACTTGATCTGTATAAACCTTGAAATATAGTGATATTGAATGGATTGTGTTTATGTAAAGACACAAGAAAAAGTAGAGAGAAAAGAGAGCAGGAGATTTGTTAGGGATAAACTGTTAAACCTAATAGTATTCACTAGCAATCTATTTACAAAGTGTTTATCTCTGCTGCCATCTGACATTATACTTGTATAAAAGTGGTCATCTGGAGCTCTCTAATTCCTATTCCAATGTTCTAAATGCTGTATGCTTGGCTGTATTTGAATTACAGAGACTTCCACATAATCATGGCACTGCTATCAGTAATACTCTATCTTTACTTTGCTAGTTTTATGTCCCTTAGGCATCTCAAACTCACCATATCCAAAAACAGAATTTGCTATCTTTAAGCCCCTAAATCACCTCTCTTCTAAACCACTCTCTTATTGTCAAGGGAACCACTACATCCTTCCAGTCACCCATTCTTGATTCTTCACTCTCACTCATCCCATATATCCAATCTGTTGCCAAATCTTGCCGTTTCTTTCCCTACAAATTTCTCCTATAAAGTCCTCTTCTCCCCACTTCCATAGTCACAACCCTATGCAGGCTCATTGTCTGTCACCTGGGTTTTTACAATAGCATCCTAATTGGGTTCTCTGCCTTAAGTCTAATCTATGTTCCACACAGCTGCAGAAGTGAAGTATCCTTTGTATCCTTAGTGCTTAGCATCATGCTTGATTCATAATAAGGGATTAGTAAATGTTTATTAATTCACTGGGTGAGTGAGCTATTTATACCATTTGTACTCTTTTCCATGTTTTACCATAAATGCCCCCATAAAAAATCTATCCAGCGCACTAGACCAGAAGTCTTCCTCTTTTTGTTCTTGTATCTCAAAGTCCCAGTGTTCCCTTAGGTAGGTCATCTGTTATCTTTTATTCTTGCCACATGATGGACCCCTCTCCTTTTTCAGTATATATATTCTCAGTGATATCTTTCATTCCACTTCTTACATACAAGTTATCCTTGGTAACATGCTGAAACCTGTTTACAACCATCACACATCTTTGTCCAACAACATGCATATCTTAGACAAGTGGCACAGATGGATAATGAGCCCAGAATTGAGATTAAGAGGAAGAGAGTGGGCTGGATTGCATTTGGGAAATTATGCAGTGCTTTCAACATTCCCAAACTGCATACCACTGCAAAAGCCCATCTCTTTAAGCATAATTATTCTCCCAAAGATGTTATCTGGTAGTAAATCATGGAACACAACGATGACAGAAGAACTACAATTGCAAATCCAAAAAAACCAAAACAAAACAAAACAGGCATGCACATGGTTGTACCATTGAAAAACATATCATCCCACATTTTATGATTGGAGCTCTTCTCTGCAGATTTCTTTAAAGACATTTGGGAATATTTTGAAAATGACATGCTCTGCTTCAAAGGGCAATGCTAAGTTTTGAATAGTCTTTTCCAAAGTAGACATTGAACAAAATTAAACCCACATTCTATTTAATATGACAAAGGGGAACTTTTCTTGCCTGTTCAAACACTGACTATTAAATTTGGGAGTGATAGAATTGGCATCCCTTTAGTTCATATATTTCCATGATATTTACTACAAATTAAGCAATTTTTCTCACTAGTTAATTTATAAGCTCATTAATGCTTGGAGGTTCAGTCATTTGGAAAAAAATCTAAAGATAAATATTTCTGAAAAAGGCAACTTGTGACAGCAGATGCACCACATAGGTGATTTATATTTCATAGTTGAGACAGGGCTCACTGGAAGAACAGAAACTGGGATAACAAATGTAGGTAATTCTTTAATTTAAAAGTTAAGAAGGAATCCCAGAACTGAGAGGAACTTTAGAAATCATTGACTTTACATCCCTCTACAAAATTCTTCTGGCTTGTGTTTGTTTCCATCACAAGCTGTCAATGATACCAAAGAGGGGACTGCTCTTCCAAAGCCTCATGTCATTCTCCCACACAATCCTAGTGCTTACATGAAATCCTAAATTGCTCAGACCACCTGAGTTAACTACCCTTTCACATTGCCCTTTCTGCAGAGTCCTGCAAGTAGATCACAGAGAACATCAAGGATAAAACAAAAATGCTCATCATGACCACTATTATTTGAGAAAGGGCTAGAAATGCTAGCTATTGCAAGAAGATGAAGAAAACTGTTTTCCAGATGATGTTATCTGCTTCTGATTTACTTAATTCGAGTCAACTAAAATTTAATTGAGATAATTAGTAACTTCAGCAGAATTGCAGGATATCAAGTAAATCTATATAAATCATTAGTATTTCTGTATATTAGTAACAAAAAGAGATATGCCATTTAAAAAAAAACTATAGAATATATAAAATACTTGGGAGTCTACCTAGCAGGGCAGACAGGAACTATGGAAATGCAGATATAAAACACTTTACAGAAATAAAAACAGACCTAAATAATTGCAGAAATATTAATTGCTGTAATGTTAATAGAACAGGAAGGTCTTCCCCTCCCATTAATAGGCCTAACACATGGAACCTGTGATTACATGGAGCCTGTGGTCACATGGCTCCTGGTTCACATGGAGTTCAGACTGAGAGGACTTTGCCCAAGGTGGAGAGAGTACAAGCAGAGAGTGAGAGCAGGAAGAGCAGAGAGAAGCAAACTGTGAGTGGGAGAAGGGAGGAATTTGTCTAGAAGAACTTGTTTTTGTGGGAAGGCCGAACAGAAAGACGTTTTAAAATGTTGGCCCTCCCTGGATTAGTGATAAGTACCCTGTTAAATCTTGCCTCTTGATATTCTAGTGATGTTACAAATAAATATTTTGGTTTTGCCTTCGAGGAAGAGAGTTTTGTTATATTTTGAGAATTTACCCTGGAAATAAGCATGCATATTCACAATGGCTGCTATGGGTATTGCATTGGCATTGCAATTGCTCATGGATAGGCTGAACCAATAAAATAAAAATGACAAAAGTAACCACATTAATCTCCTTATTCAGTGTCATACCAAACAAAAACCTAAGAAAAGATTACTTTATAGAGCTGGGAAAAATAATAGTAAAATTTATTTGAAGGAAGAAAAAAATCCTGAGGAAAATAAAAAAGAAGTGAGAAGGAAGGAAGCATAATTATAACAAATCACAAACTATACTACAAATCAGTAATCATCAAACCAACTTGATATTGATTAGGAAATCAAACGAATTTGGTCCAGGGATTAATCAGTGGAATAGATTAAGTACACAACATATAATAGCACACAGTAGTCTAGTATTTGATAAGGCCAAAGACCACAGCTTCTGAAGTAAACATTTATTCCAAAAACTACTTGGAAATGTAATTTAGTAAAAACTGGATGTAGACCAATATCTTACACAATATACCAAGACAAAATTCAAATGAATAGTTATCTTAGGTAAAACAAAAGGTGACATGATAAGCAAATTAGAGAAGTGGAGAAAAAACTACCTTTCAGATCTGTGGATAGGGAGAAATTCCATGACCAAAAAAGAAAGGATTAAAAAAATCCTACAGAAGATAAGATTGTATAAAATTTAAAAGTTTTTACATAAAATCAATGCAGCTAAGATTAGAAAGGAAATAGTTAAGTGGAAGAAAATCTTTGCAGCAAGTTTCTCTGGTTAAGGTCTCATGTATATGTTTAATGTGTGTGTGTGTGTGTGTGTGTGTGTGTGTATTAACATCTGAAGAGCCCAACCAACTTGGGTCATAGAAGGCTGGGCTTGGTTATAGTGGGAAGAGAACTCTCACATGAAATGTGTGTATATATATATATATATATATATATATATACATACACATACATATATACATATATATATATATATATACACATACCTACATGCACATATGTATGCACACACATATGGTGTGCTCTGGACAAAAACCATGAATTGGGGTTTGGATAGTAATTAAAAAGGAAAAAAGGTATATGTAAATGTGTGTGTGTGTGTGTGTGTAAACCTTATAGGGTATGTAGGTGAGAAATAAAGGCATGAGAAATAACTCTTCGAGGACAATGGGGACAAAATCACCACCTTCTGTTTGCTACTGACTTATAACCTTATTAATACTTAATCTATAATTTTGGGTTCAAAAGGCAGTATAGGACAGTTTGACTCTAGCCAATTTAGCCCTCATACTATTTCATAAATTATTCAAAATATAAACCTCTTCCATTATTTATCAGTTAATTGATTAACTTGAATATACATGTATGATTTTTATATACTTATATATAATATATATTATATAATTTAGCATAGATATATATATGCACTAGAGCACCAGTATTATGTTATCTTGAGGGGACGGGTGATGGGACAACCTTATAGTTGAAAACTGCCTTAAAAATAGATCCGTTGGTCTTTCAATAATCTTCTTGGATAGGCAAGAAGAGGGAATGAGCATTTATAGAGTATCTGCTATATACCAGACACTGTGCTAAGTGCTTTTTACAATATTCTCTCCTTTGATTCAAGGGTAGAGTCCAAGTTATATAGACTTCGTAATTCTGTTTTATTGCAAAGCTCCTATTTATGTGTATTTTGGGGAAAACTAAGTGGGTTACATACTTCTCAGAAATATTTCCAGCCCTACTCATACCAATAATCATAACACCCCAATGAAGAACTCAAATGTAAAGTACTTGCCTTATTACTAGATTTGCCTTAATACTTCTGGAGAGCTTAGTAAAGACAGTCCCAAGCAAACATATTGAGATGTAGTGTGTTTTGATGTTTGAATTCCAAGTGATAGCTACTCATTTTGACATCTGAACTTTTTTTGATAATAATATTTGACTTAAAAAGATACCTACATTAGTATAGATATTGTTTAAAAATGAGTATACATCATTCTGTCTTTACATATTCATAGGAAGGGAAATAAATCTTCCATTTGAAGCTGATGGCTCTTCACATTATTCATTTTCTTCCAAGGGTGGTTTGGAGACTGTTGGTGGTCTACATAGATGCTCCCGGTATCCCATGGTTTATACTGAACATCTTAATGTTTATAAAATAGTAATGTAGGTGCTTTGGTTTCTGATATGGATACATCATCTACTTAAATTTAATAGAATCTTTTTATATATTTATGTGTATCAAGAAGTTGTGCTCAAGGATATAGAAGTCCAGCCTTGGATCAGGAAGACCTGGGTTCACATCTTGATTCTGAAATACTAGCTGTGTGATGCTAGGCAAGTCTTTTAACCTTGTGCCTCAAGCAACTCTTTAAGACTATAAATTGCACAGTAGTTCCCAGTCTGTAGTGGTGAAGAGTCTCTTCACAGGGTACTGATGAAATCACAAGTCCAGACCATACATATTAATGATCTGGACAAGTCACCTGGTTATTTAGACATTGATTTCTTCATTTTTAAAATTACCTCTAATGTTTCTACCGGATGAGGTCTTATGATTTTAATAAGAATACCTTAAACTCATATGGCATTTTATGCTTTTTCAATTTACTTTCATTTACATTATATCATTATATTCACAACAACCTTGTGAGAAACAAGTAGGTAGATGGGTGTAAAATGATCATCCTGATTTGACAGACAAGCAAACCAAGGCACACAAGGGTGAAATATCTTGCCCAAGGTCAGTCAGCATGCTAGATTTAAGAAGATTAGAGCAATTTTCTTGATTCCAGATAAATTTCCACTAAATTACCTTATCAGTGGCTTTGAAAAACAGTGCCATTCTTATAAATTCTGCTGGGGATGTTTTAAAATTGTTAGTAGGTAGAAAGATTGGTTTATGAGGTCTTTTGATCTATTGAAATAGTTCGTTGGGCTGAAAAGGTTGTATGACAGTTGCTTTGGAAAACTTAATGAGAAGGTAATCTTAAAGATCCTCAGAGTTACATTCTTTCATTGTAAATGATGTCTGTCTCCTAGCATTATTAAATTCCAACCCATCTTGGTAAAGCAAAAGTTCATTGCCTCTAGGAAGTGAAGTCTTTCCCTTCCTTCCATAGCTGTTTTCATTAGGCCTAATCTTTTTGAAATTCTCTACTGTTTCCTGTCTGTCTTCACTAACCACTTCTCTGGGAATAGAGAATCCAGGAGTTTCAGTGCTTTTAACACCTCCTGAACCTCAATATAGTCACTTATAAATTGGGCATAATACTATCTGCCCTGTCTAGCTCATAGAGTTGTTGGAAGGATCAAATGAGATAATATCTGTGAAAATACTTTGAAAATTGTAATGCACTTGACATATATGAGACAATAAGGTGTAAGATACAGGATTAATGGGTCAATAAATCAAATTACTTTTTGCAAAATGAAATCAATCCAGCAGAGGTATGAACTAAGTATGAACTAGCCCCATGTAGCAGTCAGTTATAGGATTTAGACTATATGAAAAATCTTTGTCAGTTTATAAGTTCTTGAAAACCATTGAATGAAGTGAAATGATGCTATCTGGGAAATGTGTTGAAATTCATTGAGGAGTTTGGTCATATCCTGTAGGGTTTATGCAAAACCACGGAGTTAGTTTGGGATTAACAAATCCATCTTCTGACAGCTTAAATGGTGGAGGCTACTGACCGAAGCCCCTGAGAAGAAATGACTTAGGAGCTGTGAAGGGAAGAGCCTCAGACTCGGTCTTTGTCTCTTTCCTCCCTTTTCTTCCCTCTGGATGGAGGAGGACCATGTGATTTTCTTGTGAATTCTGAAGGATCCAGAGGATTATGAACTTCTCATCAGTATTTCCTAGCAGCATTTCTGGAATAGATTAGACTATGTCTGTGTGCATATATGTGTATATTTATGTCTGTATATTTGCTGAACGTGAAACAACAAGTAGGGATATTGGGAAATGAGTTGTACAATGAAGAAAGCTGAGGATACCTTGAGGTAGAGGTGAGAAGGAAATGCATTGTGGTCATGAGGGACCAACTGCAGAAAAGCATGGAGGTGATAGTTGGAACATCAAATATGAGAAGTCACTATCAAGTCAATTTGATTTCAACTGATTGTACAGAAAAGGGATAAATATTAAATAAGATGGAAAAGGCAGGTGGAAACCAAGTTATGGAAAGCTTTAAATGAAGATTTAATATTTTTCCTAAAAGTAATAAGAAACCACTGAAGGTTTTTGAGTAGGAAAGTAACATATCTATGCTTTAGTAGCAGATCTATGCTTTAGGAAGATTATTTTGACAGCTATTTAGCTCTGATAGGAGAGTTTTCATCTGGAACCAGGTTTCCATGCTATTTCCTAGCCATCTTCCAAACTGTATTGTCTATACTAGAAATGTTATCCATATCCCATATCTCCCTCTGCTATATCTGTACTAGAACTCTGCCCTTGAGTCTCAGGGTGATAAGGCTTTCAAAAGATAAATAAAAAAAATAAATTAAATAAATTAAAAAAAGATAAGGCTTTCACCTTCTCTTGATCCAAAGGCAGGCCCCACAAGCCATCTCCATATCATGGTGTCTTCACTTTGGCTACCATATCCATCTCCCCACCGTTAAAAGCTGGGATTACTACCCTGGGATTCCAGGCTTTGATAGGTGATCTCTTGCCTTATTTTCCCCCAAACCAGGCTTCCACAACACAGCCATTTTCACACCAAAATACCTCCCTTCCCCATTTGTTAGCTCCCTTTTTATGTTGTTTTTCCCTCATTTAGAACATAACCTCCTTGAGGGCAAGGACTATCAACTTTGCTTGCTTGTTTTTGTATGCTCAGCATTCTGCTAGTATGTATGCACATACAAACAACTACATATATTTTATACACCTACATTGTGTGTATATACATATATATACCTGCTGAACATATGCAAATATGTATATGTATGAATATCTATCTCTCCATCCATTCATCTATCCATCTATCTATGGAGGATGGAATGGCAAGGGAAGAGACTGGAAGCAGGAAAAGTATTAATAAAGCTGTTGAAATATTCCAGGTGAGAATTGATGAATATCTGTACTAGGTCAGAGACTATATGAGTGGAAGAGACAGACTTGAGAGATATTTTAGAGGGAGGATCAACAAACTTAAGTAATTGGATATAGTGAATGATAAAGAGAAACGTCATGGGTAGTTCCAAACTTCCCCTCTTAAAAAAAAAATCCAACCTATAATTGCTACCTAGAACTTAATACTGAAATTCTCTTTTCTGACCAATAGGTCAGAACCTTGTAACAACCTGACTCCTGCTTGCTTCAAGGTCTGGTATGCCCAGGAGGAAGTCAACAGAACCCATGTAGGAAGTCAAAACCAGCAAGGCATCAGGACAGGAAAGAATGTGTAGATACATGTTAATGTTGCCCTTTTTCAGTCGGGTCACTGTTAATGGAAACCATGAGGAGACAGACACTCTCATTACAGAGCTAAGGGACTACAGCTGCTGTGGTAGTAGAACATGGCAGCAGCCAGGTGGTGAGTTAGGCTGCTGGTGATGCCTATAGGTTAATGCACAGTTAGGATAGAGGAAGTTACTTTCTTTTGCCTCCTTTCTGTCATGATCCAAGCAGCAGTCATTCTCACTGAGTAGGATAGCTAAGGAGGACCTCCTAACTTTAATGCTGGGGCTGTCATGTTGAAGACAAACACTTTTGGCTTCTGACTTCCTTCTCAAGGAGAATGATCTAGGAGTCTTTGGGCAGAGGAAGGGAAGGTCACAGAGTTAAGAGATAGGGGATGAGGAAGGGTAGGCAGAAAAGGAAGGAAGAAGAAGGGCCTGACCTCTGCTCAAGGGCAGGCTCCAAATTTCACATCCACCTCTGCAAGAAGTGAGTCATAAAAGTTTGCTGTTCTTTTTCAGGGAAGACTTAAATCTGAGTGAGTCCTTGAAGGAAGGGCAAAATTACAATAGATGGAGATGTGGATCAAATTAGTTAATATATGTGAAGTGTTTTCTAGACCTTAAAGGGCTTCATAAATGTTTTCTATTTATTATTATCATTATTATTATTTGGAGGGAATTTTTTCTTGTCAGAAGTACCCTTAGGCATAGCATGATTTCTGGAATAGACAGTTCCAATGCCTTTCTCTTGCTTAAATCCCCCCACCTGCTTGCGCGTGGTGTTAATAACTAAGCTGGAGACAAAACTTTTTACCCACGATTTTAAATATCAATCAGAGGAGTTTATATTTCATCCTAGAGGCAACAGAGAGCTACTGGAGTTGGAGTATGGAAGAAATATGGTTAGATCTTTGCTTCAGGAAAGTCAGTTTGACAGCTACATGAAGGATGGATTGGAGTGAGGAGAGATTTGAGGTAAGGAGACTGAATGGGATGCTATTGCAATAGTTCAGGCAAGAGATGATGGCGGCCTGAACCAAAGTGATGGCTGCATAGGGACTGAGAAAATTTTGAATACTAGAGAGACTATGCAGGTAGAAATGAGATTAGGTAACTGGATATTTAAAGAGCTGAGGATAGTTATGAGATTTGCAAATGTGGGAGATTCAGAAGATGGTGGTGAAATTGACAGAAAAAGGAAAATTTTGAAGAAAAATGACCACGTTCATGGGTGGGAGTGTGGGTGGAGGGGGGAATATAATGTGTTCTATTTTAGACCTGTTGAGTTTGAGATGTCTGTGAGTCTATGGGACATCTAATTTGAAATGCCTATAAGGTAGCTGGTAATTCACACATCTTCCAGGCTTCTTTTCCTAAAACAATGCTTTCCTGACCAGTAGCTTGTCTCAACAATCTGACTCCTCGCTTCAAGGTCTGATATGACTAAGGCTTAGAGATCATTAGATAGTCCAGTCTTCTCATTTTACAGATAAAGGAACCAAGTCCAGAGGTATGAAGAATGGCAAAAACCCAGGAATGGATGGTAAATTCTCAAAGATGTTCAAGCAGTAAACTTCAAGGACTATTTCCATGTTTGTAGACCCTTTTCATTTACATATAAAAAAATTCATGAGAGCTTAAATATTTCATACACAATCTTAGTGGATAGAATTTTGAACTGGAGTCAAGAATACCCAAATTTGAATGGCAGTGAAGGAAAAGGAAGTGGTAGAAGGCAGCTGAGTTTTGTGAAATGGGGAGGAAAAGGGAAAATGGAGTTATGAATGAATGGAGGAATTTTATGTAGTACAAATTTTATGCAGTACAAATAGAGGTAGAGGGAAGACAATTTTTTTCATTTGAATTGTCCAGTAAATGAGGCAATGACAGAGCCAAGATTAGCACTAAGGTGTTTGTTTTTCTTCCCATCAGAGTACTACTTCCACTAGTAATATTGAAGCTATAGTCATTATTATGGAGCTTTTGGAACAGTTCTGACTGCTTTGTTTTTCCTTCCACAAAGCACATAAACACTGTAAAGGCATAAGCTCAAATGCATCTCTGAGAACAAAGGTGGTTAACAATTGCACCACTGCTAATAGGGGAACTAGCTAACCAGCCTCTTTTTTAAGGGCACAGAGTTTTTTTTACCATTGATTCCTTCTTACCTCCTTGGAATGACTATGGAAACATCAGCCTTGAAAGCTACCAATAGAAACCATAATAGATCCTATAAAACAAATGAGTTTAATATGTTTCAGAAATTGCATAATTTTGAAAGCTCTTATCCTTTGGATGAGGGGTGGGGAACCTGCAAACTTATGGCCACATATGGTCTTTTAGGTCTTTAAGTGTGACCTTTTTATAGAACATTTGGATTCAGTCAAAAGGCCAAACTTAAGGACCTAGAAGGCCACATGTGGCCTTAAGGCTGCAGACTCCCCCCACCATTGACCTACACTGTCAGGGTTCACAGGCAAAAATGTTGGGGTGCACCAGAATAGACATATAGGTCACAGGGTCTGCCCTGAAAAGAATTCACTCAGATTGTCTCCAAGTTAAACAAGGCATTTATTTATTGGGTGACACATCCAGCATGCCCTGCTCCAGGTAGAAGAGGTCAGTTAGCCAGGCTAGGTGTCTGGTCTAAATACAGTTTGATGGGATGGGGGAAAGGAAAGCCGGAGAAAGGGAGGAGGGGCCAACATGATTATAGAATGCCTAGAATATGAGATAGTCCAGAGGTGTCTTTGTCATGCAGATAAGCAAAGGGAACAGGAAATGGGAGAAGAAGAGCTGTTCTGGAATGTCAGATAGTTGGGGGTGCTTTGGGAAAGCACACAGATAAGTCCATGGGGTGGGGGGAATCAATGCATAGTCTATGGCTGGTCAAACCTACATTTTATCTTATCTCTCACATACAGCATCCTACCTGTCCCATCTGCCCCAAACACTATCTACCTCATCAACACCACTGAAGGTCAGTTCTGCTATGGGAATCTTGTATAAAAAAACTTGACTCATGGCAAGGGAATTACAGAAGGATCTGAGGAAACAGAATTTTCACATTGATCACTGGAAAACGATCTCTTGGGCTCAAGTGAGTTTGGCCAACTGAAAATGCATCTTGTGCTAAGAGGTAGGGATGCTTACCTGAGACTGAATCTCCATATCGTGTTTCTGATATAGCTTCTCATAGATTTGGATTGAAGCAAAACTTTTAGGAGTTTTCAGAAAAGAAAAGAAAGGATGTAATACCAAGTAGAAATAACTCTAGAGAAAATTCTAGTTGCGTTGGGTAATCTTTTTTGACTGATTCCCATGAATAAATTTAAAAAATCACTGATATTTAAAAAGGTGAAAAAAGAGTTTTAAAGCTTCTACTGTCTCTGCACCTCTATACTAGCCATTCCTCATGTTTGGAATGCCCCCTCATAGTGTCCTTCTCTTCCTTTCAGATTGCAGCCCAGGCATTATCTTCTCTATGAAACCTTTCTTAACCCATGCCCCAGGTCCCAAAGGCTACTGCCCTCCCTTCCAAACTATTTTGTATTTAACTGCATTGTATGTAGGTATGTAAGTGTGTATGCATGCAAGTATGTATGTATTTACTTTATATCTATAATTTTTATATGTACTTCTAGTTTCCCCCAGTAAAATGTAAGATGCTTATAAGTAGGGATTATTTTATTCTTTGCACTTGCAGCCTCAGCACCTAGCACAATTACTGGCCTGAAGAAAGTACACTTGTTTGATTGCTCACACAGAGACTCATCTCGGTCTAAAAGTTTTGCATGAGAAGTGAATTGTGAACCGAGCCTTGGAGTTTGGAACAGGCAGTAAGAATTTAGCTGATAGAGAGGAAAAAGTGAGGGTACTCTAGGCAAGAGAGTAACATAAACAAAGGTCAAGGATGGTGACAGTAGGAGCTATGAAGTTAAGCTGCAAAGAGACGGGTTTCTGGTTGACTTAAGAAAAAAATAATTGGAGCTGTCTGGAAGCTAGGAATAGTGGGTTCCTACTGAATGGCAACTAGGTGGTGCAATGGCTAGTGTGCTGGACCTGAAGTCAGGAAGATTTAACTTTATGAGTTCAAATCTGGCCTCAGTTACTAGCTGTGTGAGTCTGAGCAAGTTGCTTAACTCAGTTTCCTCAGCTGTCATATGAGCTGGAGATGGAAATGGTGCATAATCCCAGTATCTTTGCCAAGAAAACTCCATGGACATTATGGTCATGGAATCACAAAGAGTCAGATATGATGGAATAATTGAATGACTATAATCTTACTGAACTTCCAGATTAAGTTGGAAAAACACTTGCTAGGGATGTTTTAAAGGGGATTCTTGACTAGCTAGGTTTGGATTTGATGACCTCTGAAGCCTCTTCCACACTCTATTTTTTTTGTGATATATATGTGATAAGATGATATTGTACACATGATTTCATTGGTGTACAGAATTTTTAATGAAGAAACTCCAACAATGACTGCAGATCATCACCTGTTCTGATAACTTACAGTCTTAGAAAGCCACTTGGATCACTGAGATGTTAAGTGACTTATGGCCAGTACATGTCAGAGGCGGCACTTGAACCTTAGAGACAGGATCCCTGCCTCAAACACTTACTAACTGGTTCCTGGGACAGCTCTATACTACACTATAAATATATATGTGGTAGAGAAAAAGGAGAGATATAATGTTGCTACCAGATGGTTGGAAGTCTGGACTGAATGGATTAGGTGCAGTTCTGCCTGGGGGGGGCTACACTTGACTTTCCTTCTAACTCTTAGGTTGCATGAAACAGAGGATGAATTCCTGCCCTGTTTTATCAGTCAGCACCAGTTTGTTATGTAGAACAGGCAAGACTGTATGTGAACCAGATAAAAAACGAGAAATGACATTATTAAAGGTTTCTGTTTAATGAGTTTTCCACTAAATTTCTAACCCATCAAAATTCAGGTCTATAAGGTTGAGAGTTTGCAAGCTATTACATGAGAATAGCCAGGTTCTGGGGAGTTAGGGTTATCTCTATTTCTTCAGACCCCTAGAATGATTTTTTTTCTTCTCTTTTTTTGGCAGAGCAGTAAACAGACAATTTACTTTATTTTAGTTCCTTGGATTGTGATCACAGAACCTTAGAGATCTTCTGGTCCAACTTATCCTTAAACCAGAATTCTTTTCACAGCATACTTTTCAGGTCCATCCAACCTTACCTCTAGTGAGGAAGAACTTACTGTCTGCCAAGACAACCTATTCAACCTTTGGATAGCTCTGCTTGTTGGAAGGTTTCCCTTGTATCATAGCTAAGTTTGTTTCTTTGCAATCTCACCCATCATTCCTGGCTCCCTTGGCTATTTTTTGTTGTAATTGTGATTTGGGATGAATTGTTTTTTCTTTCTTTCAAATTCTGAGATAAAGAGTGGATTTGAGTTTTTGTTTACTGAGCACTGCAAGACATGAAATTACCCATAGAAATAAAAAAAAGCTTACCAAAGAGGTTTCTGATACTGTGTATTCAGTTCCAAGTTTCTTAAATATGTTTTATGTGACAAGTAATGCTACATTGCAAGTCATATTAAAATAGAAGATCTTAGTAGGGAGACACAGTCAGCCAAAACTATGTCAAACAAGATACATATCAAAAGACTTCATTTTTGTAAAGTCTAAAAATTAAATGTTCTAGAAAAGTATCATAAGTCATTGAGAAGCCTAGGTGGTTCAGTGACTAAAGTCTTAGACTTTGAGACAGGATCCCTGCCTCAAACACTTACTAACTGCGCAACCTGGGATGAGTCACTTAATCTCCTACCTCATTTTGTTCATCTGTCAAATGGACATAATAATAGTACCAACTTCATAGGGTTGTTATGAGAATCAATAATCAAATAGGATAACATATGTAAAGTGTTCTTACAAATCAAACAGAACTCTATAAATGCTAATTATTGTTATTAATTAGTGGCCACAATAATGATCTACAACTATCAGATACAGAACCGGGTTAAACATTTCCTGAGAAATATTTAATGGGCCTTACGGAAGCCTGTGTACCAGTTCATTTTTATGAGACTATGAAGTATGTGCTAGGCACTGTACTAGACACTGGAAATTCCATTCTCTCTTATTCTTCATAGTTTATAATCATACTATAGAGTTTTTCAGTTTTATCAAGTATTTTAGCTGCTTAGAAAAATATTGACATACTTGCATCCAGATTCAGTAGGATGATTTTGATCTTTTTTTGCTTGGTAGATGAAAGGTTGGTCCAAGGTTTCATAATGACATTTCAGACAAGGAATACAGTCCATTCAATTATTACCCCCCGAGTTATTTGATGTTAGGTTTCATAGCTTCCTTTTAAGACTTAAAAATTCTCTTTGGCAGAATGCCAATGAGTAAGGTACTAGTCTGTGATTCATAACTTTCTAGACAGCCTGGGAGCTAGCAGTGATGTTTGGCAGCATCTGTATGGTCTATTTCTGGATGTTGGTTTTAGGATGAATAAACAGGCTGGGAGAGTCAACAGTCGTCTGAATCTGAGCTTATTCATCTATCCCAGGGATGAGGTTTTCTATGGTCCCTGAGGAGTGAAGCAGCAAGCATTTATTAGCCACCTATTATGTGCCAGGTACCATGGTGAGTAAGTACAGAGGATACAAAGGAAAAAAGAGGGAAATGTTTTTGTCATCAAAGTTCTTACATTTTAATGGAGAAGACAATGAATTAATTATCTGTTACATAGCCTTGTCTTCACAATCACTTTAAGTAGTCATGAAAGGTCTTGGTAATATAGAAAACAGCCCATTAAGTCTCTAACAGAATTTTCTGAACTTCATGAAGCCAGAAAGGAACCAAAGCTGGAAGGATTAGCTCAGTTGTTTCTCTGGGGAGGAGAATTCTGGTTATGACAAATATTTGAAAGAGTTCAGGTGGAAAGGACAAATATGATAAAGTGAAAAGAACACTGGACTTGGAGTCAGAGGGCCTGGATTCTTTTTTTTTTAATTAAATTTAATTTTTTTTAATGTTCTACAATCACTACCATAAAATTTAGATTTTAACCCCCCCACACCTACCACCCACTACCCCACTCCCTCCCCAAGACAGCATACAATTCTATATAGGATCTACATATACTTTCCTATTGAATACATTTTCACTATAGTCATGCTTATGTTGATGAACTAAAATAAGTGGAAGAAATCATATAACAAATCAAAACATAATACATAAACACACACACACACAAACAAAATCTGCTACATTCTGCGAATGAATTCCATAGTTCTTTCTCTGAGTGTGGAAGTCATTTTGCTGTAGAAAACCACTGGGATTTTTTTTTTTAAGTTCTTGCGTTATTATGAAGTTCCAAGTCTACCAGAAAAAACTCTCGCACACTGTGGTCGTTGCTGTGCACAAAGTTCTCAGGGTTCTGCTTCTTTTGCTCAGCATCAGATCATATAAGTAGAGGACCTGGATTCTTAAATGTCTGCTCTAATCTTTGCTAGTTGTGTGATCTTTAGAAAATCACTATCTGAGCCTTGATTTCCTAATCTGCAAAATTCAGAGGTTGGTTGAGATTATCTGGAAAGTCCCTTCCAGCTCTAACTTCCATGATCCTAAGATTAGATAAATTTTGATTTACTAATGATTATATAATGGGAACTTAGAGGTCAAAGAGGGTCTACTATACTGTGTTTGTTGTTTGTCATTTTTCAGTCTTGTCTAATTCTTTCTGAGCCCATTTGGGGTCTTCTTGGCAAAGACATTGCCATTTTCTTTTCCAGCTCATTTTAAAGGTAGGAAACTGACACAAACAGGGGTAAGGTCACACAGCTAGAAAGTGTCTATGGCTGGATTTGAACTCAGAAAGAGGAACCTTCCTGATTTCAGATTCAGTGTTCTATCCACTGCATCATCTAGTTGCCCCTCACTATGCCATATATGAATAGCCAGATCGCTGTGGGATGAATCACCATCTGCAATCTTCTTAAAATCCAAACAGTTTGTTCACTGATGTGAACCTGGCTAGATACCAACACAGCAATTCAACACATATTTATTAAACACCTACTGTGTGTCAGCTTAATTGTGTTATGTAAAAGGTGTGGTTGGAGTTTTTAATATCTTTTCTGGTCCACACTTGTGATTTCCTTGGAGTAGGGGGCTCCCTAGAGAGGAAACTCCCTTTTAGGAATCAGAGAAATATAATTGTTTTGCAATTTATAATTTTAGAGATACCTGATAGTACTGAGAGATTAAGTGATTTGTCCAGGGAAACACAACCAGTATCTATGAGAGTCAGGATCTGATTCTATCGATTTCTGACTCCTAGCATGGTTCTCTGTCCACTATCCTATGCTTACTCTCAGGTATTAGGGATGTAAACACCAAAAGAACAAATTATCCTTGCCCTCAATGAGCTTATATTCTATGTATACCCACACACACATACATATGTATATATGTATGTATGTGTGTGTGTGTATGTGTGAGTGTGTTGGGTATGAATATGTCTTATAGATACTATGTAAGTATAAAAATATTTATAAAAATATATATGGCATTCTGGGGAGGGAAAAAACATGGATCAGGGAACTTTTTAAAAACAGTATTTTTTCCTCAGTTATATATAAAGATAATTTAAAGTATTAATTTTTAACTAAAATTTTGAGTTCCAAATTTTCTCCCTCCCTTTCCTTCCCCCTCCCTAAGGCAGTAAGCAATTTGGTATAGGTTATATATGTGCAATCATGTAAAACGTATTTCCACATAAGTCACATTGCTAAAGAAGAAACAGAAGAAAAAATAAAGAAAGCAAATAGAGTATGCTTTGATTTGCAATCAAACATCAGTTCTTTCTCTGAATGTGGATAGCATTTTCCATCATGAGTCTTTTGGACTTGTTTTGGATTGCTGTATTACCGAGAAGAGCTAAGTCAATCACAGTTGATCATCCAATATATTGCTCTTACTGTCTACAATGTTCTCCTGGTTCTGCTCATTTTATTTTGCATCAGTTCATATAAATCTTTCCAGGTTTTTCTGAAATCCACCTGCTCATTACTTTTTATAGCACAGTACTATTCCATTACATTCATATACCACAGCTTATTTAGTCATTCCCCTATTGATGGGCATCCCCTCAATTTCCAATTCTTTGCAACCACAAAAAGAGCTTCTATAAGTGTTTTTGTGCATATAGGACCTCAGGAAAAACTTCATTGAGGAAGTAGCAATTCTCTAATACAGGCCCCTATCATTTCACACTTAGATTATTGCAATAGTCTGCTAGAGAGTGTGCCTGCCTCAAGTCTCTCCCCACTCCAATCTATACTCCATTTAGCCTCTAAAGTGATTTAGCCTCTAAAGTGATCAGGTCACCTTCCTATTCAATAAACTCTGGTGGTGACTTCCTATTGCCTCCAGGATAAAGTACAAAATGCTCAGTTTGGCACTCATAGCCCTTCATAACTTGGCTCTCTCCTGTCTTTTCAGTCTTCAGACCTTACTCCTTACTCTTCCATTTGCTGTCAGCGAGCTCCTGGTTGTATCTGAACAATACATTCTTATCTCTTGGCTCCAGTTATTTTATCTGACTCCTGTCCCTCATGCCTCCTCTACTATGCCCATAGACCTCCCTGGTTTTCTTTATGCCTCAACTAAAATCTTACCTTCTGCAGGAGGTCTTTCCCATCCCCTTTTAATTTCAGTGCCTTCCTTCTGTTAATAATTTCCTATTTATCCTGCACAGAGCTTGTTTTATATCTATTTCTTTGCATGTTGTTTTCTTTATTAGATTGCTCCTGAAGGCAGAGACTGCCCTTTGCCTCTTTTTGTATTCCTAGTATTTAACACAGTGCTTGGAACACAGTAGATATTTAATATATGTTTATAGATTGATTGAGTTTAACATTGAAGGAAGAGAGGCATTTGGAGAGGTAGAGGGAATACAGCAGACTAGGCAAAGCCATACAAGCAGGGGACTAAATTCAGGGAAGCGCCAGCAGTCCATTCCTGATGGAATTAGAATATGTGAAGGGAAATAAATATGAAGCAATACTGCAAAAGTCTATTGGAATTAGATTGTGGAAGGCTTTAAATGGAAGGATGAGGAGTTTGCATTTGATATGAGGCAGAAAGGGAGCCACTGCAAATTTTTGACCAGAAGAGTGGCATGGTCAGACCTGAGTTTTGGCTGCTGCATGTAGAATAGATCAGAGAGAAAAAGACTGGAAACAGAAAAAGAATTTTGGAAGCTATTTAAATAGAGCAGGTGAGAGGCAACCAGGGTCTGAAGTAGGGCAGAGGCCATCCTGATAGAGAGAAGACTATTGATGTGAGAGGTATTACAGAGAATTAACAGGATCTGGCAGCTGAATTGAATATGAGCAGCTGAGAAGAATCAATACTGACTGGCTGGGAAGTCCTCAGTATAATAAAGTGTAGCAGTCGCTACTCTGGTAACTATTGCCTGATGATCAGAGATGTTAGATTTCTACTCTTTCTCCAGAGTACTCAATACCTTTATGAGTTTTTCTGGGGTGTGAGGTGGGGCAGGGGGTGGAATCTTTGATCTCAGGGATTGGCTCAAGCACCTACTTATTATGATTCTTCAAGTTTTTGAAGTCTAAGTACCCCAGTTCCAGTTAACCATTTACTTGTCAGATTAGCTTTTGCAAAGTATTATTTACTTCCAAGGTATGGCAAGAGAAAAAAATATATAATATAAAAGTTCTTGCAACACCTGGGGGCATAATCCCTTCTATATCTCTTCTCTGGAGAAAAATCAAACTAAAATGTAATTTAATTAATAAATTAATCAATTAAATTAAATTTACAATTGAGCTCAGTTACTAGATAGCATTAATCCCACCACGTTCCAAGTCCAAAACTCTCCTAGTCTAGAGACAAAGTACTCAGGTTTTTCAGGGTTTCTCTGCCTAACTGGTAGCAATATTCAGGCTGGAAATCTGGCTCTAAGGTCATCATGGTCCTGGGTCCCAAGACTCCATTTCCTATGTCTAAAATTGAAAAGGGAAAATGAGACAAGACCAAAACCCTAAAGCATATCTCAGGGCCACAAGGTCTAAGGAGAATGTGGCGATTCCCCCTACTCAGCTTCCCATTGCTATTTGTGCTACAAATAAACAAGACCTTCACTGTGACATCCTACATGTAGCCACCTCCATCTTAGGTGATCTGGGCGTGCCTCAAAGTCTCATTATACAATGATGACAAGTTTTGTTTCACATGGATTGAATATTGAAGTGGAGATTTCCAGCAAGCTGTCTATAGTGTAGGACAAGGTGTTTGGGGGAGAGTTTAGGCTACATAGATTTGGAGTGATTGTTTAGAGCAGTAATGTCAAATTCAAATAGACATGGGGGTCGCTAATCCATATATAAGGATCCTTGGTTACATATTGATTTAGTTTTAAAATGTGATGTTATTTATGGTTTTTTTTTTGCATTTTTATTTATTTTATTAAGTATTTCCCAATTACATTTTAGTCTGGTTTGGACTGCACTCTGGTGTAAAGAATATAATTGAATTTGTGAGAATAGAAAGTAAGACCATGGGAACAGAACACTGGATGAACTTCTTGAGGATCGGAACTATCTTTTGCTTTTTTTTTTCCTTTGGTATCTGCAGTGCTGACCTGGAGTGTAGAGAGTGCTTAATAAATGTTTATTGACTGACTGAGTGTAGAGGAAGAAGAGGGCCGACAATGCCTTGGAGAACACTCATGCTTATGGTAGGGGAGATGGATGATGATACAGCAAAAGGGACAGAGCAGGCTGGCTTTGTTCCTCCATTTACCACATCCCTGGCCATTCTGGACATCCCAGAAGCCATACTGGCAAGTGTCTGAACAGATTTAAGCTGAATAACATGGCCTGTACTGCCCAAGATGCCTGCAAGCTTTGGAATCACGCCGACTTCCAATTATTTGTTCTGTGGGGTTGCTATTTCTCCCTAGAAAGAAACTCCCTACCAGCCCAGGCAGCCTGTAACTGAAACTACAGATTATTAGTATTTGTGCCTTTGACAAGTCTCACTCATTTTTTTTTTAACAGAAGAGAAGTAATACCACCAAGAAAGCTATAGAAATTGCTCCTTTATCATCCAGTCATCTTTCTTAGCTTTCCTTAGCTCCGCAATAACTACAATCTACCATTGTCTCATTTCTGTGTCGCCTTTCCCTTTGTTCTTAAACTTGTTATGTTAGGCAATTTGTTGAATTAATGTTCTTATTGATGGACTTAAGAACTACAGGGTACGACTCAGATTTCAATAGGTCTTGAATTGGGAGAGGAGAGTAGGGAGAATTTCCTGGCAGGGTTCAGGTGACCAAAATAATTCAACCCCAAAGATTCTGTAATTTCCCCTGATCACTTTGTCTTTTGTAACCCATTTAACTTGAACTTGGGATTGGCAGAGTGGTAAGTGGAGGAATAATGGAAAAAGAGGGCTCGTCCAGGCCTCCTGTGTGTTTGAGTGTTTGTGAATGATGACATATGATTTGTTACAGCAGGCCCTAAAAATTCTTTCCATGCCCAAAGTGTAGTAGTACTAGAGGTCATCCAAGCCCTTTCCTTCACCTCGATATTTTTGAAAGTGGCCCTAGGTAATTTTAATGTAATGGTTCACTGGAGACAATGTCTGCTGGCAGGCAGATATTTCTGGTGTCCTCCTTACTTGACCTCTTGGAAAGTATGCAGTAATGGTCATGTCTAAAAAGATAATTTCCTTCTCCTTTCATTCTAATTGAGTTGGTGTTGGGGGCGGGATGGGGAGCCGAAATATCACAAGAGAGGAGGATTATGCAAGTGTACAGAGGATTGATGATTAGTAACAGCAGCAAAACAGAGAGAAAAGAAGAATGAGAAAGGATGAAGAGTAGCCTCTGCACTGGAGGGGATGCTCAGAACCACTGCTTCTGTGACTCTACTGCTACTACTATTGCCCTGACCAGGGGAGAAATGTTTGGAAGGAACTATAGCTGCCTCTATTTAGCAAGAACTACAAATGGCTAAAGTCTTACTCCTTTCTTTCTTTCTGTACTCTGACTTCCCTGCTGAGTCAATATATGTCTTTCTGCATTTAAAAGAATTCATTCACTTTTTTTTGGTTGTTTCTTAAAACAAACTGATTTCTCTAAAATAACATTTGTGTTGTGTGTGTGTTTCCTTGAGGAATGGAAAAGTAATTTACAGGGCAATGGTCAGTTAAGGACATAGAGAAGAAAGGCAATTCTCTTTTCTAATTTGTTGGAATAATTATTAGTGGGGAACTAAAGATGAAGGAAAGATATATTTTATTAATAAGTATTATTATGCCTCCCCCCAAAGCAGCAAAATGATTAATCAATTTGGACTGTCCTCAACTCCCATGGGGAAAGCAAATTAAGTCAGTAGTGTTCTAGGGGGAAGAAAGTTTTCTAAGGTAATGACTTTGGGCAGTTATTTAGCTACAATTAACTGGGGTTACTTTCCCTTCTTACTGTTCCATTGCCATGGCAAGTTGAAGGAAACCCTTACCCCTTTGGTGGTGGTGCTAAGGGTAGTAATGAGAGAGAGAGAGAGTCATTTGAGAGAATTTGGAAAACAATGGCTCTGTTCACATAAAAAGGAAATAGAAGGACTAGGTAGTTCTCTTTAGACAATTACCTTTGGTCACTCTACTGCCCAGGGGGAATGAAAATGTACCAGGTCAGGAGCTGTAGGAATCACAATAAAGACAAGATTTTAGAAACACAGCTGCATTTCATATCTGTTACACAGACTGGAAGAGATGCCAGAGAAAGAATCTTTGTCCCCTGGGAATAGCCAGCATTTGCTAGAAGCTGAAAATAAATTGAAGGAGAGAAGTTGCAGAATATATAAGCAAAATGAGCCTGTTGCAGAGATCTATCCTGAGAGTACCTGGAAATGAGAGCGTCAGGAAAAGTAATGCTGCATAAGCAACCAGAGGAGCCATGAAAGGAAGCACTGATGTGGATGAGCAACCTCAAGGTCCCTCTTGATAGAAACTTACAGGCCTTGTGGGAATGGTTGTTTATCAATGCTTCTTGTTATTGTCTGTGGTCTCTGATGGGTCCCAAATAAACTTTTAAAGTTTAAGCCTTGTGAATCTCTGTGCTTGTAAGGGGAGTGGGTGACTATACCCTTTGCTTGCAACTTGCAGGCCATTTACAGAAATCCCCCAATTCTGGTTGGGGGTTACAAAGTAGAGAAATGAAAAGTTCCTCAACCTATTGCCAGGTCTTTCATGTCATTGGGGAACCTCTGTCATGAGAATTTTCTTAATTTCTATAAATATTTTGCTTAATATTGATCACAAATATCAATTATATCAAGGGCACAGTGGAAACCATTTAGCTTTGGAAGCTTCCTTAATCACTAATGAATTTCTACAATGCCAGATGGAATTGAATGAGTCAGTCTTTGGAATTGACTGTATTTCCCTTAGTAGGAGGCTCCTATGAGTAATACCTCTAGGTAATTTTCACCAAAAAAGTAAAAAAAACCCCAAAACGTTAGAGCTATGGCTATAAAGAAATATTGCCTGGATTTTATAACTGGATGATCCAGATCAGCTTTTGGGGGGATTTTCTGGTCCAGAGAAACTTTGTTCCAGTGTTTTTTCCTCTATAACCTTCTAAACTAGTTCTTAATCTTTTTTGTGTCATAGACCCCACCTTTGATAGTCTGGCATATGGACTCCCTTTCAGAATAATATTTTTAAATTAAAGAAAAAATATATATAGCATTACAAAGAAAGCCACTTATATCGAAATAGTTATCTATCTATCTATTTAAAAAGTAAGTTCATAGCTCCCAGGCTAAGACCCTCTGCCTCAAACTTTCACTCGTTTTCAGTCTATGATTTGAGTCTCCATACCACTTTGACCTTCCTGGTATGTGAGCCTGCTTGGTTCTATGGGTTCAGAGATTGTTGGATCTAATCCTTAATTAACCTCTCTCCTTAGTTCTACCATTGCTTAAACATATATGCTTGACTGGTACCTACTTTTCTTTTCCCTTACCACATGTAATCCACCTTGTTTAAACAAAGACTCTTATTTACAAGGGAAAAAAAAACCAAGTCATAAATAACAAAGTAGGCTAAAATAATTAGATATATGTAGGAAAGAAATCTACCAAGTCTCAGACTGGGTGGTATTTGTATTTTCTAAAGTAATGTTTAGAATATACCAACCCTAGTTTGGCCCCCATAATCTTTCTACTTCTGGATTTTTGTGCCATGGTATATGATTTGAGACCCTAAAGAAGAATGGTGTGGTTTTCTTTTTGTCTTTGTTTTTGTTTTTTGTTACCACAGAATGCTCCCATGGTGTTTTAGAATCTTTCTATTTGGTGTTATGTATGGAGCTAGCTACCTCATTCTATAGTCCTGAGTCCAGACCTAATTAGGAAGTTTCCTGCTCACATATAGGCTTTTGGGTCCCCCACATATTCTTACTAAATTACTTAGCTAGATATTGCCCACCTTCTGCATGGAAGATTGTGATGTGTGTGTATGTGTGTGTGTGTGTGTGTGTAGATGGTTAAAAAATTATTATATACAAATTGAAGTTTTGAAATAATTCAGAAAATGGAATGATTTAACCCATTACTGAGTTCATTCTTAAAGTTACAAAAGAAAATTTATTTCATTATATAGATCACATTTATTTTTTCGATGCTAAGTATATTTGGGAATGTCTTTAGGGAAAGGAGCAGGTAGGTATAAACAATGTGAAGAAAAGACAAGATTTGAATCAAGTATAATAGCCCAATATTTTTCCTCAGCTAGATGGAGAGATTGAAAGATCACAGGAGTAAACCGGACTAGATTGGTTGGGTAAGCCAGGAACTTTAGAGTCCTATGGAGAGGATAGAGGGTTTGGGGTATGTAGCAGTGTGCCAGCTCCAGCAGTCAGACAGTTACAGGGGAAAACTGCTGTTGTCCCAAATTGTTGATCACCAATAGTTGGAAACTTCTTTGTCTTGATGTCCTACTTAAGGAATGCCTGACTACATGGAATTTGCTACTGCATTGGGACTGGATGAATCTATCCTTTTTCCACTTTCTTTTCCTCCTCTGTCTCACTGCTGTTGGTGAACTAATATAACTCGACCTTAAAACCTCTGGAAAAATAGCTCTAGACTTCACCACCACAAGTCTATATAAAATATTTTCTCTCTCTCTCTCTCTCTCCCCATGAAGAAGAACTTCACAAGACTCCTAAATTCCACTCCCAAGTCTTCCTGTCTTTCATTTACCATATGAGATATGATCATATTCCTTTGGTCATATAATTTACCAAATGACCAATACCTAGGCAGATATAGTTGGGTTAGATGGTCTCTGAGGTCTTTTCCAGCTTTGAGACTTGACAAAGTTACTTTTTTTTTCTATGCTTTGGCTTCCCCATCGATATATCTATTGATTAAGCCCTTTGTAAAATAGGAATAATTCTAACTTAGCTCACAGGAGTTCTGTACAGATTAACTAATTAATGATTATGAAGTGGTATGAAGAATTACAGCTAGTCATAATCAATGGAGCAATGGTAAAAGTCATTTAGCTACATGAGAAACCTATTAAACCACTTGAATGGACTTGATCGAAGGAATCAGTCAATAAATTACAAGGTTGCTGAAACCAAGTCTTAATATATTCAGCAAAGCCTTCCCTGTGGAGCACTGAACTTAAAGTAATGCATCATGGTTTGCCCAATAACATATGATGTGCCCATAATCTTGAGAATCATGAGGGAGAGAGGAGGAAAAGAGGTACTGAGCTTCTCCTTAGATAAGGGTACATATAGACAAAGATGTCCTCTTCTAAGGAGCAACAATTCTTCATGGCTGTTCCTCAAGGATCTTTTTGGAGTCTAATTGGCTTGATGGTTATATATTTTCATTTTTCATCTTTTCCTCCTTATCTGACCCCAGAGGGCAGTTCAATTACCAATGGGTGGGAGTTGCAGAGAGGCTAATGTCACAGAAAAATATTCCTAACTATAACAGCCATCCAAAAGTGAAATAGGCTGCTTTGAGAGGCAGAATATTCCTCCTTACTGGTAATCTTCAAATAAAAGTTGGATGACCACTCATCAGGTATATTGTAGAGCAGAAATGTGAAACCTGAGGCTTATGGGTAGCAAGTGGCCTGCAAAAATATTCAGTGCTGCCAGAACCAGATTAAAATATTAGAGTGAAATGTTTAGAAAAGTTAACAAAAATACAGTATAATACAATGCTAATTTGTGGTTTTCTAAATCAATATGCAGCCAGCAGAGATCCTTTTCTGTTTGAGTCTGATAGGCCTGTAGAGGAGATTCTTTTTAGGGTGTGAGTTGGAGTAGATGCTCTCTGAGATCCCTTCCATTTCTGAAACTCTGTGACTGTTTCATCTCACAAGCTACACCAGGGACAACTTACAATGCTCTTGCTAAAGATGGCTTGTATGCTGATTTCTGCTTCCAGTTTCTGCTCTGTCTACTGGCAACACTAATAATAATGATAACCTGATATTTATATAGCACTTTGCATGTATTTTCTCCTTTGAACCTCACAATACCTGCTGCGAGATACACAGTACAAGTATTATTGTATCCATCTTATATGGATATGATGACAGATAAGACCCAGAGACATTATGTGTCTTGCCAATGGTCACACAGCTGGTAAGTGTCAAAGGTAAAATATAACCACAGGATTTCCAGGTTCCAAGTCTATCACTCTGTCCACTATACCACACTGCCTTTCTTGTCAGGCACTGATGCAATGCTTGATACACTGGATTTGCCCTTGCCCCACACATATCCAGAGTGTGTCAAACAGGCACCCTGCTTGTGAAAGGCTTCTGGTCCCTGCCCTAAACTTACCTTTTTTATTGAAAAGCATTGTGCTGTAATAGAAAAAAGCAACGCACTGTCTTGGAAATCAAAAGTCCTAAATCTTGCTTGTAAGTTAACAACTAGCTAGTTCCATGTCATTAGGAAAATGACTTAACCACTTTGAGCCTCAGTTTTCCTTATCTATAAAATGGGCATTATACTAGTTGCCCTGCCTACTACAGTTGTTGGGTCTCTTAGATGAGTGATGGATTGAAAGGGCATGACAACCTCAAAGTGCCATGAAATAGGACATAATATCAATCTTGT
Organism: Bettongia penicillata ogilbyi; assembly: GCA_023548195.1. Classification (NCBI taxonomy): domain Eukaryota; kingdom Metazoa; phylum Chordata; class Mammalia; order Diprotodontia; family Potoroidae; genus Bettongia; species Bettongia penicillata. Next base: position 3,446,251 of record JAJHZJ010000629.1, read on the forward strand.
AATAACTGTGAGCCTTTGCTTACTTCCTTCACAACACAGCCATCTAAGAAGTAGGAGAGTCCAGTGAATAGAGGGTTATCTTCTGAATCACAAAGACTTGAGTTCACATCCTGGTACTAACACATTGGAGCTGTGTGACCATGTGAAAGCAAGTGTCCTAGACTTCTCTGGAAGACTAAGTAACAAATGAGCTGAAAATCAGTTTGTTGTTGGAAGTAGATTCCATGCTGATGAAATCAAAGGTCTTTATCGAAGCATATAGACACCTCCAGCCCAACCATTCTTTATCCTTAATTCTCCCTTCCTTGCCTTCCCTCCCCTGCCAAGTCACATTCCCTGAATCTAACCTTCATATCAGGAAACATAAGATCATATCTTACAGGCATAATCTGTCTGTGAGAAAAATGTTTCATTTTCTCTGAATACTATGTAAATATAAAAAGCAGTCAGCACCCCTGTCTGCAAGTAACCAGTGAGTGAATCTACAAGCTCTACTGATGTGGATAATTATAAGCCTCCAGCATCTATGATGAGAAAGTAAACCATAAACACATACAATTCCTTGGAACTCCTTTGAGATTTTTTATTTTTATCTACAACACTTACGCATTTGCTCATTCAGAAATGCATCATTTCCCTCACCTTGACGAATGTAAACTCATCTCATCTATTTTCATTGCAATTTTAGAAGACTCAAGCCTCTAGGTTTCCTGCCAGTTTCTCTTAAAAATGCTTTTTGCATTAGGTGGGCTGTGCTATGGGAGTGAAAGGTGCATCTCTACAGAAACAGATGTTAGTATCCCCTGTGGCCCAGTGTATCCAATTCCTGTAATATTCTTTTAGAGTTTACATTTATGTAATTCCTTAGGGAAGAGAGGAGAGTGATGGCAGACTCCAAGAGTGAAGGGAAATAATGACAGTGGTGAGGAATTGGAGAGGGAAGGATAGAATCTTTAATTAATGGCTCCAGAGAGGGGGAAAAAGGGGATCTAACAGCTCAGACAAGCTATTTGAACTTAAGCAGGGTTAATTGTTTTCCACACAACCTCCACAATAGCTTTTGTCCAGGGAGATGGTTGTGAGTGAGTCTTAATTAGCCAAGTTTATCTAATCTCCTATACAAGTTACATGTAGAATATTATAAAGATATTCTGAGCACCTCTGGAATAGCCAAGAAACAAGGACCTTGCAAGCTACTTTCTCATTGAAGTGTGTGTGTATGTGTGTGTGTGTGTGTCTGTGTCTGTGTGTGTGTTTCTGTTTGTGTGTGTGTGTCTCTGTTTGTGTGTGTGTGTCTCTGTGTGTGTCTCTGTTTGTGTATGTGTGTGTGTGACAGACAGACAGACAATGAAAGGGAGCCTTCAGCTGAGCCTCTAAAATGTTCCTTAAGCTTTTACACATTTATACATGGGGAACTTCTTTGTGCCACACATTGTAAGCAAATCAAACAGGTTTGGATAGAGAAAATCAATCTTCACCTGGCTTCTGTTTGGGAGTGGGTACAGGAAGAGGTTCTAGTAGCATGAATAAATCTGATGTGGAAGAATTCCAATGGTTTCTCTTTTTCTCAGGTTCAATGGGTGGAGTAGAAAGATCTAGATTTGTAATCCTGAAGGAGTAGAGTCCTTGACTAGTGTTGAGGAAACTTATTGAACTCAGTATCTTGTACAATTTGGAAAATAATACCTGTGGAAGCTACCTCCCAGGATCAGTTAGTCAATGAGAAAACTTATAAATGCCAGACTCCATGCCAAAGGCTAAGGATTAAAGGAAGGTCTCAAGAAGCTTACATTTTAATGGGGAAGACATGCACATTACCAGATAGGATAAACTTTGCACAGTGGTAAGGTAGACATATACATAAGTAGAAGGTAACATTAGAGGGAAACCATGAAAAGGGGCAGGAAGGGGCTGGGGGTTGGTGGATGGGGAGAGGTGAGAGCATGTGGAAGGAAAGGCCTTCTGCAGAAAAGTTTTAATCTTGGGTTTTGAAGGAAGTCAGGGGGCCAGGAGGCACAGGTGAGGAAGAAAAGCATTCCAGGCACATGAAACAGACAGTGCAAAGGCATGGAGATGGCAGTTGTCATGTTGAGTGGGAGGAGCATCAAATAGTCCAAGTCAAGAACCTCATCACCATTCTGATTAACTCAGTTTTTGATACTCAGCTCCCTGGTAGCCTCTTTCCCCTCTGATTGGAGGACTGGAGAAGAGCAATAAACTTCTCCTGAAACCTCCCTTTGTAGAGGCTCAGAACTTCCTAGGTAACTTGTCATTTTCCACCAGCTGCCCTGCTTAGTGTGGACTCCTCAAACATCATGCTCCTGGACTGGCATATCCTTGGTCACCCTCCCCTTTAGTTTGTAAGCCCTTTGAGGTTTTAATTCTACCCACAGCACTTATTACAGGGTCTGGTGCATACTAGGTACTTAATAACAGTTACTGAATTGAGTAGAAGAAGGGGTCATGTTCTGAGGGGCTCTAAAGTTATTTTGAGGCTCAAATGAGATAATGAGATATACTTTAAAACATTATATAAATGTTACTGCCTCTCTTTTTTTTCAAAATTTATTTATTTATTTTTAGTTTTCAACATTCACTTCCAAAAGTTTTACATTTTCTCCATCGCCCTCCTCTCTCTTCTCCCCAAGATGGTGTGCAGTCTGATAGAAGCTCTACATACACATTCTTATTAAACACATTTTCACATTAGTCCTGTTGTATAGAAGCATTGGAATGAATGGGAGGAACCATAAGAAAGAAAAAACGAAACAAAAAAGAGAGCAAATAATATGCTTCCATCTGCATTCAGAGATCATATTTCTTTCTCTGGATGAGGATGAAATTTTCCATAATGAGGTTTTTTGAGTTATTTTAGGTCCTTGCATTGCTGACAAGAGTTAAGTCTATCAAAGTCAGCCATCTCACAGTGTGGCTATTACTATGTAACGTTCTCCAGGTTCTGCTCACTATACTCAACATCAGTTCCTGTAAGTCTTTCCAGGTTTTTGTGAAGTTCACTTACTCAGCATTTCTTATGGCACAATAGTATTCCATTGCATTCATACACCATAACTTGTTCAACCATTCCCTAATTGATGGGTATCCCCTCAATTTCCAGTTCTTAACTACCACAAAAAGGGCTGCTATAAATATTTTTGTACAATGTGGGTCCTTTTTCCATTTCTGTGATTTCTTTGGGATATAGCCCTAGAAGCAGTATTGTTTAGTCAAGGGTATGCACAAATTTTGTAGCCCTTTGTGCATAGTTGCAAATTGCTCTCCAGAATGGTTGGATCATGGATCAGTTCACAATTCCACCAATAATGAATTAGTGTTCTAATTTTCCCACATTTTCTCCAGCATTTATAATTTTCCTCTTTTGTCATATTAGCTAATCTGAGAGGTGCTAGGTGGTACCTAAGAGTTGTTTTGATTTGCATTTTTCTAATCGATAATGATTTAGAGCAATTTTTTATATGACTATAGATAGATTTCATTTCTTCCTCTGAAAATTACCTGTTTGTATCCTTTGACCATTTATCAATTGGGGAATGACTTGTATTCTTATAAATTAGACTCAGTTCTCTATATATTTTAGAAATGAGGCCTTTATCAGAGACACTTGTAAAAATCCCCAATTTTCTGCTTCTTTCCTAATCTTGATTGCATTGGTTTTCTTTGTGCAAAACTTTTCAATTTAATGTAATCAAAATTATCCATTTTGCATTTCATAATGTTCTCTGTCTCTTATTTGGTTATAAATCCTTCCATTCTCCATAAATCTGACAGGTAAACTATTCCTTGCTCTCCTAATTTGCTTATGATATGAGCCTTTATATCTAAATTGTGTGCCCATTTGGACTTAATTTTGGTATACAATGTAACATGTTGGTCTATGCCACGTTTCTGACATACTATTTTCCAGTTTCCCTGGAAGTTTTAGTTAAATGATTATTTTTTATTATATTTGCTCAGCCTACTCATAAGCAACTGATGTTTTCCAATTATTTAGATCTGACTTTATTTGTGTGAAAAGTGTTTTGTAATTGTGTTCATATAATTCCTGGTTTTGTTTTGGCAGGTAGACTCCCAAATATTTTATAATATCTACAGTAACTTTATTTATTTTTGCTGATAACTTGAATTTTAATCACCATCATCTACAAAAATGAGGAAATGAAAATTTAATAGCTTCTTCAATTTAAAACAAAGTTCCATAAAATAACATTACACTGTAGAGATAATTTCTTCTTATTTAAAAAACAAGCAATTGTAAATCAGGCATTGTTGAGAGAGAAAATCATGATCTTTATATGAGTTTACACTTGCTTATTAGCAGAAGTTAAGTACATGAAAGTCCTTGCATCTTTCTTGACTTTTTTGGGGGGGGAATGTAATAGTAATTTAAAATGGAAAGATCTTTCTCATTAATTAATAGGCCCATATGATCTGCTTAAATCTCCTGGAAGCTTGGGTCACACATATGGTGGGAGGAGCTTGCTGAAGGGTGGAACAGGAAGGGTGGAGTGGACCTGGGAGGAAATGAGTAAGGTTAGGTCAGAGGGGAAAGAATGCAGGCCAACTGACACAATTAACAGGTGATGGTGAGAAGGCCCTGGCTGAGGGAGGTTTGAGATTGACACATTGTGACAGTTGATAGTGAGAAGCTCCTGGCTGAGGGAGGGGAGGTTTGAGATTGATACGTTGTGACAGTTGATGGTGAGAAGGCCCTGGTTGAGGGAGGGGAGGTTTGAGATTGATACATTGTGACAGTTGATAGTGAGAAGGCCCTGGCTGAGGGAGGAGTGAAAATGGCTTTACCCTCTGCTGTGATCATGTTTATTAACTTCTTTGTCGCCATGACAGATTTTGCTTTCTGGTCCTGGGATTTGGCTTCCTGGTGTTTAAATAAATGTTTTTCTTCTGCCTTCTATATGGAGAGTCTTTTATATTTTGCGATTGAGAACTACACTGGCATATTGATAGCCACCACCAGTGCTGTGAATATTGCCTTGGCAGTACAGGGAAGAATAGGCATATCCTGCTCTGAGCTGAAACTTTGGCAGCTCTTCTCATCTAAAATTTTCTGCTGCTGCACCAATCCCACATTTTCATATACTCTAACACTATCTTCTCTCATTTCTGGACAGGTTGGAGTTGGGGTGCAGGGTGGAAGAGGACTCTGATCTTGTCTGGTTCACTAGGGAATATTTAATGTTTGTACATTCATGCCCTTTCTCTTGCTTTTCTGCTTCTCCTCGATTCTGTGCTGTAACATTTCAATATAATGCTGCATGGTCATAAATAAATCTGTACTGGGCTTCTGTCTGAACCATTCCTGACCTCTGGGATCTCACCATCTGAATAGTCTTGGGAACATCACAATCCATACCTTTCTCTCTGACAATGTCAATAAGGATTTCAATCTCAGTGAAAGTTCCTGTCCTGCCAATTCCAGCATTGTAATGCACCACGAAAGGGCCTGCATCAGGAATGCTCTCCTTCTTGTGATGGACCTCTTCTAAAAAGTCCAAAACACTCCTGGGGTCAGTGGGCATGCTGTGAGCAGACCACATTCTAAAATGATACTGCCACACTGTTCTCTCCATGTTCCCTTGTCCATCCTTAGAGAGTTTAAGCTCTCAGTGTATTGTCATAGGCAGTGCTTTCTTTGATGTTCCTAACACATATAGCCCCATCCTCCTTTAGAGCATATTCATTGAGCCAGTATTTGACACATTTACTCTTGCCTCTCTCCACTTCTTTTGTCACCGTGACAATAATTTGGGAGTTCTCCTGGAACACCATTCTTGAGAAGTCATTCACTGTGTTCTGCAGATAGTCTTGGGTTGTAATATCACTCTTTTTGGCCTTTAAATTGTGCTTGGTCTCAAATTCAGGCATGATGAAGTTTGCATTAATGCAATCTGAAACTGGTTCATTTGGATCCCCATCATGCAGAACAACCCTAGTATGATCAAAAGGCAAGATGTTTGTATAGCTGTTTGTGTTTTTATTTTCTGGTGGCTGACCTGCTTTGTGACTATATAGGAGCTTGCATTTCTGCTGTTGTAGAATCTCAAATTCTTCCCCAAAGCCATGATTAACTTTTATCTGTGGTCTCAGCTAATCTGCTTAATTCTCTCACATGGCTTTCAGTCTCTACAGTATTGACACTCATTGTGTTCAGGGGCTGCTTGAGCTGTAGCATTGTGCCCAGAGTTCCCACCATGGGGTTTTCTTGTAATGCTCCACAAAATCTGTTAAAGGAGGAAACTTCTCTTCTCCACTGACTTCGTATTTCAGATCCTAGCAGCGAATCATGACATGCACCACTTTTGATTTGCCATCATTACTCTTGCCCTTGTTATCTCCTTTGTGAACAGAGAGAACAAAATTCCCCTGGGTGGCTCTGGCTTTCCTGCACCAAGAAGCTTCCATTTTCCTTTCTCAGTTAGTAATTTCTCTGCTTCTTTCTCAGAGAGGTGCCCATGAAACCACCCTCTGGGGTAAGATCTGTACAGTTCAATAGGTACTTGAGCTCAATAACATTGCTATTCTTTTCTTTCAACTTCCCATGATGCTCCATGTAATGCTTCACTAACTCAGTCCATGTGACAAACTTCTCTCCTCCATACAGATTGTAATAAGTCACTGGTTTTCTGAATCTTGATATGAGTGACAGCATCATTGCGCCTAACAGAAAGTGAGAAATCTCCTGAGTTATTGTTACCAGGCCTGGTCAAAAAGCTGCCATCAACGCCTCATGTCAGCAGCAAATTTTCTGCCTCCACTTCAGTGATATTTGGGTGAAACTATCTCCCGAATGTCATTATCCTCCCATTCCCAGGCTCCTCCTTGGATCTGCTTCCTCAGGAGTGGGGTTGGGCCTGATTGAGGGTTAGCATGGAGCCTGCAGAGCCCTCTGGCCACCATCCAGGACTCAGGATCCTAGAGCCAAGAGTCAAAGGTCCCCCCATGCCCAAACACCTTTACCTCACTCTGTTCCCCCATGCCTCTGCCCCTGCCCCTCTATAGTAACTTTAAATGGAATTTCTCTATCTCTTACTGTTGGGCTTTGTTAGTAATACATAGAAATGCCAATGATTTATGTGGATTTATTATATATCCTGCAACTTTGTTAAAGTTGTTTATTATTTCAAATAATTTTTTGCTTGATTCTCTATGATTCTCTAAGTATATCATCATATCATCTGCAAAGAATGATAGCTTAGTTTCTTTTCCTATTCTAATTCCTTCTACTTCTTTTTCTTATTGCTAAAGCTATCATTTCTAGTACCATATTGAATAACAGTGGTGACAGTGGACATACTTATTTTACCTTTGATCTTATTGGAAATGCTTCTATCTTATCCCCATTATATATAATGTTTGCTGATGGTTTTAGGTGGATGTTACTTTTAATTTTAAGGAAAGCTCCATTTATCCCTATGCTCTCTAGTGTTTTTAATAAGGATAGTTGTATTTTGTCAAAAGTTCGCATCTATTGAGATAATCATATATTTTCTGTTAGTTTTATTGTTGATATGATTAAATATGTTAATAGTTTTCCTAATATTGAACCAGCCTTGCATTCCTGGTATAAATCTTACCTGGTCTTACTATATTATTCTCATGATAAGTTGCTATAATCTTTTGGCTAATATTTTATTTAAAATTTTTTGCATCTATATTCATTAAGGAAATTGGTCTATAATTTTCTTTCTCTATTTTGACTCTTCCTGACTTAAGTACCATATTTGTATCATAAAAAGAATTTGGTAGGACTCCTTCTTTGCCTATTTTCCCAAATAATCTATATAGTATTGAAATTAATTGTTCTTTGAATGTTTGATAGAATTCACTTGTAAATCCATCTGGCCCTGGAAATTTTTTTTTTCCCAGGGAATTCATTGATGGCTTGTTCAAATTCTTTTTCTGAGATGGATTTATTTAAGTATTTTACTTCTTATTCTGCTAATCTGGGTAATTTATATTTTCGTAATATTCATATATTTCACTAAGATCATCAAATTTATTGGCCTACAGTTGGGAAAAATAGTTTCTAATTATTGTTTGAATTTCCTCTTCCTTGGTGGTGAATTCATCCTTTTAATTTTTGATACTGGTAATTTGGTTTTCTCCTTTCTTTTTTTTAAATCAAATTAATCCAAGGTTTATCTATTTTATTGTTTTTTTTGATAAAACCAACTCTTAGTTTTATTTATTAGTTCAATAGTTTTCTTAATTTCAATTTTATTAATCTCTCCTTCACTTTTCAGTATTTCTAATTTGGTATTTAATTGGGAATTTTTAATTTGTTCTTTTTCTAGCTTTTTTAGTTTTATGCCCAATTCATCAATCTCTTTCTCTATTTTATTCATGTAAGCATTGAGAGATATAAAATTTTCCCTAAGAACCACTTTTACTGTATTCCATAAGTTCTGGTATGTTGTCTCATTATTGTCATTCTCTTGGATGAAGTTATTGATTGTTTCTATGATTTGTTGTTTGATCCATTTATTCTTTAGGATTAGATTATTTAGTTTCCAATTAATTTTTAGTCTATTTTTCCATGACTCTTTATTACATATAATTTTTATTACATCATGATCTGAAAAGGATGCATTTAGTATTTCTGTCTTTCTGCATTGGATTGTGAAGTTTTTAATGCTAGTGTGTGGTTAATTTTTGTGTAGTGCCATGTACCACTGAGAAAAAGGTGTATTCCTTTCTATCCCCATTCAATTTTCTCCAGAGAGCTAACATATCTAACTTTTCTAAAATTCTATTTACCTCTTTAACTTCTTTTATGTTTATTTTGTGATTAGATTTGTCTGTTTCAGAGAGGGGGAGGTTGAAGTCCCTCACTAGTGTTTTCTTATTTATTTCTTCCTGTAACTCCCTAAACTTCTCCTCCAAAAATTTGGATGCTATACCACTTGGTGCTTGTATGTTTAGTAATGATGTTATTCATTATCTATGGTGCCTTTTAGCAGGTGATAGTTTCCTTCCTTATCTTTTTTAATTAGATCTATTTTTGCTTTTTCTTTGTCTGAGATTGGGATTGCTACCCCTACTTTTCTTTTTAACTTCAACTGAAGCATAATATATTCTACTCCAGCCTTTAGCCTTTTCCCTGTGTTTATCCCCTATTTCAAATGTGTTTCTTGTAAACAACATATTATAAGATTATGGTTTTTAATCCATTCAGCTATCCACTTCTGTTTTATGGGCATGTTCATTCCATTCACATTCACAGTTATGATTACTATTGATGTCTTTCTCTCATCCTCCCCTCCCTTATGCTTTTATTTCTCCTTTCTCCTTTTCCCTCCTCAAAAGAATTTTGTTTTGGACCAACTGAATCCCTCAGTCTTCCCTCCCTTTTATCAGTCCTTTCCCTTTTCTTTCCCTTTCTCTTACTATTTCTTCCCTCCCTTCTAACCACCCCCTCCTTTTCCCCCCCTTCTTCTCCTACTGCTTGTAGGGCAAGTTAGGTTTCTATACCTAACTGAGGATGTCGTTCTCCCCTTGAACCAATTCAGATGAGAGTAAAGTTCAAATACTTCTCATTCCTTTCCCTTCTTTCCCTCTACTGTAATATGTTTTTGTGCCTCTTCATGTGATATAATTTACCCTTTTCTGCCTTCTCCTTTCCTCTTCTCCCACCATATTCCATTTCTATCTCTTAATTATTTTTTTTTTGTCATCACATCAGTTAATTTCTACCCAAAGCCCCTGTCTATGTATATAAAGACACTATTTTCAAGAGTTATAAGTATCATTTTCCCATGTAGGGATGCAATCAGTTCTTATTGAATAACATTTTTTTCTTTTCCTGTGTACCTTTTTGTGCCTCTCTTGAGTCTTGTATTTGAAAATCAAATTTTCCATTGAGCTTTGGTCTTTTCATCAGAAAGTCCCCTGTTTCATTGAATGTACATCTCATTGCCTGAAAGATTATACTCAGTTTTGCTGGGTAGTTGATTCTTGATTGTAATCCAAACTCCTTTGCCTTATATTCATCATAGGAATCATCATCAAAGGAATATATCATATTCCTTTAATTTAGAAATTACAAGGTCCTTCATGATCCTGACTGTGGTTCCATGATATTTGAATTGTTTCTTTCTGACTGCTTGCAGTATTTTCTCCTTGACCTGGTAATTCTGGAATACAGCCTAAGGTGCCGAGGATGACCTTGACATCTTTGATGACTGACCAAGCAAACTCTAAGTGCTCGTCAGTGCCTGCTTCAGCTGCCTTCATGGTTGTTGGAACAAATCGTTCTCATTCACCCATTCTGCCAGGGGAAGTCTTCACATGCTTGGAGTAGACATTCTCTTAACTCAAGGACAGGTTTCAGACTTGTCAATTACCTTCAACCTGGTTTAGACAGTTCAGACAATTTTGCCCTGGTATGCCACAGTACATGGTACAGCTTCTTGGAGCCAGAGGTGAGAGTTGGGTGAAAGTGGACCCCAAAAGTGGATGAGTAGCCCTGAAAAGGGCTCAGCAAGCCCTCCCACCAAAAGTGTCCTTTCTGAATACCACCCACACCCTACACATGAGATAACAGACTGAAAGGATCAGAGGTGACTGAACTCTTTCTTTGTGCCTCACCCCCAGTGAGGGACTATGGCTATGAAACACTACAAACATCATACTTGACTGATGTATTGGTAAGTTTTGCTGCATTACTGTTTCTCCCTTTCTTTTGTCTTAGGATAACTCTAAGAGTCAGGCAGGGGAGAGGGATGCATTGTCAAGACAAGATATGACATATTTACTGAGGAAATTAAAATTACTCCATATCATTTAATAACTGATTTTATTCTGTAGTTTCCCTGATTCCCCATTTTGTCAAGCCCCATTTCTGAGTTCTGGTGTTAAGCTCAAGAATGAAGTTGTCCCTCTGAGCAATTCATAGGTGTGATTGAAATGAATTGTTATCACTCATGCAGGTAACTCTTGGGACATCTGCTTGTTGTTTGTAAGCTTCAACTAACTTAACCTGGTGCTATCTCCCTCCTCCCCTCCCCAAGGTAAGTTGTTTGTCCTTTTCTGTCCTTGTACAATTAGAGAAGATTTGCTCCCTCCCAAGGGGACAACTAACCTGGTGGTTCTGGTCCCCTAATAAAGATTACAAGAGGCAAATGAATCCCATAAAACATTTAACATTCCTTTATTGTCATAGAGGAGCATCATTAAGAACATCTAAATGCCAACCCATTTTCCCTAGTGTAGTCAATTGTAATGTTCTTTGACTACCCAGACCCCCTCTTTTCCTGTGTGTCTATAAAGAGGGTCCTCCTTTCACACTGGGGTCACTGAGCAGTTTGACCTGCTTTACTAAGTTATATACATCATTGTTAATAAACTGATTATGTTTGGAGTATGTACCTCAGTTTATTTTTATTGCATTTACTTGTCATATTACTAAGTGCTTACTGTTTGACAGGCATTGTCCTGAGAACTGGGAATACAAGAAGAAAGAATAACCCCCTATTCTGCAATAACTTACATTATAATGTGAGAAGACAACACAGAAAAACAGGTTATGGGGGAAGGAGGAAGGAACTAAACAAACATTGATTAAATGACTATTGCATGCCAGGCACTGTGCTAAGCACTTTAAAAAGACCTCATCTGATCTCACAACAATCCTTCAAAGTAGATGCTATTATTATTACTACTTTACAAATAAAGAAACTGAGGCAGACAGAGGTTAACTGACTTGTCTAGGGTCCCATAGACAATAGGTGTCCTAGGTCAAATTTAAACTCCAGTCTTCCTGAATGCAGGCCACCATCCTTAGGGGGGGCCACACCTAAATGCCTTAGGCATAGGTGGGAAAGTGAAGGTACCAGATACAGAAGCATGGTAGAGAAAGTCTGGAAAGTAAGAAGTTCAGCCTATAAGGAATGAAGAGATGCTAAGCCTGGGCTTCCTCAAAATGGAGATTCTGGAAGGAACCAGTCAATGAGAGGAAGAAGTCTCAAGGGAAATAGGTATTTCCAATGTGAAAAGTAGTCCAGCGGTGGGGTAAGCTTTCAGGGTGAAGAGGTTTCTATGATGTGGTAGGGAAAGCACTATGAAATTGAGTCAGGAGTGCAACGAAGACGACATGGTTGACCTGGGCATCCTCATGAAAATGGAAGTTCTGGGAAGAACCAGACAATCAGAGGGAGAGCCTTCAGGGGCCTCTGATGTAAAAAATTAAAAAAACAATAAAAATTTAAAAAGAAAGAAAAACTCATCGCTTCCTAAAGCCTACCAGGTGATGTTGCCAACATGGCAAAGTTGTTCCTGAAAGTCAATTACCAGTCTCTCAGTTTGGTAGAGCACATCAGAAGTTGTGAATTCTGCTGTCGAACTCTTCAGGAATCTAGGGCCATATCACCATCCCCAGATAAGGTATTAGAAGAGGAAGGTACTCTCTAAATACCCAAAGGAGGGATGTTTACCATCCTGTTTACCATAAAAGCACAATGTTAGTTGAGAGAGAGAACCAAAGCACTTGAAATTATGTTCCAGTTCTCTTGATTTACAGATACTAGTATTAGGGCTCTGGGCTTTTCTTTTAGCAGGAGATGAATATCACAAATCCCTATAGCCATTTTGCTGCAGGGAATTTAAGCAGCATTTATCTCTTGCCAACCACTGGTTCTTAGAATTTTACTCATGACAAACTGAGGTCAACTTTGCCACAGAATAAGGATTACTGTCCTAGGCCTCGTGCTTTGGTGAAAGAGGAGCTTATATAAGGTAAAGAAAGCTTTAGGCTGAGCATCAAATTAGTGCCTAATATCACCTCTGCAGGGGTCATCTTTGAGAAGGGAGATCATAGGATTTAGGGCTGGAAGGGATTGTAGAGATGATCTATTCCACCCTTTTCCTTTTAAAGATAATAATTACAACTGGCATTCAAACAGTGCTTTAAAATTTTCAAAATACTTTACATATATTATCTCATTTGAGCCTCAGACCACCCCTTTGAGGTCATTATATTACATGTAGCATGGGTAGACTGGCCCATGGTGGGGAACAATCCTTGATGTATTTGCTGTTATTATATGCCTGCTTCCATCCAACCCTAGGGAAACTTTGGAGAGCTGACTTCTGGCTACGAGTAGCAGAGGGGTTTATATGATGATGAAATTGTTCAAACTGGATTTTTAGCCAAAAGAGTTGATGACTCAGGAGTTGTTGAGCCAGAACTGAGTGATGGGGACTCAGAGATTACTAGAAAACCTAGTTCTTCCCGGTTATCCGTACAACCCTGAGGGGATTTAATAATCCATAGTTCTCTGGGTAGCCCTTCTATTAACAGAAATGCCACTCAGGGAAGTGACCCTGTGTGTGTAGGGGCTACTGTAGTCATTATTGTCCTCATTTAGTTGAGGAAACAGAGGCTCAGAGGAGTCAAAGGATTTACCTAAGGCCGCATAGCTGGTAAATGTGAGAGGTGGTATTTGAACCCTGGTTTTTTTGATTCAATCTAACTCTCTATACATTTCCTTCTTTCCTAAAGAGCCTAGTCTTCATAGTCTATGTTCTACCATTATTCCCCCACCCCCAACTTGTCTCCACACTCTTACTTTTCCTTAACATCCTTTATTCTTCCTTCTATTCTCAAGTTCTCAGCTAATAGTCAGGAGTCTACAATTACCCTCCCCTGAGGTGCAAGGGTAGCCACATAAGAACAGACAGGAATTTGTAACCCTTTTTATGGTGTATGGGAGGTTTATATTTGATGCGTGGGCCCTTTTAATACACCTGTATTTACCCCTTAGATTTTATTTCATTTCTGCAGCGTGCTCCCTTTCAAAGAGCTCCTTGCACCATACAAATCACTTATATAACACGCGAAGAATGTTTCTTAAGGGTGGCCTATGCAGGTCAACAGGGAGAATGGGGAGTAAGATGTGGAAGTTATTTGATACCATCAAACAATTATAATTTCAAATGCTGGGAGGAGGGGGAGAGGGACATTCTGTCACAAAATCCTGGTCCCCATTTCCTAGCAACAAGCTTTCTTACTAGCCTAATCTTTCACCCCAGGTGGCCTGTTCTTTTTTTTTTTTGACTGAATTGGTTTCTTCCCTCACCTCCAATATTTCCTTTGCCATCTATCTAAATCTATCCTGCAAATGAAAGTTCTGTCCCTCACTATGGGCCGGTAGGTCAGTGTAACAGAACCCAGTCCATTAAATTTTTATATAATAGGATGTAGAGATGGACAGAATAACAATAGTTTGTATTTACATAACACTTTAGAGTTTGCAATAGATTTTACATGTTATCTTCGTTGCTCACTACAATTCTGTGAGGTGGGTGCTATTACCCTTATTTTACAAATGAGGAAACTGAAAGAGGATAAGTGACTTGCTCTGGGTCATATGCCAGGTGTCAGAGGTTGAATTTGAACTCAGGTCTTTCTGATTCCAAGTATGTAAAAATCTCTATCCACTGTGCCACCCAAAACCCAGAGATCGTCTTTGCTGATGTTTAGTCCTGTCCAAATCTTCATGACCCCATTTGGGGTTTTCTTGGCTAAAAAATGTAGCAGTTTGTCATTTCCTTCTCCAGCTCATTTTATAGATGAGGAAACTGAGGCAAATAAGGTTAAGTGATTTCTCCAAGGTCACATACGTCAGCTAGATTTGAACTCAGGGAGATATCTTTCTTTCTCCAAGCCCAGAATTCTATCCACTGCAACACCTAGCTGCCCTCGATTAGCGTTGCTTTTTTGTCTCTAAAACCAGGGCACTTTCCCCATACTGCATTGCCTTCAGGGTAGAGAGGAATGGAGGCATGGATTTCATGATAAACCTGAATCTCCATGCATTCTTTTTCTTGGGCATTCTTGTGGACGCCACACACACACACACACACACACACACACACACACACACACACACACACACACACACACAGCTAGTAGAGGGAATAGAGCCATAAAATGAGGGACTGGGGCAGAGAATCAACAGTTCTTGAGTACCTACCCCACTCTCCTAGCTGACTTAAGCAAGTCAATTAACCTTTCACTGCTCCATTCCCGCACCTGCCAAGTGGAGGGAATGATACTGACCCAACTCACCAGGGTGCCAGGAGATTAACCTATATCTTCAAAGGGCCTCATCATCATTAGAGTGCTGTGTAAATGCTAAGTGTTGTTATTTTTATTCGAAGTCAATGACTATGCATGAGCTTTTCCTCCCCTCTCCCCACCCCCCCTTCCTCCTTCTACCCTTTATCGATTCTACTGAAATGCTAGGGGTGGGGTAGGGGGGAGGGGATGGGGAAGGAATGCTTCTGGAATCTGTAGAAATGAAACACCCTGGGACTCATCACTATAAGGTTAAGTAAATGTTCTCTGCAAATAGCATGGGTTTGGTGCAATGCGAGCACATATCAGCATCGTGGGTTGTGTGTTTGAATGTGTGAATGTGTTTCTTTTATTAAACATTTAAAGAGCAGAAAATGGCATTTGGGATGTAATCAGACTGGGTCTTTATGTACATTTCCTCTGGAAGCATTATTCCGTGGAGTTTTTTTTTTTTTTGGCAGGGAGGGGGCAGTTAACCCAACAACCTTAAAGGAGACAACTTTGTGTAGTGGGAAATGTACTGGATTTGGGGCCAGAGAACCTGGGTTTGAAATTCTGCTCCACTGCTTATTAGCTGTGTGACTTTGGGCAAGTCACCTCCCATGCTTTCAATTTCCTGTTGGGGTGAGGATACTGCTCTAGATTAAGGTGCCTTTGAATTCTAAACCTATGATCCTATACACTTAATGAATTTAGTATAGATTAAAGGGTTTGAATCAGGGGGAAGTCCATTTCTTAGAAGAGAAGCCAGACCCATACAGTCCCTAATTCCATCTTGGGATCTTCAAGGGACCTAGGAGTACAGCTACATTCTCAAGAGCTGTCCCTTCTTTAAAATGAAATTTTTAATCTGCAGGGTTCTCCTAAGGGCAAATGCCTCTCTTTGCCCTGTGAGAAAAGAGAACTTCATTTGATAGACAGGTAGAAAGGAGAATTAGATTTGGTTTCAAAAGACTTGTTCCACAATAATAATTACAGTTAACATTTACAAAGCACTTTAAGTTTTGCAAAATGCTTTATATATAGTGTATTATCCCATTAAATTCTCACAATAGCTCTGTGATGGAGATGCTATTATATCTATCCCCCTTTGACAAGTGAGGAAACTGAGGCTGATGGATGTGAAATGACTTGGCCACAATAAAAAAAACTGGTCTGGGGTAAGATTTGAACTAGTTCTTTTTGTTAGTCGTGACACCTCTCATGTCACTTAACTCTCTGAACTTCAATTTCCTCATCTGTCAAATTGGGCGAGAATACATAGTTGTCTGTCTTGAAGAATGATGAAGACCAAATGAGATAATGACTGTGAAAACACCCCTGTAATCCTTAAAATGATATGAATGAAATATATTATTATTACTCAAGAAATTGACTGACTTAGCCTGGAGAAGAGGTTTCTAGAATTCTCTGGATTTTAAGAAAAACCACTGTTGTTACTGTAAGGTAGCAATATATAGAATACAATGGTTCCTGATGTATTATAAATGAATATCACCCAGAGGGCAATGGAGAAGTATGGTGGGGTTTGAGTGGGCTGCACCATATAATCAAAGAACTTCAAAGAAGTAACGAAGAAAGAAATGATGAAAGAAAGATGGAAACAAACATTTATTAAACACCTACTATATGCCACATACTGTACTTTGCTTTACAAATATCTCATTCGATCCTCACAACCTTGGGAGGAAGGTGCTATTATCATCCCCATTTTACAGATTAGGAAACTGGAGGTTAAGTGACTTGCTGTGGGCCGCACAGCTAGTAAATTTCTAATGGCTGGACATGAATTCAGGGATTCCTGACTCTAGGCCAGTGCTCTCTCCATTGTGCCAATGAGGGCTAATGGATAGAAAACTGTATATGGTATAATAGATAGAACATTAGACTTGGAGTCAGGAAGACCTGGGTCCAAATCCCTCTTCAGATATGCACTTCCTTACTATGTGACTCTAGGAAAGCCACTTAAATCTGTCAGTGCCTCAGTTTCCTATCTGTAAAATCAATGAGGAGGAAGGGTTAATTAAACTTGATGGTATCTAAGATTCCTTCTAGTTCTAAATCTAAAAAATGTCATCAAGAAAATGAATGATGGGAAAAGATGTCATCTGGCAAGGCTAGAGATGAGAGATGGATGGTTAGAGAGTTCTGTTTGTATCTTTACAATGTTATTAAGGCCTCTAGTATGTGGAGCTTATGTCCATATGGTCATCTTGGGGGGACGACAAGGACAAAAACCTCTCTGGTGGACAGGCATGGATGGGTTGTGATATATGTCATAGGAGACAACTCCAAAATCAGTGAGATCTCAGACCTATTTGAGTAGAATCAGATGATCTGGGGAAAGTAATTACCCCAAGCTCCTTGCAGAAAAAAAGACATAAAAGGGTTTCGAGTAATTAGAATCAATGGTAGGGATGACTGATGTTTACTCAGTCAAGTCACTCTACCCCTACTTAAAGTAAGTGATAAGATAATCAATCCATAGTCTCCAGGCTAACTGTGAAAAGTCCTTCAAACTATAATTCTGCAGAAGAGTCATGCTTACATAGGCTGAACTCATTTGGCCATACCCCAAGGGCCATCTATAAATTATCAGGCTAGATAACTGAAATCTTTTCCAGAAGTTGGAGCAAGCATGGCTTTTCCAATTAAATTCATTGGAAGAAAATTTTGGGGGGAAAGCCCTCATCTTTGACCTCTGACTGGTCTTCTTCCCCCACATCTCTTTTTGATTAGAGAAAGACTTTTGAATTTCAAAAAGTCTGAAGGATTTTGATTTCCCATATCTATATTAGTATACTAGCATTGTTTCCCCAGAAGGATGACAACAATGTCTGTATCAGGAGCAAAGGACAGATGTATCCAGATTCACTCTGCCTAAGGGAAACTTCTTGAGAACCCCACAAATGAGAGAAGACTTCCAAAAACTAGGAAATGTGTCACCCCTTTGCCACATGTACACTCTATGTTTAAACCTACTTCCTCTTGGACTCTAAATGTTCTTGTGGGAGAATGTGTTGCAGACTTTTGGGGGAGATATTTTATGCTAATTGTTTTTACTGT
This sequence comes from Bettongia penicillata ogilbyi, assembly GCA_023548195.1. Lineage (NCBI taxonomy): Eukaryota > Metazoa > Chordata > Mammalia > Diprotodontia > Potoroidae > Bettongia > Bettongia penicillata. The sequence goes on from JAJHZJ010000629.1 coordinate 3,464,432, forward strand.
ATCACCTTAGCAAAAGCTATTTAAGGCTGGCTAATTAAATTATAATTTTGAAGTGAAAACGTAATGACATTAGAGAATCATCCTTGACTCTTTAAGGTCCCCAAAACCCTGAAGGGGAGATGTAGCTAAGTTTTGGGGATTCACCTTATTAGTGAGAGTTGGAATAAATACCTTTAGAACTTACATGGGCTACTAAAAAACTTACATGGGCTGCTAAAAAGCAGACACCCTCCCTCTTGCTGCCTATATTGCTCTTCAAAGAAAAGAGGTTAACCTCCTCTTGAGATCCTCCAGTATGGTCTAAAGCAAACAGTGAAATAATAATGATTTAGGGCAGCTCATAAATCCAAAGTGTGAGAGAAATGAAGGCAGTATGAATAAGACATTGGGCAATAAAGAAGTATAAATATTGTATGTTTATACTTGGGAGTCCTGATTTCGATAGATCTATGATCTCATCAATGTGAATACTCCCTTCTTCAGTGCAGATTGCAAACCATCCATTCCTTTTCATCCCGTGTGATTTTTGTCCATGTTCTCTCATGAATCTTCCTTAAAGGCATTACTCAGAATGCTAGAGACCTTCCTCTAGGATGAGCAATAACCAGGAATTTTTGTATCTAAACCAGGAAGTCCCACAAATCCCACTAAAGCCACAGCCCTGCAGATGTGTTGCTCCCAAGGAAGCTCCCATAGTGAGGGGAAAAGGAACTGTAATTTGGTAGCTTGCTATTTTAACTGATTATTCTTGAAAACTATGTGTTAAGCTTAATTGTTTCTACTCTGCTCGTGGAATATAAGGCTTTTAGCACCCTCTAAATATGGTACCTTGAAGAAACGTTTCTCTTGCCCCAACCTAGTCACAATTTGCATTTAAGTTCTTTTTTTTCCGCTTACTTTTAATTGATCACTTTTTGGGGAAACATCAGACACTCCCTAATCAGTTCTCTTCTTCAGAGTACATTGATTGTGGTTTATAGTTAATACATGTCACTTTCCACTTTCGTAATTTACTGAGTGTTAAGAAGAAGAAAGGATGTTTTTGACTTTTATGCTACTTTTCCTTTTATTTGCCCTGAATCTTGTCTTCCAGTGATATCTCTATTTATGTTGAAGTAGTTTTTGTGTACATTGTTCTTTTGACTCTGCTTTTCTAATTCTTCCCTATTTCATATGTCTTTCTATCCTTCTTTGACTACTTCATATTCATCATTCCATATAGCACATTATTATTCTATGATATTCACATAATACATTTTGTAGGATGTTCTCTTTGAGTGAAAAGTAGTTTCCTTTGCTTTTTGGTATATTATTTTCTAGATTATTCTTTTATTTAAAAAAAAATCTATGAGTAGTCCTAAGTGATTTGAATAGTATTTCCTTGATAGTTGAATGATGTTTTTTAATTGCTCACAAGACCCTCTATTTGAAGAGCTAGAGTTTGGCAACTACCTTTCTGGGTAGGTTATATTTGGGGTTCATTGCTGGTGACATCCTATGGGATTCTATTAGACTAGAACTGGGGTAGGGAACCTGTGGCCTTGAGCCACATGTGACTCCATGCAAATGCAACCCTTTGATGGAATCCAAACTTTACATGTGGCCTCAAGGCCACAGGTTCTCCACCCCTGGACTAGATTAAGGTTTTCAACCTGGGGTCCTAAGGATTCTGTGGATAGATTTCAGGAGGCCTATGCACTTGAATGGGAAAAATTTCTTTATTTCAATATAATTGGTTTCATTTGTAATCCCATGTATTTTATTTTTTTATTTAAAAACAATTCTGAAAAGGGGTCCATGACACACAAAAAACCTTAATGACTTCTGGTCTAGAGCTGATCTATTAGTTCCAGTATTTCTATGCAATTTTCTTACATGATTTCCCAAAATATGTTTTTTAGTTTCTTTGCTTCATTTTTTTTGTTTTTTGTTTGTTTTCTTTTTGTTTTCCTGGGAGATTAGTGATTTTTAGATCACCTTGCCATGCTGCCTTTAAGGTCAGTTGCTCCAGTTTATTAAGATCTGAATTGTATTTCAATTTTGCTTTCTTTTACCTTGCTCTAGTATTTCTTTTGGTATCTCTGCATTTTTGTACTTTAATTCTGCATTCTTTTTTTTCAGTGTCCATCTACTGTTTTATTAAGATTTTCTATCTTTTGTTCTATGTTGTCCTTTTTCTTATTTGTCTTGAAGTTTTTTCCACCTTCTTAATAGCATCCTTTAGTTCTCTTAGTATATTTGTATCTGTAGTACTTAGTTCAGTGTCAGGCATATAGCAGGTTTTTAATAAAAAGTTGTTGACTTGACTTGAACCCAGGTTTTCTGAGTTCAAATCCCATGTTCTTTCTACTACTAAATGCTGCTTCTCTAGATACTTATAATGATGCTTCTGAGTCACCAAGAGAAGATTAAAGTATGTTCTTGTGACCTGCTTAGATGACTTCTAAGATTCCTTCCAACTACAAATTCTATAAATTTGATTCTGTGATTAGATGCCACCTTTTTTATTTTCTCAATTCTTGTTTTAAAATTTTCCTTTATTCACCTTCAGAGATCATGGAGAGCATGAGTGGGCTGGAGGTGAGGTAGAGGCTGGATTGTGTCCCACGGCAGTTGATGAACACTTTGAAAATTATTATGGAGGGGAGAGACCGTGGATGGAATATGCTTGCTTTTGTCAATGAAGGGAGAGAATAGAATAGACTGAAGGGAGGAGAATATTTATCCATGTAGAACTCAACTGTGATAACTCAGCTGCCATGAAGATGGTATTGGGGGAGGGATGAAGAAGGAGACTTACTCTCAAATTGAAAGTAACAAGCTAATAGAGGTTAAAATGAATCTAAGAACAAAACAGATTCAGTAGGATGGAAGGAGAGATATGAGTTGATAAAGGACTTAGGAGTAGAAGAGCTTAGAATATGTGAGTAGGGACCAGAGTTGTATCGAGGAAAATTTCAACCAGTAACAAGTACCCCAAACTTACAAGAAATGTGCCCCAAGTTGCTAGGGGTGGTGGGGATGTCAAGCCACATAGTGGGAAAAAACAAAGACACGACTGGGAAATTCTCCTTATGGGGTGGCTGTGGAGGAGAAGAACAGACCAGGGTAATGGGGAAAGGGCATTTATATAACCCCTGCTCTGTGCCAGGCACTGTGCTAAGTGCTTTTATAAACATGATGTTATTTGATTGTCACAACCAGCATATGAAATATTTCTGTTATTGTTCAGTCATTTCAGTTATATCCATCTCTTTGTGACCCCCTTGGGGTTTTCTTGGCAAAGATACTGGAGTGGTTTGCCATTTCCTTCTTCAGCTCATTTTACAGAGGAGGATACTGAGGCAAGCAGGTTAAGTGACTTGTCCAGGGCCACATAGCTAGTAAATGCCTGAGACCAAATTTGAACTCAGGAAGATAAGTCTTTCTGACTTTAGAACTGGCACTCTGTCCATCTTGCCACCTAACTAACCCTAGCAAATGAAATAGGTGCTATTATCATTCCCATTTTATAGAGGAGGAAACTGAGGTATACAGATTAAGTGACTTGCCCAAGATTGTATGGCAAGTAAGTGCCTGAAGTTGAATTTGAACTCAGATCTTGACCCCAGACCCAATACTCTATTCACCACTGTGCTACCATCTACCTGAGGTTCAGGGTAAGAGGTCACAATAATGTTTCTATTTTAACTAGTTATTTTTGATAGCCAGGTGCCAAGTTCTATAGTTTCTAATTTGCAAGGACTGTTAGTACTCTGGGACAAAGTCCTATGTTTCCTGTCCTAGTTAGGCCCCTATCAAGAACAGTCCCTGCAGGAGAGGAGTTGTAGCCAAAGTGGAGATCAAAGTTCTGCTTGTTTGCTAAAGCACACTAGGGAGATCTTCATGATAAATTAGCAGGTGGGAAATACTGATCTATACCAGACCAGTGTCTCCAGGCGTATTTGAACCCAGCATTCAATATTTAAAGGACATCTCTGAATTCTGGGAGATACTTACCCAATTTATGCTGGAATGGAGAATTGGACAAATCATCTCTGCACTCTAAAAAGAGCTCAGTAATAATGGAGAGAAGTGGATTGATCTCTTCATTTAGATTCTGACAGGTTTAATCTCAGCATGGTCAAGAATTTAGGGCAATGTAAATCAGCTATCAAGGTCCCTCCTTTTCTCTTCATGAGTCTCCAGTGAAGAATCCAGCAGCCAGCCTGGCCTGTTGTTCAGAAGTCCCAGGGAGGACCCCTTTTAAACAACAGATAAGGGAATTATGGAAAAGTCTTTGGAAAAAAGATTCTGTTGTTGTATTGTTCTATTGAATGGTTTCCTCTAGAACCTTGCAATTTGAACCTTGACCAAGAGGTCTTCCATGTTAATTAATGGCACCTGGGAAGGAAAGTACAGAGGGAAAACAATGGAATGATTTTCTCACGTTTCAATTTGTGATCCTTGGGATCTGATGAATGAAGACAGCCTATTCAGTTCTATAATTATACCAAGAAGGGACAGTGAACAGAAAGGCAGCTAGGTGGTGCAATGGATAAAACAAATGCCAAATGTGAATTTAAATCTTGTCTGGGAGCACTTAACTAGCTGTTTCCCCCTCTACAAAATGGGGATATTAACACTGCCTACCTTGCAGGGTTAGCTTGAGGATTAAATGAGATAATACATGCAAAGCCTTTTGCAGACTTTAAAGTGTCATATAAATGCTAGCTATAATCCAAGATAGATAATCAATCAATAAGCAATAACAAAAAGTGTGCCAGGCATAGAAGAGTTAGATGGTGCAGTACACAGAGCTCCAGTCCTGGAGTCAGGAAGACTCATTTTCCTGGGTTCAAATGTAGCCTCAGACATTTGCTAGCTCTGTGACCATGAGCAAGTCATTTAACCCTGTTTGCCTCAGTTTCCTCAAGTATAAAATGAGTTGGAGAAGGAAATGACAAACTACTTTAGTATATTTACCAAGAAAACCCTAAATGGGGTCTTGGATCCTTTTTCATTCATTTGTTTATTTATCCCTCCTTCCTTTCTTCTTTCCTTCCTTCCTTCCTTCCTTCCTTCCTTCCTTCCTTCCTTCCTTCCTTCCTTCCTTCCTTCCTTCCTTCCTTCCTTCCTTCCTTCCTTCCTTCCTTCCTTCCTTCCTTCTTTCATTCTTTCCTTCCTCCTTCCTTCCTCTTTTTTTATTATGGACTCCACAATCATCAACTAACATAAACATCTCAATGTGCAAATAAGAACAAAAGAGAGAATTGTATATGTGAACTTTCCAGTCTATCTTTCCAAGTGTGTTTGTCATTACCCCACTTTACATATTGGTATGCTCTAGCAAAACTGTCCTACTTGTTGAAATGAAACTCTATACATTCAGACTCCTTCCTCAGTACCTTTGCGAAGACCATCCGTCATGAATGGAGCACACTTTCTCCTTACTTTTGCCTCTTTCAATTTATGACTTCATTCAAGGCTCAGCTCATATGTTACCTCTTAGAGGAAAAACTTCCTGATCTTTTATGTTGTTTTCTCCCTTATGAAATTCTCATGTTTATACTGAACTCTGCCTGCTACATTCCCTATAGTAGAATATCCCCTTTGGTAGACACTCTGAAGACAGGGGTTGTTTTTGTTTTGTCGATTCCCTGGCACCTGACATACCCCTTTCTTTCAGGTAATAGGTACTGAGTAAATACTTATGAGACTAGATTGGAATAATGATAATATTAGGCAATTAAAAAATCATAGATCCTGATTACTAGGGCAGAGCACTATACTGAAGGGACTTTAATTGGAGGTCATGGTTTAAAAAAGCTTTACTTTCTTCTACCTCTGTTCTGGCTCCTATGGCCATAGAAATGGGGAAAAGAAAGAAGAAGTGATGGTTCTCTTGGGGATAACTGGTTTTTTTTTTTTTCATTATTTTGGTTAACAGATTAATTTTGTTTTTCAAACCAACCAGAAAAATCTATATGGGGGAAATGGATTGAACCACAGAATCACAGAATAGGAAAGGACCTTAGAGGTCATTTAGTCCTTTGCTTCTTAAACTACAGTTTGTGACCCCATATGGAGTCATGAAAAATTTGGCAACAACAAAAGGTTTCTGAACATGAAGTGACTGAAAATTAATTAAAAATCAAATGTGTCATGAATCCCAGGTGCCATGTTGCATCATGAAATTTTACTGCTGCCTTGGTTCTGAACACAAAATACGTGTACTTTGCACTGCCCTTGCCCACCAGCCACAAAATGCCAAGAAAAGTTGTCAAAATGGTGAAGGGGTTAGGAGTAGAAAAAGGTTAAGAAGCCCTGATTTAGTCTAAACCCCTCATTTTACAGATGAGAAACACAGAGATTGAGAGAGGTTATTAACGAATTTATCCCTGGTCACACAGCATCAGAGGTAGGTTTTGAACTCAGGTCCTCTGACTCAAGAGTCAGTCCTCTTTCCATTGTACCCCACTGTCTTCTAACAATGTATGGTAAGTCTTTCTGTTTGGCCCTGCATATGTAGGCTCCATTCTATGAGTCTTATTTCCTCTTTCATTTTATCTTGGCCTACAGAAGAATTCATTAAAATGTCTTCATACCAAATCTCCTGGGGCTGGTTCTCTAGACCATTCTGAAATCACACCCAAAGTAAATTTCCTTTACACATCCAGTCAGAGGCTCAGGGTAGCTGTTCCCCTTCAGCTCCCTTGCTTGCCTTAAGAAAAAAAAAAAGATCCTGGCCATCTATGACAGATGGAGGTAGCTTGATTGAATTTAAAACTATTGAATAATACAAACTCATGAAAAATAAATATGTTCAGAGGAGTAAGCTTTTCCACAGCAGCCTGTCCCTTCGTATTTTTCCTGACGGGCTGTCTGATTTATAATGGCAATTCCTCTTAATTTCCTATTATGGGTAATTTTTTTCCTTCTTCATATAGTATGAAAGTTTTTATTATGCACAGAAGGGAAAAGGAGATATCCACAGATAGTAAACTGATGCCAGCCCAGCATCTTGAATTGCCCCTTGAACATAAGCTCATGTAAAAGTTAATCAATGAGAAGACTGATTGTACCTTGTGCAGTTATGATCAAGGTCCATATTCAACCTCTGGCTAAAAAGGAGAATGGTTTTAACAGCAACAGAATGGGAAATATCTCTCTCTCCCTTTCTGTCATACACATACACAAACATACACACTCACTCACAAAGGGATTCTTCAAACACAAGGAAAACAAATCAGCACCATTTTCAGACAGACCTAACTTAAAAAGCTGAATCCTCTCCATATTTTCATTCTGGGCAGAGGCGGTACAATATTTGCTGTTTACAATCCAAATATTGTCCTGTGGCCTGGGGGGGAAAGAATAGCAGCCAAAGCTGAGGGGAGGGAGGTGGTGGTACCAGGTAGGAGGGCCACTGCCAGCTTCATGAGCTCCATACAAAAGCTAACCCGAACGACAATGCAACAGTGCAGGTTTGGAAGGCACTGCCAGCCCTATTCAATGTTCCTTTGTGGAAAAGAAAGGTAGCATCTCATACCCTCCTCTTTTCTGTTCTTGTTTGTCTCCTGAAATGTTTGTCTTTGTTGATGATTGTAAAGTTCACACTAAAAAAAAAAAGACTTTTAAAAAAGGTCCAAAGAAGGGCCCAAATTGGACCTGGCTGGCCCTCCTAGAGGAGATAGTGTGGTTCAGTGGAATGAACACTGGATTTCAAATTAGAAGGCCTGGGTTTGGGTCTTTGCTCTCTTTCTGACTATGAGTATGACTTTTAGGTGCGTCATCAGATGACCTGCAGAAAATATTCTACCTTTTAAAATCCCTGATACAGAGGAAAAGAATACTACATTTGTAGTCAGAGTATCTGAATTCAAATCCTGTCTCTCATTTACTACCTGTAGGATCTTAGGCAAAATCCTTCAACCCTCTGTCCCCACTTTCCTCATCTGTACAATGGGAACATTGAATTAGACAGCTTTGAAGGTCTCTTTCACTTCTAAATCTCTGAAACTATAAGACCTACAATAATAGTGTCATGAAAACTTTGAAACTACATAGGCTCAAATAAGATGCTACACTTACCTTTTAAAAAAAATCTTGTTGCCTTTAAAAACATCAGTCCCATTTCTCATTGACTTCCCTAAGAGAGAATCCTTACTTGTAACAGAAGTATATAATTAAGCAAAAGGAACCAACACATTGGTAATATCTGAGAATATATGGTTTACCGCATACCTATAAAGTAAGACCTCTCTACTGAGAGGAAACTGAATTTCATCATGAGTCCCCTGAAGTCAAGATTGGTCACAGCATTAATCAAAGTTTTAATGTCTTTCAATGTTTTTAAAAATGTTATTGTGTTTATTGCATAAACTTAATCTGATTCAGAGAATTCAGGTCCTGGCTCTCTCCTATCTTTCATGAATTTTCTTAGTACCTCATAAAAGAAGCAGAGGGGCAAGGAAGAAAGACGGCACATCTTTTTGAGTTTCTCTAAATTTGTCATATTAATATTTTTTTGAAATCATATTGTTCAATTATATTCATTTGCCATCGTTTGTTCAGCCATCTCTTAGTTGATGACTACATATTTCATTTTTAGTTTTCTTCTACCACAAAAGATACTGCTCCAAATATTTATGTGCATATGCATCCCTTCCCTATTGTTCTTGCCTTCCATGGATTATATTACTGTTATATTTACTGACTTGTTTAGGAGAATTCCAAATTGCTTCCCTGAATGGTTGAAATAATTCACAGCTCCACCACCAATGTATTAGTATTCCTATCTTCCCACATTCCTTTCAATATTTACTATTTTTATTTAATGCCACTGTTTTCAATCTGAAAATGCATCTATATTCTTTCATGATTTCTAGTTAACAGTTTTATATTAAGTCTCAAAATCTCTAGTCATTAAAGATGGACTGTGTCTTTGCCAGCCACAACTGTGGGGCTCAGTTATCTGAGTCTATCTGGCCCTTGAACAGATTACACTATCACTGGGGTCACCTCCCTTTAGAGAGAGGTCAGTTTTGAACCAAGAATAGCCAGTCTTGTTAATGGTAGAAGGCCAGTCTCTCAGCCCAGTCACATGACCCATTGTTATATCCTTTTCTGAAATTCACTATCTGTTGTTGAGTCATTTTTAAGTCATGTCTGACTCTTTGTGACTCCACTTTTTGCATTTCTTTAAGAATGGTTTGCCATTTCCTTCTCCAGCTCATTTTATAGATGAGGAGCTGAAGCAAATAGGATTAAGTGACTTGCATAAGGTCATACAGCTGCTAAGCATCGGAGGCTGGATTTGAAGTCTGCAGTATGACTCTTCTTGATTCTAAGCCCAGTGCTCCATCCACTCTACTACCTACTTGCCCTGAGATCCACTATACTGGATTGAAATATTTCCCCATGATACTTATTATCTAGGACTATGGACAAGTCATTTAATTCCCATCAATTAACCTTAGTTTCCTCATTTATAAAATGAGGGGATTGAACTGAAGGTCCTTCTTAGTTCTAGATCTACCATCCTATGACTTGGGTAAAAAACTAGGGCTTGAGAATGGATATTTGCTATTCAATGGATAAAATGGGACTTTTAGCCAACAGACCTGGGCAAGATACTCCTGATGAGAAACTGCTTCAAATTACATTGCTGCTGAAGATGCATCCTACAATTCTCATGCTTTTACAAATGCTGGTGTTAATACCAGCACGTTCAAGATTTGTGATGGACGTCTGAAGTTATAAACCCTTGAAGTTAATTGAACTATTATCATTGCAGTGCTGTCTTTCATGACAAAATGATCACTTGAATATTTTGGAATACAAATGAAAGGGTTCCATTGCAGCTCTGGTTCCTCCCAGGGCTTTCTGACTTCAAGGTTGTTATTTATAGCTCTTGGGGAGTTTAGATCCTGACTCTCCTATACTTCATTAAATCCCTTGGTACCCCTCCCTCACAAAACAAGTAGAGAGGCAAGGAAGAGAAGTTATACTTACTCTAATTGAGCCATTTACTTGAAGGTAGTTTTCTGGAAAAGGGCAAGGAATGGAGGCTGGCAGCTGGAGACCATCTGGGCACATGGTCTGGTGAGACCTGATACTGAGTGTTGAGGATATTTGTTCTGATAGAGATGGTGATCATTGTGTGGACTGCCTTTGGAATTTTGAAAGGCAGTCCAATGATTCCATCATTGATGAGTTCAACAAGAAACTGGCTAATAAGGTTGGCTACAGAGTTGGTCTCTGCATTTGCCTGTATCATATCATTGACACAGAGAAAACCAGCACAATGCTGATGGCCCTTCCTATGTCGAAGTTATTCCTCAGCTAACATGGTTTTAAGGCTTCTCTTCATTCTTTGGACTTTACCACCTTGTCTCAGCTGCTTCCTTATTCCTCTGTCCTGGCAGTGTCCCTTTTACATTGATGAGTTCTTCCTTGACCCTCCATTTTGAGGAAGGGCACAGGCCCACCATCCCTCATTCTCCAGACTTCACCACCATTTTCCCCCAATTTTCTACTCCATGTTTTCAATATGATCCAAAGTAATTTTCACTTCCCTTTATGAAGATTTTTACTGATCTCTCCCCTTTCCAAACTCCAGTGGAATGATAGCACCACAAATTTTAGTGCTTAATTAATAGCTAGTTGTGGATATTTGCACAGAACAAGGAGCATATCTTATATTTCTTTTGTGTCTCCCAAAATACCTAGTTTAGCACAGGCTAAATAGAAGACTCTAAAAATCCGTATTTTACTTGATCTATGCTGTCTTCTTTATTAGAATGTAAGTGCCCCAAGAATAAAGATTGTCTCATTCTTTATTTGTATCCCCAGTGCCTATCACCATATATAGAACATAGTAGAATCTTAACAGTGCTTACTAGTTGATTAGAGGTCAAGATAATGGGCAATTAGGTGATGCAATGGATAGAGTGACAGCCCTGGAGTCAAAAGGAAAACCCCAAATGGGGTCATGAAGAGTCAAACAGGACTGAAATGACACAACCACAAAATAATATATTAGTTCATGATCCTTGAAAATAGTCAATAACATCCTATATTATATCTATCTGTCTATCTGTCTGTCTGTCTGTCTATCTATCATCAACCACATTTGGCCACCTCATTTTTCTGAGATCTATCTATCTATCTATCTATCTATCTATCTATCTATCTATCTATCTATCTGCCACATTTGGCCACCTCATTTTCTGAGATCTATCTATCTGTCTGTCTGTCTTTCTGTCTGTCTATCTATATCTCAGATAGAGATATCTATCTATATCTTATCTCAGAAGAGAGGAAGAACCCTGAAGAGTACAAGCCATGAAATGGGGACCAAAATAGGAACTTAATGGCCATGCAGTGGACATGTGGTGACTGGTTAGTTACTTCATTGAAAATTAAATTGAGAAATCAGAAGGATTCTAGGACTGAGTGACAAAGGGAGCTTAGTGATCCCAGGGACCTAAGCAAAGCTAGCCTTGTGGAATGTATGCTTCCATAAGGACAAGGAAGCTAGTGTCACATAGAGAGGGCCCATCATTTGGGTTGATTTGGCTGCTTGTGTCAAGCTTCTACCAAAGTTAATGGGAATAGGGCAAGCCTATCTGAGAAGCAGAAGGGGCCCTTGATGACCAACTATGACAGAGGGCACCAGACAGGGCATGGCCACAAATGGATGAGGCTTTTCAGTAGAGCAGAGAGAGCTATTATTCTTTATCTGTCTGGGACTGTGGGAGTTAGAGGTGACCTAGAACTGTTCCTAACTGTTGGCTTCATGATGTTTTTTTTTTTTTTGGGGGGGAAGGATTTTAAATCCTTTTAGGAATGTAGATAAACAATTTAGTACATTGGTGTTTAGTGAGGAATTTGCTGATATTTCATGAGGTCTTATTTGCTGACTGAAACCAGAATTCTGGATTCATGAGTTCCAGTTATGAAAGAAATCGCTAATCTTTTTATAAATCTCTATAGGGGGGTAGACCTGATGCCATCACTCAGTTCAGGTTGGATTTTAGGATGAAACGAGGCACTAGTAAGTCATTTAATATTTAATAAAAGAAGGTGCACTTTGCTTTAACACCAGGATATGCTAAAGTGGCATTAATAATAACGATAATACAGTGGCCTTTAGTCTCTCTAGACTTGTCCGCCCTTTGGTTCCAGTGGAGATCGTCTGGTCAGCAGGGCAGAGGATCTTGATTCTTGTAATCTGCAGACATCCACCAAGCTAATGGGGCCTTCCTTCCATTTGGGTAGAATGTTTAATGCCTTTAAGTGACTAAGAAGCTGTGCCATGGAATGCCAGGAACAATAAGTTTTATTACCTTGTAGAGAAAACTAGTCTCTGTTGTGCAGAAACAGGGGAACCCTATCACACACTACCTAATTAAGATTGGCTACTGCTTCTTATGGTTCATCAAGAATAGCCCAATAAACAAACTAAGAGACATTGGATATAGAGTATATTGGATAAAGAGTTGACCTTAGAGTGAGGAAATCCTTCTGATACATTCAAGATGTGTGACCCTGAGCAAGCCATGTAATCTCTCAAAGCAACTTTCTAAAATTTTAATTTGCAGACCTGATGCAGATTTTCAGTGGTAAAGATAGTTTTTTCTATGGGAGTTCCCTATATCAATAAAATGATTAGGTTAGCGTTAGCCTTCATTCTCAAAGAGGACAAAAATAATATCACTATGTTAGAGTCAAGTTACAGTGTGTCTGACTATGACTGGTCAGACCAATACAAGCGTGGAATGTTCAACCACAGGTTGGTCACAAATAGTCCATGTGAACATTGGGGGTGGATTCTCCAAATCTGCACATCTTATGTTTCTTTTGAGCTACTTCAATTCTGCTTTGCTCATAGAGCACAGCACTTTCTCTGATGTGGGCACACCATGCTGAGGGGTCCTGTGCCAGGGTCTCCCATGTCACAAATCATTTGCAAAGTTCTTAAGAGAGTGTCCTTGTATCACTTCTTCTGACCACCATGTGAGTGCTTGCCATGTGTGAGTTCTTCATAAAGGAGGCTTTCTGGCAAGTGTATGTTTGGCATTCTAGCAACATGGCCAGCCAATTGGTGTTATGTCCTCTGCAGCAGAGTTTGAATGCTTGAAAATTTAGTTTGAGAAAGCATCTCATTGTCTGGTATTGTATTCTGCCTGGCAATCTTCCGAATCCTTCTAAGACAATTCAAATGGAAATGATTTGGTTTCCTGAGATGGCACTGGTATACTGTCCAGGTTTCACAGGCATACAACAATGAAGTCAGCACAATGGCTCTGTAGACTTTCAGTTTGGTAGTCTAATACCTCTTCTCACCCCTATTTCCTTTGGAGCCTCCCAATGTACCGTGTGTACATCCCTGGAAAGTACACTGCCAAGGTAAGTGAACTTATCTACAGCATTCAAAACTTCTTTATTTGCTGTAATCAATGGTTCCACATATGGATGATGTGGTGCTGGCTGTTGGAGCACCTGTGTTTCTTTGGTATTAATTGTTAGGCTAAAATTAGCATACTTTGTTGCATCACAGCCTCAGAGGTTGCATTGAGAGTAAACAAAAAATCACATACCAACACTCCTTCCACTTCAGTCTTGGCTTTTAGTTTTTTCAAATTAAAGAATTTACCATCAGTGTGGTAGTTGACCTTGATGCTGTATTTGTTCTCATTGAAGGCATTTGACAACATGGCTAAAAACATCATGTTGAAAAGCTGGGAGTCTTGTTTCATTCCATTGGTAACTGGGAAAGATCAAGAGCATCATCCATTTTCCAGAACCCAGGCAAGCTTACTATTGTGAAATTGATGTGCAATACTGATGAACTTCTCTGGGCAAACAAATTTTGACATAATTTCCCATAAGCTATCATGACTGATAGTATCAAAGGTCCTGGTCAGATCTACAAACAATGTGTACATACCCCTGTTCTGCTTCTGGCATTTTTCCTGGAGCTGTTGGGCAGCAAACACTATTCCCCTTTCTGAAGCCACACTGACTCTCAGGTAGATGACTATCTTCCAGGTGAAGGTGAAGGAGCAGTCTATTAAGCAGGACTCTGGCAAGGATCTTGCCAGTAATGAACTAAGAAAGAGGACTCTCCCCTCCCTCATGATTGTCACAGGACAATCTATTTCCTTAACCTTCATAGAGACGAACAATGGAGGAGTCCCTAAACTACTGGGAGATAATCTCCTCTTGCCACATAACTTGGAAAATTTCAGTCAGTTTTTGTATGAGCAATGGACTCCCCCCCACCTTATAAATCTCAGCTGAAATAGAATCAGGACCAGGTGATTTGCCACATGAAAGGAGCTGAATGGCATTCAAAACCTCTTCTTCTGTTGGAACTTCAGCTAGGGAGCGATTGACTTCAAACTGAGATCAATAGCCTCAGCACTGATTGAAGATGGTCTGTTGAGAAACTATGTCCTTATCACTAATCAATGTGGCTCCATCAACACTGAGTATTGAAATGCCCCATAGGTCTTTGGCTCATAAATAGCTTTTAGGTAGGGTATCATAAAAGCACTTTGGATTGTAAGTATCAGCATAAAACTGAATTTCATCTGTCTTCTTACTGAGCCAAGAATCCTAATCTCTAAGCTTCTCTTATACTTTACTTTTGATGAAATAAAATGCTGTCTTCTTAGAGATGGATGAACTATCCTGCTGGTAAACCTTGTGGAGGTCTTGTTTTTTACTTAGCAGCTTCTGAACTTCCCCATCATTTTCATCAGACCAACCTTGGTGTTTGTAGATGAACAAATGCAATATTATACACCAAATCTCTGAAATATGCCTGCTCCTTTTCTCCTCACTGTTGCCAATTGTGTGTTGGCTCAACTTTCCCTCCAAGTTAGCAGCAAACTTCCCCCCAACTCCTCTCAGAGAAGTACTCTAATACACTGACATCAATTCTTCTGGTAGTCATTATGCCTCGGGGCCACCACTTTTGTTAATACAGATATGTATCTTGGAGGGGATAAGGCTATGATCAGTTCAGCACTCTGTGCCACACATTGCCTTTGATGCTCTCCCACCATGTCTGTCTCTTTTCCTGACAATCACCTAGTCTATTAAATGCCAGTGTTTGCTGTGAGGATTCATCCATGAAGTTTTATTATATTTAGGTTAAGTGGAAGACAGTGTTGATGATGAGAAGGTCGTGAGATGCACAAGTCTTCAGTAGTAAGAGAACATTGCTGTTTCTGTTTCCTACTCTACTCTTCCCAAGGACTCCCTGCCATGTCTGGTAGTCTGTGTCTACTCTAGCATTAAAGTCACTCAGCTTTATAAGCTTGTCCACTCTTAGCACATTGATGATAAGGGTCTCTAAGGTCTTCATAAAGCTTTTCTTTGACCTCATCAGGGTTCATCATGGTGGGAACATAGGCACTGATGATGATGGTGCAACGTTTTTCCAGCAAGTGGCATTTGAATTGTCAGGAGCCTGTCATTCACTCCTTTTGGCAGGCATACTAGTTTGTTGACTAAATTAGTTTTGATAGCAAAACTTGTACCAACTTCACAGCCCTCCCCTTCACTGTGGCCACTCCAGAAAAGTGTCCAGCTCTAACTTCAATAAGCTGGCCTTCATTTGTCAGCCTTGTTTCACTTGGGGCTGCTATTTGGATGTGATTCCTGCTGAGTTCTCTTGCAACAGGAGCTGTACACTTTTGAGGTCTACTGAGTTTTATGTTGTCTGTAAGTAGACACACATTCTATTTACTTACACTGAACAGAATCATCTTTGCAAGTTTCTTTCTACATATTTTTTTTGTGTTTCAACCACTGGGTGGGATCCCTGCTAACTGTGGTAATCAGACCAGGGTTGGGTAAGCAGACAGTTTTTAGGGCTCCTTTTCTAGTCTCTTCCTTTTACCAGGAGGTGAGAAGGGTGATCTTCAAAAGGCTACTCACACACCCAGCTAGCTACTAAATCCCGCTGCTGTTTCTAGTGAGAAGACAACCCTATGGCTTGGGCCACCTGTATGCAGGGTAGTGACTACAGTTTCCAGTGTAGACTCACCTGCTGCTTTGTCACTTGCCTGTTACCACAGGACTTTGAGGTAGGTAAAAATGGTAAAGTGTCTTTTGATTTATGTGCAAATTGTATTTAAGTGAGATAGAGTTGTATGAAGTCATTGGCCTCACTTTCTCTTCCAGAGCCATCAAAGTCCAGTGGCAAGACAAAAGTCAAGAGAGCGGTGATGGCTCAGGAGGCAGTGGATAACCTTGGTGTCTTTAATGTCTAGCCAAGCAATAAGCACTCCACAGCACCTGCTTCAACTGCCTACATGGCTTTTGGAATAAATTGTTCTCATCTACCCATTCCACCAAGGAAAGTGCTTGGGATAGACACCCTCCCCCCCCAACACACTGATAGGTTTGAGACCCCTTGGTTACCCTCAGTCTGGTTTAGCCCATTTTCTGAAATGGTATACTAGGGTATGGTCATTATGCATGCTACAGCTTCTTGGAGCCACAGGTGAGAGTTAGGTGGAGCAGGTGGATACCCCAGGTGAAAAGCAGCCCTGAAAAGGATTCATCTGCCTTCACACCAGAAGTACTAGTCTTCTCTAACACACTCTGTGCCTCTTCAATAAAATGACAGGTCCAGGTTAAAGGATACAATTGGACAGGGGGTACTATTTTAATTTTTTTTTTAAAATAAAAATTTTTTTATTTAACTTTTTACATTCATTTTCACAAAATCTTGGGTTCCAAATTTTCTCCCCTTTTATCCCCTCCCACCACCCCAATACACCGAGCAATCTAATTTTCCCCATCACCAATCTGCCCTCTCTTCTGTCATCCCTCCCTTCTCTTGTCCCCATCTTCTCTTTTGTCCTATAGGGCCAGATGACTTTCTATTCCTCATTAACTGTATGTCTTATTTCCTAGTAGCAACAACAATACTAAACAGTTGTTCCTAAAACTTTGAGTTCCAAATTCTCCCCATCCCTCCCTCCCCACCCATTCCCTTTGGGAAGGCAGGCAATTCAATATAGGCCCTATCTGTGTAGTTTTGCAAATGACTTCCATAATAGTCATGTTGTGTAAGACTAACTGAATTACCCTCCATCCTATCCTGCCCCTCATTGTTTCTATTCTGTCTTTTGATCCTGTCCCTCCCCAAGTGTTGACTTCAAATTGCTCCCTTCTTCCATTACCCTCCCTTCCGTCATCCCCCCCTTGCTTATCTCCTTCTCCCCCACTTTCCTGTATTGTAAGATAGGTTTTCATACCAAAATGAGTGTGCATTTTATTCCTTCCTTTAGTCCAATGTGATGAGGGTAAACTTCTTGTTTTTTTTTCTCAGCTCTCCTCTTTTTCCCTTCACTAAAATGTCTCCTACTTGCCTCTTGAATGACATATAATTTACCCCATTCCATTTCACCCTCTTTCCTCCCCCTACCTTTCTCTCTCACCATTTACCTTAATTTCTTTTAAGATATGGTCCCATCCTATTCAATTCACTCTGTGCTCTCTGTCTCTGTGTGTGTGCATGCGTGTATGTGTGTGTGTGCATGTGTGTGTGTGCATGCGTGTACGTGTGTGTGTGTATGTGTGTGTGTGATCCCACCAACTACCCAGATACTGAAAAGTTTTAAGAGTTACAAATATTGTCTTTCCATGTAGGAATGTAAACAGTTCACTTTTGGTAAGTCCCTTATGACTTCTCTTTGCTGTTTACTTTTTCATGCTTCTTCTCATTCTTGTGTTTGAAAGTCAAATTTTCTTTTCAGCTCTGGTCTTTTCATCAAGAATGCTTGAAAGTCCTCTGTTTCATTGAAAGACCATATTTTCCCCTGCAGTATTATACTCAGTTTTGCTGGGTAGGTGATTCTTGGTTTGAGTCCTAGTTCCTTTGCCTTCTGGAATATCCTATTCCAGGCCCTTCGATCCCTTAATGTAGAAGCTGCTAGATCTTGAGTTATCCTGATTGTATTTCCACAATACTGGAATTGTTTCTTTCTAGCTTCTTGCAAGATTTTCTCCTTGACCTGGGAGTTCTGAAATTTGGCCACAATGTTCCTAGGAGTTTCTCTTTTTGGATCTCTTTCAGGCGGTGATTGATGGATTCTTTCAATACTTATTTTGCCCTCTGGTTCTAGAATCTCAGGGCAGTTTTCCTTGATAATTTCATGGAAGATGATGTCTAGGCTCTTTTTTTGATCATGACTTTCAGGTTGTCCCATAATTTTTAAATTGTCTCTCCTGGATCTATTTTCCAGGTCAGTTGTTTTTCCCATGAGATATTTCACATTCTCTTCCATTTTTTCATTCTTTTGATTTTGTTTGGTGATTTCTTGGCTTCTCATAAAGTCATTAGACTCCATCTGTTCCATTCTAATTTTGAGAGAATTATTCTCTTCAGTGAGCTTTTGAACCTCTTTTTCCATTTGGCTAATTCTGCTTTTGAAAGCATTCTTCTCCTCATTGGCTTTTTGAACCTCTTTTGCCAATTGAGTGAGCCTATTTTTCAAGGTTATTTTCTTCAGCATTTTTTTCGGTGTCCTTTACCAAGGTATTGACCCGTTTTTCATGCTTTTCTTGCATCTCTCTCATTTCTCTTCCCAGTTTTTCCTCCACCTGTCTAACTTGATTTTCAAAATCCTTTTTGAGCTCTTTCAAGGCCTGAGCCCACCGGACATCCCCCTGGGATGTCTGGGATACAGAGGCCCCACCTTCCACATCTTTCCCTGATGGTAAGAATAGTTCCTCGTCATCAGAATTGAAAGGCAGGAACATTTGCACCCGCTCAAAGAAGCTCTCTATAGTCTTATTTTTCTTCCCTTTTCTGGGCATTTTCCCAGCCAGTTACTTGACTTCTGAGATTCCTGTCCACCCCTGCCTAGATCCGCCCAGCTAGTGCTTGGGGTCTGAGATTCAAATGGGCTTTCAGCAGGCGTGGCTTCTATTCAATGTGAGCTTAAGTTCTGGTGCTTGGGTGGGGGCAGGGCCGCCTCCCAGGTTCAGTTCCCTCAGGGGCTTTATGCAGAGACCTTCAGTAATGGAGCAGGTGGGGGCAGGGCCACCTCCCAGGCTCAGCTCCCTCAGGGGGTTTATGCAGAGACCTGAGCTTCTGCCTGCTGCTTGGGGAGTCCCGGGCCCCCGCCACTGCCTTTGCCTCTCCCTCCGCGCTCCCTCCGCCACTTCCTGCCCCTGCCTCTGCCTCCACCACTTCCTCCCGAGGGGGCCTGAGCCACGGAGACACCCCGCTCCCCTCTCGGCCAGCCCTGATGTCTCTCTCACTGACCTGTAGCGTCTGCGGGCGGAGGGACCTTCCCGGCTGCCAGAGGTTCCATCCCTGAAGCCTGCTCGGATCAGCTCCTCTCGGCTGCGTGGCCAGGGCAGCTCAGGGTGGACTTCGCTTTCCGAAGCGCGACGGACCCTGGGGACGGCTCTCCAGGGCTCTCTGGAACGGAAATATCTTCCACTGTGTTTCTGCAGTGCCTTGCAGTGATCCAGAATTTGTGGGGAGTTCTTCTTGCAGGAAATGTATGGGCTGTGTGTTCAGAGCTAGCATACGTGAGTCTTTCTACTCCGCCATCTTGACTCCACCCCCAGGGGGTACTATTTTAGGCATTATTTAGGATGAAAAAATTAAGGAAGATTTATGTGTAGAAACTTTTTCTTTAAGATGAGTTTATATATAAATGAACATAGCTTGAGATACTTCTATATACACCTTTTCTTTAGCACAAAAGCCATTCCTAGTCCTGGCCTTGAAAAGTCTGTCCCAGAAACACATCTTCACTACTAAGGAGCTAAATCAATTGCGGCAGGTGAGGGATGGAGAAGGAAAGAAAGCAAACTTCTTAGAGGCCTTCAAGAAGCAGGTCTGAAAGGTGGAGGAAAGGTAGAGGGAAGAATGTCTGGTGTGGAATCACTTGAAGGTATTGGGAGTAGACTTCTCTCCTAACTCTATTTTAGGTCTAAAACAACTGGCTGTCCACTCTCTAGCCTCCTCACTCATGCTTTCACACATGAGGATTTCTGGGCCAGAGGAACAGGTTAATGTCACCAATAAGACCACTGTCTTCTCCTCTCTCATAAGCTCCATTTTCTTATAGAAGGAACCATGGCCGCCCATAAGCTCCCCAAAGCTAGGAAGTAAAATCAAATCTTCTCATTATTAGTTTCTGAGAGGTCAGGAGAGGGCCAGGCTAATTTTATGTAAAATTGAAAAAGAAATGATTTGGTTTTCTTCCATCTCATCTTTCTTCATCATGCCTTTCTCCTACTTCTTGGTCCTTCGTCTCCTTAATGCTTAAGTATTCAGTAACCTCCAGCTGCCAGTAGTCTCCGGCTCAGGCCTGCCTGCCCCTCAAAGAGTTCTGTGTTCCAAAATGATCTCGTTTCTTTCTCTATGACCCCATCAAAACTATCATTTCCTCAGTGCTTCTGATCTTAGCCAAGTCTTCAGAGGCAACTAATTTTATTAAACTAATTCAGATTATGTCCCCGTTGGCTAGTAGATGCTCCCCCATATCCCTTCTAATTGTATTTGCATTTTAAAGAGAATATTATTAACTCAACTACATTAGGGAAGTTCTGGCTTTTAGACACAATAAAGAAATAAAATTCTAACCCTTTGTTTATGGTGCCTGGATGTTAATAGCCTAAGATGACTGGCTGTTAATTTTTAAAATTTCCTTCCAGTCTTTGTTAGGGGAGAGATTAGCTCCAGAAATATGCAGAAGAGAGATAAAAACTTATTCTGCTAATATTTGACTAAAAGAGAAGAGTGAATGAAAAAAAGCTGTCAATCTGGAGAGAACAGAGAGGATTTGGGGAGCAGCATCTAAAAAGAGAGAGGAAGTGAGAAAAAGGGAAACATGGAAAGGGTGATTAGGGTGCTGAGATAAGTCCTAAGGCCTGGCAGGTCCTGCAGAGGTGGAAAGGCTGAGTACAGGCTTCTTGGTGAGTCATAATAGTAATCAATAATAATATTATAATGATGACAGATATTTGCATAGTGCTTTACGGTCTGCAAAGTTTTTACAAAAATTATCTCATTTGACTTAATTATTGCAACACTCTAGTGAGGCAGGTGCTATAAATATGTCCTCATTTTACAGATAAGGAAACTGAGGCTGAAAAAGTTTAAGTGACTCACCCATGATCACATAGACCGTAAATGTCTAAGGCAAGATTCAAACTCGGGTCTTTCTGACTCCAGGCCCAGTGCTCCATCTACTGCACTGCCTAGCAATGTTGGACTACATATGTAGGTCAGTGTATGTATGTCTTCAGAGGACCGCCCTAAGTTGGGAGAGCTTTATCACTGAAAGGTTTTCTACTAAATGATGAATTTTTCCCAGCTCAGCTGCTCATGAAGACTACCTATTAATCGGAGAGAAGACTACTTACTTAACAGTAATCACAGAACTTGTCTAATTGTCAGTTAGTAGCAAATAAAAAGTCCCCCCCACCCTTTTTTGGCATTTAAAGACCTTCACAACGTGAATTCTTCCTTCCTTTCCCAGCTCCTTACATTTGCTCTTAGTACAATTAGTATAATCAGTACTAATTAGTACAATTGGCTACATTAATTATTTGTTAATTATTATGGATGGACTCAACCCTTTCAGAAATGGAATCTGTGCCTGGAGGCTCTTCCCCTTCCCCCTTCCCCCTGTTTTTTTACTCCTGGCCACCTTCTGACAGCCATCTTTGCTGCCACACCTGTACCCTCAGACCCTTTTGCCTCTTTCTAGTTTAGGAATCATAATCAAATGAACACTACCACCGTTATTGAAAAAGGTATGTCAATTTCTTCTATAATTCCACTCGCCTCCTGGTTACATTCCAAATCAAAATAATCTTCCCTATCTACCATTCTCTTATATTAGACCTTTATTAGAATGTAAGATTCTTGAGGTCAGGAATTGTCTTTCTTTTTTAAATTTTATGTTTTACTATTTTGAGTTTTTATTTCGTATTATATTTTCCTCCAGTTACATATAAAAGCAATTTTTAACATTTCTTTTTAAAACTTTGAGAGGAACTGTCTTTCACTTTTGTATATTTATCCCCAGTATTTAGTACATTATGTGGTTTTTCATTCATTCAGAGAAGAGTAGCAATCTGCATAGCTGGAAGAAGTTCTAAAGAAATCAATTATCTTTTCATTATTTTGTTTTATTTTTTTCAGTTTCCAAATGTCTGACCTTAAGTTAGAAGTTTCTCTGATTCTATTGTGTCTTGAGTAGTGATCTGATGTGGGCAAACTGAACCCAATGAGAGAAATGATAACCAATGATATAGGAGAGATCCAGAGTTCCTCTTTTTTCTAAAGTCTTCTTTTCAAAAGCTCATTCTGAAGACTGAATCAACTTTCTCCTCAATCATAGTCAGACTCCACCCAACCTTCTCTACACAGTTCTGGGTAGGGCTAAACTCTTTGAGCAGATTGCCTAAGCTTTGGTAATTTGAAGGTAGAATACATAATTAGAGTTCATTAGAATAGGTCTAGCCCCTCATTGTAATATTCATTCTTTTACTAGGTGGTACTGTGGATAGAGCACCAGTGCAGGAATCAGGAGGACCTGAGTTCAAATCTCACCTCAGACACTTGACACTTACTAGCTTTGTGACCTTGGACAAGTCACTTAACCCCAATTGCCTCATCCTGGGTCATCTCCAGTCATCCTGATAAATATCTGGTCACTGGATTCAGATGGCTCTAGAGGAGAAGTGAGACTGGTGACCTGCACAGCCCTCCCTCACTCAAAACAAAGTCAAGTACAAGTCATGTCATCATTTCTCTGATGGTATGGTCTTCTTTGGCAATGAAGGACAAACACACACACAATTGTTAACCAATCAGAGCTGATTTCCACCCTCAGGAACACCCCTCCTGCAAGGGCAAATAAACCATGGATCCACCACCATGATGATTTTTAGTATTTGAGAATGTCACTGCTCTCTTTTACTAAAATGCTAGCATTATTAATCAAATGACTAATTACTCGGAAATTATGTTGCTTGAACTTTTCAAATGTCATACCGTTCCGTACCTAAGGAGAATCAAACAGGCTCCAGCAGAAAACTCTGGCTTTGGAGGACCAATTCTTATATCTTCAGATTGAGGTTCAGGAAACCTCAGTAATAGGTTATCTCAGAAAGTAGAGGAGTCTGGGAACCTGGAGATGGATAGAGGTTCTTATGTATGGTATGAGGCATGCTCCTTTATAGGGCTTTCCCAGAGCTCTGCTAGAGAAGGGGAATAAGGCGAACTTAATTCCTGGACCCTAGTAGTGGGTTATGAATTCAGAGGAATTTCAGAACAGCTTTCTACCTTATGCAGTTGACCCTGTGTATACCTGAGACAGAAGCTACAATCCCTACCCTGTTTCCTTATTCTTTTTTAGGTTGGATTCTGAGCCATAGGGATTAGATTTTTATTTGTTTGAAGTGAAGAGGGGGAACAGAGGCAGATTGTCGATGCACCTGGGATAGGGCCTCTGATTGTTGAATCATACCATGGGAAACTTCAAGATTTCTAAATTGCTAAAGGCTTGATTGTTGCTGGGGCAAAAAAAGGAAGCTGGGGCAGGGAGGCTTTAGGGCCAGATATTCAGTCAATCAACCAAACCATTTTTTAAGAACCACCTAAGTGTCAGGCACTGTGCCATGGCTGGAGATACAAAGAAAGGCAAAAGACTGTCAGTCCCTCACCTCAAGGAGCTCACAATCTGATAGATTCATTCAGCCACTGGAATGGAGGAGGTATGAGCCAGGAAGAGACCACTATCACTAAAGTTGAGGCTGGGTAAAGAACAACTCACTTGAAGTGTGGCTATGGGGAAGGGGAGCAGAGTAAGGAGACACTTCTGGGAGGGTACTGTCAGCACCCCGGGTTAAAGGCCCAGTTGCCTTCCCCTACTTTCAGTCAGTGTGACTTAGATAAATGAGATCTCTTCTTTCTAGGTCTTCTCTTAGGTTCTAATCTTGGGAACTCTGACCTCATCTGAGCCCTGCTCTTCCTTGAATGGCTCTTACCTAACCAGGGGGTTTTCCTCTTGGGAACTGGGGTGGGGTGGGATTTAGGAGTTGTTCTGTCCTTTTCTCACTGAATATAACAGAACCTTCCCCGTAACTAAGCTTGTTTGAATATACTTAAGTTCAGACTTCTTAATTGTTTTGTTCAAGGTTGTTCAAGCTTTCACATTAAAAAATTCCAATGAATTCTGGTCTTGACCTTCTAGAAACTTGTAGTCTACAGTGGGGACCAATTAGGGAGACCAATCTTTGTATATTCGTTATATAATCATAGGATGTCAGAAATGTGAGGGACCTCATTTCTTAATCCAATTCCATCAGTTTGTGAAGGAATTGAGATCCCTAGTAGTGAATGACTGACCTAAATCCATGCAGTAAGTGGAAGACTAGAACTTGGGTCTTCTGACTGCCAATGGAGGACTCTTTCTAGTATCCCAGGCCTATTTATTGACTACCTACTATGTGCCCAGAACTTCAGGTCATACTTCAGAGAACTGGAATATCAGAAAACCTAAGTTAGAATTCCAACTCTGCCCTTTACTAGCTGTATGATCTTGGGCAAGTAATTTTCTTTCTCTGGGTTGTTTCCTTATCTGTAAAGTGAATGGGCAGTTAGGTGGTGGAGTGCATAAAGTGCAGAGAGTTAGGTCATGAAGACCTGAGTTCAAATCTGCCCTCAGATACTTACTTATTGGTGTGACCTTGGGCAAATCACTTAATCTGTCTGCCTTAGTTTCCCCATCTGTAAAATGAACTGTAGAAGGAAATGGCAAACCATGATCTTTGCCAAGAAAATCCCAAATGGGGTCACAAAGAGTCGGACATGACAAAAAAACAACTGAGCAACAAAAAAAGCTGAGGGGGTTGGATTAGATCTCTAAGGTCACTTTGAGTTTTACATTCCTATGATGCTGCAGAACCTAGGCATAGAAGCAAAGGAAGGGTCTTTGCCTAACTGATTTACTACTCTCTATAAATCTCACTGAGTCTCAATTGTCAAACCTTTGGAGTAGAATGCAAAACTCATTTGGTTTTTTTTCCATTTAGCCTATGTGGATGGTTTTGAAATTATGTAGTAATTTGCATTTTCCCCCCCTTCTCCTCTATATAAGGAATTAATACTTATTTCTTAGGGTTGTTGTGATGTTGAATTCAATTGCACATTGCCAAGTGCTCTGGGCTTTTAGGATAAAAAAAAACACTTTGTAATTGCAAATTATTGACTTTTATTCTCAGTTCTGCTACTGACTTCGTATGACCTTGGGCAAGTCACTTCATATCTGAGCTTCCAGTTCTCCATCTGCAAAGAGGTGATAATAGCTTTTGCTAATCTACCTTGTGACTTTGCTATGTGAGGTAATGAATGGTTAAACATGTTTCTTGTGTTCTAAATATTATTATGCCATTTCATGTTTAATGTTGGTTGGTGCAAAAAATAAGCCCTCTGGAAAAAAGATCACATTCACTGTACTTGTTACTTTTCTTGGGGCTCTGCTGATACTTAATAATATTTGAGAATAAAAATTATACAGATACATTATTTAGCATAGAACTCAAGAAACATGAAAGGGAGAAACTGCAGAGCTTAGGACAGGCAAAGAGATGTAGCAGAAGAAAAGTCGACTAGATACAAAATCAGAAGACGAGTCTGAATCTTGGCTCGGTCGCTTACTTGTTATATGACTTGGAAAATACTTCCTGAGCCTCAATTTCCTAGTTCATAAAATGCGGAAATAATAGTACTTTGCCTTGTTTATTTCCCTGGGTAGGGATCAAATAAGAGAGGTATAAGTGTGATCTATACTCAGGACAGCTACATGGCACAGTAGATAGAATGCTGGGTCTGGAGCCAGGAAGATTCACCTTCCTGAGTTCAAGTACAGCCTCCGATACATATTAGCTATGTGACCTGGGCAAGTCACTTAACCCTGCTTGCCTCAATTTCCTTATCTGGAGAAGGGAAATGGCAAACCACTCTAATAGTTTTGCCAAGAAAACCCCAAATGGGGTCATGAAGAGTAGGACAGGACTGAAAATGATTGAATGACAACAGGTTTGACCATGTCTTCTTGTCTCCCACTACCCCAAAATACCTCAAACACAAAATTAAAAAGTTATTGGGCATTTAAAGCCCTTCACAGTATGCACCCTCCCTCCCTTTCTCATCTCCTTACGTTCACTCTTCTCCACTCACTCTGCAACATAGAGGTCCCGGCCTATTTGCTGTCCTTTCGTAAATGAAACTCCATTTCTGGTCTTCAGACCTTTGCTTTAATTACCCTCACTCTTGGAGCACTCTTCCTCTTCACTTTTATCTCTTAGAAGCTCTAAGGTTGCCTTCTATAGGAGGCCTTCCCCTGTTCTCCCAGCTGCTAGAATCTGTCCCTTTAAGGTTCCCTACTCTGTAAAGACTTTTGAGGGAAGATCTTTTTTCCTTTCTTTGTATCCTCAGTGTCTGGCACTTGGTGGCACATAATAATCACATGATAAATACTTATTGATATGAATGGCTTGATTAATGTATGAAGAGTGTTTTGTAATGCTAAAATATTATGTCTGTGTGCCTGACAGATAGTGAAGATGTTAATGGGATAACTAGGTCACTCATTGGGTAAAAGTACAGGACCTAGAGCCAGAAAGACCTGAGTTCAAATCCAACTTCAGACACTTACCAACTGTGCAAGTCACTTAATCTGTTTGCTTCATTTTCCTTATAGGTAAAATAGGGTTGGGACAAATGACTCAGACTGGGCCTGGAGGTAGGAAGACTTGAGTTCAAATCTGGCCTCAGACATGTACTTGCTCTATGACCCTGGACAAATCACTTAACTTCTATTTGCCTTAATTAACCGGAGAAGGAAATGGGAAATCACTCCAACATCTTTGCTAAGAAAACCCTGCGGAAAGTATGGTTCACAGGGTCATGAAGAGTTGGGCATGACTGAACAATAAAAAAAAGGGATTGGACAATAATAGCACCTATCTCCTTGGGTTATTATGAGTATTAAAGAAGATGATATTTATATAACTACTTTGTAAACCTTAAAGGGCTTTATAAGTAGGCCTTGAATTATATGAATAATGATAATTATGAATTTAATCATCTTAATTTAATTATTTGTAATTATAATGTAATATTGTTATGACATTATAATCATGAACAATAATTTAATTATTGTGGGTAATAATTAGTATTATTATTATTAACTCTGTAGGTGGTGACATATGTTCAAATTCTCACTATTCAAAGTTATAATGACAGAGTATGGTAATTGGTTCCAGCCCAATGGAATCATGCAGTGCATATTAGAATAATGTGACCACATCAGGGGATTCATTATTCACACTAATTGGGACCTGAATGTATAAATGCTAGCAATCATCATCATCATCATCATCATCATCGCCACCATCCTCATCATTATAGATGCTTGTTTACGGACTATTATTCTGAAATACATTAGGGCCTCAGATCAGTTGTTTAAACTTTTGAGCAAGCATGTGGGACAGCACCCTGGTTGAGTGGAAGAAGAAAATGACGACCAGTTCCATAGTTTAGGTTCAAGGTTTAGTTCTATTATTAATTATTAATTCATTGAATGACCTTGAGTAGTTCACTTTATCTCTCTGGGACTGTCTCCTCGTCTTCCAAATGAAGAGATTGGATTATCTAATATCAAAGTCTGTTCCGTTATTTTAATAAAATCCTTTATAATCAAGCAAATATTATCATAGTTTTCACTTTATAAATGAAGAAATTGAGACCCAGTCATCATACTCATTTTTACAGAGGTAAGGAAAAAAGAATTTAATCAATGCAAATAACCAAGGTGGTAGATTTTGTTAACTGTTGAGAGAAATTATTTTACTATTATATTAGTGGCCAATTATTAAATTAGAATCCAGGCTTTTCTCTTTTATTTCCTCCTTTAAGGCCCAGCCCCTATAAAAAGTCAGTTTCTGAAGGACATAACTGATTAATGAGATTGTCCTAGTCCTCAAGGTACATGCTCTTCAATCCTGGGTGGGACCCCACCCCACTAGGAGATCTTACTTCTGTTTAGAGTGTGAACAGTATCCAGTCTGGCTGAGTTCTTACCCCTGAGAGAAGATCTCATGTCCTTGTACCTTTCCATTAGAGGTTAGGGTGACTTAAACATGAAGGAGAAAACCAACTAGTATGGTCTGGATAGAGATGGATTCCCTGTCCAGATTGCTGGAGATGGCTGAATTATGACCAAACCACATCATCAGCAGGAGGAGTTGAAGACTCCTTGACCACCTCTTCACTAAATATCCACTAATAAGGATTGACTTTCATTTTTGAGGGGCATTCTCTTTCAAAAAATATTGAAGACTTGAAGGCTCACTATAGTTTTGTCTTTGGTTACTGGGAAAAATCACTGACCATCAATTTTTGGTTGCTGGCTAGCCTAATTAATACATTCATTACCCAGAAATTCTATCTCTTGGGCTTTTTTCCCTTTCATTACACTATTTAGCTCCTTACTGTCTTCTGTCTTCCTGCTCCATTTCTCTCTCCACTGGTCCCCTTTCCTAATACATATACGTAGCCCACTTTAAAATAAAAAAAAACAGTGAGAAATTTACCTGAACTGACTAGTTGTTTTTAGTAACCTGGTCTATTCACTGTCTGAACTACATGAGCTGTAGTGTTGAGGGACAGGATGTATAATGACCTTGTCTAGCCTCAAGAACACATAAAACCCTCTTCTTTACCCTTTCACAATTTGGCCCCATGTTTGTCAGTATGTAGTGAGTAGATTTGGGCACTAGGTGGTGCCATAGCGCACAGAGTGCTGGACCTGGAGTCAGGAAATTCAAATTCAGCCTCAGACACTTAATAGCTGTGTGACCCTGGGCAAGTCACCATACCCCGTTCGCCTCAGTTTCCTCATCTGTAAAATGAGCTGGAAAAGGAAATAGCAAATCACTCCAACATCCCTGCCAAGAGAACCCCAAATGGGGTCCCAAGGAGTCAGACACAACTGAAATGACTGGACAACAGTCAGTAGATTTGTCTTTGCGCTCTGGGTTCATTGAGTTTGCGAAGCGCTGTTCAGTCTCTGTCACAGGTACTGTTCTGCCTCAGGTTTGGATGTGCAATACTAGAACTGCAGAGGTTATTTACTTTTGGGTTCTTGGCCTGCAATTCAGATAACCTCAAGTCATAGAAACATATCACCTCCAAGTTAGAATGGACCCCCGGAGTCATCTCCCCTTTCCTGAATAAAAATTCCCATTACAACATTCCCAATAAGTACAAATCCAGCTTTGATGAAACAGCTCAAGGCATGGGGAACTCAGCACTTCTCAAAGCAGTCCATTACCCTCTTAGACAGTTTAATTGTCAGAAAATTATAGTAAAGTCTGGTATTATTTTCCCAACTCATCTTTGCATTGACAGGCTGGGTCCTTTGAATGTGGCTAGTTACATCTTCTCTCATGATTCTAGCAATAATCCTGAAGGGTTGGAAGAATTCCTCTAGCACTGTTGCTTAGGATCTCTTATCTGGTATTTTTCCTGCTAGTACCAACCACTAGTTAATATTCCCCCTAATATAATTTGTAGCCATTAACATCAATTAGTTTTTTTTAAAAAGATATCTAGTATGAAGGGATAGCAAAAAACCTGTGAGAAGGTTGTGGGTGAGGCACTAATGAAAACACTTAAGGGATCACAAGTTAGTACTATTCATAGGTGTGCAAACACGAAGATTCCTCAGTCCTTCCGGCAAGTATGAGTCAGTGTCATGGGGATGTGGTGGAATGAATAAGCTGAGTGCCTGGAGCTCTAGGTCTTTATTTATACCTGTTGTTTCTTGATGGATTCCCAGAGAATATATTAGAAAAAGTCAGTCAATGTTAACCCTGACTTCGGCCCCCTCTTTTCTATCAAGGATCTGATGGATTAGATGAAGTTTGCCAAGATGATTTTCATCAAGAGAACTTTGCATTCCTTGCCTAAATGAAGCTGACTAAACTAGTATTGGGAACATAGGCACTTCCTGGTACATAGGTAGGTCAATCACTGGTCACACATAGAGTGGCTTCTATCTAGCAATATGCCAATCCTCACAGGGCCAAAGTACAGCAATCTTGCAAACCAGAAACATCCTCTGTCCTCTATGCCTCTTGGTCCTTTTGGAGAGTGGACTCAGGAAAGTAGTTGCTACAAAACCTTTTCCCCACTAAGTTCATTTCTGCATGGGACATAGTCAATGGATGAGTTCTTTCCTAGTGGATGTTATCTTAACTGTTGGATTTATTCACTGGTAGCTTGGTTCAAACAGGTTATTTCACAGTCTCCTTATCAGACTCCCCAGTGGCCTTGGCTGTGACGGCAATTGGAAGATTGTATTATCACACCAGTTGCTAGATCTTAAATTATTCTTACTTTTCAAAGCTTATAAGATTGTAATCTGGTCCATTTCATCTCTGATATTTATTCTTGTAAGATTAGGTAAGAATAAACACAATGGAGACAGAGGAAACAGAGGTGCCATGTGTTCACAAACACATGGCACCCATCTGGAGGCCCACAGTAGTTTGGTCTTACTTTCCGAGAAAGATTTCTGTTCAAGCCATTTGTATACACACTCATTTTCAGCTTAGCAGTCAGTTAAAAATCCTTTCATCGCTATGTAGTAAGGAAAACGTAGGATAATACCTCACCTTCTCCAAAAGGAGACTTTACACACTTCCAAAAGTGGCTTCATCAACTCTCTGTGGATTGGTGCCAGGCACAGATCATGTTATTAAGAATGAATCCTCATCTGTCAGTCTATCTTCCATTACAAAGTTTTTCCTTTTCTTTAGCCGAAAATGCCCTCTGAAATTTCTGTTCTTTGCTTCTAGTTTTACTACGTGGAATTGAACAGAAAGAATCTAATCCCTCTTCCACATGACAGGTCCAATATTGAAAGAGAGTTCTTCTTCAGGTTAAAGAACGCTTGTTCCTTCAGCTAGTTCTTATGTGTCATGGTTTCTCACCATCCCAGTATTAGAGATGAATTTGACACACAAAAAGGTATCAAGAAAAATTGATTAAAATGGAGTTCAGAGGAACTGAGCACCTTGGCCAAGGTGAACTCCTATCAGCAAGGGTCTAGCAATATGCACAATCCTCACGTCTTCAGTTATAATAATCACTGGGATTGAAGACAAGTTTCATTTCTGGCAGAGAGGGTCCAGGTCCAAAACTTGATTCAAGGCAATATAAAGATAAAGTTTAGGACAGATTAGGAACTTCTCTAGAAAGGGGGAAAGAGAGAGTGAGGTACAGACGTGAGGGCATTTTATAAAGTTCATGCAGGAGAGAACCTCCCATCAGAGGACATATTGGTCCATTCTCTTTCTTGTCACAATCTTTTGACATGCCCCCTGTATGTCATTAACATGTGCACTTGGATTTTCTCCTTTCTGATAGGCTTTCCCTCAAACAGCTCATCAGGCTCTGCACAGAAGCTTCTTTACCTGACTCTGCTAGGTCACAGATCAACTTTCCCCTCTGAAAGTTTTGACCTTGTGGAAGTGAAACTTGCCTTTGTTTCCCACACCATTGGCTGACTCTTTCACATGCTCTAACACATCTGCATCATTCCTAAAATTTGACAAACCATGTACAATACTTTTGACGTGGTCTTATCAGGAAAGATTATTTGCTGACTTCAGAGCATTATTGGCACAATGAGTTGAAGGTGAGCAGGCACAACAGCCTTGCCCTGAGACCAAGCTATCCTAGCAAAGAAGGAAAGGAATGCGTGCGACTGCCATAAAGGGCCAAAGCAGATTTTACCATACAAACCATTTTGCTATTAGTTAAATGGATTTGGAATCATGAAGACCTGGATTCAAAGCTGACTCTGATAACTATCCTTTTCATCCTGGATGAGTCAATTAACCTCTCTGAGCCTCAGTTTCCTCATCTATAAAATACCCAGAGTATCTATCTATTTCATAAGGTTGTTGTGATCTTCAAATGAAAGAGTGCATACAAAGAGTGTTGCAACTTTTAAATGGTTATATGCATCAGTTATTATCTTTTTAATTGATTGATCCAGAACTGTGATTTTTTTTTTTATGAGGTCAATTCCCACTGTAGAAACTCTCAACAGTGCTGAATAGCAACCCTTCTGTAATTTATAATCTTAGGAAGTTGCCTGAGGCATTGAGAGACTTAGTTAGGGTCACACAGCCAATATATTTCAGAAGCAGCTCTTGAATTGAGATCTTTCTGATTCCAGAACTGGCTCTAGATACTGTGCTGATACTGCCTTTCGTTAATGTTATTGTTCGTCAGTGACACTTTGGGTAGGATGCTTCTTGATCCTGTACTGACCTTCTTGGCTTATAATCTCTGCTTCAGTCCTGGCTGTCTTATTTTTTACATTTTACCCTCCTGAATTTCATTATTCCAATAAATTTGGATTCCTTGTCTGTTCTAAACTTTATTTTTATACTTCCTTGAATCAAGTTTTGGACCTGGACCCTCTCTGCCAGGAATGAAACTTGTCTTCAATCCCATTGATTCTCATAATCACCATAATGTCTCTCTCCTCTGGCCTGTACCTCTTTCTACCCTTCCACCCTCCCTCACAAAATGTGTCACTTTTCTTTTCTTCTTCTGGGTGCTTCATCTGAACGCTATTATTATATTGAGATTTCATTAGCTTTTTTGGTTGCTCTATTACATTACTAACTCATTGAATTTGCAGTTCATCTAAATCTCCAAATCTTTTAAAGAGGAATTATTCAGTGTAGCCATGTCTCTCTTATCCCTGTACTTGTGAAGTGAATTTCTTGAATTTAAGCATGGGACTTTTCACATACACTTAGAGTATATATTATTAGATTTGGCCCAGTGTTCTTAACTATCAAGATCTTTTAGAGTCTTGCTTTTACCAATCAATGTATTTGCTACCCTTCCATCTTTGTGTTATCTACTTAGGTAGCACAATGGATAGAGCTTTGGGTATAAGGTCAAGAAGAACTGAGTTCAGATTCAACCTCAGACACTTACTAGCCTTGTGACTTTGGGCATGGAACTTAACCTTAGTTTCCTTTTCTGTAAAATGGAAATAATAATAGCACCTACCTTCTAGAGCTGATGTGAGGATCAAATCAGTTAATATTTGTAAAGTGTCTGGTATATAGTAGGCACTGTATAAATGCTAGCTATTATTATTATTATCTGCCAATGAAATAAGGATGCCATCAGTGTCATTGACAAAAATGTTGAATGGAACGGGTGGATAGATAATAGTTCCTTTGTCTTCATGTTCTAGACCTTAGAACCTAGTCTGACGCTGTCAATCTCCTTCTAAGAGAATGAACTATCTTGTCCTTTTTCAAGAAAACATCCTTTAAAATATATTTAAATTAGAAGAGAAGGTTTTTAAACAGAAATATAAGGTAATTTCTTGATAGCCCCTTTAACATTTAGTAATGTTACCATACAATGGGACCAGAAGATTAAAACTTTTAGAAATGCAAGGGACTTTAGAGATTTAAGCTTGCAAATTTGTCTCCATTACATGTGATGATTGTGTTTAAGTCAGAATATATTTCTAGATTGGAGAGGCAGGACAACACAGCATAGAGTATATTAGCCTTACAGTTAGGAAGAAATGAGTCCGGACCCTGCCTCAAGTACTTATTAGTTATATGGCCTTAGGCAAAGCATTTAAGATCTCTGGGCCCCACAATTTCCTCATCTGTAAAATGGGGATAATAATGGTACTCACATTACTGGGTTGTTGTCAAGTGAGATTATTATTTTTATCTGAAATTTTGTAGTTTAGAGTTAGGGGTTTGTAGCTTCAGTGCCACAGCCCTTTAAATATTTATAGCAAGGTTCTTGGATCACAATGTTTTTGGTTAAGCAATAAAGGAGAGAAATGATAACTATTCAATGAAATGATACAATTTTTTAAAAACTCCATCACGCAGAATTAGAAACATATCACCCAAATGTGAAAGCAATAAATTTGTAATTTAACCATATTTCAGGGTCATGTCACATCCTTATACTAGCTGCCCATATGAAATCAGGCTATTGTCTCTTCGTGCCCCTCAAGCTATGTATGGCTAAACCCAGAAGAAGGCTTTAAGTAACAGCAGATTCTAAGACGATGACTAGCCTGACTGGAGAACTTCTTAGTTTTCTCCCCCACAATGTCTATTTTTATTGAAAATAGGTGAACATGATATAAACTAACAAGTAAACCATGGCTATGCTGGTAAATGTGTAAGACAGGGCTCTAAAAATGTGTGCACAACATATAGCCGTAGTCTCTGTATACATAGTTTACAGTAGCTTTTATAGTTATAGTCACTATACACATTAAGTTTAATCTGTACCCTTGTCTCCATCATATTAAGTCTATTTAGACAACAAAATGATAAATCAACCCCAATTTGTAGCTTTTGCTGCTTTCTAAGGTGTAAAGGCTTACATTGGAATTTAACAATTGACTCTCGTAAACTGTTTTGAGCTGGCTCCAGAACACTTGAAAATGTTTTAACTGATACGAAATAGTAGCCTCGGTGGTAGGATGGAGTTACATAAAGTGAGCAGAATTTGACAGCAAGCTATCCCTTCAAGCCAGATACCATTTTAAAAATGATATTAGATTTCTTCTATTAACTGGGAAGCAGAGAATGACTAAGTAGAAACAAAAGAATTCCTTTTGCAATATTCCCCTTAACTTTCCCCTTTTCTGTGTTTTAGATCAAGAGAAAGAGTCAAAACTTTGGAGCCTGGGTCAGTTAGTGCATCCTAACTTGCCCTCCCCCTTAATTCATCACTGCCATTTTCTTGTTCCCCACCTTATTGCAGTTAGCACTTTCTTCTCCTTCCTCATGTCTATCACTTCTTTACCTTTCTACAGAGAACACAGAATATCACCCCTTGAAATAAACAAAGGATGATGTCATCACTGATTTTGTAAAAAATTGTGTTTGGAGTCTTTCACACCAAAAAAAACCACAAGCATTAGCAGCAACATATTTCTACCATTATAACTTCTTTTGATCCTTGGATTTAATCATTAGATTTTTCTTTTACATAGTTGTTGTCACTGTATACATAGTCCTTGCATCTCTACTGTTTCTACTTTGTATTATTTTTTGGACTTTTCCTTATTTCTGTGTATACTTTGTACTTATTCTTTGTGGTGATATCAAGCTCTATTGAGTATAGCATGTTGAGTTATTCTCCATTTTTATAAATGTATATTTATACTTTATGCAGTTTTTTTTGCATCTATAATAAGTAATGAATGATTTTTTAAAAAAAAAGACATTTACTGGGGGGTGGAGCCAAGATGTCAGAGTAAAAGCAGAGATTTCCCTGAGCTCTCCCTCAAAGCCCTCCAAATACTTATCAAAAATGATTCTAAACAAATTCTAGAGCTACAGAACCCACAAAATGACAGAGTGAAACAAATCCCCAGTCCGAGATAACCTGAAAAGTTGACAGGAAGTGTCTTTTGCACCAGGCAGAGAGCGGAGTGCAGTCTGGCATGGGCTGCACCAGTACAGATGGGCTAGATCAGGCCTTGGGGGACTAAATAATTAGCAGCTGAGGTGGTTTCTCTCAACCCACAAACACCAAAAAGGTCAGTGGGATGACTCTGTGGGACCTGGGTGAAAGAGGAGCTAATGGTCTGGCCAGGTTGCACTCTAGCCTCAGGGCAGTAGGGGTGGTGGCAATAGTGGCAGCAGCAGTAGCAGTGGTGGCAGAGGCTGCTTCTGGAGCTCTGAGCCCACGGACAGTGGGAAATCTAGCAGCTGATACAAAATCCCTGAAGTCTGGGACAGTACGCCTCCCCCTACCCCAACCCCCACTGGAAGCAGAGTCCTATCTTGACAAAGAATTTGAAAGTCTAGTGTTTGGCTGGGAAGATGAGTAAACATTGTAAAAGAACTCAGACTATAGAATCTTACTTTGGTGACAAGGAAGATCAGGACATAAAACCAGAGGAGGACAACAGAATCAAAGCTTCTACATCAAAAGCCTCCAAGAAGAATATGAATTGGTTGCAGGCCATGGGGGAGCTCAAAAGGGATTTTGGAAATCAAGTAGGAGAAGTGAAGGAAAAATTGGGAAGAGAAATGAGAATTATGCAAGAAAATCATGAAAATGTCATTATTTAGCAAGTCAACAGTTTGCTAAAGGAGACACAAAAAAATACTGAAGAAAATAATACCTTAAAAAATAGACTAACCCAAATGGCAAAAGAGATCCTAAGAGCCAACGAGGAGAAGAATGCCTTAAAAAGCAGAATTGGCCAAATGAAAAAGGAGGTCTAAAAGCTCACTGAAGAAAATAATTCCTTCAAAATTAGAATGGAGCAAACGGAAGCTAATGACTTTATGAGAAATCAAGAAATTATAAAACAGAAACAAAAGAAAGAAAAAATAAAAGGCAATGTGAAATATCTCACTGGAAAAACTACTGACTTGGAAAATAGATCCAAGAGAGATAATTTAAAAATTATTGGACTACTTGAAAGCCATCATCAAAAAAAGAGTCTAGACATGATTTTTCAAGAAATTATCAAGGAAAACTGTACTGATATTCTAGAATCAGAGGGTAAAATAGAAATTGAAAGAATCCACCAATCACCTCTGGAAAGAGATAGGATGGAGTTAGGGATAGAATGGAAGGAAATATAGTTAGTCTTTTACAAAATGTCTATTACAGAGGTGATTTGCATAACTACACATTTATAAACTATATTGAATTGTTTGCCTTCTCAGTGAGGATGGGTGGGGAGGGAAGAAGGGAGAGAACTTGGAACTCAATATTTTAAAAACAGATGTTAAAAAAATTGTTTTTACCTGCAACTGGGAAATAAGATATACAAACAATGGGGTATATCTAGCTTGTCCTTAAAGAAAGTAAAGGGGAAGGGGATAATGAAAGAGAAGGTAGACTGGGGTAAGGGGTAATCAGAATACATTCCATCTCAGGGCAGGGGGAGGGGAAATGTTAAAAAAATATTTACTTTGTCATCTTCCTGAGTTCAAATCTTAGACACTAGCCAAGAGACTCTAGGCAAGTCATTTTACCCTGTTTGCTTTAATTCTTCATCTCTAAACTGAGCAGGAGAAGGAAATGGCAAACAATTCCAATATCTTTGCCAAGGAAACCCTAAGTGGAGTCACAGAGAGTATGACATGACTGAAATGACTGAACCCCAACAGTACCATAACGAGTGTGGCTTAAGAAGTAGGAACACAAATATGAAACTGAGACCATCATTGCTCTCAAGGAATTTGCATTCTAATAAGTAGTGACAAGAGATTCAGGGGAGTGGCAGACAAGAGTCACTGCCTTGTTGTAATGGAGGGGCATTTGTGGTTCAATGAAACTATGAGCTGTGCCATGCAGGGTTAACCAAGACAAGCAGGTCATAGGGGAGAGTTCTGACCAAAGGTGATCCACTGGAGAAGGAATGACAAACGATTTTACTATCTTTGCCAAGGAAATCCCATGATCAGTACTAAAATGGTACTAGAGATGACATCAGAAGATGATCCCCTTAGGTTTGAAGGTGTCCAATATGATATTGGAGAAGAATAGGAGAATTAGAAGCAGCTCCAGTAGTCATGAAGCAACTGGGTCAAAGTCAAAGGAAGCTCAGTTGTCTGATGATGAAAGGAAAGTCTGATGTTGTAGAGATCAGTATTACACAGGGACCTGGAATGTAAGCTCTATGAACTAAGGGAAGTTGGATGTGGTCAAACAGAAGATGGAAAGATTAAACATTAAATATGTTGGGTGCCAGTGAAATTAAATGGGTGGGAATGCGTGAATGTAATTCACATGATCACCACATATGCTACTGTGGGCAAGAATCCCTTAGAAGAAATGGAGTAAAAATGGGTGAGAAAAGCAGAGGTGGGGTATAATCTCAAAAATGACCAAATGTTACCCATTTGAATTCAAGGCAAACATTCAGCATTATAATTATATGTCTATGCTCCAACCATTGATGCCAAAGTTGATCAATTCTATGAAGACCTACAATGTCTTCTAGAAAGAACACCAAAAAAAAGTCATATTTATTATAGGGAATTGGAATGCTAAAGTAGGAAATCAAAAGATAAGTGGAATAATGGGTAAGTTTGGCTTTGGAGTATGAAATGAAACAGGGCGGAGACTAATAGAGTTTTGTTGTAGCAAGCACTATTTTTCAACAACCCAAAAGACAGTTCTATACATAGGCATCACAGATGGTCAATATAGAAATCAGATTGATTATATACTTTGCAGCCAAAGGTGGAGCAGCTCTATACAGTCAGTCAAAACAAGACCTGGAGCTGATTGAGGCTCAGATCAAAAGTTTTTTACTGCAAAATTTAGCCTTAAATTGAAGTAGGAAAAATCATCAGTATGACTTATAGCATCCCTTATGAATATGAAAGAGAGGTGATGAATGGCTTTAAGGGATTATATCTGGTAGATAGAGTACTGAAGAACTATAGACAGAGATTTGCAATATTGTGCAAGTGGCAGTAACAAAAAACATTACAAAAAACAGAAGAGCAAGAAAGTAAAATGGTTGTCTCATCAGGCTTTACAAATAATTGAGGAGAGAAGGGATGTGAAAGATAAAGGAGAAAGGGAAAGATATACCCAACTGAATACAGAATCCCAGAGAATAGCAAGGAGAGATAAGGTTTTCTTAAATGAACAATGCAAAGAAATAGAAGAAAACAATAGAATGGGAAAGACAAGAGATTTCCTTAAGGAAATTAGAAATATCAAGGGAAAATTTCTTGCAACAATGGGCATGATAGAAGACAAATGTAGAGATTTAACAGAAGCAGAAGAGATTAAGAAGAGGTATAAGAATACACAAAAGAACTATGCAAGAAAGATCTTAACATCAGTGATATAAACAATGGTGTGGTTACTGATCTAGCGTCATTCATCCCGGAGAACGGTCAAGTGGACTTTAGGAAGCATTACTAACAATAAGGCTAATGGAGGTGACGGATTTCCAGCTAAGCTATTTAAAGTCCTAAAGGATGAGGTCGTTAAAGTGCTACACCCAATATACCAGCAAATTTGAAAAATTTAACAGCAAACACTAAATAGGAAAAGATCAGTTGATGTCTCAATCTTAACAAAGGGCAATGCTAAGGAATGAATGTTCAAATTACCTGACAATTGTGCTCATTTCACATACCAGCAAGGTGATGCTTAAAATTTAGCAAGCTGGGATTCAGTCACATGTGAACTAAGAATTATCAGAAGAGCAGACTGGTTTTCAAAGAGGCAAAAGAACTAAAGACCAAATTAACACCATTCACTGGATTATGGAGAAAGCAAGGAGTTCCTCAAAAACATCTGCTTTTGCTTCATTGACTACACTAAAGCCTTTGACTGTGGCAAGGAGGTAAAAATCAGTCAATTATTAAAGAAATTAATTCAGGCTATTCACAGGAAGGTCAGATACTGAAGGTAAAACTTAAATACTTTGGGCTCACCATAAGAAGAAGGGACTCATTGCAAGACCCTGATGTTGGGGGAGATTGAAGACTAAAGGAAAAGGGGACAGTAGAGGATGGGTTGGATAGACAGCTTCATGGAAACAATAAACATGAACCTGTACAAACATTGAGAGCTAGGGGAGGATGGTGTGCTATGGTCCATGAGGTCATAGAGTTAGACATCCCTGAAGAACTGAACAAGAAAGACAGGGAGGAATATTGTAATCTCAGAAGGTACCAGCGGTGCCTGCTGGTGAGTCTGTCTGCTTCACTT
Organism: Bettongia penicillata ogilbyi; assembly: GCA_023548195.1. NCBI lineage: Eukaryota > Metazoa > Chordata > Mammalia > Diprotodontia > Potoroidae > Bettongia > Bettongia penicillata. The sequence continues at coordinate 3,504,264 of JAJHZJ010000629.1, forward strand.
TTCTCCCCATTCCAATCTAACCTCCATTCAACCACTACAGCGATTTTCCTAAAATGCAGATCCAATCTAATGAACTACAAAATTTGGTGGCTTCCTATTACCTCCAGGAGCAAATAAAAAATAAAAAAATGCTAGGCATTCAAAACCTTTCATAATCTTGCTTTCTACTACCTTTCCAGTTTTCTTACACCTTACCAATACAATATGTACTCTATCATCTAGTATCACTGGCCTCCTACCTCTTCCACAAACAAGACGCTGAATCTCTCCACTCCAGGCATTTTCTCTAGATGTCCCCCATGCCTGGAATTCTCTCCTTCCTCTGCTCCAACTAGTGACCTCCCAGCTTTCTTTTAAGTCCCAAATAACTTGCCAACTTCTACAGAAACTGTTCCAGTCCCTTTTAATTCTAGTGTCTTCCCTCTAGAGATTATTTCCCATTTATCCTGTATATAGTTTGCTTTGTATCTATTTGTTTGCATATTGTCTACTTCACTGATTGTAAGCTTCTTCAGGGCAGGGACTGTCTTTTGTCTCTTTTTTGTATTCCAACCATGAAGCATAGTTGGTACCATATAGTAGGTGCTTAATAAATATTTATTGATTAAGATGAATAACAGTTTATTGACCCTTTCTAGATTTGTTGATGGTGTGTTCTGATTATTACAGTTTTCAGAGTAAGAGGTGGAAAGGTGAAGAGAGAGAGAAGGTATAGGGAAAATGATGGAAAATGATTAATGTGAAGACAAAAACATATAGTCTCAGGGAATTTAGAGCTGAATGTCCTAAATCCTCCTAGGCATCATTTTTTTTCTCCTCAGATCAGGTTTGGAACTGTTTGCATTTGTAACTGGGTGTTTCAACTTTCCCTGTGGGAAAGAGAGAGAGAGAGAGAGAGAGAGAGAGAGAGAGAGAGAGAGAGAGAGAGAGAGAGAGAGAGAGAGAGAGAGAGACAGACAGAGAGAGAGAGAGACAGAGACAGAGACAGAGACAGAGACAGACAGAGAGAGAGAGAGAGAGACAGACAGACAGAGAGAGAGAGAGACAGAGACAGAGAGACAGAGAGACAGAGACGGACCGAGAGAAAGGTAGACAGGCCAAAACAGGGAGACAGAGACACAGATAGATGGAGATATTTAGAGAAATGGAGAGATAGAGATAGAGAGAGGTAGAAACAAAGCAGGAGAAAAAATTCCTGCAGATATTTTGTTATGTGAGCTCAGAAGGCTCTGAAGTTTGGCTAGAGTGGCCATGGTCTCTGCTTATTAGAAAAAACTCTTCTGGGTGAATCTGGAAAGGACAGAAACTGGTGGCTATTGTTGCTTCTTTAGATCAGAAAAAGGACAGTGAAGGTTTAATTCCCCTCTTTCATGCCCTATGAGAGGCAGTGTGGCATAATGGATAGAGATCTAGTTTTAAACTGAGAAAGATTCACTTGTGTGACTGGATTAAGTCCTTTAATCTCTCAGTGCTTTAGGAAATTCTCTAAGATTGTAGACTGAAGAGAAGGTACAGACCTGTGTAAAGACAGGAAGGTTCCTAACCTGGGAGTTCTCTATACTAGTACAACTGAAGATTCAGTCCTGATCAACCTTCCCCTATGGCCTCAATTGCCAGGCATTTTTACATAATGCCTGTAATACCTAGTTACAACAATTAAACCTGTTTTAAGCTAAAGAGCAATATAAAAGCCCTTAAGGTCCACTTGGGATGGTGGTGTAATGGATATAACCCTGAGACCTGGAGTCAGTAAGATCTGAGTTCAACTTTGACCTCAGAAGCATACTAGGTGTGTCACTTTGGGCAAATTCCTTACCCTCTGTTTGCCTCAGTTTCCTCAAGTGTAAAATGGGGATAATAATAGCGCTTACCTTCTGGAGTTGTAAATAATATTTGTAAAGTGTTTAGCACAGGTCTTGATACATAGTAGGTTATATTACAAATACTCATTCCCTTCCCCTCCTCTTTGGATTTAAGCGGTTTGTTTCAGATGAAAAGTTCTGAGTTCAATCATAATTGCTCAAAGCCATGACTTTTCCATTGCCTAAGCAGAGGTTGGGCTTTTTGCCTAACCCTCCATTTACATCTCTCTCTAGTTAACCCCTGACCTCTTTATAGCTGAAGCAAATTTCAGTTTACTGGAAATATTTGAGTAATACAAGAGCATATTATAATGTCTAGGGATAGATAAGTATTGGGAGAATAAGCTGGGGAAAGAGCTCATCTTTTCTTGTAACTTTCGTCAGCCTGGTTCCTGTGCTCTGAGATGTCTATAGAACCATCAACTCCGCTTAATATCGTCCAGCTCTTTTTGTGGTGACAAAGAATTGGAAACTGAGGGGACATCCATCAATTAAGGAATGGCTGAACAAGTTGTCATATGTGATTGTGATGGAATACTACTGTGCTGTAAGAAATAATGAAGGGAATGGTTTCAGAAAAACTTGCAAAGACTTATCGTGAGCTGATACAGAGTGAAGTGAGCATAACTAGAGAATATTGCACAGAAATATTGTAACAATGATCCATTGTGAAAGACTTAGCTACTCTGATTAGTACAATGATCCACAACAATTCCAAAGGACTTATGATGAAAACTTCTATCCTCCTTGAGAGAAAGAAATTATGAACTCTAAGTACAGATTGAAACATTTTCCTTTTCTTTATTTTTTTTGCTTTTTTTTTTTTTGCAATATAGCTAATATGGAAATGTTTTGCATGACTTCACATGTATAATGGTTATCAGATTGCTTGCCTTCTCAATGGGTGGGGAGAGGGAAAGAATTTGGAACTTAAAATTGCAAAAATGAATGATAAAGAGAAATGAATGAGATGAGAAAATGAATGGTAACAAAAATAAGATAAAAATATTTATAACAAATGAAATTATTTAAAATAAATTTAAAATTAAGATTGAAAATAATTTATATAAAAATAAAAAGGAAAAAAGGAAAAAATAAAAATAAAACATGTGAATGTAAAGCACTTTCTTTATAAATGTCAACTTTTATTAATAGTTTTTTTCTTTTTATTTGCATCCTTTGGATATTTTCCCAGTTGTGGGAATATTAGGTCAACAACCACCCTCACTTAACAACATGGAAACATTTCTACAATTTTAGCAGGATTTAAGAGGTGTTATATCGGGTACACATTTTTATAGGAGCACCTAGGTGCATTATGGGATGAAAATACTTGAGAATCACTTCTTTAGCACGTTTGCCTTATCTTTTCTTTTTAAAATTCTTTCCCCTCTCTTGATTCTTCCCTCCTTTTCCTTTTCATGCTTCCAAATCACATGTCTAATTTTCCCATTTGTACAACTTTCAAAGATATACATCTTTATTATTTTTCAATATTTTATCCTTTTAATGACACATAGGTCAGAATATGTGGTATAATTAAATGTTATCTTCACATGCAGTTGTTACCTTCCTTTCTGGCAATATCCAGTACTTTTCCCTTCCAAGTACTTTCCAAGTAGTAACTTCAGTAATTTCCCCAACACTCTTTGTGAGGCATTACAAGTCTTTGCAGATGGAAAAAACAAGAGCAGACTTATCCAAGGCAACAGCGGAGAATAATGTCAGAACTGGCTCAGAAACACAGAAATGCCTGGCTTTTTATTTAATACCTTAAACATTAGCTAATCTCTTGTTGAAATATATATGATGTATATACTAGTGAACTCATGGCCATGAGGACTCAATAAATGGGTAATTGTGCCTTTTTTATTGACATTTCTCAACCTAGGATGAATAATTGTCAAGCTGTATGATTTAAAATGGCAGCTGTTGTCCTCACTAGAGATGTGAGAACAGAAAGGATGTAAGTTTTCTCAACCTCAGAAAACATGGTTTTAAAAAACTTAGCCTTGTGGTAAAAAGAGTAAATATAAACATAATTTATTAGTTTTTTCCATGCTGTATATGTACATTTTAATGAGCAATCAGCCACCAGTGTTAAGGGAAAACATTAAGATGGGCATGAGAAGCAGTTTGGCACACTGTAGCGATTCTCAAATATTTGGTCCCAGGACCCTTCTCAGTTCTTCTCATTTTCCATTTCTTTGCTTTCTGTACTATGGTACCAGTAAACTCATCATTGGGAAATCTCATCATCTTGCAGGATTCAATCAGTCTTGTTATTCTTTTACTGTTCAGTTGTTTAGTAGTGTGTGTCCAACTCTTCATGACCCCATGAACCATAATACACCTAATTCTTCCATCCTCCACTGTCTCTCAAAATTGGTCCAAGTTCATGTTCATTGTTTCCATGATGCTATCTATCCTTTTTATCTTCTGCCATCTCCTTTTCCTTTTGCCTTCAATCTTTCCCAATACCAAAGCCTTTTCTGAGTCCTATCTTCACAGTATGTGGCCAAAGAATTTAAGCTTCAGCTTCAGTATTTGACCTTTCAGTGAAGTCTCAATTAATTTCTTTAAGTATTGACCAACTTGATCTCTTTGCCATCCAAGGGATTCTCAAAAATTTTCTCCAGCACCACAATTTGAAAGCTTCAGTTCTGCAATGCTCAATCAGCACTCTCTCACTGGACAGGGGAGACACAAGATTCTTCATTTAAGGAGAGGGCATTGGATAGATATCACTTCTCATTCAGCTGCACTCATTTTGTACTTCTTTGTGCTAGGCAGCACCCCCTCTCTCTAACTTTCTTTCTCTTTTGTAGGTTGTCTTTTCCCATTAGATTATAAGCTCCTTGTGGGCAGGTACTGTCTTTCTTTTATTCCCAGTGCTAAACAGTGCCTGGAGCATTCTCTGACACAAATTAGTTGTGTGACCCTTGGTGAGTTGGTTAACCTCTTGTTGTTTGTCCTTTGTTTTCAAAGAGGACCAATGATATCACGGGATGATGTTTTGACTTGCGCATTAATTGTATCTAAGTGAAATGGAGTTGTACAAAGTCATTAGCCTCATTCACTCTTCTTGAGTGATGAAGTCCATTGGTAAGACAAAAGTCAAGATGAATGACAATGACCCAGGATGCAGTGGACCTTGGTAAGGTATTTTGATGTCTGATCAAACTCTAGGCTCTCCACAGCAATTGCTTCAGTCACCTTCATGGTTGTTGGAACAAATTATTCTCATCCACCCATTTTTCTGGGAGAAATCTTCATATGCCTGGGGTAGCCATCCCCCTAACTCATAGGATTTAAGTCCTGTCAGCTACCCTCAAACTGACTTAGCCCATCTGCTGATCTGGTTTTACTATGGTGTGGCCACTGTGCATGCTATAGCTTCTTGCAGCAACAGGTGAAAGCTGTTGGACACCAAAGGTGGATGTACAGCCCTGAAGAGGACTTGAGAAGTCCTCACACTGGAGGTGCTTACACCAGAGGGGCCAGTCATCCCTTAACATCCCATATCCCCTTTAATTTCACAAGCAACTCTCTAAGAAACTATAGGTTTTGGAAAAGGTGTTGACGTTCATGAAGGAAATTTTGTCATTGGGGTATCACTCTAGTTAAATCTTAGAACTAGTCTCTAGCCTATCAGTTCATGTGTCCTCCTGTACTCAGGCTACATAATCAGTCCATTTCCTTTTCTAATCATCGTGGTGTATTGGTAAGAACATTCGACTTGCAAATGGGAGACGGTTAATGTTATAATCTGGACTACATCTGTGACCCACATGTAGTTATTTAACCATTCTGAATTTCAATTTTTTTCATTTATAAGATAGGAATAATAATATTTGCACAAACTATATTACAAGGTTGTAAGGAAAGTACTTTGTAAATCTTAACAGGTTATAGAAATGTTAGCTTTTATGTTATTATGCAACGAGGTCATATGGTAGATAGAGAGCTGGGCCTAGAATCAGAAAGACCTGAGTCAACTCCAACTTCTGATTTTTATTAACTGTATGACCCTGGACAAATCACTTATCTTCTGTCTGCCTCCCTTTCTTCATTTGTAAAATGGGAAATATAATAGCTTCCACTTCCCAGTGTTGTTTTAAGGACAAAATGAGACAATTTCTAAAAGTGCTTTGCAAACCTTAAAGAGCTATATAAATTCTGAGATCTATCTATCTATCTATCTATCTATCTATCTATCTATCTATCTATCTATCTATCTATCTTTCTATCTATCTATGTAGATATATATATATCTACATAGATATATAGCATACGTATTACATATATATGTTCACTTGGTAGAGAGTAAGTAAAGGAATTTGAACAACTTAATGAGTTTACAGGGAGATGACCTTTGATACTGATTGGTTCTCTTATGGAGCAGTTGAGAAGACTGAGAACTCTCTTGATACTTGTTGCTTGTAATGGCCATTCACATCTCATTGAAAATGGGTACACCAGTTCAAGATAAACATGTTGGCGTAGACTTGTGGTTTAGAGCTACTTCTTTGTGCCAGTCCTATAAAATAGGGTCAGTTGCACTTATGCTTTTTGGAGAAATCCTAGGAAAGCTGAGCATTGACTGGAGAAGTGTCAGTTAAGGGCATCTTGGGGAGCAGGGGGTGGGGAAGAGTCTCTGTAGCCTGGTAACCTAATAGGCTTAACAATACCTGTAATACTGTCCTTAGAGGCTTGCTGTGAGGCTCAAATGAGATAAAGCATAACAAAATTTAAGTCAGCAGTGTGGCACAGTAGAAGGAATGTTAGGTTTGGAACCACAGTATATAGATTCCCACTATGTCACTATGTCACTTCAATGCAAGTCTGGCCTGGATGAAGGAGCTTACAGATGTTTCTCTTTTGTCTCCTTGGTCATTATTTGATTTGCTGATTCTTTTAGATTATTGCTGGAGTAAAAGTGAGAGAGATGGGCTCCTGCATGCCCTGTCACATGGTCATTTTAACAGGAAAACACTACCTTTGTTGTTTTAGGCAGATCAGTTAACATCTTTGGGTCTTGGTTTCCCACATTTTAAATTGTGGAGGTCAACTAAATGACTTCTAAGGACCCTTCAAGTTCTAAATCTATGAAGCTGTGATCCCCTTGTAATGGTGGCTTGGAATATCCCAAGACCACTTAAAATGGCATCACCCATATGACAGACACTTGGGAATTGTATCTGGGAGGCAGGAGAGCTAGTGCCTGTGTTGGTCTACTTTGTTTTTGGGAATAGCCTTTTCTATTGGCTGCATAACCAGAACAATCTTTGTCTTAAAATCAACCTGACCAAGACATAGTTTCTCTCTGCCAAGGTGTCCATGAGAGAAGGACCATATTAAGTAGGAAAGGATCTGAGGGCTCACTAGCCCTTAGGTTATATGACCCAGAAAACTGAGGCTGGGGTTTTGGTATGTTTTGTTTGTTCTTTTCAGTTCAAGGTACAGGGAATCCCCTACCCTGTAGCTCAAGCCATGGGGACTGTGGAACCCAGGATTCCATGCTGAACGTTGCAGCTAATCTAGCAGGGTATCCCTGAGAAACCAGGGTTCTGGGAAGCTGGAGATGGGGGCATCTTTGGACCTGAATTTTGTAGGAACTGAGTTAAACTGTGAATTTAATTTTCTTCCCCTTCTCAAAGACCATACTGGTAGAGGGGACATTCATGCTCTCAGGTTGTTGGTGGAAATGTGTATATATTTGCTCTTGCTATGTCTTTGAAGTTAAATATTCCTTTGGGAAAACTAATCTAATTATTGGTAGAGGCTCTAGCCAATAGCAGAGGAGATTATTCTCCACATCCTTTATATTATTAGAAATTCATGAGGTAGGGATAAAAGTACCTGGCCTTCTAGGAAAAACATAATATTATTTTTGTTACTATAATAATATAATAGTAACAGCATACTATCACCACCACCACCACCATCACCACCACCACCACCACCATCATCATCATCGTATAGCAGTATTTATTTTGGGCCCAATTACCTTTAGTAATTATTACTATTACTATTGCACATTGTAGGGAAGCTAGGTGGTGAAGTGGATAGAGTGCCAGGAAAGCCTGGCATCAGGAAGACTCATGTTCCTGTGTTCAGATCTGACCTAACTCTTACTAGCTGTGTGATCCTAGGGAGTTACTTAACCCTGTTTACCTCAATTTCCTCATTCATAAAGTGAGCTGAAGAAGGAAATGACAAATCACTCTAGTATCTTTGCCAAGAATACCCTAAATGGGGTCACCAAGAGTCAACTGTGACTGAAAAATGGCTGAACAACAATGAAGTTTTCATTTATGATTTCTTAAAATATGATATCCAGGCTTTTATTTGGTCATGGTTTTCAGAGAGTCCTATAATGCTTGGCTTATCTGTCTTTGGCCTGTTTTCCAGACCAGTTGTTTTTGATAGTTGATACTTTATGTCTTTGATTTTGCAGTCTTTGGATTTGCTTCTGGCATTTCTTGATGTTTTATGAAAATATTGGTTTCTGTGTAGTCTATTAAAACTTTCCCAAAGCCCATTTCATGAGTACTGTGTTTCAATGCAAGTCTGGCCTGGATGAAGGAGCTTACAGATGTTTCTCTTTTGTCTCCTTGATCATTATTTGATTTGCTGATTCTTTTAGATTATTGCTGGAGTAAAAGTGAGAGAGATGGGCTCCTGCATGCCCTGTCACATGGTCATTTTAACAGGAAGCTGGCATCTTCCTAATAAATATCTTACATGAAAGAAATGCTTCTGTATTCTTCCTCCATTCCTTATCCTTGTTTTTATATTTTTGAGAACTTGGAATCAATTGTCAGACTTAGAGACACTGGCACAGGACCTCCCAGAATGGTGTACCCACATCAAAGAAGATGCCATATTATCTGAGCACAACAGAATTGCAGTATGTGAGATGCACAAATTTAGAGACATCTGCCCTCCAAATATTCATATGACTATTTGTGCTTGTAATTAATACAGCCTTCCCAGCTTGTATTGGTCTGATCAGTCAAAGTTAGACACATTATACGTTAACTTAGATTTGGTGCTGTCATTTTTGTCCTTTTGAAGTATGAAGGACAACCAATTCTATATCCAATACACGTCTTTCCAAAAAATCTGAATTGACTGGTGAAGTCTCCATATAGCCACATAGGTATTCTTTGATAGCTGCTCATTTTTTGGAATTGTTTTTATTTGTATCTTAAGAATTACACTATTGAGAGTTTTTCTTTTTGGCTGAATTTTCCTTTAGACTTTTAGATTATATGTAGTAGAAATACGCATTGCTCCATTAGAAGGGAGTTTCATGCTTAACTCGGTCAAAGTGAGGCTTGAATATTAATATGCTGTGATATCCTACCCATCCATTCACTGAACTCTATCAGAACTGTTCTCTCTACCTCTGGGATGCATACCTACTCACAGTCTAGCTTTTTCTCCTCTAACATGAACTTTAAAATGGAGTGGTCACTTTCCCCAAGATTCTCATCATTCTTCAACCGTGGCTATTTTCACTTTATCATGCAGAATCAAGTCCAAAATAGCAAGCAGTCCTCCTAGTTGCCTTCTCCACCCCCTTTTGAAGGATGACATTACCGTTAAAGAAAGCCAAGAATTTATTAAAGGTTCTGCCTTTGTCAGAGGAGCAGTAACTATTGTGAGGATTCCATGACATGATGTACGTAAATTATTTTTGGAAGCTTTAAAGTGCGATACAAATACAAGCAATTATTCTAATTGTAATTCTATACTTCAAATGGTCTATTATTTTTATTGAAGTGTAGTCTCCCTTCATAAGCATTTATCCTTTAATAGATAGTTGGTTATGAGTGGTTATATTAAAAAAGTCATCACATATGTTAGTCAATGTTCTGATGAAGGATGAAATGAACAAAAGGAGGAAGGAAAGAAGTAAATAAGCATTTATTAAGTACTTGCACTGTGCCAGACACTTTGCTAAGCACTGGTGACACAAATACAAGCAACTTTTTTTAAAGATTTTTTTCTCTTTAATATTCAGATAAGAAGGGGAAATATTAACTTTGTGATTGAATCATCTAGGGAAATAGTACCTTTCTATTTCACAGATGTATTTTCAGTTTTGTGGTTGAACAGGAGGTTATGAGGCCTTCTCCCCAAACCCCTTGTTTTCGTTGTTGCTGTTGTTTTATTTTTTCAGTTGATTTATTTTTCAGTTCTCAGCATTCACTTACACAAGAATTTGAACTCAAATTTTTTCCCCATCTCTCCTCACCCTCCACCCCAGGACAGCATGCACCCCATTCACCCCTTCCTCCAGTCTGTTCTTCCATTACCCACCCTTCTTCCATTCCCCTTCCCCTATATTTTCCTGTAGGACAAAATAGATTTCTATACTCCATTGCCTGTATAGCTTAATTTCCAGTCGCATGCTAAAACAAATTTTAACATTCATTATTGAATCTTTGAGTTTCATATTCTCTCCCTCCCTCCCTACTCACCCTCATTGAGAAACAAGCAATTCAATATAGATTGTACATGTGCAACAATGCAAAGCACTTCCAAAATAGTTATGTTGTAAAAGACTAACCACATTTCCCTCTGTCCTATCCTGCCCTTCATTTCTTCCATTCATTCCCTTGACCTGTCCTCCCACAATAGTATTTGCTTCTGATTATCCCTTTCTCCAATTTACTGTCCCTTCTATTATCTTCCCTCTCCTATCCCTTTCCCCCTTGCCTTCCTGCAGAGCGAAATAGATTTCCATATCCATTTGAATGTGTATAATTCCCTCCTTAAGCAGAGTAAGAATAAGTCTCACTTATTTCCTTTCATCTCTCCTCTCTTCCCCTTCATTTTAAAAGCTCTTTCTCCCTTCATATTCAGCTCACCCTGTGCCCTCTATGTGTACACACCCCCCAACACATATAAACCACACATACATATATATACATACACCCATGTACATATACATATCTACACAAAAATAATATATACATACATACATACCCACACACACCTACATATTTATATTCCCTTTAACTACCCTAATACTGAAAAAGGTCTCATGAATTACAAATAAAATCTTTCCATGTAGGAATGTAAACAGTTCAACTTTAATGAGTTCCTTAGGGCTTCTCTTTCCTATTTTCCTTTTCATGTTTCTCTTGACTCTTGTATTTGAAAGTCAAATTTTCCATTCAGCTCTGGTCTTTTCAATAAGAATGCTTGGAGGGGGTGGAGCCAAGATGGCGGAGTAGAAGGACGCACGTTTACGAGCTCCGAAACCAAAGCCCATAGAATTAATGCAAAAAGAGACCCCCATAACTTCTGGGTCAATACAAGGTGTGCAGAAACGGAGTGGAAGAGATTTCCGAGCCAGAGAGCCCTGAAGAGCTGTCCCTGGGGTCCGTCGCGCCCTGGAAAGTGGACCCCACCCCAGTGTGGCCTTGGCTGTGGCCATAGAGAAGCTGATCCGAGCAGGCTTCAGACACGGAAGCTCCGGCAGCCGGGAAAGTCCCCCCGCCCACAGAAGCTACAGGTCAGTGAGAAAGAAGGCTGGGCTGGACGAGAGGGGGAGCAGGGCGTCTCCATGACTCGGGCCCCCTCAGGAGGAAGCGGCGGCGGCAGAGACGGGGGTAGGAAGCGGCGGAGGCAGAGGGGTGGGCAGCGGCTGAGGCGGCAGCGGCCCGGGACTCAGGAATCCCCCAGCAGCAGGCAGGATCTTCATTACGGAAGCTCTCTGCATGAACAGCCTGAGGGGGCTGAGCCTGGGAGACGGCCCTGCCCCCACCCCGCTCTATTACTGAAGGTCTCTGCGTAAAGCCCCTGAGGGAACTGAGCCTGGAAGGCGGCCCTGCCTCCACCCCAGCGCCAGAACTAAAGCTTGCCGCGGAAAGCCCATTTGAATCTCAGAGGCCAAGCACTAGGTGGGCGGATCCAGGTGGGGGTGGAAAGGAATCTCAGAAGTCAAGTAACTGGCTGGGAAAATGCCTAGAAAAGGGAAGAAAAATAAGACTATAGAGAGTTTTTTCCAACAAATGCAAATGATCCTGACCTTCAGATCTGACGAAGATGAGGACGTATTCTTGCCATCAGGGAAAGACGTGGAGGGCGGGGCCTCAGTACCCCAGACACCCCAAGGGGGTGGTGGGTGGGCTCAGGCCCTGGAAGAGCTCAAAAAGGATTTTGAAAAGCAAGTTAGACAGGTGGAGGAAAAACTGGGAAGAGAAATGACAGAGATGCAAGAAAAGCATGAAAAACGGGTCAATACTTTGGTAAAGGAGACCCAAAAAAATGCTGAGGAAATTAACACCTTGAAAAATAGGCTCACTCAATTGGCAAAGGAGGTTCAAAAAGCCAATGAGGAGAAGAATGCTTTCAAAAGCAGAATGAGCCAAATGGAAAAAGAGGCTCAAAAGCTCACTGAATTTAATAGTTCTCTCAAAATTAGAATGGAACAGATGGAGTCTAATGACTTTACGAGAAACCAAGAAATCACCAAACAAAACCAAAGGAATGAAAAAATGGAAGAGAATGTGAAATATCTCATGGAAAAGCAACTGACCTGGAAAACAGATCCAGGAGAGACAATTTAAAAATTGTGGGACTACCTGAAACTCATGATCAAAAAAAGAGCCTAGACATCATCTTCCATGAAATTATCAAGGAAAACTGCCCTGATATTCTAGAACCAGAGGGCAAAATAAGTATTGAAAGAATCCATCGATCACCATCTGAAAGAGATCCAAAAAGAGAAACTCCTAGGAACATTGTGGCCAAATTCCAGAACTCCCAGGTCAAGGAGAAAATCTTGCAAGCAGCTAGAAAGAAACAATTCCAGTACTGTGGAAATAAAATCAGGATAACTCAAGATCTAGCAGCTTCTACATTAAGGGATCGAAGGGCATGGAATAGGATATTCCAGAAGGCAAAGGAACTAGGACTCAAACCAAGAATCACCTACCCAGCTAAACTGAGTATAATACTTCAAGGGAAAATATAGTCTTTCAATGAAACAGAGGACTTTCAATCATTCTTAATGAAAAGACCAGAGCTGAAAAGAAAATTTGACTTTCAAACACAAGAATGAGAAGAAGCATGAAAAAGGAAACAGCAAAGAGAAGTCTTAAGGGACTTACCAGAAGTGAACTGTTTACATTCATACAGGGAAAGACAATATTTCTAACTCTTAAAACTTTTCAGTATCTGGGTAGTTGGTGGGACCACACATACACATGTACACGCATGCACACACATACACACATGCACACACATACAGAGATAGAGAGCACAGATTGAACTGAATAGGATGGGACCATACCTTAAAAGAAATTAAGGTAAATGGTGAGAGAGAGATGTAGTGGGAGGAAAGAGAGGGAAATGGAAGGGGGTAACTATATGTCATTTAAGAGGCAGGTAGGAGTTTTTTTTAAGTGGAGGGAAAAAGAGGAGAGCTGAGAAAAAAAAAAAAACAAGAAGTTTACCCTCATCACATTTGACTAAACGAAGGAGTGAAATGCACACTCATTTTGGTATGAAAACCTATCTTACAGTATAAGAAAGTGGGGGAGAAGGAGATATTGCAAGGGGGGGGGATGATGGAAGGGAGGGCAAAGGGAGGAGGGAGCAATTTGAAGTCAACTTGGGGAGGGACAGGATCAAAAGACAGAAGAGAAACAATGAGGTTAGGAGGGATGGTAATCCAGTTAGTCTTACACAACACGACTATCAGGGAGGTCATTTGCAAAACTACACAGATATGGCCTATATTGAATTGCCTGCCGTCCCAAAAGGAATGGGTGGGGAGGGAGGGATGGGGAGAATTTGGAACTCAAAGTTTTAGGAACAACTGTTTAGTATTGTTGTTGCAACTAGGAAAGAAGACATACAGTTAATGAGGAATAGAAAGTCATCTGGCCCTACAGGAGAAAAGAGAAGATGGAGACAAGAGAAGGGAGGGATGACAGAAGAGAGGGCAGATTGGAGATAGGAAAAATTAGATTGCTTGGGGTATTGGGGTGGGGGAGGGGATAAAAGGGGAGAAAATTTGGAACCCAAAAATTTGTGAAAATGAATGTAAAAAATTAAATAAATAAAAAAAAATAAGACTGCTTGGAAGTCCTCTATTTCATTGAAATTCCATTTTTCTCCCTGAAGTATTACACTCAGTTTTGCTGGGTAGGTGATTCTTTGTTTTAATCCTATCTCCTTTGACCTCTGGAATATCATATTCCAAGCCCTTTGATCCCTTAGTGTAGAAGCTGCTAAATCCTGTGTTATCCTGATTGTATTTCCACAATATTTGAATTGTTTCTTTCTTGCTGCTTGTAATATTTTCTCCTTATCCTAGGAACTCTGGAATCTGGCTACAATATTCCTATGAGTGTTTTGGAATCTCTCTGAGGAGGTGATCAGTGAATTCTTTCCATTTTCATTTTACTTTCTGGTTCTAGAATATCAGGGCAATTTTCCCTGATAATTTCTTGGAAGATGATGTCTTTTTTTAAATCATGGCTTTCATGTAGTCCAATAATTTTTCAATTATCTCTCCTGGATCTATTCTCCAGGTCAATTGTCTTTCCAATGAGATATTTCATACTCTCTTCTATTTTTTCATTCTTTTGGTTTTGTTTTTTAATTTCTTGGTTTCTCATAAAATCATTAGCTTCCATCTGCTTCATTCTAATTTTTTAAGAATTATTTTCTTCAGTGAGCTTTAGAACTTCCTTTTTCATTTGGCTTACATTACTTTTTAAAGTATTCTTCTCCTAATTGACTTTTTGGCCTTCTTTTGCCATTTGGGTTACTCTATTTTTAAAGGTGTTATTTTCTTCAGCATTTCTTTGGGCCTCCTTTAGCAAGCTGTTGACTCACTTTTCATGATTTTCTTTCATTACTCTCATTTCTCTTCCCAATTTTTCCTTTACCTCTCTTTCTTGATATTCAAAATCCTTTTTTGAGCTCTTCCATCACCTGAGACCATTGCATATTTTTTGAAGGTTTTGGATGTAGAAATCTTAAAGTAACCTTCTATAGTCTTATTTTTCCCCCTTTTTAATGTGTTTTCCCGTTCAGTTACTTGACTTTTGAGTCCTTTGTCAAGTGGAGGGTATATTAGCCTAGACTTCAGAGGTTTTGTGCAGCTGTTCTCTGAGGTATTTCTAGGAACCTATAAGTTCTCATTTCCTCCAAGGTGGCACAATCAAGAAAGAAGAGTTTACTCCTCTCCTGGCCTGTTCTCTGGTCTGTGAGCAACCACAAACACTCCTTTCTGCCCTGGAAATGTGAGTAGTATTCTCTCTCCACAGCCACCACCAGCTCCACCAGTCCAGCACCAGTGCTCCTTCTCACCCCAGGACTGCCACTCAGGACTGAGATCCAGATCAACTGCTCGATTTCCCCAGGGTCTTTAGGCCCAGGGCTCCAAAAATGGCTGCTGTTTCCCTGTAGCCAGGGCTGGGGCCAGACCCCACTCCCCTCTCATCTGGGTGAAAGAGCTTTCTTACTGACCTTTGAAACTGTCTTTGGCATTTGTGGGTTGAGAAATCTGAGAAGCACAGCTGCTACCTGTGATTCCTGTGCCCTGAAGCCTGCTCCATTCCTGTCTGTGCCACATGGCCCATGCTGAGCTGTTCTCCACTCCAAGTCTAGTGTGATTGAACTTTCCTGTCAGCCTTCCAGTCTGTCTTGGGCTGGAAATCTATTTCACTCTGTCATTTTATTGCTTCTACTGCTCTATAATTTGTTTAGAGTCATTTTTACAGGTATTTTATGGGTTATAGGGGGAGAGATAGAGCAGGTCCATCCTTCTGTTCTGCCATCTTGGCTCCGCTCCCTCAAAAGAGATACTTCTTGCTCTCAAGAAGCTCATCCTCTACTGAGATAAGAGAAAACACAAAAGAGAGCTGAAAAGTGGAGGGAATGTGACAATTGGAAATGTGGAGGGGAGGGTAAGGGTAACCAGCATAGAGGTGGTAGGCAAGGTTTTGATATCCTGAGGGTTAAGAAGGGGAAAGTAGGGAAATGAAGGCTGCCCATCCTGGGCACCTCCACAAAATGGAGGATTCAGTAGAAACTCACCACTGGGAGAAGGGGCTAGGACTTGTGGAGGGATATTCCAGGATACAAAGGCCTCAGAAAGAGTTGGATATTCAGGGTGAGAAGGCCCCAGGTGCTGGAAGGAGTTCCAGCCTAAGACAGCAGCAGAGGCATGGTTTTAAAGTCCCTAGGAATAAAAAAAGACAGAGAACAGTCCTTGCTCTCAAGAAACCACAGAATAATGGGGAGACAATGTGCAAAGAACTATGTTGAAACAAGATCTATATAAGAAAAACTGGATGTAATTAACAGAGGAAAGGTATTTGCATTTAAGGTGATCAGGAAAGTCATCTTAACTGTTAGGAGTCTACTTGAAGTAGAACTTCATCTGAGACTTGGAGGAAGCTAGATAAACCAGGAGGCAGAGATGAAGGGGGAGAAAATTCTAGGCATGGGAAACAGTCAGGGAAAATGTCTGGAGTCAGGAGATGGAGTGCTGTGTTTGAGGACCAGCAAGGACTCCACTCTAGATTGTAGCGAATGGGATATTATGCATTTTAAGACTGGAAAGGTAGGAAAGAAGCAGGTTATGGAAAACATTGTAAATCAAATAGATGATTTTATATTTTATCTTGGAGACAACTATATACAAACTCTCTCTCTCTCTCTCACCCTCACTCTTTCTCTCTCTGTGTGTATATATGAGTATATGTATGTACACATACACAACATATATACACATACATGTATACACACACTCCTGCATACATGTATATGTGTATATATACAGGATAAAATGAAAGTCATCTCACAGGGAAAATATTAAGATTAAGGACTGGGGAAAGATTATTTCAGATTATGATGCTTTTGCTGAGACTCGATGGAAGCCAGAGAAATTAGGAGGAAGAGACGAGGAAGGAGAGACACCAAGACACGAACTCTCTAAACTTAGTTTGTCTTCAGATAACAGATAATAGTTTCAACTATGGGCCCTGTGACTAGGCTTATACTTGAAACCTTTCCACCTTAGTAAGACTAAATTTGGAAATGGAAATCTGATTGTTTGTCTCAGTTCTGCTTCTTACTATTTATGTAACCTTAAGCAAATCATTTCCCTTCTCTGGTCTTCACTTTCCTAGTGTAAAATGAAGGTGTTGGGTTTAATGATTTCTAAGACCTTTTCTAGCTCTCCATCCTATGGTAACCACTTTGAACTCCAAAGCTGGGTTCTCCTCTCCTGGAGTAGCCTTCAAGACAACAATTACTTATACACATAATTAACCTCCTACTATGTACCAGACATTGTGCTAAACTTGGGGGATATCAATAAAAAAATTGCTCCCCCCACTCCAAGTTACTGCCCTCGAGAAGTTCATATATTAATGGAAAAGACAAGATATACAGTGTTAAATATGGGAGGTTTTTTAAAGGAGATTTATGTCCTTTGGGTGCTGGGGAAAATACTTGTATATTTATTCTTGAGATATATATATATATATATATATATATATATATATATATATATATATATATATATATGTATAATT
The DNA here is from genome assembly GCA_023548195.1 of Bettongia penicillata ogilbyi. Taxonomy (NCBI): domain Eukaryota; kingdom Metazoa; phylum Chordata; class Mammalia; order Diprotodontia; family Potoroidae; genus Bettongia; species Bettongia penicillata. The sequence continues at coordinate 3,521,704 of JAJHZJ010000629.1, forward strand.
CCTTCCTTCCTTCCTTCCTTCCTTCCTTCCTTCCTTCCTTCCTTCCTTCCTTCCTTCCTTCCTTCCTTCCTTCCTTTCATAAATAAATATTCCTTTGTAAAAGCTAATCACACCTCTGGTGGGGGTTCATCTCTCCTCAGGGAGGATACCTAGTTACAGATCCTTCTTGGTAACTCTGAAGGGAAGTGGCTGTGGCCTGCTTGGTGCCGGGTAAGAGCCAGAACAAACCATGCTTCATTTATTCTCCTTGGTCCTGCAGGATAGAACTTTCAGTAACGGGAATAGGTTGCAAAGGAAACTTGAGTTTGATGTCAGGAAAAGCTTCCTAATAATTATAACTCTGAAAAAGTGTAGTGGACTGCTTTGGGAAGCAATGGCTTCCCCCTCACACATCCCTTAAAGGCTGGAAGATTGCTTGTCAGGTATGTTGCCGGAAGGGATCTTGGTAAGATACAGTTTGGACTTCAGCTGGCTTCTGAGGTCCCTGCCAGTTCTGAGTCCCAGTGATTCTGTGAAAAGCAATGACCTTGACAGTGACTTCTATCATTCGGTGACATTCAGATGAATGTTGCTTTTGAACCTTACATAATGTGGGTGAGTTTATTTTTTTAACACCCCCCCCCCCCACCTTCTTCACTACTGCTGAGCATTGTGAGGCAGTCTTTCTCAGGCAATCAGAGCCGGAGTAAGCGGACCCAGCTAAAGTGTGAATAACTACAGCCTAATCACCAGGAAGGCAAGACTCGGAGATGCAGAGTACAGACAATAGCTGAAGTCAACAGGAACAAACAGCAGAGGAGGGAGGCCAATCCACTCAAGGGAGCACTTTGTTGTAAGGATCCTGTGTGCTGCTGCAGGGGGTGGCAGGTGGAGAGATGCTTCTGAACACTGGATTCAGAAGTAGGACTCCCTAGAGAAGGGACGGGAGGAAAAAAACAACATTTTGTGCTGGGCTGAACTCCTTCCCCAACAAACTAAACGCAATTCCATGCCAGCAAAAAAGGACCTGGAGGAGCAAGGTCAGGGCTATATTATACTTGAGCTTTAGAAGACTCATTCTTTGTTTGGATAGTCAGAGGCAGACGAATCTGGGGGCGATGCCAACCATGATTAAAGCCACAGAGCAAGAGGATGGGGGATGGGTGTTCCCATTGACTTTCTTTTTATTGGCAGAGATCTCCTCTTCGTTACCTCAGCTACCTCACATTTCATTTAAAATACATTTGTTCACCGCCAGAGGCTCTACAGTCTTAGCCCTAAGACTTGCATCACCATAGAAACAATCTTTCACCTTTTGGTGTTTCTCTCTCTCTCTCTCTCTCTCTCTCTCTCTCTCTCTCTCTCTCTCTCTCTCTCTCTCTCTCCCTCTCCCCCTCTCTCTCTCTCTCCCTCTCTTCTCCCTCCCTCCCCTCCCTTCCCTCCCCCCCCCCCCCCCCGCTTTCTGTAGTGTGCTTTTTTAAAAAGATCTCTGCTATTTATCCAGTTCAGCTTTTCTTTGCTGCCCTTCGCTCTACTCATTATTTTGATCCACTCCCTCTGCTTTTTACCTCCTGGGCTCTACCACAAAATCCTTCTCTAGTTAGCAGGATCATAGATTTTGAGCTGCAAGGGACTTAAGAGACCATCCAGTCCAAGCCTTTTATTTTATGGGTGAGGAACTTGAGAGCATGAAAAGTAACACACATGATGTGTTAAAGGTGGGATTTGATCCCACCAGGTTTTTTCACTCCAAATTCAGAGTACTTTCTATACAGGGCCACACTAAGCGTGGCTTCATGCTACACGAAAAGAATGCTAGACTGGTACCTGGGTGAGGGAAACTGTTAGGACTGTAATACAGGACTGTAATTGATTGGAAGGAACTTCAGATGCCATTTTGTCCAAATTCATTATTTTTACAAATGCAGAAACTGAAGCCGAGGAGAATAGGGATGGAGTGAGAGGGTGGCAGCAAAGCCTGTTCTGGTAAAAGATTTCTCTGACTCTGGACCAGCACTCACCAATAACATTTATTAAACACCTACCATGTGCTGAGCACTGGGGATACAGAAAAAGGCAAAAGACATTCCCTGCCCTCAAGGAGCTCACAGTCTAATGGGGGAGACGAAAAACAAACAATGATATACAAAGGGGCAATATATATGATAAATAGGAAATAATTAATGTAAGGGTAGTGGAGGAATTAAGAGGAATTAGGAAAGGCTTCCTGTAGAAGACAGGATTTTAGTCGGGGCATACAGGAGACCAGCAAAGCTAATGTTGAACACCTGGCTATAAGTCCATAGCTGAACTTTATTCCAACTAACATTCTTGATAAAAAAGACAGACTGTCAGTTGTCTAGGAAGCTAATTACTCAAGGGATTTCCTCCCTAAGTAAGCTCCCCAAGACCACCTCCCACCAGGACTGAATTCTTGGGTTTATCCATCTATACCAAGGCTGCCAGAGAAGTACAATCCAATTATCCCATCTGGAAACTTGGAATCAGTGAAAGCCATAAGTGCCTGACTGAGCACAGAACACATGATGTTACCATACCACAGAGGAGAGATCCCCTGCTGTAAATGATTTTAATGCTTTTACAGATAAACCTGTTAACCAGCATCCTTAGAGCAAAAAGTTGCCCTGGTCACATAGCAGGTGGTTCAATAATGAAAAAGAAAAAAGAAAAATAAACAGAATTTACCCACCAAAGAAACATTCAGAGAGTGCTGGTTCACTTTTGTTTCCAGGACAATAGAGGAAAGAAGGCCCTTATTTCTGTGCCTGTACTAGATGTGGTTGGCCACAAGTTTCCCCTTCTTAGGTTCTGCTTCACTGGTTGCAGGGTATAAAAAATAGGAAAGCAAGCAGGGATCTTGGCTGGAGAAGCTGGAAAATGAACAGAGGATTAGTAAGTGAGACAGAAGGGGGAAGAGGACAGAAACTCTCTGAAGACATTAGAGCCTGCCTAAATCCTTTCTTTCAGTTAAGAGGGATGCATATGGCACAGCATGTTAGAACCGAATGGGACCTTAGAGATGATCTAGTTCAAGCCTCTCATTTTACTGATAAGGAAACTGAAATCCAGAAAGAATAACTGATTTATTCAGTGTCACAGAGGAAACTAGATATTTGCAGAACCTGAACTAGAGCTTGAACCTCCGCTTCTAGAAAGTCTAATGCTCATGAGGCTGCCTTTTTAACATGGCCATGTGTGTGTGCATGTGTGTGTGTGTGTGTGTGTGTGTGTGTGCGTGTGTGTGTGTGTACTAAACAGTGGCTGGAGTTCTGATTTCCCTTCCTCCACTTCCCTTTCCTCATGGTCTCTTGGCAGTTGGTGGCAAAAATAGGTTCTATAGGTAAGAGGAAGCAAAGAGAATAGTCCTTGTTATGGGTGTGTTAGCGCCGTAGGACCCTTCTCAGTTTCTTAATTAAATGGAAATAATGTTAGTACCCACCCAACAGTATTGTTGTGATCAAGTGAGGTAACATATAAAGTGCTTTGCAAAACTTAAAGCATTATGTAAATGACAATTATCGTCATCATCGTTATTAATTAGTATTCTTTTCTCTTCCACTCAATTGAATTTAGCCCAGGTTAAGCTATGACTAATTTTAGCTCTTCCTGAGAGATAATCTATTGGGAGTTCTTGACTATTTTGGGGGGGGTTCTGGACTCCTTTAGTTATCTGGTAAAGCCTATAGACCCTCTCCTCAGAATAATGATTTATTTTTTTTGCAAGGCAGTTGGGGTTAAGTGACATGTCCAGGGTCACACAGTCAGAATAACGTTTTAAGAAGCATAAAAGAAAATACGTATGGTTGCAAAGGAAATTGATCATATTGAAAGACAGTTATTAAAATGAAAAGAAAAGAAAACAAAAATATATTTATAGCCCTGAGGTCAAGAACCCCAAACTAGTCCCAATCCCTCATTTTACAGATGTAGAAATAATGTCCAGGGAGGTTAAGGGAGTCTTATCTCAAGGTCACATAGTTAGCAATTAGCAGAGCTGGGTTCACAAATAGCTCCCCTGACTCTAAATTCAGTGCTATTTCCATTGGACAACCACTTTTTCCCTTGACCTTGTCATTTCTCTGGATGTATGCAAAATAGGAAGAATCCTTCCCATAGCCCCATGATTGAGATGCTGAAGGAAAAACAAATATATGTAACAACAATTTGTCTAATATAACAGAGCTACCTAAATCTTAAGTATGCATTATTAATTGTGAATGCTCAGAAGCAAGCCAGCGTGAGGTGCCCAGACTCATTGCTTCAAAGGGAGTTTTGAGTTGAGCTGCACAGCTGTGCAAAATCTATGGCACCCCATCTGCCATCCCCTTTGGCGGCTGTCTTTGCTGAGCTGTGGGTTGCCAGACTTGAGGATCTGGGGTTTGTTACTATATTGGCTTCCTTTTCTGCACAGACAGGGGGCATCTCTAGAAGGGAGATGGACATGTGGTGTGTGCAGCTGGATGGGCCGACAGGTGGTTCCTGATGTAACAAAACATAAGGGTGGTCACAGGTGGCTGGGTGAGTTCACAGAGGATGCATTAATTGCCCCTCCTGGGGTCAGGACTTGGCTGACAGCAAGAACAGGTAGCTGCTAGTAGTCCTTGGTTTTCTTTTTTCCATTGATTTTTGCTTTCATTTTGAGAAGAAATTACAGTGCTCCCAACAGTTAACAACTTAGTGTTAAAAGGCTAAGCAGTAACTTATACAAGAAAGTTTTGAATCTTTTGCACAAATTCTTTACTGACTCTGGGACTAAGGATGGGTGGGGAAAATGGGAGAACACAATGGGGCAGATTATTCAACATGGCAGAACTGTGAGAAAAAGGACATGACACTGCTTAAGTTCAGTGTGGTGGCTAGCAGCAGGGAGATAGGGCTGTCCTTTTGTTGTTGAGAAGTTTCTGGCTCCAAGGCCTTCTCTATCCTCTATGGCACACTTGTTTTGTTGCTATGCAGTCATGTCTGACTCTTCATGACCCCATTTGGGGTTTTCTTGCAATGATACTGAGGTAATTTATCATTTCCTTCTTTAGCTCATCTGAAAGATGAGGAAACGTGATTAAGTGACTTGCCCAGGGTCACACAACTGGTAAGTATCTGAGGCTGAATTTGAACTGAGATCTTCTCTACTCCAGGCCCTGTGTTCTGTCTTTACCACTTAGCTACCTCTCTTACTGGAGTGTTGTTACGGAATGTGTATTTCCTTTTCTGATTCTGAATTTACAATTGGTCAATTATTTTTTTCGAATAATTTTTTATTGATGATCTGTTTCTTACATCATCATATGTATCCCCATCCCTCCCAGAGAGCCATCTCATATGACAAAATGTCTTTTTTTTTTTTAAGAGGAAAAGAAAATCAACCTGACCGATTGATACACTGAGAAAGTTCTAACATCTGTGGACCTTCCAACTCCACCAAGAAGTTTATTGGGTGGTCTTCTTACATCTCTTCATTCAAATCACTCTTGATATTTATAATTTGTTACATTTACTTTTGATTTTTTGGTGTGCCATTCTTCCATTTATATCATTTTAATTACTCTTTATATTGTTTTCCTGACTGGTTACTTCTCTCTGCTTCTCTGCATTCATCACACACATAATTTCTTATGGCGCAAGAGTATTCCATTACATTCATAAGCCACAATGTATGTAGCCATTCCTCAACTGACTTTGTTTCCAACTCTTAACTTTGACTCTGCTGCAAATATTTTGGAGTATATGGGAAAATTTTTTTCTTATCAATGACTTTCTTGAAATATAAGCCCAGTAACAGAGATTTGGGTTCAAAGGGTTTCCCTCCTTCACTCCTGTATTTATTGGAAAAGTTTTTAGTGTATCTCTATTATCTGATGCTTTCTTTTGTTTTTAGATAGTTGCTTATTATGATATTACAAAAAAGTGCTTCTATGACTATACTTTGTAAGGTTCTCAACATATAAGAGTATTGTACTTGGTTGAAGACTTTTTCTGCATCTATTCTGATGAACATATGTTTTGGGATGATTTTTAGTATGAGATTTTTAGTTTTGGCACATTTTAGAATGATTAATATGTTGATTGTTTTCCTAACGTTGAACCATCCTTGCATCCCTAGTATAAATTCCTTGTGGTCACAATGATTTCTTGAATAAATCTCTGTAATCTGTTTGACAGGATATTGTTTAAAATTATTTAATTATTAATTAAATTATTTAATTATTAATTAAAATGAGTCAATATTCATTAGTGGTATTGGTCTATAGTTGTCTTTCTATGTTGTATCTTTTTCTGGTTTACATATTTGGATTATATTTGTTCATAAAAGGATTCTAGTAGTATTCTTTCTGTCTCAGTATTTGAGAATAATTGAAGAATGAGTACTCTTCTTTAAAAGTCTGATAGAATTTTCTTGCAAATCTATCAAGTCTAGGTTTTTATTCCTTGGGTAATTCTTTAAAGCTTTTTGGTCATTTTTAGTTATGACCAACTCTTTGTGACCCCATTTGGAGTTTGCATGGCGAAGATACTAGAGTGATTTGCCATTTCCTTCCCCAGCTCATTTTGCAGATGAGGAAACTGAGGCAAACAGGGTTTAGAGACTAGTTTGGAATCACACAGAAAGTTAAATGTCTGAGGCCACATTTGAACTCCGGTCTTCTTGAGTCCTGTCTCCAGGCACTGTATCCACTGCACCACCAAGCTGCCCTTCTTTACATCTAGATTTGGTCAATCATTCAACAATCCATTTATTGCAACAAGAGACCAAAGGAGGGTGAAAGAGAAAAGAGGGCCCTCAAGAGTATAATGACCTAGGTTCAAGTATTGCCTCTGATACATACTGGCTACATGACTCTAGAGAAATAACTTAGCTTTTTAATGTCCTAAGCAACTAAGATTGTAAACAAGACAGCCATTGCCTCTCTGGAACTTCCATACAACTTTGATCACATAAGTTTGGTGCTAATGAGTTTTCCCTTTATTTGATAGAGTGAAATTCTGAAGTGTCATACTCATTCATAGATTTGTCTATCCTCTGACTCATTTCTCACATTAAAATATCTATTTCTAGATGTTAAAGGTAGCAAGGTGATGTAGTGGATAGAGTGTTGCATTGGAAATGTGGAAAGATCTGAGTTTAAATCCTGCCTCAGATATCAGCTGTATGAATCTAGACAAGTCCTTTAACCTCCCTCCATCCCAGTGTCCTTGTCTGTAAAACGTATGAGGCCAGCAAGACACTGGGATTTTGCTGTACTCTGATTTGTAAATGTTCTCTAAGGATTTAGCACCATTTTATTCAAGTGCAGTACATAAATAGAGGAACACTGGAGTAGAAGCAGTGTCTTAGATTTAGAATGCAAGGGACCTGAGGGGTCATCAAGGACAATTCTCTCATTTAACAGATAAAGAAACTGTGACCTTTCTCAAGGTTACATAGATAATAAAGAGCAGGGCTGAGATTCAAACCCAGTTCAAATGATTCCAAATCCCACATCCATTTAACTGAACCAAACAGGAGACTGTATTCTATCTTAACTTAACCTTGATCTTGTCATTTAATTTGTTTGAGACTTAGTTTCCTCTTTTATAAAATGAGGGAGGCTTAGGTAATCTCTCCTAAGTCCCACACAGCTCTAAGCTTCTATCGGTCATATTAATCAAGATCCAGGTTTCATTTAGAAGCTACAGATGTTGATAATAGCCTATTATATGGGGTCTCTAGGAAAATCCTTTGCAAGAGTGATATCAGCTTTGTCATTTCTTTTCAGTTATTGTCAGTGCTGGATTTTGAGATAATTTCATCAAAGTATTGTATGATCTTGGTGGTAATTAGTTATGATGGATGGTTTTCTCCAGGGTTTCAGAGCAGGAATCCCTACCCCACTACATTAGCAGAAAAGGGCTTGGGGGTGGTGGGTGCAAAGTCCAAAGAAAACATAGTTCATACCCTCAATGAGCTTCTTGTCTATAGTCTTGCTATCACAATAGTCCCTACTCTTGTCGAGTTTTCTAACCAAATGAATGAGCCTTCCCTGACTTGAATTTTCCATGGAGTTACCTACGACTGATTGGAACTCTTCAAAAGACCCTTATTGGGTGCATCTTTATTTATCGTTCTACACTAGAGTTACCTAGCAATAGTCCCCATAAAATCCTGGATTTAGGGTGTTCATTCTTTAAGTCTTTGCTATCATTTTCAGATTGAATTGCAGAAGTGAAGAGGTGCATAGTGGAGTATGGGAGCCTAAACGTGTAATAAACTGAGTAAGCCCTTATGTATATAGCAGAGACTGTCTCATAGTGTGCTACAGAACAGTTTATGAATCACTGACCAAAAAGAGAAGCTTGCTGTTTAAAATCCCTAAGGAAAAAAGACCAAATGGAGTGTTACCCTACTCATGAGCAAATAGTTTTTAAAGTGACAGAGGATTAGGCTGCAGAAAGCTGGTACACACTTGAATTTCATCATCTTTCACTTAGCACTATGTGATGAAATACATAGAGAAAATGTATTTCAGAGCCTATGAATGTCCATGTCCCCTCAATGAGATATCTGTGCAACTGAATAGTCATATTCTCCACAAGACAAATACAATCTTGGAAGGAGAAATAATGATTTTAATTTTAGAAGTTCAATTAAAACAAAGAATTTTACAACAAGAGACTCCAGTGATGTTGACATCCCAAAAACTTCTTTACCTAGCTTCACCTTCTAATGGTAGTTGTATCAAATCCAAAGTCCTCTGCCTGGCATTTATTTAATAGCTGTGTGGGCAGGGGGCAAGTTATTTACCTTTTTTGAGCCTCAGTTTCCTCATCTGTAAAAAGGGGGTGAAGTCTACTTTACAAGTCGTAGTTGGTTGAGCTTGGTTAGAATGAAATGAAAAAGCATTTATTAAGCACTATGTGCCAAGCCCTGTGTGAAGTACTAGAAATAAATAGAAAGGACAATTCTTGCTCTCAAAGAACTCATATTTTATTTAGACAATTCATATAAAAGACTTTAGCTGCAAGGCTAATTGTAAAGACACAGGGGTCCTTAGAATGCACTATTGTTTGGCTAAATGGTGCAGTGGATAGAGTTCTGGCCCTTGAGTCAGGAAAATTCATCTCCATGTGTTCAAATGTGACCTCAGACACTTACTAGCTATGTGACCCTGGGCAAGTCAATTAACCCTTGTTGCCTCAGCTCTTCATCTGTAAAATGAGCTGGAGAAGGAAATAGTAAACCATTCCAGTATCTTTGTCAAGAAAACCCCAAAAGAGGTCACAAAGAGTTGGACATGACTGAAACAACTGAACAACTTTAGAAGAGAGTGATTCTGTTAGAATGATTGAGTGCATGAAAGGGAGTGGTATGAAGCAATTCTGGAAATGTAGGTTGCCGCCATGTTGTAGAGGGTGTTGAATTATAGGCCAAAGGGACCACTATCCACATAAGGTCAGTTTTGTCTGAAATTATTATAATCTTCTTGGTCTGCAATTCTTTCAATTCATCAATTACTCATCTAGTCTGTTACTGAATACCTACATTGCTGAACTTTATATGAATAAGTTTAGAGCAGGGATCTGGGTTTACAGTGATTAATCTGTTTCCTTATCTGTAAAATAAGGATAATACTAATACCTACATCCTAGGGTTGTTGTGGGAATCAAATGAAATAAGACATGTACAGCGCTTTGTAAACCTTAATGTGCTATAGAAATTAACATCATCATCATTATCATCATTAGCACATTGCATTTGAATATGACTTTATACTATCCAAAACAGTTTTATGGACATGATTTCAGGGATCGCCCTAACTGGAAATGTTCCCTCCCTCCTCAAATTATCCTGTATTTAGTTCTTTGTTTATGGGTGGGTACGCTAGAGTCAACAATAAACTTCTTGAGGGCAGGCATTATATCACCTTAATCTTTGTCTTCCTAGAGTCTAGTTCAGTGCCCTGCCCTTGATATGCATTTCTTGAATTGAACGATATTCAATGCCATCCATTCCACTGTCTTCGTCTTGGGTCAGGAGGTTTGCCAGCTGTTCCTTCTTGATTGACTCCTAATGACAGCAGCCACCTGAGATGATGTATAAGCATTTAGGGAAATGATAATACTTAGGTAGTACTTTGGTTCAATCCCCAAATGACAGGTGATTTTAAGAGCACTAGAACCATTGGTTATGTAGTGTAGATGTCCCTGATGATAATAATAATAGTTTATATTTATATGCTCCCTCCAGCATATTCTCTATCTCCACCTAATAGGTGAGTTATTGTTTAGGATTTGCAAAGTACTTTCCCCAAAGTGTTCTCCTCTCCACACCTTTCCTGCCTTCTCCCCCATGTTTGTTGTTGGTGGTGGCTTCAGTCATGTCCAATTCTCTGTGATCCCACTTGGGTAGAGATACTGGAACATTTTGCCATTTCCTTTTCCAGATCATTTTACAGATGAGGATCTGAGGCAAACAGGGTTAAGTGACTTGCCTAGGGTCATACAGCTAGTAAGTATCTGAGGCTGGATTTCAGGATGAATCTTCCTGACTCCTGGCCTAGCACTCTATCCACGGCACCATCTAGCTGGCTTTTCTGTGTATACATACTCTTAACACTTATATCACTGCACTATAAAAGGTAAATTTATGAGCAGACTTGATATTTTTCATATACATAATTAAGTGTACTGTGGACACTAAGTTACTGACAAAATTTGAGAATGGCATTTCTTTAAGGAAGAAACAGTATGGTGCAATGGTTAGAGAGATGACCTTGGAGTCAGAAAAATCTGAATTGAAATTCTGCCTCTTGCATGTGCTATGCCTGTGTCTATGAATGAGTCACTTCACCACTCAGTTATGCAGACAACTCACTAAGATAATAAATTACTTGAGTTGCCAAGTCTGTGCAGTAAAAGGAGGTCCCAGACTGAGAATTCCTTATACTGATGAAAACATGGGGCCAGATCAAAAGAAATGAATTTAAAAATTTCTCTAAGGATTAAAAAAAAATAACATCATGGCTCATCACTTTCTTCTTTAGTCTATGTGAATATTAAAAGGTTGTTCTTAGAATTCCTATAACATTCAAATTCTTCTTGTGCTTCATTTCTTAAAAAAATTTCTTTATCCCCCCTCAACCCTGGCACAATGTAATTTACGAACAATGAGAAGGATTCCAAATATAAAAGCAATCATACAGAAATATTTAATGACACCTTCGTTATAGCTGAGGGTCAGGTATTCTGGAGATATAATTAGGAGATGATCAGAAGGTTATACATGTAAAAGTGACACTGGGTTATCAGAAAAGACATAATCTTATCACCAGAAACTAATCATGTTGGGGTCTGGACTACTTTGATATCTAATTTTGCTAGATCTATTCCAACTTCCTAAATAAAAAATCTGTATTAGAAGATATTAAGAATCTCAGTTTCTTCATTTATTCCAAGACATTTATTGTTTCTGAAGCTTCCATATGGCAATGAAGCAAATAATCCACTTTCTGCTGCTTAAATGTGTTCTTGTTTTTTTGACTTTATACAACACAAGGAGAGTAAAACCTCAAGGGTAAGACCTTTGCTTCATGGTCCCTTTCTTCACTGATCCACAAATCAACAGAGTGAGAAAGACTGTTGAAGAAGATGCCTGAATTAAAAAGGCATTGTAATAATCCAGAGTTGAAAAATTGGAATCACCCTTGATTATTGCCTCTAATGTATGATATGCAACAGAATTAACCAGATTCAGTATCAGAAGGGACTTGATAGGCCATCCTTGATTCCAATCCACTCTTATATTTTTTGGATATGAAATATAACTTTTTAATTAATGATATTTCTTGTTTGTCCTTTGTTTTCTTTTTGAATAATATTTTGTTTTCCCCCAATTACATGTTAAAACATTAAAAGAAATTGATTTTAAAAAATTTTGAGTTCCAAATTATCTCCTTCCTTCTTTCTCATCTCTGCTTCCTGAGACCGTAAGCAATTTGATATAGGTTATACATGTGCAGTTATTTAAAACATATTTACATATTAGTCACGTTGCAATAGAAAAAATAGATAAAAAAACTGCCTACTACAAATAAAATGAAAACTAGTATACTTTGATCTGCATTCAGACTGTATCAGTTCTTTCTCTTGAGGTAGATAGCATTTTTCGTCATGATTTCTTTGGAATTGTCTTGGATCATTGCAATCTAATTCATTACTGAACAAGAATTCTCCTCTTCAACATATCTGACAAGATTCTTTTGAAGATTTCTAGTGAGGGGGAGCCTCCTACTTTCTGGGGTAACCCTTTACATTTTGGAATTGCTCTAGATGTCAGGAAAGTTTTTTCTTTAGCTCTTCAAAGATTTGAAGAGAGTTATCTTATTACTTTTCAATCTCTTCTACTTCATTCTAAACATTTCTTTTCTAGTTTCTTGATGAAAGCCTTACATGGCACATTCTTAGAAGTCTTCACCATCTTGATTGTCCTCCACATTATCAATGTCTCCCCAAAATGTGAAACTCAGAACTGAACATGATTCTCTGTATATGATCTGACCAGGTCAGAGTAGAGAAGGACTAACACATCTCTTGTCCAGCACAACAGTGATAACATTGGAACAGGAATGTGATCCATTTCTATTGTCCCTACGCTTCACTTTCTGATCTCGTTGTTCCCTTGTTGGCCCTTGATATGTGGCCACACCTAGTTGCCAACCCCAGAGTGCCATCAGGAAAGAATTCACTCAAAGCAGGTGCTCACATGGCGGTCAGAAGAATGATACAAGTATGATCTCAAGGACTCTTTGAAGAACTATGGAACTAACAGTGTGATGTGGGAGACGCTGGCAAAGGATTGCCCAATATGGCATGCCCGCATCTGAAAAGCACTATGCTCTGAGTGAAGTAGAATTGCAGCAGCCCAAAAGAAATGTGACATGCACAAATTTAGAGACATCTCCATTCCAAATGTTCATGTAGACTATTTGTGTTTGACCTGTGGTAGAGTATTCCAAGCTCACATTTTGACCTCGATATAGTGATGTCATTTTGGTCCTCTTCAGGAATGAAGGACGACCACCAGCTATCAGGGAAATGGTGTAGATATAGTTTACCTAGATTTAAGCAAAGCATTTGATGTACTTTCACATAGATAAGATGAAACATGGGCTGATGGTAGAGGGAAGTGAATTTGGAACTGGTCTAGGTGATTTGTATAGAAAAGATTGGTTATTAATGGTGCACTGTCCATTTGGAGCTGGAGAAGGAAATGGCCAACTGCTCCAGTATCTTTGCCAAGAAAATCCTCAGAAGGAGTCGCAAAGAGTCAAACATGACCGAAAATGACTATAACAACCACAAAGTCAACTTGGAAAGAGGTCTTCAGTGGACTGTACCAGAGATCTATGCTTAACTTTGTGTTATTTAACATTTTCGTAATAACTTGGATAAAAGAAGGCATGTGACATGTTTATCAAACTTGTAGATGACACAAAAATTGAGAAAAATAGCTGATGCAGTGGGTAATATGTTCAGATCTCAAAAAGATCTCAACAGGTTCCCCATCTCTGATAGAGTATTAGGCCAAATCTAATATGCTTAAATTTAATAGAAATAAATATAAACCTCTACTTGGCTTCAAAAAGTCAGGTTTACAAAAGCAAGATGTAGGATGCACACATAGAGAACCATTTGTCCAACCCCCCCCCCAAACAAAATAAACAACCCAACATTTGGGGGAGGGGGGTCTGAGTAGCCTGCCACTTCATTATGAGCCACCACCATAATTGAAAACCACTGCAATATTAGGCAGTATTCAAAGAGGCGCCATGTCCTGCAGATACATCACTGAAAATTCTTAAATGTATTTTAATTAAATTTAGTTTCCATAAAAATTTTATATAGAAGGTAATAGAAGTAGCTAATGTTTTCTCCACTAACTTTTTTGATATTAATAAAGTCTCAAAGTCTTTCCCAAACCCTTACTATCTTCTCTTTCATATACCTTGTAAATCAATCTTTCAGCTTTTTCACAACTGTGTGTCCATCATTATCAATCTCCTCAGTGTGAATTTAACTGAATCCAGATGCTTTTCTCATTTTGTTTTTCTTTACTACCTTTTTTCTCCTAGAAAATACATATTTGTTAAATTAAAATTGATTAAAGGAATTTTAAAATACTCGATGTGGTCGATTGACCTCAGATACATAATGATCATAGTGTATAGGAGATCATTATGTATAGAGTACCATAGTGGCTAGAGCAAAGGAATCACGAAGAACCTGAGTTCAGATCTTGATTAAGCCACTTCCTATCTGGGCAAAGCACTTAATCTTCCTTATCCATAAAATGGGGATAATAGCACTTACCTTAGAGCATTGTGAAAATCTCTTGAGCTAACGGATGTAAATCATGTTGTAAATCTTAAAACTCTATGTTAATGTTAGCTGTTATTATTGTTGGAGCAGAGAGTGAGAATACATTCATTTTGTTGTATGTTCCTGTCTTTTCTTCATGATTTTAGTGTAATCTTTGGCTTCCACACTTAGGAGACACAGCCCGACTGTGCGCCATGAGTCTTTGTAAGAACAGGGAAAGGGATCCATTGTTCATTGATCAGAGGGTGCACGAGTCCCTGAAGTAACTCTGATTTCCGTGGTTAGTTAGGCTTTGTGGTACAGCTCTTAATTCTCCCCATCCCACAAAAATAGCTTATATTTCTGTAGCTGTTTAGAGGTATAAACACTTTTCATAATTATCTTATTTGATAGAACTCTGTTAAGTAGATAGCGCAAGTATTACTCTCTCTGTCAAACAAATGAGGAAGTTACACCACCGGACATGGCCTGTCCTGAGTTACAGAGCTATTACGTGGTTGGTCTTAGACTTGAGCCTCGTCCTTCTGGCTCCAAGGCCAGAGGTAATCCTACCACATCATCAGTCTGAGAAGCATTCTTAAGCAGGTCAGAAATGCCATTTTCATGCAAATAATTCATATGCTAATTGAAAATAATTTAAATCTATTTATTAGAGCAAATTCCCAAAGGAATTATCTCAGAAAGGGCTTTGCAAATCTAGTGAATTATTGCCTGTAACTGAAATTAAAAAAAAAACTCCACTGTATTTCTTTAAAAATATTCCATAATTCATTTCCCCCCAGTTTAGGTTGACTGGCCTTCCCCCCAATTAGTCTGAATTAATGATGTTTTATTGTATCATATAAAGCAAGGCATAGCCATACCCATACCAATGCTGAAAGGGATTAAGAGTAATGAAATTTTGAGAACCAAGAGGGTTAATTAGAAAAGGCTTCAAGGAGGCTCTCTAGTGAATTTAGAGGCAGGTTATTGAGCAAAATGGCTAGTACCCTCCTGAGAAACCCTCAAGTTAAGCAGAGCCCCTCAACTCCTTAGAAGTAGAAGCATGGAGTGATATTAAAAGAGTTTATATCCCAGTCAGGCAGGGAAAATCTGCAAGGAGATTTAATTGCAGTATTCCTGTTAACATTTTATTACATCTGTATAACGTTCAAAATTTTTCGAGTACTTTCACATGCATGATCTCATTTGAACTATTTTATGTTTATTATTATATCTTTGCTCTTTCTATCAATAAATGGAAGCATTCTTAAATTTAACTCTTATTCTTTAACTGTCCCATTTTATGTGTTTTAATGTTGCATGCTGTGTTAAATTCCTTTTGAAAGCAGGTGGAGGCCAGGCATAGTGGCACCTGTTTATAATTCCTGCTACTGGGAAGGGTGAGGCTGGTGTAGCAGATCAGGAGTTCTAAGTCACAATAGCGATGTAAGCTGATCCGTTGTTTACACTAAGTCTGATCCCAATATGATCAGCCCTTCAGAGTGCAGGGCTACTGGGTGCCCAAGAAGAGATGAAGCAGCCGAAGCTGGAAAAGAAGCAAGCCAGGTGTGGTAAGCCAGACACATAGATAGATAGATAGATAGATAGATAGATAGATAGATAGATAGATAGATAGATAGATAGATGATAGACAGATAGATAGGCAGATAGATAGATAGGCAGATAGATAGAGACAGAGAGAGATAAACAGAGAGACAGACAGAGACAGTGAGAGACAGAGACAGAGAGACAGATACAGTGAGAGACAGACACAGTGAGAGACAGACACAGGGACAGAGACACAGAGAGAGACAGAGAGATAGATAAACAGAGAGACAGATACAGTGAGAGATAGACAGAGATAGAGAGAGACAGACATAGAAATAAACAGAGACAGAGAGAGACAGATACAGTGAGAGACAGACACAGGAGAGACAGACAGAGACAGAGATACAGAGACAGACAGAGATAAACAGAGAGAGAGACAGAGAGAGACAAGAGAGAGATACAATGGATTTGGTATTATGAAGATCTGAGTTTGAATTCTTCTGATACTTATTAGCTATGTGGTCCTGGATAAGTTAGGACCTCCTTTGAGCCTCATCTATAAAATGGGGATAGTAGTAGCACCTACCTAAATTGTTGTGTGGAGAATCAAATAAGTTACTCTATATGTAGCCTTTGTAAACCTTAAAGAGTTAGATAAATGTGAGTCATTAGTAGCAACTGTAGGGAAGTCTTAGGGAAGTTGAGGGAGGCACTTAGAGGTTAACTGACTTACTCAGGGTCAGACACTGAATATTAAAGGTGATATTTACATCTTAACCTTCCTACTCCAAGCTCAATAAACAATCTGCCTACTACACCAGGGGTTCCCACATAGTGGTTAGGGAACCCCTTGGGAGACCATTACCATGGTCTAAGGGGCTCTCACTAGAAATTCTTTAATGGTTCCTTAAGTAGCAAATAATTTCCTAATTATGTCACAACTATAGTTTTCCTCTGTGACAACAGCATGTGTGTATTTGAACCATTATATAATATAAATTTTAATTTGGAGCTTTCTTACACAAGAGTTATGTTTGTAGCTATTATAAACAATGAATAAATCTAAGAGAATATCATAAATGGTATATTAAATCACCCTGGGGACATATGACACATTTTTGTTGTTGCTTTTGAAAGGAGTTTGTGGAGAAAAAACATTGGGAACCATTGTACCACCCCATGCTGCCTCTATATAATCATTGATTTTGGATAAGTGATAGACATTAACTTTTGTATAATAATGTTACTCAGTGAAGCTATCTATACTATTTTATAAAATACTAAAAGATGAGGTCTCTGGTTTATGAAATAGATAGTCTTCAGGTCATAGGAGTAAGTAAAAGCAGACTAGAATGTATTAGTGCTTGTATTTGCATAAAGGTAGTACCTTGTCTTACACACTGAAGATGTTAAATAAATATTTGTTGAGACAAAAAAATGAATGAATGGAAATGAAAGTGAGAATCTGAAGGAGACTATTTAATCTTTTAAATTCATACCAAACTAATAAAAACAGCTAGCATTTGTTACAGAGCTTTGGGATTTCCAAAGCACTTTATAAATATTATCTTATTTTGTCCTCATAACCTAGCAGGTAGATGCTATTGTTATCCTCATTTTACAGTGGGGGAAACTGAGGCTAAGTGACTTGTCCAGGGTCACATAGCTAGTAAATAACTGAGGCTAGATTCAAACTCAGGTCTTCCCGACACCTGACCCACTGGTCTATCCACTGTACCATCTAACTGCCCTAGGAGAAGTGGTACTTTTAGATTTACTTTATAAAGATATTAAATGAAGACTTAAAAGATTTCTTAGCATGTTGTCCTGTTCCTGGAGATTTGACAACTTTGGTTCAATATGATTGCACATAAATATTTGGAAAATGACAGCTAGGTAGCATTGAACATTGGACCTGGAGTCAGAAAGACAAATTAGAATCCTTAGTGACTTCCCAGCTATGCGACCATGGGCAACCTTCAGTTTCCTCACCTGTAAAATGAAGGGAATAGATTTGATGGTCTCTCTAAGTTCTCTTTCAGCTCTATATCTTTGATCCTTTCGGGTGGTGGTGGTACAACTGGGACTAGAGAGATATCAAGTTAAAAGAACGGCAGAAAAGTCTTGAATCTAGCTAGAGTTCAGTTAGATACTACAATCTTCTAAGGGATGGAGTCATCAGGGTTTCCAAGACTTATGATTCTGATATGATCACTTTTGTTCATTTCATCTGGTGGCACCAAGAAGTACGGACTAAGGCGGGGGTGGGGAACCTGAGGCCTTGAGGCTACATGTGGCTTTCTATCTTTGAACTCAGTCAAAAGGCCACACTTGAGGACCTAGAGGACATGTGACCTTAAGGCTGCAGGTTCCCCACCCCTGGACTAAGGCTTATAAGAAGAGAATTTTGGAAACCAGGGGAAGGATCATAGGTTTAGAAGTAAAAGGAATGTACATGTTGTTTAGCACAGTGGTTGGAGTGCTGGAACCAGAGTAAGGAAAACTCATCTCCTTGAGTTCAAATCAGGACTCAGACATTTACTAACTGTGTGACTCTTGGCAAGTCACATACCCCTGTTTATCTCAGTTTCCTCATTTGTAAAATGAACAGAGGAGGAAATGGCAAACCATTCTAGCATCTTTGCCAAGAAAACCCCAAACAGGGTCACAAAGAGTCGGACACAACTGAAAAATGACTGGATAACAACAAGTAAAGTTTGTTTAGTCCTATTCCCTCATTTTACAGATGAGAAAACTGAGGTCTGGGTAGTTAAAGTGACTTACTTAAGTGACAGAGCTAGGATTCAAACTCAGGTCTCCTGACTCCAATTCTAGCATTTTTACAACTAAACCAAACCAAAGACTAGACAAGGAGAGAAGAGCTGGACAGTTTAGTCTCTGAAGGTCTGGATATGCCAGGTTCCCCTGGGGCCACTGGTTCTAATGCAGAATGTCCAGTCAGGAGTTGAGATGGGGAATGGGACTTAGAAGAAAGGAACCCCTCAATAATCCAGTGGAGGCGAGTGAAGTGTGTGGTGAGGATGGTGTTAACTTCAAGGGGGAGTATTATACCTTCCCCTGGAGGAATTATTTGCCTCTGCTCCATGCTGGCACCCTGGAACGAAGTCTCCTTCTCCCTTGTGCTAGTATCATGTAAACAAACTTATGATGGTTATGATATGAAGAGTAGCCTTAAGAGAAAAGAGAAAGAATATGACACTCAGGGAGTCTTATAGAAGTAGAATATTATCTGATCATGGGAGCAATGTCAAATTCACACACTCAAAAGCAAGAAACTGACCCCTCTCAGAGTTAATCCCAGGTTGAATTGAAGTCACCAGCTTCACTTTCTCCTTTGGAGCCACCTGGGTCTATGGGCAAAATATAGATCAGGAAGACTAGAGATGAGGTCCTGTATTTTTCCAGTAAAATGTAAAGCGGAAACTTGTGTTTTTTCTATCTTTGTAATCCCAGTTCCTATAGCATAGTGCCTTGCACACAGTAGGTATTTAATTAAGAAATCCCTCTTAAGGCTCCATTCTAGTAACTGGAGCTTCAAGCCAACGTAACATCGCTAATAATAATCAGCTGTCTCGCCATGAGATGGACTGTCCAAAGGACTTTATTTAAAGGGAAAAGGAAAGCTATGGACTTAGAAATTCAAGACTCCCATTTGAATATGGACAAATAACAAGAACTAAAGTTTGTATAGCACTTCTATTTTTCTCGCCTCAACTTTGTGAGGTAAATCAATAGCACAAATGTTTTAATAAGGTTTTAGACTCTGTGATTTCTTTGGCATGGGAGCTCCCAGTGAGGAATCAACCTCTATTAATGAAGATCAGCACCTGCCACACAATGATTGCTTGGGGTGCTCAGGTTCAAGTGACATGACCATAGTTCCACATTCAATATGGACATGAAGACAGGATGGGAAAGTGAATTTAACTGACCCTAACGCCATTGTTCTATTCACTATGGAAGGCTGACCCTCAGTGCAAATACTATAATGCTCATTTTACAGATGAGGAAAACGAGACTTATTAAGTAATTCTCCCAGAGTTATTCAACCAGGAAGTATTAGAACAAGGTTGGGGTTCAGTCCTCTTAACCCCTAATTCTCTTTCCACTTCACACATTGAAAAGTCAATGGAAGAACTCTGAAAAGTAGGGTGAAGAAAGGAATTATTTGAGAGGCTATTAACAATCAGATGTTCAAGAGAAGGGAAAGCAGGAGCATGGGAAGAGATTGTTGGATAGGTCTACACTGGTCTTTAATAAGGTGGAAAAGCTGACTTGGGAAGATAGTTGACCAGCAGTGAACACTTGTAAAGACTCTGGCAATCCCACCACATGTCAACAGAGGGGAAAAAAAACCTGATTACCTTCTTGGTCTGGACCATTTCTCCCCAAATATGTGTGAGGAAGTGAAATTACTCTCTTTTCCTTCTTCCCTCTCCATTTCCTTTTTGCCCCAGGGAAGAGAATGGGATTGAATAGGTCTTGGGGGAGATACTGATAACACTATCAGAAAGGCAAAATAACTGACCCTATCTGTGAGAGTCTTCTTCTGGAGTCTTGTGGGCTTTATATTAGTGAGATTATTCTATACCAAAGGCCATGAAGTGATATTCTTGATTTTGAAACAAAAACAAAATGGCGTTGTAGCCAATGGTGACTTGTCATTTTCCTTTGTCATTCATCTAGCTTACCCCTTCTCCTGTTACTCTGACGAATAAAATGAAAACAGTCAACGTAGCCTATCAGTATATTTCCAGGGTGGCTGTCATTGGAGTGAGGGAGCTTGGAGGCACTATGGACTCAATTCATTATCTACACCATGGATAAACATCATTTTCTCCAGAATCACTTTTCTACTTGGAATGGTGATTAGTAGCATTGTTAAAATTTCAGCCTTCTTCTTTCAAAACTTACAACACTTTCAATTATGAGCTTGTTGAGGATTGATTTGGGAGAAATGTTACTTGTTTCTCACTCATTCTTTTTCCCATCAAATGCTCCCTTTCCCACCAAACCCAGGTAATGGCATAAAACTATTGAGATCAATGGTAATGCTAACAAAATTGGACAACATTTCTCTTCTGAACCAATCACTACCATGCATGAGTCTCAGTTGTGTCTGATTAAGTGAGCAACAAAAGGATATAACCATCCATCAAAACAAATCAGTCATACCATAAATATACTGCTGATATATTTCAAGGGGTTTAGAAAGATTTATTTTCTTCCCATTTCTCTTTCTTGCAAAATATAATTTCAATATAGGGTATAGTAACACATGTTCTGTGTTGATTTACTGTAATTCTAATGGATACTTTTACCTAACCACCTTTGCCAAAAATAATCTTGGTGGGATTGACTGCCCAGTGATGTGCCCTAGCACTGGTAAATTTTAATCTAGGTTTTGAGAGAGATTTAAGATGCTTTGATTTGCATATTTTGAGTGCTGACTGCACATGAAATTCCTTTGTCAATGACTTAACATATGAACACAGTTTCATTTATTCATGCCTCATCTTTTTAAATAAAATGGGCATTTCCCATTAACTCCATTTTATAATTGGAAAGATTGAGGCATAGAGAAGTTAGCAGCTTGCTTGAGGTAATGTTCTTAGCCAGGAACAGAGACACCCCCCAAAAATCTAGGTTTTCCTGCCTTCCTTCCATTGAAATATTTTCTGTTAGACTATGCTGACACACCCAAATGAAGGGATAAGAAATGAAAAGTCTGAAAATCCACTCACAATTTGAATGATAGCCAATATTGCTCACATAGAAGAAAGACAAGAAGAAGTACACTAGCTCCTGCAAACACTTGCTTTAACTTTGGAAAGTAAAGTAAATTAAAGGTATTACCAGTGACAACAAAATTGGAGGGATAGAGAGGGGAAAAAAGGGTGAGATAGATATGAGAGGAACTAGAGTTAGAAAGGACCTTAGAGATCATCCATGGGCCAAGGATGCTAGCACACTTTGCATTCTTTGAGGGAAGGAGGAAGAGCCCAGATAATGCTCTAACGATACTCTATGGACACCTGTGAGATGATATAGTCTACTTGCCTCATTTTATAGATGAGGAAGTTGAAGCCCAAAGAGATGTGACTTGCTACAAATAGAAGGTGACAGAGCCAAGATTTAAACTCATGTCTTACCTTCAAATGATGAAATTGAAGTTAAGCTTTTACCATGATAAGTTGAATATGACAGCAAGACAACAGGAATGTACAGATTGCTTACTGCCTCAGGGATGGGGGAGAGGATAGAAGAAGGGA
Source organism: Bettongia penicillata ogilbyi (assembly GCA_023548195.1). NCBI lineage: Eukaryota > Metazoa > Chordata > Mammalia > Diprotodontia > Potoroidae > Bettongia > Bettongia penicillata. The sequence continues at coordinate 3,543,879 of JAJHZJ010000629.1, forward strand.
GAGAATTTGGAACTAAAAACTAAAAAAACTACCAATGTTAAATAGTATTTTCACGTGTAATTGGGAAAAAATAAAATATTTTTAAAAGACAATAGGAATATAAAGGAATGAACTGAGATTCAGAATTGGATGAGGTGGGGTGGAGGGGTTGGGCTTATTTTTAATACCTGCATAGAGATAATAGCTTCAACTTTAGTGACTTGAGGAATACCATCAAAGGAAAAGAGAGTGGACCATTCAAGGGTGAAAAAATGGAGAGAATGACAGGAAAGGACATGGGGGGGGGAGAGGTCTGTTTTCTGGGAAGAACATCAGGAAATACATTAACAGAAGCTTAAGTGAAGCAAAGAATATGTCAATATCCCTTGACTTACTACATTTGTTGCCAAAGTAAGGTAAAATGGAAGCCATCAAACCCTAAAGAGATTCATGTTCCATTTATTAGGGGAAAATTAAGCACAGAAAACCACTTTATTATTAATATTAGCCTTGAATCTGGGGAATGACAATATACAACACTACTAAAAACTGACCCCAAATTTTGAGAACAGAGACCTACAAAAATGAGCAAAAGATAACTGGAAATTGATTAAAAACAACTGAGAACCAAAACCCCCACACCTCCCCAAAAAATGAAACACAAAAATCGAAACCTGTTTTGAATGAATGAGAATAGTAATTTATTCACTTCAATTGACTTTCAACATAATGTATGTAAAATCCATTTCAAGTCTATTCACTGGGCAGAAAAAATCCCAATACCTAGTATCTAATCTTCGATTCACTGTTGTAAAGATGATCCAGTTAGAGGGGAGAGAAGGGAAGCAAAAAAAAAGATCTTAATCAATCAGAGTTTAACCTTTGGTTCCATACACTTTGCCTTGTGGTCAGAAGTGAAAAGGCTGAAATGGCTTTATCTGAAAAGTTGTGTTGATGACTTATCAAAAGTTGTTCTAGCTGGGAGATCATTCAGGGTGAGAGAGCACTCCAAAGTAATTTCTGTTCTACTTAGCATTTATATGGTGGCAAAGAGCTCTACAGCATTATTAATACATATCTTATTCTTTTAGAGCAATTTATGATCATTTTGGATTGTGCCCTAACTCCATCTCACTTGGGTGTGTTTCAGGATATCAGGACAGTGGCAGACCTTTGGGTGTTACACAGCTTAAGTCACCTTGCTTGAAATAATTTTTTTTGTACCAGTGCTGTAGGGGGTGAGTCCCTGAGTTTAAAACACAATGTTAAACAATATTCTGTCCTTCATCCTGGAAGGACAGCCATCATGGTTATTTTATTTTTTCTTGTGAGACAGGCTGGCCTGATGATGCTTCTCAAGGAATAGGATAATGTCCTGGAAATAGCTCTCCTCCTAAGGTTAGGAAACCTATCTTCATGTCCTGGCAGTGATTTCTGACTGTGTCATACTATCATACTGTATGAACTTCAGTACCTTTATCTGTAAAATAGAGATAATATTTGAGCTACCTGACCTTTAGGGTTGCTGTTGTGACAAAAGTGCTATATAAAAATGAGCCATTCAGATTTCAGAAAAAACACAGAAACTCTTGTATGAACTGATGCAAAGTGAAATGGGTAGAACCAGGAAAACATTGTACACAGTAATAACAACATTGTGTGATGATCAATTATGACTGACTTGACTCTTCTCACCAATATAATGATCTGAGACAATTACAAAGACTCATGAAAGAAAAGCTATCCACATTCAGATAAAGAGCTGATGGACTCAGAGCAGATCAAAGCATATTATTTTCACTTACTTTATTTTTTTGTGTGTGTTTTTTTCAATTTGGTTTGTTTCTTCTTTCACATCTGGGACTAATATGGAAATATGTTTTACATGATTGCACATATATAACCTATAGCAAATTGCTTGCCATTTTAGGAAGAGGGGAGGGGAGATAAGGAGGGAGGGAGAAAAATTTGGAACTCAAAATCTTATAAAAATGAATACTAAAAATTGTCTTTGCATATAATTGGGAAAAACAAAATACTATTTTAGAATGAGCTATTATCTTAAAAGAGAAACACACAGAAAAGAAGAGGGCTACCTAAAGACACATACAGTGCCAAATAGTCCTAGGCCAAATGATAAAGTCTGGTTTTGGCCCAATCATTCTCCTCCTAGTATTGACCATTCTCCTAATTTCTGGTTGCATAAAAAATCTCCTCCTCATCCTTTACCCTCCTCTTCTTCCCCTCAAAGCTCCCAGGAGATCCCTTCATGCACAGGGGTCCCCAGCAGATTACTTCATTCAAAAGCAACTGATTCTCTTTTCTGAAAGTTTCCTTTCACTTCTCCTCATTCAAACATATTTGCCCTATTCCCTCAGGGCAAGGCTAGTTTGAGAAATTAATTGCATCAAAGTGGTAATGGCTGATAATGACTTAATACATTACCTTTTCCCTGATGATATATTTGCATTTTAATGGGCCCTATTATTCAGAAAAATGACTCTTGTAACAGGTGGGGGGGTCTAGTGTAGGAACAGAGCACCTTTGATAATGCTTCCCTGTGAGGAAAGAGTAGGGCGCCTGCTTCTCAGAGAGTAGTGATGACATATAATCGAAGTGCCTTGCAGTGACTATGATGGATTACAGGGTAGACATTCTATAATGGGTTCCAATCAGCTAATTATGTAATTATATAGCTAGAACTCAGGGACCTCTTCAAAAAAGCCCCACTTGGTCTTGACCATTCTCTTGGCTGCTCTACTCATTGTTGGATTCCTTTATTGATGGGATCCAGTTGAGAGACGATGCAGTAAGGGGAGAGGCCTTGGACCTTTCACGCAAAGGCCAGTATATGACCTAGTGGAAAACAGAACTTGCTTGTTGGCCTCTGCATTCATTCTTTTCTCTTTTAGGAATTGGAGGTTTTGATCTGGGGAATTTAGGCAGTTCAGAAGATTCAGCATCTGGACATCCAGGCATTTCAGCATCTGGATGGCCAGGTATCCTTGCATCTGGTTTTGCAGCCAGTTCAACATTGATGCTCAAAGAAGTAAGAAATAACTTTTAGCATCTAACCCAGCAGTAACTGAGACAAAGACCCTTCATGGTAGCAGTGTTGCCTTTGAATGTGAACTTGGTGGGACCAGATATATGGGAACTCAGCTAAGTTTAAGCCCATTTTTCTCCAGAGACTGAGGCAGGATAGAAGGAGATATGTTTGTATTTTTGTTTTTGCTTGTATCTTTGCAGTAAATATCGGTTTCTAAAAGCTAATTGACATTAAATGATTAAATAGAACTAGGTGCTTCTCACTAGCTACCTAATAGTCAGGGGAATATAGCCAGTCAGGGATTAAACCAATGACATGAACCCTTCAGGGAGAACCAGAACCCTGAGGGGAAGATGTAATAACTTGGCTCTGGAGAGTGGCCAGAACATATTTGCGACATTCTAATACTCCAATGTATTTATGATCTCGTCTATGTAAATATTCCCTGAGATCATAAAATCATAGCTTTAGATCTGAAAGAGATCTTACACATCATCTAGTCCAAACTACAGTTCAAGAACCAAATCCCATGGGCAGTAAAATGGTTTTGAAAGTTTTAAATACAATAAAACTTTATTTTAAAATGCAAAAACCATTCTTAGTTTGTAGTACAAAAAAACAAGGGGTTGATTGGATTTGGCTGTATTCATTCCATAGTTTGCCAGCCCTTGATCTGGTCTAATTTCATAGAGATTAAGTGATTTGCCTAAATTGTTTTCAGAGCCAGAATTTGAATCTGGGTCCTCTGACTCCAAATCCAGCACCTTTTCTTTTATACCATACATCTCTGATGCAGATTCAGCTTAGTTACTCCTGCCCATCTTGTGCTATGATTCTTGCGCACATCATCCTATCAGTTTGGTGCAGGACCACTCAATATACCAGGTGACTTGATAGAGTTAAAGTTACATAGAAAGGATACCAGTGGAGAAACTGAAAGTTGTTCGTCAGTGGTCTCTTCCTCTTTCCAGGTGTCTATCCCTGCAAAAATGAGTACCAGTTGGAATTTCACTCTCCTTGACAGTTGGGAGGGATATTTTTCGTCATGGGGTCTTTCAACACCCTTCAGTCTCTATCAGTAGACAGCTGCCTATTTCAGTTTTGGGAAATATGGTCCTATAGTATGTCAATGGCAGCATTGGGAATAGAATTTGTGTCTTTCTTCTCTTGGTATAAGATTCTCTTCATTTGATCATTCTTCATCTGAAAGGAGAATGTATTGCAATTATAATATTGGGAATAAATTGTAGTATGAATCACATGTCCTTTTCTAACTCAGCTCTTTTGGAGAAAAATAATGGGAAGATTTTTATTCTTGGGTCTAAGAACCAGTTTACATACAAGTGTAAATATAACTCCTGGGTTTATTGATATTTGACAAAATATAACAAGGACAGCTATAATACATCTGTAAGTTTTAAAAAGAATAAATAATATTTATTTAATATTTAATATGATAAAATACATGTATTGAAATCAGGTTATTTCAGTCTTTTAGAAAATAGAAACACAAATCTAACTGGAAATTACTTAGGAGACTTCTGAGAATAACTGAAAAGGCTATATTCTGTGGCAATCAAGTGCTTTGTATTTTTTTAAAAAAGAACCTTTCATACAATGCCCTCAAATATTTTTAGTTTTAAACTCATGAAATCGTTTTTCAGTGAGTTTGGGTCTGACGGTGGGTAGTTTGGGCTACTCCAGAGTGTATTTGTGCCCTTGTAGGGACCGTGAACAGAGAGAAGGCAAGACACTGAGTCCAAGACTGGGACAGTTGAATAAGTAGGAAGAAATGGGGATGGACTGGGCCTAGGACAGTACCTGGGAGTTAGTAGCTGAGAGAGGGCAAGATATAACTAAGTGTATCTGTGTGAGAGGGGGTGCCTATATTGTTTCAGGTACCTACATCTAAGAAGGATGCTACTTTCTGAAGGGGTGGAATTCCATCATGTTCTTTTCAGCACTTAAAAAAATAGCTTTTTTTTACTCTGAACTTGGCAAACACCTACAAACACAAACATTTCTATACACAAAGAACTGAAAAGTAGCTTATGAAACGATGAATTTCATTATGGGCAGCTTCTTTTTTTTTAATACGTACTCAATTCAGCTAGTTCTAGAGCTGCTTTGTTTGTCCTTTTGTCCTTAAACCTCCTTCTGATCTCTTTTATGCATTTTCTTAAAAACTTCGTTTGATGCTCTTTTCTTTCTTTCTTTAAAATTTTTTTGCATTATTATTATTATTTTCCCCCAATTTCCCCCTGTCCTCCCTACCTTTATCACAATAATCCCCAAATAAAAACCTTGACAAAAGTTGACATACTCAAACAAAATAATCCACGAATTGACTCTGTCCTAAAATATATGTGTTATTCTTCATCTCTAGTCCATCACCTCCCTGTCAAGAGGGAGGAAGCACATTATCTCATCTTCAACCTTCTGGAGGAGTGATTGGTCATTGCTCGATCAGGAGTTCTTAAATCTTTCAAAGGTGTTTTTGTTTTTAATGTAGTAGGTATTGTATGAATTGTTCTCCTGGTTCTACACACCTCATGCTGAATGAATTCACAGAAATCTTTCTGGATTCCCTTGAATTTGTCTATTTCATCATTACTGTAGAGTAATAATATTCTATTACATTCATATACTAGAATCTGGTCATTTCCCAATTGATCATAGTTTCCAGTTCTTTCTACAACAAATTTACTGTCATGAATATTTTTGTACATGTATGTCCTCCTCCCCCCTTTTATTCCTTGTTTAGTAGTGGTACCTCTGAGTCAAAGGGTTTTCATTGTTTGATGACTTTTTGAATGTAGTTTTAAATTGCTTTCTAGAGTTTATAGCCCTATAAACAGTATATTAGTGTGCCTTTTTCCCCACAGTCCCTCCAACAGTTGTCATTTTCCCTTTTGTCATTTTTGCCAGTCTGACAGGTGTGAACTGGAACTTCACAGATATTTTAATTTGCCTTTCTCTGATTATTAGTGACTTGGAGCATTTTATTAAATGGCTATTGATAGCTTGACTTTCTTCCTTCGAAAACTGTCTATTTATATCTTTGACCACTTATCTACTAGAGAATGGCTCTGATTGGTATAAATTCAATTTGTTTTTTTAAATCTATCTTGGATTTTATACCTTTGTCAGAGAAAATTGCTACAAAGATTCCCCTCAATCAACTTTCCCCTTTTTGTCTTTGGTTGCATTGGATTTTGTGCAAAAGCTTAAATTTTATTCAAGAAAAATTGTCTGTTTTATCTTTTGCAAGCCTTTCTATTCCTTCTTTGGCCATGAACTTTACTATTCTTTCCTTCCTTGATTTTTTAATTTATGTATAATATGATTTGTATGTTTACAATGTGTCTGTTTTATACATGTCATGCATCAATTTGTAACTTATCTTGGTATATGGTACAAGATATTGGCCTAAACCTAATTCTGCCGGACTGCCCGACTGCTATCCAGTTTTGCCAGCAGTTGTTGAACAGTTAAATCCTTGCTTCTTATGCCTTGCTCTCTGACATGCACTTTTCAATCCAGTGACACTGACTTCTTGGCTGTTCCATGATCAAGACATTCCACCTCCATGTTCTGGATACTTTCTGTGGCTATCTCCCATGCTTGGAAATCTTTCACTCTTCTACTCCTGTCTACTAACTTCCCTGGCTTCCTTTAAATCCCAACTAAAATCCCACCTTCTACAGGAAGTTTCTCCCAAACCCTCTTAATTCTAGTGCTCTCATTATGTTAATTATTTGTTATTTATCCTGTTTATAGTTTGCTTCTCATCTATTTGTTTGCATGTTGTCTCCTGTAAACTCCTTGAGGGCTGCAACTGTCTTTTGTGTCTTTCTGTATCCTTTGTTTAGTGCCTGTCACATAGTAACCACTTAATAAATGTTTAATGACTGATTTAAAAAGTTGCTGTAGTAGTTGGGGTCTTTAGGTTTATTAAGCACTATGTTTCCATATTTGTTTCCGTGTGTTACATCTAATATATTCCATTGATCAACATCTCTACTCCAAAGAGATGGCTACTTTTTAATTAACATTTCAATTAAATTTCAATTCAATAAACATTTATTAAGTGCTAACCATTCCAGGCACTATGCTAAGAATTAGGGATAGAAATAAGAAAAGCAAAAATAGTTCCTGTCCTCAAGGAACTTACAATATAAAGGAGGAGAAAGAAGCCTGGAAAGGGAGGGGTGGGGTGTGAGAAGGGGTCTCTGAGGAATCATGATGACTGTGGAGTTGAATCTAAGAAGTACAGCTGATGAAAAATGAAGAGTTGGTTGGGTTTGTGAGCCCTTTTTAAATGAAGCTTCTTTGGCTCCACCTTCCAGCCCTCCAGCCAGAAAGGGCAGAGGCTACTGACTTAACTGATGAGGTGTGGGTACAAAAGTGACGCCATCTTTCAGATAATACACTTGACATCTGGTTCTGCACTAGGTCCCCTTCTTTTCCATTTTTAAAAAATTATTATTTCCCTTGAAATTCTTGTCCTTTTCTTCCACAGATAAATTTCAATTTTTCCCCAGTCCTAGAAGGTAATTTTTAATAGTTTCACTGGCAAGCACTGAATAAATTAATTTAGGTAGTATTGCCATTTTTATTATATTTGCATGGCCTAACCATGAACGATTAATGTCTCTATAATCATTCAAGTCTGTCTTTATTTTACTGAAGTTTTTTGTAGTTTTACTCATATATTTTCCAGCTTTATTGGGTAGAATATTTTTAATGCTCTGTAGTTATTTCGAGTAGAATTTCTCTGTCTCTCCCTACTGGGTTTTATTTCTAGTATTCTGTATGGTTGTCTTTTGTTATGCGACTTTGTTGAAGTATTAACTGTTTCAGTTAATTTTAGTTGAATCTCTTATGGTTCTTTAGGTAAACTTTCATATTACCTACAAAAAATAACACTTTTGCTTCCGCTTTTCTATATTTGTTCCCTCAATTTCTTTTTCTTGTTAGAGTTAGCATTTTGAGCAGGATACTGTATAATAGTGGTGATGGTGGGCATCCTTGCTTTGCTACTATTCTTATTGGAAAGGTGTGTGATTTATCTTCATTACATATAGTGCTGTCTCCTAGCTCTAGATGGATAGTCACTATTTTAAAGAAAACTCCATTTATTCCTATGTCTTCTGTGTATTTTTTTAAAACAGAAATGAGTGTAATATTTTGTCAAAAGCTTTTTCTGCAGTTATTGATATAATCATGTGCTTTTATTGTCATTAATATGACCTATTATGCTTCATAGTTTCCCTAATATTGGAGTAACTCTACATTCTTGGTGGAACTCCAACTTGATTATAGTGTACAATCTTTTTGATATATTATTGTAGCAACTTTGTAATATTTCATTTAAGTTTTTTCCATCAGTATTCATCAGGGATATGGGTCTATATTTTCCCTTCCCTGTTTTGACTTCCATGTTTGAGTATCGGGACCATATTTATATCATAGTAGGATTTTGATAGAATCCTTTCTTTTTCTATTTTAACAAATAGTTTATATAATGAAGGAGTTAAATATCTTTTTGATATTTAATTGAATTTGCTTCCAAATCCACATAGTCTCATTGTTTCCCTTTAGGAATTTATGACTTATTCAATTCCTTTTTCTGGAACTGGATACTTTAAACTCTCTATTTCTTGTTCTTTTAATTTGAGGATTTGATTTTTTGTATGTATTGATTCTTTTCATTTGAGTTGCCAGTTTTATGTGTATAGATACATATATAGATATGTATAAAGTACTTTATAGAACTTAAGGTGCTTTATATGCTAGCTATTACATATGTATGTATGTGTACACATACACACAACACTTGGGCAAAATGATTTCTAATATTTCCTTTACATCTTCATTTGTTTGGAATCTTTTTCATTTTCAGTCTTAGCAATTTGGTTTTCCTCTTATTTTCAATAAAACTAACTAATGGCTTATCTAGTTGATGTTTAAAGTACCTAGTTTTATTTATAAATTTAATTCATGGGGTTTCAGGGGGGTTGTTTTCAGTTTTGTTCATTTCTCTTGGGTTTTCATAATTTCTGTTTTGAAGTCCAGTTATTTTTAAAAATTGGTTACTTTTCTAGTTGTGTTTTTAGATCTATGTTCAGTTCATTAATATTTTCTTTCTTCTCTTTTATTGATGAAAGTGTTTAGAGATATAACTCTTCTCCTAAAGACTTCTTTGGTTGTATTCTCTAATGGTTGGTTGATTGTATATTATTTTTTTTTTGCCTTTTCTTTTCCTTCCTGCCTTGTTTTACTTCATCAGCTATCTTCACCTTTTTGAGTCCTCCTCTTCAGTATGTTACTCTTCAATCTTCCTTATTCTTCATTAATCTTCTTTTTCTCCTTCTCCTTCTTCTTCTTTTTTTTAAATAGAACATGGCAGTAGAATCTGAACTAGTATCTGAAACTGGACATTGTTCTCCTTCAAATTTTACTCATTTTCTCCTTTTGAATTTCATCCCTGGCATTCTTTACAAGCCTGAACCCATGCAAACCACCCACACAATTTTCCTCTCCTTATAAGTTGCTCCTTTTCCAATAGTCTTCTCCCATGAAACCAGTGGTAAATTATCCAGAACGTAGGACCAGAAGGAAGAGTTGACATACTCCTAATGTAGTAACTGCCCCTTCTCCTTTAATTTTAACTCTATCCTCTCCTGGTCCCTGTTGCTGTCATTAATGTACCTTCAGGTCTCTCTTCCTCCTTCCCATTAAATTCAAAACCTGCCCTACAGTCATCTTCTTCTTCCCAAATAATTAATTCTTTGAATATTGTCAACCTGAAAGTTTGGTTAAAAGAATCAAACAAGCTAATCTTCATATTGTTTATTCCCTTAAAGCTAGCAGATACATGATCATAGAACCAGGAGGAAACTTCTGACTATCTGACCCAAGGATGAGCACGCTTTAGTCTGTTTTAGGACAATCCAAGGATGTCTGTGTCCTTCAAATTTATGGTCTCTATATGTATTAACTATACCACAAGAAAGGAATTTTCTTAATTGAATAAGTTGTAAATACAATAAGATAAGAGAGTTGACAAAGTGTCTATTGAAATTACCACCCAAGATACCTGTGTTTTCTTTACCATTAACTTGCCATAACATAGTATATGTCCACAAAATATTAAAATACAGAAAAAGTCCCATTATTCAAGATAGTATCTGAGGTTAAGGGTCTCATAAAGAATACTAAGTAAGCCTCATCTGGCCTTGTTGACATAGGAAGAGATATTCTCTGAGTTTACTCTTTTGGTTGGTTAATTCAGTCTCCGACTCTTTTTAAAGTCCAAATGATATTAAAGGATTATTAATACCTTGGACTTTCAGTTCCTCAATCTCCTCAACTTCCACAGCTGCTGTCTTTAGACTAACTCGAACACCTTCTCTGCTCTCTACATTCCATACTAAGTTTGACTTAGGAATTCTTATGTCTTTGAAGCAGAGAGAAGGTGAATGGTTCCAAACTGGAACACATACCATTTCCAAAAGTCAGAGAAAGACTGCAGGTTAAAAAAAAAAAAAAAAGGCATTCAGGAAATAAATGGATATAAATACTGGAGGGCAAAACAAAGCACATATTCAAAGGCTGAACAGACAGAAAAACAGAAATCCACAGAAACTGAGAGTGAGTTCAGAACCCATAGGAATTAATCGGACAAGTATGAGATGTTCAGGAAAGCAATTGCAGCAGCAGGGGTCCGGAACTTAAGTAGGTAGTCTGGTTAATAAGAGAGGAGGCCTTAATAGCAGGGAGGGCATACTAATAATACCATTTACAATTATAGAGCATTTTAAAGTTTATAAAGTACTTCTTTCACAACAAACTCAGGAGGGAGGTAATTTTTATTATTCCCATTTTTATAGATAAGGAAACCAAGTCTCAGAGAGATAAAATCGTTTGCTCATAGGTACATTGATTGATAAGTGTCAGAACTAGATTGGAACCCAGTTTTCCTTACTTTGGGGCAGCTAGATAGTATGGTGCAATGGATAGAGCATTGGGCCTGGAGTCAAGAAGACTTATCTTCCTGAGTTTCAATCTAGACTCAGATACTTACTAGCTGCATCCCCTTGGGCAAGTCACTTAACCCTATTTGCTTCCGTTTCCTCATCTGTAAAATAAGTTGGAGAAGGAAATGGCAAACCACTCCAGTGCTTTGCCAAGAAAACCCTAAATGGGGTCATAAAGAGTCAGATTAGACTGAATAAGAACTCCTTACTCTAGGGCCAGCAATCTTTTCATTTTATCAACAATGAGATAGCTTTCTGTCTTGACCAGGAAGCCTGAAGCTAACTAGCAAATATTACAGTAATCTATCATGCCTAGAGGCCCTTCACAGTTTGCCTGGAAGCTTAGAGCCTTGTTAACATTTTTCCCCTGGAGGAGGGAAGTAGTAGTAGCAGTAGCCTCTGGCCTTAGAAATCCAAGTTAGTGACTTCTTACATAGGAATGGGTCAGGTTTGTTTTGTGGATAACACCAAGAGCAAGTGCTTATCTTTAATGGAGAAATGGAGATGGGACAGAATTAGGGTACTTACAAGAGATTATTTCTTCTTTAAAAAATTAATTTGTTTTTAGTTTTCAACAATCATTTCCACATATTTTAAATATTCTCCCTCTTCCTCCCTCCTCCCTCCCCAAGAAGGCATGCAGCCTTATATGGATTCCACACAAATATTATTAAACACATTTTCACATTAGTCATATTGCATATAAGAATTAAGATGAATAGGACAAACCATGAGAAAAACAAACAAAAAAACCCAAAACCAAAAACATAACAAAAGAGAAAATAGTCTGCTTCATTCTGCATCCAATTCTATAATTCTTTCTCTGAAGGTGGATGGCATTTTGTATCGAGTCATTTGGAAATGTTTTAGGTCCTTGCATTACTGTGAACTCTATCAGAAACAGTCCTCACACCCTGTGACTGTTACTGTGTATAATGTTCTCTTGGTCCTGCTCATTTCACTCAGCATCAGCTCATAAAAGTCTTTCCAGGTTTTTCTGAAGTTAATCTGTTCATCATTTCTCATACCACAAAAGGATTCCATTACATTCATATACCACAACTTGTTCAAACATTCCCCAGTTGATGGGCATCCCCTAGATTTCCAGTTCTTGGCCACCACAAAAAAGAGCTGCTATAAGTATTTTTGTGCATGTAGGTTCTTTTCACATTTTTATAATCTCTTTGGGATATAGTCCTTGCAGTGGTATTGCTGGGTCAAAGGCTATGCACATTTTTATAGTACTTTGGGCATAGTGCCAAATTACTCTCCCGAAGGGTTGAATAAGCTCACAGCTCCACCAACAATGAATTAGTGTTCCAACTCTCCCACATCTTCTCCATCATTTATCATCTTCCTGTTTTGTCATGTTAACAAATATGATGTGTGATATGATACCTCAGAGTTGTTTTGATTTACATCTTTCTAATCAATAGTGACTTAGAGCATTTTTTCGTATGACTATAGATAGCTTAAATTTCTTCCTCTGAAAACTGCCTTTTCATATCCTTTAACCATTAATCAATTGGGGAATGGCTTGTATTCTTGTAAATTTCACTCAATTCTCTATATATTTTAGAAATGAAGCCTATATGACAAGCACTAGTTGTGAAAATGCTTTCCCAGTTTTCTGCTTCCCTCCTAATCTTGGTTGCATTGGTTTTGTTTGTGCAAAAACTTTTCAATTTAATGTAATCAAAATTATCCATTTTGCTCTTCCTAATGTTCCCTATCTCTTGTTTGGGCATACATTTCTCCATTCTTCATAAATCTGACAAATAAACTATTCCGTGCTCCCCTAATTTGTTTATAGTATCAGCCTTTCTGTCTAGATTGTTTACCCATTTGGACTTTATTCTGGTGTACGGTGTTGGGCATAGGCCTATGCTTAGTTTCTGCCACATTAAGAACAGTGAGTTCTTATCCCAGAAGCTAGGATCCTTGGGTTTATCAAACAGTAGACTTCTATAATCATTGACCACTGTGTCTTGAGTACCTAACCTATTCTACTGATCTACCTGAGAAGCAATATTATTTCAAAGAAAAAGGAAGATCTTATATCATTCATCTTATCCTTATCCCTTCTTTGAATTGTCATTAGAATGTAATCTTTTAAGGCTTTGGTCCCAGATAAATAGATGGATAGATAAATAGGTAGGTAAATAGATAGATAAATGGATGCATAGAGAGATGTATAGATAAACAAAGCATTTATTAAGTACTTCTGTGTGCTAGCCACTGCACCAAGTTCTGTGAATACAATAAGAAAATAAGACTGTTCCTGCCCTCAAGGAGCTTAAATTCTTATAGAGGAAGACAATACATATTGGAGGGCTGAATAGTGGGGTATTTTCTAGGGTCATGGCAGCAGACATGGAATAGATTGACGAGTGAGCCAGAAGTGAGAATTGGATTATTCATGATATAACAGCTAGTTATATTTGAAGAGTGCTTTCAGGTTTGTGAAGTATTTTACAAATGTTATTTTATCCTCACAACAACCCTGAGAGGTAGGTACTCATGTTTCTATTTTACAGATAAAAATTGAGACTGAGAGAAGCTAAGTGATTTCTAAGGCCACACAATCCTGAGTCAGGATTCGAATTAAGGTAGTTTCCATTTTAAAGTCAACACTAGTCCCTAGTGGCCTGCCAAGGTTGTTCTAGGCAGGCACTTGTTGGCCAGCCCTACGGCAGATTCATCTTTGGGGGTCAATACAGCAGGTTTGGAGGTACAGTAGATCAACAGATCAGAGTGTGAGCCCAAGGTGAATTGAGCAAATGTTTGGAACTTCTCTTGACAAGGTAGATAGCTCAAAATTGTGAGTGAAGGCTCTATCAGTGTTCCTTTCTTCCTTCCCTCCCTTCCTTTTTTCCCCTTCCATCCTTCCTTCCTTCCTTTTTTTCCTTCCTTGCTTTCTTCCTTCTTTCCTTCCTTCTTTTTTCTTACTTCTTTCCTTCCTTTTCTCTTTGCTTCTTTCTTTCCCTCCTTCCCTTTTCCCTTCCTTCCTTCCTTCCTTCCTTCCTCCAATAAACCTTCATTAAGAACATAAGGCACTTGCTAGGCTCTAAGTGTACAAAGACAAAAAACCCCCAGCCTTTACCCCCAAAAAGCATATTTTGTCAAGGAGAGAAATATGTGCACAGTTAAGTAAATATAAAATCTATACAAATATAATTAACATGTACACAGATAAATAACTACAGAGTATTTATGGGATGGGACTGGGGGCCATTAATACCTAAAAAACCCAGAAATACCCTCTTGTAGGAGGGAGCATTTGAGATGAGCCTTGAAGGGAATTATGAATTCTAAGAATTAGAGGTAAGGAGGGATGGTGTTTAGGCAGGGGACTGTATAAAGCTGAACAGAAAAGTTTTATTTTATCCAGAGACAATAGGAAGCCACCGACCTTCTTGTGTGACATGGTCAGACCTGTGTTTTAAGACCCGTAATTGGACAGAGAAATAGAAGACATTTGGGAGTATAAGATATAAAGATGACTAGAAGAAGGATAGTGTCCCTAAAGACAAAACCTATAACATATTTTGCCTAGGGACTATCTTGTACCCACTGTCCTTTAGAGGTCGGTGGCAAAGCTGGAATCTGACCTTTGGTCTTTTGGTACCGAGGCCAAGCAAAATGTTGGCTTTTAAAATCCTGAGAACAAAGATTCTCAAATTCATTTTAAGAAAAAACCAGGAAACAGAAACATAGTCAGTATTGGAAGGTGGAAATAGCTAGAGTTAAAATACTTTGTCCAAGGAGTAATGCCTATTGAAGCTTTTGGCAAGGCTTCAAAAACAATTGGTTAATTTTGTCCCTATTTTAAAACAAAATCTTTGGCTGTCCATGTTACTTTTTGAACCTTTGTTATCCTGTGCACCTTAACAAAGGCATAACATTAAAGATGTGGTTTGTGGCTTTTTATAGATTTGCAGAGTAGCTCCACCAGGGAGATGAGGATAGACTGCACACTCTTTCAGAATGAGCTGGAATTGTGCCGTCACATCATGTTTCCCAGCAGGAATCAGGGAACAGTACTGCTCCTGAATTTAATATCCAAGTTTTGATAGAAGAGGGACAAAATTTGAGAAAATTAGAAACAAAACAAAATAAAAGCACCAGAACACTTCTGAAATTACAGACCCATGGTCAACTGATTCTGGTTGCTCGTATCAGTCTAAACTATCGATCCCACATAGGGTTGTGTTTCTATAATTCTTAATTTCTATTATTTTCCCATAATTCTTCTTAACTAAGTGTAAATCAGGTCCCTTTATCATTTCCTTCTGAGGCAGATTGTTACCATATTAGAGAAGATGGGAAGTATTCCTGGAACTTTGGGCTAAATAATGCAACTAGATTCTTTGGAGAATGGTAGATTAGAAAAAACAACTGCCAGCAGCCTGATTTTCCTGTATTTTAAATATGTCTAATTCGCCTCAAAGTACACACATACCTGCTGACTGAAAACCACTGTTGCAGTGCCATCTTCCTGCTTGACAGAACAATGACTTTATCTGTTCAAGACTCCTCTAAGGTATTCATCTTTTTTCTTTCTTTTTTCCTTGGCAAAGCTAGAAAAATTCATCTTTTGTGGTTTATGGACAGCTAGCTCTCAGTTGCCCATGAAACCTGAAAGTCAAAAATAGTGTCTTTGAAAGAGTGACTTCTCTCAGATGTCAGGTATAATTAACTCTTAGACTAGGCATCCAATTCTACTCACTCATTTTTGTTTGCAGATAACACATTCCAGGAGGTACAGGTAAAGTGAAGATCACATTTTCCTTTGTTTGATCTGAGTTCATATCACAGTAGTCTGAAATCAGATGAAATTCTTTTTTGGACCACATCAGTACAGTGGATAAGGCTATGCAATGATAGTAAACCTAGCCAAACACACTCCCTTGGAGACCAAAATTTTAATTTTTTAAAATTATCTGTTAGTTTTTGAATTGTATCAGCTAGATTATTGATATGAGGCATGAAGTCAAGTCAAGTCAGGAGACATTAAATTTTTTTTTCATTTTCCCCCTCTTTATTAATTTGTTTTCAGTTTTCAACAATCACTTGCAAAAGTCCCAAATTTTCTCCCTCTCCCTCCCTTCCCAAGAGGGCATGCAATCTTATATGGGCTCTACATATGCATTCCTGTTCACATTTTCACGTTAGTCATATTGCATAGAAGAATCAAAATGAATGGGAGAAACCATGAGAAAAACAAAACAAAACATAACAAAAGAAAAAATAGTCTGCTTCATTCTGTTCTTTCTCCGGATGTGGATGGCATTTTGTCCTTTGGAAATATTTTAGATTCCTGCATTGCTGTGAAGGGCTGTCTCTCAAAAACAGTCCTTGCACACTGTGGCTATTACTGCGTATAATGTTTTCCTCATGTCAGTTCACTCAGTATCAGTTCATCTAAGTCTTTCCAAGTATTTCTGAAATGCCTCTTTGTCATTTCTTATACCACAATAGTATTCTATTACATTCATAAACCACAACTTGTTCAGACATTCTCCAATTGATGGGCATCCCCTTGATTTTGAGGAGGCATTTATTAAGCACCTACTGTGTGCCAAGAACTGTGCTAAGTGTTGGGGATACAAAGAAAGACAAATAACAGTCCCTACCCACAAGGAGCTCACAATGCAAAGGGGAAGACAACATGCTAACATCTATATAAAAATAAGCTATCTACGAGATAAACTGGAGATGATCCACAGAGAGAAGCAACTAGCATTAAGGGGGATCAGGAAAGAGTTTTGTAGAAGGTGAGATTTTAGTTGAAAATTGAAGGAAGCCAGGGAAGCCAAGAGACAGAGATCTGGCCACCATTTAGGTGACTAGCCTGAGTGTTAGGCCCCTGTAGGAAAACAAGGTCCATGACCATCTATATTCAAGAAATAATGTATTTCCATGACTCTCTGCCTTTGCGTTTTCACTGCCATGATCAGAATTCTGTGGCTTTTGACAGACATGTCTAAGAGTAAAGGAAAGATATCAGGAGGCATTTTCTTTTTTTTCTCTCCCCCCCTTTATAAAATTTTATTTTTTCTAATTACGTATAAAGATGGTTTTCAACATTCACTTTTATAAGATTTTGAGTTCCAATTTTCTTTTCTCCCTCCCTCCTTCCCAGGATGACAAGCAATCTGATGTAGGCTATACATGCACAATCATATTAAACATATTTCAGGAGATAGTTTTAAAAGATACAGTTGTCACTGTATCTTTTGTGACACAGTCATCTTCTAGAATGCTACTTCAATGTATTTAGGACCCAAGGCCTTTGGTAGCACACAGCAAACCTGGCACATAAGACTTTTCCTGGGTTATACACAACATACAGAGCACAAAAACACACTGGAAATATCCTCCAGGGAATTATTTTTTTTGTGTAGGGAGAAATGGGGGAGCAATTTTTTTTACTCTTTTATTTAATTTTATTTTTAAATTAACAAGCATTTATTTTCTCTCTCTTCTATCCCACCCTCAATTTAAAAGAAAAATGAAACCCTTGTGACAGATATGAATAGCCAAGCAAAATAAATTTCCACATTGTCCATGTCCAAGAATATATGTCTCATTAGTTCAGGAGAATTTGGCCAAATTCCCCTGTTCATTTCTCCCTGCCACTTAGAAGTAATTGCTTTCTAAATGAGTGATTTTGTGGTAAGGTAGCCATTGTACAAGAAAGGAAGGAACAGTCCATGAACAGAACTTATGAAACCTAATGAAGTTTATGGAGGAGATTTTCTGTATCCAGAAGAAATTTCTGGAAGCCTAGAGACAACAGCACTGTGCTTCCTTGGGATGGTGTCTCATTTTGGGTCTCTACCAGTCAGGGTAAGGATCTGTAGTCTCACATCTCCTAACTGGGCCATTTGCTCTTCAAACAGTTAAAAGGAGGGACAGCACCACCAAGATGATTCACCAGCTTTTCCTTTTTTATACCCCAAAAGTCCTACGTCTGTTGTGTTAATGGTGCTTCGGGGTTCAAATTTCCCAGGACTCTTGGATAATGTCAGTGAAATGACAGATGTGGGTTTCAAATGTTCATTTTTAAGAAATCTCCATGAAAATCCCTAAGTGAAAGGATGCAAAAACCTCAACAATATTCTATGAAACTCCCCTCCATTTTGGCCAAGATGAGCATTGTCTGTGGGTGATGGGGCCTGACCAATGAAATTCCGTCTTCGGTACACACACGGAGAACTCTGTCTTTTTCTCCCAACCTGGGTTACTGCCATGTGGTCAGTGAGCACCCGGACCTGCATTTGTTTTTGTCTTTGCAGCATTTTTTCTCTCTCCTGATTTTAGGTGAAGGAATATTAGAGATGGTTATGTCCTTGTGAGCTTTAATGAGACCCAGAAGTTTGGGAACTGAAGTCCTTGCCAGATTCTGCAGACAGTGAGGTGGTAGCAGAAGGCCTGAAGGGTGACCTGACTGGCCCAGACCAACAACTTGGAAGGGAACTTGGTGTAAATACTTTGTAAAAATTGCTCTCTCAGGTACCAAGGAAACATAGGTGATTGTAAGATGATCTCACCCCAGTTGGAGGGGGCTGGGAGGAATGCTTTGTAACTTCTCATTTTACTATAATCCTTGGTAGCTGATATTGGTGGGGAATAGCAGCTCATGACAAAAGCATTAGAGACAGACACTTGCAATCTCATTGGACTACTTCCTTGAACCAGGAGGAACTTTGAGGTGAGGATAATAGCCTTGCTCAGGGACCTGACTGATCGTTATCAAGGGGAGTGGGAATAAGGATTCCCTGAGTGCATGTGGGCTTTTTGAAATTAGGATTTTTTTTTTTTTAACAGGGAAAGATTTTTCTAAGCAGTTTAAGGATAGAAAGTTAAAAAGAAAAGGAAAGTAACAGACTACTTAGGTAAGAAGGAAAATAAATAATCGGTAGAAACCTGAGTCTTAACTGTATTCTCTTTATCTCTAAAATTTGCTGCCAAGGAAAATTGCCTTGAGACATGCTCTTTGGTGAAAAGACAATAGGGCCTTTGGCCAAGGAGTTTACGCTTTCTTTTGATGTGTTCTTAGCAGGTAATGTCAATAAACACGTAAAGGAAAAATAACATTTGTACCTGCAAAAATCCCAAATAACATAGTCTGGTATACATTATGAAAAGGGATATAACAGCCACAGACTAGACATTATGGAATGCATTGTGGCAGTCACAATTTAAGTGTCCCTAATACAATTGCAATCCTATTGATTTATCACTTCGTATTGTCGGAGTTTAGCGACCATTGAATACTTGGGAAAAAATGAATTGAGTCACTCCATGGTGCTCTGGAAAAGTGGAATAATCAGTTTAGGTTTCAGGGGACCTCTGAGGCAGTTCCCAGAACTAAGCTTGCTCTTATCCTTGCTTGCGCTTTATCCACCCCTGCCCCAGCTCAAAGAAACACTAGAATATTTGTATATAAAACAATTTGGAAGTGGTTGCTTCCTACCAGAAAGCCTTTCTGTTACACCCTCCCTCCCCTCCTGTTCCCTACCCGTTCATTACATGTACTTCATCATCACTGCGGATTCAAGAATAAATAGTAAGTCTGGGATTCATCATAAGGTATTTGAAGGGGCCGAGGGAAGGGCCATCTCTTGAAATGGTCAGAGGAATTATTAAGACAAGGGGAGAGGGACATGCTGTAACAACGGTGAATCTTTTCTGTCAGGTATCAGACTGAAAATTACAGACTGACTTTTTATGGGTATCCAGGGGCTAATTTCCTCCAGCTCTGTTTGATCTGTGGTAAAAGCCAGATTGTTTTTTTTTGAATAGCTGATTCAGACATTGAAACTTTGCATTATTTAAGGGCAATAATTGTTGGCCTACAGTCTAACTGTTTAAATGGAAGAAGGAAAACGATGGGGAATAAGTCAGAGCAATGCTATCTCTTCCTCCCTAGGACTGTTTCCCTCCTTGAAATCTAATATATTCACTGAAAATGGTTGAACACACACGCACACACACACACACACACACACACACATGCATACACTCACACACACATCAACAATTCACCATGCAAGAAGAAACTACTTATCAAGCTGCTTTCTATATTTCTATAATATAATTATATATTAATATATATTATCATAGTTTCATAGTTCCTAGACTACAGTTCACAGGTTTCTGCATCTTTCCATTGAGGGATTTTTCAGTGGAGGTTTAAAAAAAAGAACATTTGAAACTCTCACCATAGATATTAATATTGTTTAATATTTAAGCTAGATGGCAGCTTACTACAGCTTGCTAAATACTTTCCTCTTGTATGATGGGTTGTTGATTTGTCAGAAGATATACCTTTTCCTTGGATCCAAATGAGGTGATAAGCAATACACAGGACATATTCAAAGTCTTGGACTGTTCTACCTCACATTGCCTGCTTTCACTTGGACATTAATATCAACAGGTATTGCAATTGGTTTGCAGTGATTGCATAATATGATGATCATTTAGACTGCCTATCTTTTGCAATTATCAAACATATATACTCTTTAAAAAAATTCCCAACTCATCATTTTAGTATGAAAATCAATAATCACGATACAAAGAATGATATTATGGAATTTTTGCAAAATATAATGATAGGGAAACACATGAGTAGATCAAGCTATGATCATTTTTGGTTTCTGGGAGACAACTCACAAAATTAATCCTGTCATGTATGACTCTTTGATGCAGGCAATTTCTGACAAGACTTAGGACTAATTGAGGGAAATAGGAAATATGTATTGGACGTGGATAAGAAAATAGGCAGGAGTGTGCTGGAGCAATATTATGCTGGCTCTCTGGAGCTGATTATTAAATTTTCAGTGTGAGGTTTTATATCCCTGAAATTGGCAAATACTGAACATCAGGGCTTGGTGTATTAACTTATTTGATTGTCTATATTTAAGAAATAAAGATTGTCTAGATATTTAAGAAAATAATAATAATGAGGATTAACTTAAAGATGTGCTATAAATTTTTAGAAGTCAGTTGTTAAACATTTACCTACATGCCACTGGAAAGGAGTATCAAGAGTATGGTGTTAGACATAAATATGTATATGTAGGTAAAATTATACTATACATCTCTAGGGTGGAGGGGGGAGGGAAGAAAAAAAGGAAAACATAAGAAAGTTACATGAAAACAAATATATATTTTTTAAAAATAGCAAGTTGTACATAATAGATTTTCAGTTTCATGTGCAATCACCTTTTCTTCCCCTTCTATTATGTTATGTAGATTTTTGTTTTTTTCCATTTATTTTATACAAAAAGAATATAGTGATCAAGCTCCTGTAAGCCATCATAGGGGAGATTAAAAATGATGCCAAGCTAGACAACTTCTTTGTGTCATACTCTCCATACACTCATGGTGATTTTTCTATTTATTTATGTCATGCTACATAGACAAATACATAAGTCTTAGACGGAGCTATGGAACCCTGGCATATGGGGTCCAAATCTCTCTGGGTCTTGGCTATGTCCTGAAAATACATCTCAAGTCACTACAACAAAACCAAAATTCATATAAAAATCACTATATATTGTACTTGGTTCATGATTCCCTCCCTCTCCCCCATTAGACAAGAATAGTAATGATAATGGAGTAGATCTTTGGAAGGTGATAGGTATTTCATGTTTTCATTGCCAAAATGTACAATGGCAATTCCATTGCCTGAATACTAACAATCTGTTGAGTTCCCTTAAGGCTTACAACCTTAGACTGCCTTGAATAATGGAAATTCTTTTCTATCTTGGGAGTTGGAGTAAAGTAGATGGTATTCTGCTTCATCTTTGGAGGATGTAAGATAGACCTAGGATTCTACTTTCGCCATTGATTTAGCACACCCTCAATATAGAAATCATGTGAACTCACTTGGTGTGACCATTGACTACCTTGGTGTATGGTATAATCTCACCCGTCAGAGTCTCAGTTCCCTCTATTCGTAGTATCACTGTTTCATCCTACTCTAAGGGTTTGATAATAGTATATGAACATCTTGTAGTGCTGGCTGCTTGTGTACACAACTGTGGGTACAAAATTAGCTATCATAGCTCAAGATTAGTGGAGGTGTAGGTGCCTGGAATGTTGCCTACTTACCTGTACCTCCCAGCTTTCCTGGCTTCCTTCAAACCTCAGTTAAAGTCCCACTTTCTTCAAGAAGCCTGCATGAATTCCTCTTAATTCCAGTGTGTTTCCTTTATTGAGTGTGTCCTATTTACTTGCAAGTCAAAACATCAACCTCCTGATGCCATTGGTTCCCTCCAGGAATGAAGGATGAATGCCAACAATTTATCCTGGCCCAAACTCATTTGTATATGGATGTCTGCACATTGTTTCCTCCATTAAATTATGAGTTCCTCCTGGGCTGAGATGATCTTTGACCTTTCTTTGTATCCCCTATGCTTAGCACAGTGCCTGGCATATACTAGGTGCTCAATACATTTTTGTTGATTGACAGGCTAATAATTTTTATTGGAGACTGGAATTCACAATATTACCCAGGCTGGTGGTAGGTGCACTGGTCACTTTGCCAGCTAATTCCATTACTGATCAACACAAAAGCTTTGATCTGCTGCATTTACAACCTGGATGGGTTCACCAGCCCTTAGGAAACCTGGTGGCCTTTTTCTTTCAGACTTACTGGTGCCAGACTTAGTGTGGACACTTGATCAGTTTAGTTCACTGAAGTTCAGAGTGTCTGAGTTCAAATGCACACTAACCTCAGCTTCCTCAGTAGCTGCACCACATCTGGCTAATAACTTCCTGTTTAATACCATAGAAGCTCCTTATTTCATATTTTAATTACATCCCAAATGTTCTCAGTTCATTTGAATTGCAATCTTAAGAGGTATTCTCTGTGTTCTCTATTTTTAAGATGTTCTCAAAAATGGCCCTGTATATATTTTTCCAAACAAGATCAGAATGAATTGGAGATCAGATTAACTCGTAATAAACCTACAGAATTACCACCCCTTTATTTGGGGCAAGGGATCAGATGTCCTTAGATCCCAGGAATAGAAATAAATATTTAAATTGACAAGCTCATGTCCTGATTTATAAATTTAAAATCCAAGTAGCTTTCTATCATAACTAATATGAAATTTTATAATTCAAAAAACCAGTTTTCTAATGATCATGATTAGAGAACTACTGAATTTCTACTCATATATATGGACATTTCTGTTTTCTATTGTCTTTTCAAGACTACTGAAAGTTCATGGAGACTATTCTGTTCCCTACAGAATGATTAGCACATTCTGACACATAGAATCAGAAGAAGGCTGATAGGATTTTGGCTCCCCAAGTTCTCTTGTACTTCTCCCAATTAATTCTTGGTATGCTGGTGTACATCCTTTTAAATATTAGATAATCAAACAGATGCAAAGTGAAGTGAGCAGAACCAGGAGAACATTGTACATACAGTAACAGGAATGTTCTAACAATGATCGACCAAGAAAGTCTTAGCTACTCTGATCAAGACTGATCCAAGGCAATTCCAAAGGACATGATGAAAAGCCCTATCCACCTGCAGAGAAAGAAGTGATGAACTCTGAGTGCAGACTGAAACATATTTTCCCTCACTCTCTTTTTTTCATATTATTATTAATTTTTTGCAGCAACATGATCTACATGTATAATGGGTATCATTGCTTGCCTTCTCAGTGGGTTGGGAAGGGGCTGAAGGGAGGGAATTTGGAACTCAAATTTTAAAAAGTATGTTTAAATAAATAAATAATGGATGATCATTTGTCAGAAAGAGGTACACCATGTCTCCCCTGCTCCCTCCCCCCACAAATGTTACTGTCCTAAATGGAGGATCAAAACTATAGCATCTGTGAGATTAAATGTAAAAAATGGTTTGAAGTGTCTATGTCTTCAATTCCCTAGTGGGAATCTAGGAAGCAGTGAGTCAGCATGTTCTATAGGAACAGAGAAGGTAGTTCTATAGGAGATCAACTCGGGCTTGAAAACAAATTGCTCCTGCTATAATATAAAATAGTTCTTTAAATAAGAGAAAATACCAAATACTTCACTGGGGCTGGACCAGGCACTTTTGTATATATTACTCTCATTCAGACCTCATGATACTGTTTTGAGGAAGGTACACGAGCTACAGGTGAGGAGTCTGAGAACACAGAGGTCAAGTTCAAGACTATGCCATGCTTTACTGTTAGATTCCTTGCCACCTTGACCGTCTACCACTCAGGTCTGGACAAAATCTAGCTATAGATCAGTCCTCTATCCTCCAACACCTGGCCATCCAACCCCTATAATATTCTTCATGTGCTATTGAATGGTGTTGGAAGACATCACACAACCTGTGTTGACTAGGTCCACTACAAATTGATGTTGTTTAGTGTAAACTGGTCCCATGCTGCCTTAAGATAATCTTTTTACTTTTCCCCAGTTGACTCTCTCTTGTGCTCTCCATAACAGTTGTTCCAAATCTTAGGTCACAGAATCATGGAAGGAAACTTAGGGACAATTGATATCAAACCCTTTATTTTATACTGAGCAAACTGAGGAAAGGGGAAGCTAGGTTGCGCAGGGGATAATGTACTGGGCATGAAGTCAGGAAAACTCATCTTCCTGAGTTCAAATCTGGCCTCAGACACTTACTAGCTCTGTGACACTAAACAAGTCACTTAACTCTGGTTGCCTCAGTATCCTCAACTGTAAATTGAGTTGGAGAAGGAAATGACAAGTGACTCTAGCATCTTTGCCAAGAGAACCCCAAATGGGGTCACAAAGAGTTGGACACAACTGAAACAACAAAAACAAAACTGAGGAAGAGAAGTAAAGTGCATTGTTAAAATCAAATAGTATCTTAAGCTGGATTTGGACCCACAATCTTCTGACTTCAAACACTTTATCCACTACTGTTTCTGCTAGCTTTTTCCTTCAAGCTCACATCACTACTTCCCCACAAAACTCCCAGCAGAGTAACTATCATCCCATTTTACTGAGAGAATATTTACTGAGAGCTCTTTCTGCTCCTCTGTACCTTTCAAAGTCTCTTCCATTTCTTTCTACTTTTTGCCAGTCTGTGATGATGTGATGCAATAAAGTCTTGCTGAAACACACCCTTCTACTTGGACCCTTAATCCCATCCTCTCCCATCTTCTCTAGCAGATTGCACTATCATCACCCACCTTCTCAGATCTTCAATTTCTTCACATCTATTGGCTTTTCCCCTGCTGTGTACAAACATACTCAGCTTTCTTCTAGCCTTCAAAACAAAAAAATAAAATAAAACTTACCTGAATTTACTACCCTTTCAACCTTCTGTCCTATATTTGTCTTACATTTTACAGTCAATCCTAAATAAAATCATCTACCCCTTTTACTTCCATTTCTTCTCTAATTTGTTCACACTTTGTATTCTGGCTTCTGACCTCATCACTCCACTAAAACTCCTCTGTCCAAATCTGTTAATATCTTAATTTCCAGTGGCTTCCCCTCCCCCACCCCATTCTCATGCCTTGGCTTCCTTGCAACATCTGACATTGTTAGCCACCTTCTCCTCCCCCATACTCTCTCTTCTCTAGATATTCATGAGGCTATCCTTTCTTTGTTCTCTTTCCCCCTTACTACTTCTCAGTCTCCTTTCCTGCCTCATCAGCTATGATGTTGTCTTTATTCAATCACTTTAGTTGTGTCTGACTCTTTGTGACTCCATCTGGGGTTTTTCTTGGCAAAGATACTGTAGTGGTTTGTCACTTCCTTCTCCAGCTCATTTTACAAATGAGAAAACTGAGGTAAAGCAGGGTTAAGTGACTTGCCCAGGGTCATGCAGCTAGTAAGTGTCTGAGGCCAAATTTGAACTCAGATCTTCCTAACTCCAGACTCGGCACACTACCCACTGTGGCACCTACCTACCCTCATCATCTTTGTCCTGCTCCTTAATCATGGATATACCTCAAAGCCCTTTCTTTGACAGTCCTCTCTCTACATGCTCTTTCATGACAATCTCAATAACTTCGATGGATTCAGTAATCATCTCTATGTAGATCACTCCCAGGTCTATATATGTAGCCCTAGTCTCCTTCTGATCTCTAGTTTTACTTCAGGAGCTGCCTTTTGTGGGTCCCATGGGCATCTGAAACTCAACATTGCCAAAAGAGAACTCATCTTCTCTCTTTCCTACTTCTCTCCCTCCTTTTTCTCCCTTCTTAACTGTCCTATTTCTGAGTAGGATAAAAACACCCTTCTTGTCACTCAAATTCATAACCTCAGAGTTACCTTCAGTTCTTTACTTTCACTCACCCCACACATCCAGTCAGTAATCACGTTATGGATTCTACCTCCAAAACACCTCTTTACATCCCCTTTTTTTCCAGTCACATGTCCACGACGCTAGTTCAGGATCTCATCATCATCTCGAATATTTTGTTAGTTTCTTCATTTATTTCCCAGTCTTTAGTCTCTCCCTTTTGCAATCCACACAGGATGCAGCTATTCCTGTGATATACTTAAAGCTCCGACTAAGTCACTATCCCTATCCTGCTCAATGCCCAGTGCCTCCTTACTTTTTTCAGGATTAAACACAAATTCCTCAGTTTGGCATTTAAAATCCTTCACATTCTGATTCCAACATTTCTTTGCAGACTTATGCCACATGACTCCCTTTACTTGTCCCTCACACCTGACCTTCCACCTTCTGTCTTTGCACAGGTTCTCCTGATGCCTTACATGTCCTCTCTCCTCATTTCCACATCTGAGATTCCTTAGCTTCCTTCACAGCTCAGTTCTGATACCATATCCCACGTGAGGTCTTTCTTGTTCTGCTCAGAGACTAGTACCCCCCTTATTTTAATTACCTTTTGTTTACTTGTGTCATAAGAATCTTTGTGCATGCCCAGATCACCTAAAATGGAGACAGCCATCTGGGAAATTCCAAGTACCTGAATAGCCTCCTTAATTGTCTGTGTAGCTGGAACAGGCTGCATCTTTAAAACCACCAGCCTGGGACAGTCTTATTTTCTTTCCTGCTGCATTCAGAAGGTAGAGATCACAGTTCACCCACAACATGAATTGCCATGAATTGAAGCATTGAGGGAGAAGAGAGATACCTTCCTTCCCTCTCCCCTGAGGGGGTGTATCTGGTCTGTTTCATCTGTCCTTTTCAGTTTTTAGAGGTAGGCAGTATTTTCATTGAACCAGGAACTCAAGCAATGGCAACCTTGGAGGCAGAATTTCAGGACAGATGTTTGCAGCTAGCCATTCAAGCAGAGAATTCCAAAGAAGTCAGGGAGCCTGGGATTTGAGCCCAAGGGAGGATTTGGATTTGGAATTCGGAATTGTGCTTCATAGGAACTGAGCTAAACTGTGAATCTAATCCCCTTCCCTTCTCCAGAGTATGAGGTGGTACAAGGGGGAGGGGGTGGGGATTATCTCACGTGAATTAGGGGAGTAAGTGTGTATATTTGTTATTATACCTTGAAGTAAATATTCCTTTGTAAAAACTAATCTGACCACTAGTGACTAAATTGAACTGGGATGCAGTTGACCCCCTACAATTGGGGAAACACTATCTACAGAGTCTGGAGTCATTTGGCAGAGAGCCTAGACACTCCAACCCCCTTAATGGGCACTAGAAAATCCTAGGGGAAAGGATGAAATGTAAAAAAGCTGGCCTTCAGGCAATAGGAGCCAAGATGGTCAAGTGCAACATTTGACACATATTTTATATATGTATTTATTTGTATATAGATTGTCGTCTTCATTCCTCTCCAGGCTGCACACTATACTTTCACTACCATGTCCCAGACACCTCTTCATCTTGAAAGCTTACTACTCTAGCCTGAGAATTACCTATTGAAAGTACCCTCTATACCCCAGACTTCTCCCTCTAATAGAATGGCTTCTCTCAGAACCTCCACCTAAGATCAGGAATGTCTTCATTCTTCTCCAGGCAGCACTCTAGACTTTACC
This sequence comes from Bettongia penicillata ogilbyi, assembly GCA_023548195.1. NCBI lineage: Eukaryota > Metazoa > Chordata > Mammalia > Diprotodontia > Potoroidae > Bettongia > Bettongia penicillata. The sequence continues at coordinate 3,571,911 of JAJHZJ010000629.1, forward strand.
CTCCTCCAAAGCCTGGTACCTTTATGCCAGCTCCTTCCCCTTTATCTTCCTTCTATGTACTGTCTTTTCTCATTAGAGCATAAGCTTCTTGAGGTCAGGGACTGTCTTTCTGCTGGTATCTATATTCCTAATGCTTAACACAATGCCCGGCACGTAGTAAACCTTAATAAATGCTTGTTGACCAAATGGCTTGCAGAATGTAAACTCCTGGAGGAGAAGGGATAATTTAGTTTTTGTCTCTGTATAGCTCACAGTAGGTGCATAATAAGTCCATGTCGTTGTTGTTATTGAGGGTGATGATGAAATGACCAGCCTATTCCAATGACTGACAAGAACTAGAAGGAGGTTCTGAACTTAGGTTTTTCTGAGTCCAAGTTGACATTCTTTTCACTAACAAAAAGTTGGAAGTGTTTTCTGTTTTCAAGGCTGGAAACTACTTTAAAAGCTGAGACTGACATTTCTAGTTTTTGCTTTGTTTCTTTTCTTTCCCTCAGTAGCTTGGTTCTCAATTCAAAAAAGTTTTTATATAATCTGAAGGTGCTAAATTCTCCTAGTCCAGTGATTATTATAGAAATTATATTTTCAGATATCAAGACTGTCTTTTTCCCTTTATTTTTACATATCCATTGGAGGACATAGACCCAAACTGATTTGTATCCCATACGTATCTTAGGACTGCTTACTTACCAATTTAAAAGTTATAGCTTTGGCATTCCACATCATAACATCTAAAATTGCTTTCCAGGTCACATATACAAATATAGTATCAGTGCATCTAGGCATGATATTGCTTGAACTGCTCAGAGGAAAAACACATGGTCACATACTTAGTTTACACATATTCCAAGAGCCTCATAAATTCAGGGTCATTTAGCTTTGGTGAAAGTAAGTCTTGGCAGACTGTAGTCAATAATTTACATTTTCATAGGTCTATCTTTAAAAATAGGAGTATAAATTTACAGAATTAAAATAAAATATATCATGATCATATTGGAGAAATTCTAGTTGAAAGATGCACGGGCATATTTTTCACCAATAGCTCAACCTGATAGCTATTGACATGAAGGTCTTAATTTCTTATAATAAATCATACATTACCACCATTCTGGGCAGCTAGATGGGGCAGTGGATAAAGCTCTGGGCCTGGAATCATGAAGATGCATCTTCTTGAATTCAAATCTGGCTTCAGATACCCACTAGCTATGTGATCCTGGGCAAGTGTCTTGACCCTGCTTGCCTCAGTTTCTTCATCTGTCAAATGAACTGGAGAAGGAAATATCAAACCACTCCAGTATCTTTGCCAAGAATCCCCAACTAGGGTCACAAAGAATGACTGAAATGACTGAATACCAGCACCACAATTCTGATCTGAGATAAGATAGAGACATAAAACCATCTTTCCCTTTCTGGGATTTACCCTGCAGAAAGAGAAGTACATTTAACACATGAATAGTGGTATAGTATTTGAGAGAAGTTCCATTCTACAACCCTGGGATTTTAGGCACTCATTAGTATGAGAAATGAGAAAGAGAAAAGGAAAGATGGAAAAGAGAACACTTCAGATGCTGGATTCAGATACTGAATATTTATTACACTTCTTTTCCTTCCTCATTCTTATCTGGTTAGTGGTGAGGTGATACAGCCCCTTTTTACTTAAGGGTTAATCACATTTACAAAGAGACAAAAACAAAACACTTAAGCCAATGCTTACTCATACACATAAACAGAGATCTACAATCATAGTTAGCTAACTTTCCTGGGATCACTGCCATATTGTACAACTTTCTCCATTGGACTATCTTTGCTCTTTCTTTTTGTCTTATCAAATTCCCAGTAAAAATCTAATGACTCTTTGGGTTATTTTGTCACTGAAACAGTTAAATTAAATTTTTAGCAGACTAGGGGAATATTTTTCTCCTTAAATTATTAAAATTATATGTATATGTATTATAAATTATAATAAATTTTAAAATAAAATATTATAAATACATCTTAAATTTTGAATTATTTTGGAAATGACTTAGATTTCCTTCTTGTAGACTTTTTCTTAGGATGGTGGGAGGGAAGAAATAAAAGAAATTTACATGATAACTTTGTTATATATTTAGAAGGAATAGCAAGTGGTACATATTAGATTTGCAGTTTCATGTGCAATCCTATTTTTTGTTATATTATATTATATAAATGCTTGCTTTATTCCATAAATTAAAAATAAAATAGATTAAATATATTTTAAAAAGAAGAGAAAAAGGGGACATTACTAAAGGACTGTTTGAGGTTATCCTGGCAGGGAACTGGGATGTTACTTGCTGACTCATGTTCAGTATCCCCATTTCATATTTTGCTTGGGATCTGTGAACTTCTTAATGTGGGATCTGTGAACTTCTAAAAAATATTTTGATAACTATTTCAATATTATTGATTTTCTTTGTAATCCTATCAATTTTATGCATTTAAAAATATTGTTCTGAGAACTCCTTAGGTTTCACCAGTCTGCCAGAACGCAAAAAAAAGTCCCTGCTAGGGGGCTATGTTAGCACATGGCATATATGCTAGTAGTGTTATTACTGAATGTTAACCATTGGACCTCTTTCATCCAGTTTACTTCAAGTGTCCCAAATCAAGTCCTATGTCCTTACTGCATAACCAGGGTACTTGTCTATGAAACAATGTGCAACTTTCACCCCAACCCACTTCACTTTCTGTGCTAAGAACTGGATGCCACACTATTTATGTCCTGAGCACTTAATATAGCAGGCCCTCAACATGCTCTCACACTCTTGGTATTCAGGTTGTTTTTTTGACTTCGTTCTATTCCTGCAGTTTACTAGATTGCATAACAATGGGGAAAGTTGCTTATAAGTCTCAACTTCCTTATCTGTAAAACAGGGATAATAATGCCTATAGTACCTACCTCACAGTCTTAATGTATGTAAAATGCTTTTCAAACTTTAATATACTATATGTACTTTGAAGGTATGTTTTCATCCTTCTCTGGGATATATTCTGATCCCATAGACTTTCTCCAACATGTCCTACAGGGCTACCTTCCTCCTCTCCTCCTCCCTGTTTAGCAGCCTTTTAGGAGTTGTCTTACATTAAAATAAGCTCTTTGAGGGTAGGAATTATGTTTTTTTTGGGGGGGTTGTATTTATATCCTGAATGCTTAGCATAGCGCCCAGCACAGAGCAATCACTTAATTAAATGCTTGTTAACTATATGAATTTTGGTTTTTATTATTGCCATTCTAATTCTCATTTTATATTCAATGGAATTCAGAGAGAGATGGTCCTATTGTTATCCTACTAGCTCTTCTATGTTTAATGCTTACTGGATTATTGCACAGATGAACAAAATGATTGCCTTTTGTAATGAAATAAAGGGCAGCTAAGTGGTTCAGTGGATAGAGCAATGGACCTGTAGTCAGGAAGACCTGAGTTCAAATTCAGCCTCAGACACTTATTAGCTGTATTACCCTGAGCAAGTCACTTAACTCTGTTTGCCTCAGTTTCCTCATCTGTAAAATAAGTTGGAAAAGGAAATCTTTTTTCAAGAAAACCTCAAACAGGGTCATGAAGAATCTGCTATGACTGAGCAACACCAATGGAATAAAATATTGTCACTTCATCTTCTATAGACTCAGTGAAACCATCTTTGGGACAACTTCAGCAGCAGACAGCATGATGAAAATGATATATGTTTCATCCTGTTCCTGCATGGTTTTTATTTCTTCTGATAGTTCTCTATACTTTGGAAACTTTTTGTTCCACAGAGACAGGAAGTTATCTCGCATTTTTACGGGTCAACGTTTTGTTGTTACTTCTGTGAGATTGGTAGTTCTGTTGCGTTTTGGTTGGGGTTGTGATGAGGGCTGTTTTATTGTAGTGGCAGTAACGGTGGTGGTAGTTGTGTGATTGTGATAAAGGTGATTGTTGTGGTTATGGTTAAAATGGTTGGTGTGGTTAAGAGGATTGTAGTTAAAGTGGTTGTTCTGGTTGTGGTGACTGTGGTTAAGATGTTTGGGATGGTGGTTGTGATGATAGCGGTTGTAGTAGGTATTTTGGTGGTTTGGGTGGTGGTAGTTATCCCTTCAACTCTTTGTTTATATTCTCTCTATCCAATTGCAGGGAAGTGTTCTTGGGAACACCAGTCTGGAGCTTCCTTGCACTTTCTATTTTCGTTTGCTCTTTGGAGAAGAGTCCAATGCTCTCATTGGGGCTATCGGTAGTGGCTATTGTTTTTCTGCCTCACAGATCAGTTTTACCATCAGTCAGTCAGTCAGTTGGTTGCTATCAATAGCCAATAAACATTTATTAAACATATACTATGTTCTGAGTACATACTAGGCGCTGAGTCTTACAATAGAGGCAAAAGATATTTCCTGCCTTCCTGCCTTTATGGAGATTACAATTTAATGGAGGAGACAACAGGCAAAACAAATAATTACAAACAACCTATATAAAGGAGAAATTGGAAATAGTTAAAGAGGGAAGGCACAAAAATTAAGAGGGGTTGGGAAAGACTTCTTGAAGATAGTACTTTAGCTGAATCCGAAAAGAAGCCAAGGAAGCCAGTAGACGGGAGATGAGGAGGTAGAGTGTTTCAGGAGTGGGGGAAAGTCAAAGAAAATGCCTGGAACTGAGATTGAAAGTCTTCTTTGTGGAATATTTGTGGGATAGCTAGGAGTTCAGTGTTGCTGGACCAAAGAGTACTAGATGAGGAATAAGGTATAAGAAGATTGGCAAAATGGGAGGGAGCTAGATTATGAAGGGCTTTAAATGCCAAACAGGATTTTGTATTTGATCCTAGAGTCAATAAGGAGCCACTGGAGTTTATCAAGTAGAGGAGATGACATGGTCAGGTGTGTGCTTTAGGAAAAGTTACTTTGGTACCTGAACAGAGGATGGATTGGAGTGGGGAAAGACTTGAGGTAGACAGATCCACCCACAGGCTATTCAATCAATGGTCCAGCAATATGATGTCATTGCACTACAATGGTCACAGCGTCAGAGGGGGGAAGGAGAGATGATGCAAAGGCAAAACTGACAGACTTTGGCAATAGATTGCATGTATGGAAGGGGATGGGATGGGAAGTAGTGAGGAGTTGAGGATGACACCTAGGTTGTAAGCATACGTTTCTAGGATTTTAGAGCAGAACAACTATAGGCATTGTGCAACAAAGATCTCCAGTAAGACTGTGGAGTGCTTAAAGACTGGCTATCCCCGATCATTTTGTCTTTCACCTTTCCCACACTCTGTATATCCTTTCCTTTGGTGGTCTAATCCACTTCTAAGGCTTTAATTATCATTTCTATGTGGATGACTGCCAAATCTATGTCTTCATCCTTGACTTCTCCCCATATCTTCAGTCCTAACTGGCTACTAGACATTTCCACTAGGATATCCTGGCATCACCTCAACATCTCACAGACTGAACTCCTATTTCCCACCCCACTCCCAACCTGTCCCTCCTCCCAGCTTCTCTTTATTTCAATCTCACTTAGGATCGATGGCGCCATCATGCTCTGAGTCACCCAAATTAGAAGTCCTTGTGCCCCCTTTGGCTCTTCCTTCTCCCTCACCCTCAGCTTTCAATCAGTTGCCAAATCCCGTCAGTTCTATGTTGACAACATCTGTTGAATTTACCTCACTGAGAGCACTATTCACTCAGCCCTCATTATTCTCACCTGACATTTATGAGTTTCCTAACTGGCTTCTTTGCCTATAATTTCTCCCAACTCCAATGCATCCTTCATAGAGCTGTGAGAGTAATCTTCCTAACACACATCTGACAATATCCCTTTGCCACTCAAAAAGCATTTGGTACCTCTCTGTTCTTGTTGGGTAGTTTCACTAGTGTCTGACTCTTCATGACCCCACGTGGGGTTTTCTTGGCAAAGATACTAGAGTGGTCACTATTTTCTTCTCCAATTTGTTATCAAGTAAAATATAAACTTAAAGCCCCGACATGCAAGACCCTGTTACAATTTAGCTTTACCCTATCTACCCTTCCAGTCTTATCCCATATGCCATTTTTAAGTTTTAGTAAACTAGACTAGCTATAATTTTCTTTTCTTTTTTTAAGCAGTTTTCTTTCTAATTTATAAAATAACACAAGCATTTCTATAACATAGGAGAATAAACGATTGAACACAAAACTGCAAATCTTCTCATCTTTTCCTGCTTCCATGTCTGGGTCGGCTTTATATCACATCTCTACTTGCTGATATCTTTCTTTTCCTTACTATGTGCCAGGCACTGTGCTAAATAATGTAACACATATTATATTAATTATTAATAAATACATTACTATACAATAATTGCATTAATAATATGATAATATACAGTAATAACAATAATATAATAAACATACTTAGCACAGAGCCTGAGATGGCGTACCTAATAATACTCTCTCTCAGTCTCTTTGTCTCTGTGTCAGGGGGGTTTATTGCTCTCTCCTTTTGCCATGTCCCTACTTTGCACAATATGGTCCCTAATTTTGCTGTTCTTAGAGTTAAATGGGAAGACAAGAGTACCCCATGAGGCAAGTAGAGAACAATGAAGTTTTCCCACCACAGAAAAGGGGGAAGCAATTGAACCAGATTACCTCTAAAGTTCCTGTCTATTCTAATGTTTTAAGAACTAATGTAATATTGAGCCTCATTAAGAAGAATGACTTCTATGAAAAGGAGCTGATAGTCCTACTGTACTCTGTCCTGGTCAGATCACATCTATAGCATTGTGTTCACTTGTGAACATCACAGTTTAGGAACTGGGAGAGAAGCTGGATGATGGTGAAGGACTTTGTGTCCATGATACAAGAAGACTATCTGAGGGTAAAAGGGATGCTTAGTCTGGAGAAGAGAAGACTTGGAAGAGATATTATTTGTGTTCAAGTATTTAAAGGTCTGTTAAGTGGAAAAAGAATTGAGCTTGCTGTGTTTGGTTCCAGGGGCAGAATCAAAAGTGATGAATGGAAGTTATGAAGGGCAAGTTTAGACTATGTATCAGAAAAACTTGCTACTAGTGAAAGCTATCCAAAAGTGTTATGGGATGCCTTGAGAGATGGCCAATTACCCATTGTTAGAGATCTTCAAGTATTATCTAGAAATTTATATTATGGGAATTTCTCTTGGGTGTGGGTTGGATGCTGATCACATTCTGTGATTCTGTGACTGTGAGTGCTGAACTTACTGCAAAAAAAAGTTCAGAGAAGAGAGCTCAGGATGGGCTACAGTGGTTGGGAAAGCTATAGGAAAGACAGAAGAGTTGCACTGAGCTTTGAAAGATACATTTGATTTGTAGAGCCAGAGTGGAAGGGGCCCAACATAACTTCCCTATTAACAGTGCTTATTATGTAGACGTTAACTAGAGTGACAAGATTAAGAGCACCTTTTCAAGCATTTGATTTCATATTTGCTTCCAAGAATAATAAAAATCAAGCTAAGAGGGCTTTACCTCTCTATGTGGCAGACAGGCATTTATTAGGTTTTTGATATATAATGAATTGCACTGTATTTAAAAAAAAAAACAAAACTTTTCCATGGGGTAGGGAAAGCAACTTTAACTGGATACCCTGGAAACTCTGCACAGGGACCTGACATCATGGGAATATGCTCGACTCGCTCCGTGGAAGTCATCCAAAACCAAATGCACACACAATGATGATAATGTTTCATAATCCCAAACCTCTCATGTGACCCAAAAACCCAACCTTGGTTCAGCTTCCACAGGCCCCCATGGAGTCAATGACAAAGAAGCATAGTGATTTTGTTCCCATATATGCCATGGGAGTCTTCTGGTTTCTAAGGGCCTTAGGATAGGGTGTTGGGGCTATCTTGGAGAGATGAGCATGATTAACATTCTGGTCATCACAGATCAGAGGGGTTCATAGAAAATTCTGGGGTATTTTCTGCCCTGCAAGTCATGAATGATTCCAGAAATCCTTATTTTCTTGCCCCTGGAATCCTGAGCTGCTGCAGGAAGCTTGGACTTCAGGAGGCAAATCCAACTCCACCTACATGAGGTAGTAAGTTTACCTTGGTACTTTTCCCTGGAGTGTCTGGTTTTCATTGGAATTAATGCAGGAAATCTTAATAGACTTCTCTGGTTTTGTTTCCTTAGCCTACTTTTAAGTTAACTCCCCTGTTGCACAGAGGTGACTTTGGGCTGTCAAAGACTATGGCAGCAGAGCACAGGCTCTGGTCAGTTCCTACCAGACTGGAAAGGTTTCAAGCAGGGTCCCATCAATGGACACAATATAGTGTATGTTAGTTATCTGAGGGCCAGCCTACCTAAATTCACAGAAGACCACCACCCAAAAGTCAGCCACTGGTTTGTAAATTATTTTGACTACATCAGTTCCTGAAGATCATCTGCCAAGGTATGGAAGAATAACTAATTGTACTGGTCAAGAAAGAACCACATAGATGTTGGGCAAATCTCATTTCTCCTCTCAGGACCTCAGTTTTCTTGTGTGATAAATGAGGAAGCTAGATTAGATGAGCTCTACAGTCATTTCCTAGCTCTAATCTATAGTTCTAGAATCCTAAATCTGGCAAAAGCTAATATATAAGCTATTGGCCACTTACTAGGTCCTTTAAAAGACTTTTCATTTATCAGACCCAAACTAACCTGGAAGCTTCTAAGGTCCTCAGTGAAGTCTTTGCAGTACCTTTCAGTTGTTTTTGAAGTTGCCTCTGTCTGATGAAGCATAGTTAAGAAAGTTCACTTTCTATAACAATCAGTGAGTAAGATGGAAGCCAGAAACCCTAGCCAGTAACCTGACCCCCTTGGGAAAAGCAGTCGAATGGCATCAGGTTGCTTTGGAGGTTTATATGATTATAGACCAAGGGTGTAGGTCTGGATCAAGAAAGCTGGAGAGTTTGATAGAATTCTGGGGATTTTCTGATCTAGAAAGTTGGATTAGCTGGATGTGGCAGTCCCTGTCTACTGAGGAGACAGAGAATGGCAGATTTCTTGGGCTCAGGAGTTTTCTGAGTTCTGACTCCTGATTTTTTTGAACTTTCTCTATAGTACCCAAGAAATCTCTTCACTTTGGAAGCTCACTCTGACCTTTACCCCGTAGAATCCCTCTTCACTCCTTTCAGCTCTCCTGATTTGCCAGTTCCTCCCAGAACCATCATTTTAAGAGTATGTCTAGGCTAACGATAGCCAGGCTATGCCACAGGTACCTTCATGTGTCTCCCTCCTGTTCCAGTTCCTTTTATATATTGTCTTCTCCCATTAGAATGTAAGCTCCTTGAGAGTAAGCACCATCTTTCTTTCTTTTTGTATTTGTATTTCCGGCATATAACACAATGCCTGGCACAAAGTAAGCAGTTAATAAATGCCCCTGGATTTGAATTGCTTTTGAACTGCAGCATGCCTTGCAGATCAATTGTTCACACTAGGTTTGTCATCAGTGTGATGAGTCCTGGAAGATGGGGATGGAGGAAGAAAGGGTAGTATCTGACTTTTTAAGAATAGATGAGCCAGTATAGGTCAGAAATAGTGCAGATTGAAACTTCAGTGCTAATTAATATAGAGATCGGTCTGTGAGTAGCCCCTGAACCCCTAGTCTAGGTAAGATAGGGAGAACTAATAGGGAAGAAAGAAGGAAGGAAGGAAGAAAGAAAAATGAAGACAGAGAAAGAAATAAAGGGAAAGAAAAAAGAGAGGAAAGAAAGAAGGAAGGAAGGGAGGGAGGGAGGTTGTTGTGTTTGTCCTTTATTCTTGAAGAGGACCATGACCTCAAGATGATGACATGACTTAACGTTGACTTTGATTTGAGTGAGGGAGGCTGTGCAAGTTCACCAGTTTCACTTTCTCCTCCAGAACCATCTGGAACCAATGACCTGATATCAGGATGATTGGAGATATCACAGCCTGTAATAGGAAACTCTGGCCATTTTAGGCTAAGGTCTTATCAGAATCTCACTTTGAGTGAGATACACCCATTCAATGAATAGGCTTTTTTAAGTAGTTACTCAAGGGATGGCCTCTTTTAATAAAAAAAAAAAAAAAAAATCAAACTGGGAGGGGAAGACCCTCAGGGTTCCTGGGTAAAAGAGAAATAGTTACTATTTAGTATTTAAATACTACTAAATAGAGGAATGAAGGAAGGAAGGAAAAAAGGAAGGAAGAAAGGAAGGAAAACTGAGTCAGTCCCAGGGTCATCCTTCCTGTTGGAGTCATGCTACTCTACACTCAGGTAGGGAAATGAACTAAAATAGATCTCAAGTGACCTCTGAACTTTCCAAGGTTGCTCTGAATCAGACTAGAGCCCCTGTAATATCTTGGTATAAAGTGCTGCTGTGCACATCACCAGTGATAGTCTAGAATAATTGGGAACTGGAACAAGGAGAAGGGGAGATGGTGAGGGGATGTTATTTACACCACCCCTATTACTTTTATCAAGCCCTATCATTTCAATTCAATTAAGAGGCAGGGCACCGTGTTAGGTAATTAGGACTGATGCTTGAGCAGGTGCTGAACTAGTTAGTTCCTAGTCAAATGATCACAGAACAGAATCTTTCAGTCCAAAGGGACCTCAGAGGCCATCTGATTCAACCTGTTTCTAAATAAAATTCTTCTCTACAACATATTTAACATGCAGTCAACTAGCCTTTGTCTGAAGACCTCTGATGGAGGGAGGATGTACCTATGACTTTCTAAGATAAGCAGCCCATTTGACTTATGGATAATTCTAACTATTAGAATTTTTTTCCTACCTGATATTGAACCTAAATTAGCCTCTGTATGATTTTTTTTTTTGGTTTGTTTTTAGAAACAGACTTCATTGATATTGATTCCCTTGATGAGACTGAGAAGTTACTTTACCTCTGGATATCTCACTTTTCTTTACTGTGGAATAGTGATATCTCCTGAAGGTGCTGTGTACACCTCTCTGATGCACTTATATTTTTGTGTATCATTGCTATTTTTGCTTGTTTCCCACACTCCCTACTATTGACTGGTGAACTCTGTGAAGTCAGGGACCATGTCTTATTTAAATTTTGAATCTTACCCAGTGCCAATCTTGTGTGTTGTTCAGTCATGTCTGCTTCTTCATGATCCCATTTGGAATTCTCTTGGCAAAGATACTGGTGTAGTTTGCTATTCCCTTCTCCAGCTCATTTTACAGATGAGGAAACTGAGGCAAGCAAGGTTAAGTGATTTATTCAGGGTCACACAACTAGTAAGTGTCGGACCAGATTTGAACTCAGGACTGAGTTTTCTAGGCCTGCCCACTACACCACCTAGCTGCCTAGTGACAAACTTGGTGCTAGCCAAACAGTAGGCATCTTAAAAACATTAATTGTTGAATCAAGTAACAAGATTGTGAGGCATCTAAGGTATAGTCATTATTATTATGCTAGCATACAAATATAACTAGAAATTCCTATAAATTCACAGGGGAATTTGAATCATAATTCCCCAAATAAAAAATATTATCAAAGAATTTCTAGCCAGGAATTTGTTGAGCGTTTACTGAATGCAGAACCCTGTTTCTAGGCAAAGTGGGAATATAGTAATACACAAAAAACAGATGAAACTGACTCCTGTCTTTAACGAGTCTAAGGAGGAATATGATTATACAAGTCCTGAATCAGTCTAGAAATCTGTTTTCTTACCTCCATACGCAGTGAAGGCTTAAGACCTTGAGGGTGATGGGGAGCGGGGGGAGGGAAAGTGCTGGCACTGCGCTGATTCTTGCTGCCCCTACCCTCCTGATTTTTGTTCCTGCCTGGTAACAGACGTTGCTATGTTTTCTGAAGGTCAGAGCCAACCATCTGCACTGGTCCAGTGGCAAAACACATTGGGGAGCAGCAGGGTGTGCGGGGGGAAATGAGGAGCTGGGAGAGATTCTGATATTAAAGTCGATGTATTTTAGTCAGGTACACCTACCTGAAGCCAAGGAGTTGGACCAGATGATCCCCCTCAGCTCCTTTCTAGTTCTAGGATTCTAGAAAAATCTGTGGGAATGTCCTGATTTGGGTAATGATCTAGATCCACATTGAACATGATGAGTTCTAACCTCTCAGAGTTTTCCCCTCCTGTCTTCCCCTATAATATGATTCTGAGATACAAGGAGTCTTAATAAAAATTTGCTTCTTTGTCTCAAGCAAGAAAGTTCACATGACACTTTATTTAGCCTTTCTGTAGACCCCTGGAGCCTACTTGTTTCTCTTTAGTTCAATGCAGCCTCCCTCACCTCTAACTTCCCACTCTTCCACGCCATAGGCTTAACACATTGCTCTTTTCCTAACATTCTTGCCTGACAGTAGAAACACTGTCCCTTAGTGGACATTCCCTGTGGTGTTTTTGGAAACTCTGTCTCTGTTTCTCTCTCTGTTTCTTTCTTTCTGCCTCTCCTCTCTCTTTTTCTCTCCCCTTCTCTTTTTCTCTTCTCTGTTCTTTTACTCAGAGACCTTGTCTTCTCTTTGTTCCATTTTTTTTTTTTTTGGCTGGAGTGTGGGTAGGTTATGCTTTTGGTCTTCCGGTAGCTCTCCTTTAGTGGTTAACAAGATGAAAACAATTAATAATTTGTTCCCTCCTTTTTTTCAATGGGATTTCATAGGAGAAGTTATTGTGCTAGAAGACACTTCCTAGGGAACTGTGTTAGGGTCTCCTAAGTGTCATCTCTAATATACTTTGAAATAAAGGCCGCCATCTATTATTCTGATTCTTGCCTCTCTTTCATCCCTTTAAAACCTCGACCCTCTGCTTCATAGGATCATAGAGAGTTAGAGCTAGGAGGGACCCTAAGTATCACCACATATCGCACATAAGGAAGCAGAGACCCAGAGAGATTAAGAGACTTGTCTTAAGATCAAGCAAGGTTACACAGTAAGTGATGGAGTCAGGATTCAAACCCAGATTTTCTGACTCCATATCCAGTTCTCCTTCTCCTAGTCACTAATATAACTCTAGTCACTGGATTCAGATGGCTCTGGAGGAGAAGTGAGGCTGGTGACCTGCACAGCCCTCCCTCACTCAAAACAGTCAAGTGCAAGTCATGTCATCATTTCTCTGATGGTATGTCTTCTTCAGCAACGAAGGATAAACACACACGCACAATATAACTCTAATCAGTGATTCTTTCCATGCTCACAAGTTCATTAGTTCAACAAGGAGCTATCCTGCACTCCTGAATTCCATGCTTCCTTGTCTTTCCCTCTTCATGCCCTGCTAATTCTTATCACTGAATAAGGCAGCAAAGTAGCAGCAGGGTATAGAGCACAGGGACCAGAGTGAGGAAGACCTTAAAACAAATCTAGCCACAGACACTTGCTAATTGTGTGACCCTGGGCAAGTCACTTAACCTCTGTCTGCTTTAGTTTCCTCACCAGTAAAATGGAATAATAATGGCACCTACTTCCCAGTTCTCAAATGGTATAACATTTGTAAAACACTTAGCCTACAATAGGTGTGTAGTAAATGCTTATTCCTTTGCCTGCCCATCAACCTTCCTGTCCACTTTCTTCACTCCTGAGCCAAAAACACAACTAGAGGAGGAAGTCATGAAACTATGTAAGCAGCTGTTCCAAGCCTTCTCCTTTCTCCTAAAGTCTCCACCCCACTCCCACCCCAACCCCTGTCTCTCAGCAGATGACCTCACATCCTCCTTTACTGAGAAGATTGAGGCTATTGGTCCTGGGCTCTGTCTGCTCTCCTCCTCCAACCTCTACGACCTCTCCGCATCTTCATCATCCTTTGCTGCAGCCCCAGAGGGGAAGATGGCTCTTTTTTTGTCAAGGCAAATCCCTTCACTTGTGCCCTTAATAACATGGCCCGCTCCCTCCTTCCCCCCCCCCCCTTTTCATTCAGGAGTTTGCTTCTTTCTTGGTCATAGAGATTTCTGGTGTGAGGAAGATATTTTGCAAACCTCTAAGTGCTTTATAAATGTGAATTATCATGGCTAATATGGGAATACGTTTTGCATGATTTCACATGTATAATTGATATCAAATTGCCTGCCTTCTCAGTGGCTGGGGGAGGGACTTGAGAGAGGAGAAGAATTCAGAACTCCAGACATTTTAAAATAGATGTTATAAATAAATAATAAATATATTTTAAACAATTTTTTTTAATTAGGAAAGAACAGTCAAATAAAGTTGCAGCTCTACCAACGTCAACAAAAAGTGAATTACTATTGATCTGGCCTCACCTAACCCTCTGGTTTCCATGACCTTGACTTTGGCACCCAGCAGCAGTCAGATGCATCCCTATATCAGGTTGATTCTGAGGTTTTCAGGCAGGGTGTCTGTGAGCTGCCTTTAGTTCATGTCTCTGTGATTTATGGACTCTGCTCCCTCCTCCTCTTAAGTAGCACCCACTTCTCTCCAATATTCCAGGAGGCTGGGAGCACATCCCAGAGTCTGTGCTGCATGCAGCTCATGGTGGGGGGTCTGACAGATACACAAACTCTCTTTTCCCCTTGGCTGAGCAGAAGGGAGGACATTTTAACCTTTGAAATTTTCCTTACTCGGTCAGTCATACCTCTGCAGACCTCACATTGAGAGCAGAATGATGACTGTGGTTTATTATAAACGAGTTCCAGTGAAAGCATCAAGAACTATGTCCTTTTTCTATGGTTTTTGGGAATCTAAGGTGAATGGAACTGGGAAGCAGGTACCCAATAATTTTTAAAATGATTGATTTTTTTTATTATCAATCAGTCAAAGTGTATATTAAGTGCCTGTTATGTGCCAACCACTTGGAGATGCAAGGGCAATGATTAAAACAGTCCTTACTCACTATGAGTTACATAGAATGGGGAGACAACAAGTAGATCTAAAAATATATGCAGCATAGATATAAAGTTTATAGAGATGTACATATATATATATATATATATATACATAAACAAAATAGTTAAACACAAAGTAATTTGGGAGGGAGGGCACTAACAAGTGGGTGAGATCTGGAAAGGATTCATCCAGAAGACAATGCCTAAGAGCCATACATTCCAGGCATGGGGGACAGCCAGGGCAAAGGCAAAGAGTAAGTAAGTAACAGGGAAAAGGTCAGTTTGGCTTCAATTCTGAATATATTACCCTTTCTTTCCTTACTCAGTAAAATACCCCTAGTAATGAAAAATAAAAAAGAAAGAGGGGAGAAAAGCGCTCAGCAAAACTAACACATCAACTAAGCCTGACAGCCTTTACCCCATACTCATAATACCCCACTTTTTCAAAGAAGGGAGGGAAGTGCATTTTCTTAGTTCTTTTGGGCCAAGTTTGGACATTGTAATTACATAACCTTCATTTTTGTAGTCATTATTTTGCTGATTCTGTTTATAATTCATAACACTGCAATAGTTCTGCCAAGTCTCATACAGAGGCAGCTGGATGTTAATGTGAAAAGAACATTGGACTTGACGCCAGGAAGTCCTGGGTTCAAATTCAGCTTCAGATACTGGCTGTATGACACTGCACAAAGCATTAACCTCTCTGTGCCTCAGATTCTTCTGTAAAATGGGGGATTGTTGTCACGATAAAATGAGGCAATAATTGTAAAGAGTATTGCATACCTCAAAGCACTATATAAATGCAAGTAATGATGATAATGTTAATGTCTTCCACAATTCTGTAAATTATTTATATTAGTTTTTGATGGTACAGTAGTAATAGTCTGTTACAGTGTGTAACTGTAACATCTCAACTGATGAGACTCTACTTTATTTTTAGTTCTTTGAAGTGTTACTCCAAATATTTTGGTATGTGTAAGATCTTTATTTTGGCTTTGACCTCCTTTAGCTCAGTGTAGGAGTCTCTGGGTCAAAGAGTATAGCCATTTTAATTATTTCTTTTTTTTTTGTATAAAACCAAATTGCTTTTAAGAGTGGTGGAGGTTAATTCACAACCGCCCACATTGTATAATAGTGTATCTACGAGAGGACTTTAAAATTTTCTCTTTATTTTGTGATTTGAGGCACCATCCTCAAATCCCCAAAATCCTCAAAAAGCACACATCCTACTTCTGAATCATTCTAATCCTTAGGAAGATTTTCCTTACATCAATGCCAAATCATCCTCTTCCTGACTTCTGACCATCACTCATAGTTCTGCTACTGGGGACAAATGCAATCTCCCTTTCTTGTTACAGTCCTTCAAATATTTCTCAGCTATCAGAGCCTCTCTTGGGTCTTCTTTTTTCCAGCATAGATATCCCCAATTACTTCAACCCATTCTCATGTGGCATGAGGTTGGGGCTAATTTGGTTGTCCTTTACTGGATGCTCTCCAGTTTACCAATGTCTTTTAAAAAATGTCTCCTCTCACCCCACACCTCTTTACTCCCTTCATAAGTGAATAAAATACTCTCTATGTGGTCTAGTTCCTCTTCTTTAGGCTAAGTATCCCAGGTTCATTCTATTCATCTTCTTGTGGTATAATCTCGAGGACCTCACCTCCCATCTTTTGTAGGCAAAGTGTGACAAATTCTGCAGGGTGAAAACTCATCTCAACTTTATCATTTCTCACTCTTATCTTGTCATATAACTGGTGCACAATAACCAACCATGCCATTGAAGCCTACATCTGAGTTGTATCTACCAGGGAGCTCATCATTCTGGACACCCACCTCCTGGGACAACCATATGAATTAGTCATGGGGCATCAGTGAGTTTCTCAGAAGCTTTTCATTTAACTGACCAAAAAGCACAATTTTCTGAGGCTATATGTTATAGAGTGACTTGCTCACTAGGAATTCCTTATACTGATCAAGCCACAAGTCTGGTTTAAAAAACAATAGAAGGGGCAGCTAGGTGCCACAGTGGCTAGAGTCAGGAGGACCTGTGTTCAAATCCAACCTCAGACATTTACTAACTCTGTGACACTAGGCAAGTCACTTAACCCTAATTGTCTCCAATCCCCCTCCCCAAACAAACAAAATAATAGATGGCAACAGTAAAACTGCATAATAACAGAACTGGAAGAGACCTGAGAGATGACCTATTCCAGATTCTTAATTTTTCAGATGAAGAAATTGTGGTCCTCAAAGAGAAGTGAAGTAAGTTGTCAGAAATCATACATATAGTCATTACCTGAATTAGGATAGGAACCCAGTTTTTTGGTCTCTTACTCCAGTGATTTTCCCATTATGCTACTGGATGAAAAATTGTCAGAGATGAATAGAGGATTTTTGTTTAGGCATAGGTTGGATTATGTGACCTCCAAGGTCTCTTTCTACTCTGGGATCCTGTATAGATGCTTAAAAAAAGATTAATGCAATCTTAGACTACATTTGTATTTGTATAATGTTTAGAATGAGGTGCGATGGATAGTGTGCTGAGCCTGGCATCAGGAAGACTCATCTTTCTGAGTTTAAATCTGGCTTCAGACACTTAGAAGCTGTGTGAACTTGGGTAAGTCACTTAACCCTGTTTACCTGTTTCTTCATCTGTAAAATGACCTGGTGAAGGAAATAGCAAACCATTCCAGTATCTTTGCCAAGAAAATCCCAAATGGGGTCATGAAAAGTTGGACACAACTGAAATGAATGAACAGCAAATGTTTAGAACAAGGGAAGTCATATATTACTGAACTGGCTGAACCACATCTTTCATATTCTGTTCATTTTTGGGTACCCCATCTTAAGAGGGACATTGACTAAAACTGAAACTGACCAGAGGAATGGAAGCCAAACTGGTGAGAGGTTTGGAAATTCTGTCTTACAAGGCACAGTGAAAGAAACTGAGACTATTCAATCGAGGAAAAGGGAACCTAAATGTATTTGTCCCCAGATATTTGAAGGGCTGCTATGTGAAACAATAGCAGCTGACATTTAAGTAGCATTTCATAGACATCTCATTTTATCTTCACAACAAACCTATGAGGTAGTTCACAAGTAGTGCTGTCCTCATTTCATAGACAAGGAGACTGAGGCTGCAAGATTAAGTCACTTTCTCTGGTTCACACAACTGGAAAGCGTCTGAAATAGAATTCAAACCCAAGTCCTTCTGACTCCAGGTTCCTTTACAATTCCCTTTACTATGTCATTACGCCTTATTCTTTATGGTTGCAGAGAAAAGACTTGAGATCAGTAGGTATATATTCTGAAGATGAATTTTAGCTCAAAACAAAGAACAAAAATGGTATGGGTTTACTTGATGAGGTTGTGAATTTCTTTTCAATGAAAAAGTGTTTAAACAGGATGTTAGACATGTAAGTGTAGATTCCTATCCTGAGCATGCTGCTACACTGGATGACCACTATGGTCACTTAAAACTTGAGGATTCAAAGTTGTTCTGCAAGTACCAAGTATTTTTTACATCTCAGTGTCAGAGAATATCTATATTGCTCATCAATGTTACAGAACAGTCACCATGAGCCTACTCCCCTCCTAGTAAATTGATATAGAGGCGTCTTCCAACAGGAGGTATTCATGAGCCCACAACAGATACCTGATCAACCTGGCCCATCACTAACAAATTGCTTCTCGCTTCAGGATCCCTGTTGGCATTTTGTTTCAGTTCGGGTACAACCTGTATAGAGGTGGGGTAATTGGAAGGTTTTCCTAGCACATCCATGGTAAATTCATACAAATGCTACCTACCCATCTTGCCGTTGCTTTCTCAGTACCTTCTGAGGGCTGGCAAATGCCCTTATAACAGCCACAGAAGGGACTTCAGGAACGACTTAGTCCAACCTGTACTTGAAAAATGATTTCCTTTACAACTCATACAACAAGTGGTCATCTAGCCTCTTTTAAAGATGTCTTCTCAGATCTCTCTTTATCTCCTGGTGGTCCAGTCATGGCAGGGTGGGGTGGGAGATTTAGTTGGAGATAATGAATAAAAGATGAAAGATACACTAAGAAATAATAGTGTCATCAGCACTGGTGGAGATTAATGCCTGGTATAGCCTGACTTTTGAGCTCCCATTTACAGCTGCATTTGCTGAATGCCTCTAATTGCTTCTTTTTGCACAATACAAAAAGGGACATACACTGTCTTAGTGGAAGACGATCAATGGTAGGTGAAGGTGTATTTATAACCATGCCAACCTCAAATCGCTGGTGGGACTTCAAGCAAGGAGGGCTTTTGTTTTGTCTTCAAATCTCCTTGAATTCTTCCCAAGCCTGTTAGACTCCTGCCTCTGCTCCACCAGCTCCCCAAAGCAGACACCAAACACTTCGCCTGGGTAGCCTATTATCAGAGTAAAACAAACACCTTCTGTCTCCCGTCTTGTTGTTTCTGTGAATATTGAAAGTTTACGAGATTGATTGGGCTTTAGAGAGGCAGATTTGGCAGTCTTTCCATACTTCGGTGGACTGTGCTACATAAATCAAATGGGTTGTTGCATTTTTTTCCTTTCCAAAGGGCTTTGCAATCACTAATTAGCTATTCTTTGCTTGAGGTTTGTTGCTACTAATTAGCCCCACTCCCCCTTTTTACAGATGGGAATTCTGTGGCACATCCCAGGTAATGAATGAACTAAGGTTGTGCTGCCGTCAAGGTCAAAACAACTTAGAAGTCTTGCTTCTCTTCACTTTACCTTTAGAGAAGCTCCACATGATTAGATGGTTTGCAATCTAATTCTCTTTTAGCAAGTTGAATCCCCATGTTATTTAGAACTATTTTCATTAGGGTTACTTTCATCTATTTGTAAGATTCCAGGCCAAAATGGACCTTGAGGTGCATCTTGTTCAATCCTTTCCATTTATCGAGAAGGAAACTGAAGCCAGGAAAGATAAAGTGATGCCACGGACGGGAATTAGTGGAGTTACACCTGTGTCCTACAATGTCAGTACATTTTTCATTACAACATCCCACTCAACGCCACATTATTTTGAAGGCATCATGCCTTCAAAGGTGTCATGGAAGAGCCACTGAACTTGGCATCAGAAGATTTGAGTTCCAGTCCTGTTCCATCACTTAAGAGCTCTGTGACCTTAGGCAAATTACCTCTTTGGAGCTCAGATTCCTCAAATTTGAAATTATAATACTTCTACCAAGTACTTTACATGGTTCTTCAGGAGATGAGATGACATCCTTCAAATGTAATAGGATCATGGAATGAAAGCTAGAAGGTATCTTAGAGATTATCTTTGTCATTTTTTTAAGATGAGGCAACTGAATTGCAGGGAGGTGAAATAACCTGAATCTCCTTGACCAAAACTTTGAGCCATTTTATCAGTCATTCATACTTTTATGTAAGAGAATTTTGGATCCCTTTCTTCTTAAAAATATGTCTTATTGATGCCTTTTATTATCACATTTAAGGATGTGCTGGTAAATGTTTACCTACTGTTCTTCATTAAAAAGCCTGTATGATATACAGACATACTTTTAAGTTTAACATGCATTATTAACATTTTCTCTATCACTTTCTTAAATCTAGACAGTCAATGAAAGAATATATCAAATTTTGATTTGTCACTTTTGTTCATTTCCAAGGTGCAAAATGCTCACATCAAAAATTTAATAATCAGCCCAGGAAGACCTATGTGACCTGAGTCCAGCACACCCATGACATTTGGGTGGGTATGGAGGAAGGGAGAGACAAGCCTTTCTTCCCCTTTAGATTGAGTTGTCCTTTGTTACAGCAACACTTTGCTCTAATAGTCCCTCTCACCTCTCTGGAGTAGCGGGGTAAGGAAGAGATGTTTCATTATATAGTCTCTAATTCACTTTGTATCTGCTGCCCTGCCAAATTTCAACTCCATGGAACAAGCTGCCCTTCCCAGGATAAGCTTATCACTTCTAAACTCACCACCATACTGTTTGCTAAAGCCTTGCTTGACTCCACCTCCTTCAGCCTCTTCTCCTCTCTGACTGGAGGATTGAAGGTAGAGTACCAAACTCCTCCCCATTCCTTCCTTTATAGAAGGCAGAACCTGGACTCTCAGATCATCCCACTTTGTATCTTCTTCCCTACTTGGATTCAACTCCAGGAAAAAAGATATCCCTGCATTGTATATCCCCTGGTGTTCTTTCTCCCCTCCCTCCATTTCCTGCCCCCTTTTGTGTACTGTCTCCTGCTTTAGATTATAAGTTTATTCAGGGCAGGACCTGTCTTTTTTTCCCTTTACTTATTGTATCCCCAATGCTTAGCACAATGCCTAGCCTTTTGTGAGCACTTAATAAATGTTTATTAAGTTGGATTGAATCTAGAACCACTGTTGGGTTTCTTCTTGTTGTTTGTTTAACAGTTCAGAGTTCGGCTTCTTTTTAGTGAACCTTTCATTCATATTATTGTGGTCATTGTACATAATGTTCTTTTAGCTCTAGTTAATTTACTCTGCATCAGTTTATATAAATCTTCCCATATTTCCTTAATATTCCTATTTGTCATTTCTTACTGAAAAATAATATTCTATTCCATTCATATGCCATACCTGATTGTCAATTTCTTGGTTGATGGACAACCACTTTGTTTCCAATTTTTGCTCTCACAGTGTTGCTGTGAATATTTTGTTGTATATTATTTCTCCATTTGTCTCTTTGACCTTCTTGGGGGTAAATGCCGATATTGTGAATCGTTGAGTCAAAGGGAATGGATAATTTAGGAATTTTCCCTCCATAATTTCAAGTTGATATCCGTCATGTTTGGACCAATTCATGGCTCTCCCAACAGTTTATTTATATGCTTGTCTTCCTACAGCCACTCCAGTATGGGCTATTTCTGTTTCTTGTAATCTTTGTTGATTTGCAGGATCTGAGGTTAAATAATAGATTTGTCTTAATTTGTATTCTTTTTACTATTAGTGATATAGAGCACATTTTCAAATGCATATTTATAGTTTGCAAATCTTCTTTTGAAAGCTGTTTGTTCATGTCCTTTAATCACTTGTCTGTTGAAAACTGTTCTTAGTGTTGTATATATGTCTGTGTTAGTGCTCTATATATTTTGGATATTAGACTTTTATCAGATATTTGGAGCAAATATTTTTTTCACTTGACAGTTTCTCTTCTTATTTCATCTTCTTTGATTTTGCTCATGCAAAAGCTTTGTAATTTAATCTAATAAAAATGGTTTATTTTTGTCTTTTATGATCAATCAATTAGAAAGAAGTAGGAGGGACCTAGCTTCCCAGGGCTGGGATATCATTATTCCAGTGTGATCTGCTCTTGTCAGACCTCTTCCAGAGTAGGATGTTTAGTTCTGGGTACCATGGTTTAAGAAAGACATTGATACGCCAGGAGAGTACCCAGAGGAGGTTAACCAAGATGATTAAGGCCTTGAGTACATCACTTGAGGGCCAGTCAAAGGAACTGGGCATATTTAGCCTAAAGAAAAAAATGCTTGGGGGAGAACATGATTTTTGTTGTTGCTTTTCAGTTGTTTCAGACTCTCCGTTACCCCATTTGGGGTTTTCTTAGTAAAGATACTGAAGTGGTTTGTCATTTTCTTATCCAACTCATTTCACAGTTGAGGAAACTGAGGCAAGCAAGTTTAAGTAACTTGTCCAGGGTCATATAGTAAGTGTCAGAGGTTAGATTTGAACTCAGGAAAATGAGTCTACGCCCAGAGCTCCGTGCAATGGCAACACCTAGCTGCCTGGGAGCCTGATAACTATCTTCAAATATCTGAAGAATATGAGGGAAGGATTAAATTTGTTCTGTTTGATCCCAGGGCATATGAGAACAATTTATCGATTTGTTTCAACTGTCATGACAGCAGCTAAAGCAGGTGCTGTGGATGTCTTAAAGCTTGGTCAAATATTGAAGATGCCAAGGTCATCCACTTCCTGGGCCATCACCAGTTGCTCTATCTTTTGTCTTGCCATTAGACTTATATGACTGGAAGAGAGAGTGAGGCTGATGACTTTGTACAACTCTGCCTCGCTTAAATCTAATCCGCAAGCAGGTCAAGATATTGCCCTCTGATGTCATTGGTATTCTTTGAAAATGAAAGACAAAAAACAAGGCTGAATTTGAACTCATATCTTTCTGGCTCTAGGCAGAGTGCTCTGTCCACTCTGCCACTTAGCTTCCAGAAAAGATATAGGGGCTTCAATGTGTTGCAAATTTAGTGAATTAACAGAATGATATATCAGCCTACAAAGGAAATACAGTTTTGGGCTTCATTGAGCTAGAGTTATGTAAGGAGAAACTTCTTTACAATGAGATCTCTCCGAAATTGAAAGAAGTTGTCTCATGAGGTAGTGGATCCCCATTTACAAAAGGTCTAGATGAACACTTCTGAGGTACAGGGCATTCTTCTTCAGGCCTACGTTCCACCAGGTGGCTTTCTAAGGCCACTTCTAGCTCTGAAATGTTGGAATTCTCTGACTTTGAAAAAGATAAAGACCAAGAATCAAACCCAGTGGGCTCAGCGGGGCACAGCGATCAACAGAACAACTTGGGGTGACTGGCTGAGAGAAACTGGAAGACGAAGGAAGTAAGAGCCAAGAAAAAGGGCCTAGGAGCAAACCTAGCAAGAAAAAAAGCTAGAGTGGAAACAATAGAGTAAAGACATAGGGAAAGAATTAGGTCACAACTTTAACGTTAACATAATTTGGCTCCAATGTACTCCTGTATTAGGAGGTTCACTAACAATCACAGTGATAATTATAATAATTTTAAGTTCTTCTTCTGCAAACTGTAGTGTCATTATCTGCTGAGGCATTGTGCTTATTCCTCATGCTTTGACTATTGCTGAAGAGGAAATATAAGAGACAAATCCTTCCTTAGTTTTAGCTACAGCATATTCTATGCTTGACTCTGGAAAGTTGAGAGCTACAGAATTGACACTTTTGAATTGTGATGCTGGAAAAGACTTTTGAGAGTCCCTGGGACAGCAAGGAGATCAAATCAGCTAATACTTAAAGAAATTAATTCAGACTATTACCGGGAAGGTCAAATACTGGAGCTGAAACTTAGATGTTTTGGCCATGTAATGAAATGAGACTCATTGAAAAAGACCCTGATGTTGAGAAAGATTGAAGGCAAAAAGAGAAGGGGACAACAGAGGATGAGGTGGATAGATAAATGTCATGGAAACAATGAACATTAACTTGGACAGATTTTGAAAGTGGAGGATAGAAGGGACTGGTGTGCTATAGTCTATAGGGTCATGAAGAATTGGGCATGACTGCATGGCATGCTTGACTCTGGCACAATACTTCTCACAAAATGCCAAAACATAGTTTTTTTAAAAAAAGAATTCCATTGTTCCACTCTGTTGTCTCCCATCAAATATTAGTGATTTTTAATGGGGATCTTGCAACTGGGACCAGAAAAAGATGTTTAGGTTCTCAAGGCATAATTCTCCTTCTGTTGCCCTTCTACTTCCTGCCTTTTTGGTGCTTCCTTTGCTCACAGTCAAGGTTAGAGCCGGGGTCAGGACTTGGTGATAGTAGGGCAGAGGCTGGGTGTGGCTATTGGAATGGGAATGTAGAAACAAATATGGGTGGGGTAGGACACCCCACCTCTGTGGTGGGTGGTGTGGCAGGGGAAGGGTGGAATGTGATAGTAACAGCTAACTGGGTTTTTCCAGGTACAAGTGTTCTTCTATTTCACCATCAGTTCATCAGTCCTTGGTCAGTGGGCATGATTGAAGATCTAGAGACATTAATGGGAGACAACAAAAGCAATGGGAACCACCTGGGTTCATGTAGATTATCTTGGTTTAGTGGAAAAAGCATTGATTATGGATTCGGAAGATTTGAGTTCAAATCCCACTTCTGATGCTTTCTCCCTCTTTGATCTTTGGCAAGCCACTTAACGTTCCTGGGCCTCGGTTTCCTCATCTATACAATGAAGAGACTGGACAAAGTAGCTTCTGATGTCTCTTCCAGATGTAGATCTATGATCTGATTATTATTGCTTGCCCTAATGGAGCATTCAGATCTCTGGAATAAAAAAGAACTAAGCTCCTTGGAGTCAGCTGGAGTTCTGAGAAACATGTCATGCCCTGCTCAAAGCAGAGCTAGCAGGCACCATTAATTAGGAAACTCCCTAGGCTGGGGGAAAAGGGTAATCCTCACAGAGGGCAGAAGAGGTGAAGCTTGAGACTGGAGAACAGATGTGATCTGATGGTAAATTATCTGTGGGGTGTTGATATAACTGGTTCAAAGCCAAGAGGCTAGGCCAAGGATGAGGAAGCCAAAATGTAAGAAATTTGGAGATATAAACACTGTGTGCTAACTTAAGGTGCTTTCCAGAAGCTTGGATCATTTTATCCAGTGATTTGCTTGACTCATCCCAATTAATTCTGCTATCCTAGGTGGTGTCAAGAGGTTGACTCAGTTACTTCCTCTAAATTTGGGGGATGTCCATATGGCAGATACTGGTGATTTTGGGAGGGGAAGAGAGAGAGAGAGAGAGAGAGAGAGAGAGAGAGAGAGAGAGAGAGAGAGAGAGAGAGAGAGAGACAGAGACAGAGAGAGAGAGATAGAAAGACAGAGAGACAGACAGAGACAGACAGAGAGAGAGACAGAGGCAGAGACAGAGACAGAGAGAGACAGAGACAAAGAGAGACAGAGAAACTGAACAAATTATAGTATGTGAATGTAATGGGATTATAATACCATAAAAAAATGACTGAGGGATGATTTCAAAGAAACCTGGGAAGATTTAAATGAACTGATACAGAGTGAAATGAGCAGATCCAGGGAAACAATTCATACTGAATGATAGCACTCTCTTCTCAGACTTACTGTGATTAATCTGATGCCAAGGAGAATTTCTACCAGATGACCCTTTCTTATAAGAAGTTTTTCTTTACATGTATTCTCCCCAGGAGAATGTATGTTCTTTAAGGATATCATTCACCCAATCATCAATCAAACAAATAATGGAAATACAAAAAATGAAATAATCTCTACTCTCAAGGCATTTACTCTATTGGGGAATTATATTTTGTTTCACTTCTGTATCCTTAATGCCTGGCAGTGTCTTGATTATCTTAGGAGATTGGTTAATAGATGCTTGTTGGATCGAATTGAAAGTCTAGGAGAGGAATATTTTGGACCAAGGTGTATTTTTAATACCTGAGTTAATTTTTAGTCTCAGATTAAAAGATAAACCCTCTTTTTTCTCACTTGTCACCCTTCTCTACATAATCATAGTGTCATTGGCTCAGAGAGAACCCCCAAACCACCTGTTCTACTCAAAACCTTTCCATAAAAGTTAAAAACTCTCTGTTTTCTATTATTAAGTTCTCCCTAATGCCTAACCTATGATCCTTCTACTACAATTTGAACCCATTTCTCCTTATGTTATCCTCAGTTGGAAGCAAGATCAGCTACTTCCCACCACTCATACAATTTCCTTTCATAACCTTGATATGTAATATCAGATTCCCCTGCAGCTTCCTTTATTTTCCTGGATAAATAAACTTGGTTCTTTTAGGCCTTCCTTGTGAGACCCACTTCTTTAACCTCTGATCACTCTTGACTGTTCTGGACCCACATTCTTTTCAAGCATCCCACTCTGTTCTGTTCCTGATTCCTCTATCTGACCTCCCCCAGAGCCCTGGGTAGAGCACTCCTCAAAAAATACTCATTGGCTGCCTGCCTGCCTGGGAATCAGCTGTTCCCTGGCTATTTGTCTGGACAGAATTCCCTGTGGTACCTGTAGGGAGCCTTAGGCATGATTACTTTATCCAGACTGCTTGAGGCAGAGTGGCCTACAAGCCCTATCCTCAATTACAGCGCACAGATTCTAGGGTACCCATTCATCAGGGAGAAAATTCCTTTCTCCCCATTGTTTCCCTTATTCATAAAGTACTTTTTGATAGTTATCTGAGAGGTTTATGTGGAAATGTGTGAAAATCTGAAAGGAGTTGTTCATATGACACCAAAAAAAAAAAAAATTAATTAAACTTAAATCCTCTTGGCCCAAAGGTTAGGACCTGATTGTCTCATAAATTTCCTATGAGGCCAGACTGCTGGGAAGCTTTTCCTGGGATAGATACAATATAGTGATATTCCTAGTACCAGTTCTAAGAAAAATTGTCAACAAATATTTGTCTTCCTTTCCCCTTCCCTATCTCCCTTTCAGCAGAGGTGGAACATGCTAGTAAATGTTTAACAGTCAGCTTTCTGAAAGAAAATAATGTATAAATTGGATACATTTTAAAAATTTAATCTGCATTAACTCTTTTTAAAGTCTAGACAATCAACAAAACAATAAATTAAACCCTAATTTATAGAATTTGCTGTAAATTTCTAAGGTATAAATGTACATACTGAAAATTTAACAATTGTGCCACTTGGACCAGT
This sequence comes from Bettongia penicillata ogilbyi, assembly GCA_023548195.1. NCBI lineage: Eukaryota > Metazoa > Chordata > Mammalia > Diprotodontia > Potoroidae > Bettongia > Bettongia penicillata. Next base: position 3,599,090 of record JAJHZJ010000629.1, read on the forward strand.
TGCAGCTGGCTCCAACATAGCCCTGGCACACTCTGCCTAGTTCTACCTTCATGATTCCCCCTCCCCCAGTGAATTCAACGCTCCCCAAATGCCTCATTGACTGCATAGAGCTTCCTACTTCTTTGTCTTCTTATAGCCATACCCTATGGAACCTGAGTCCTCAAGGCTACGTGGCCCACTAGGTCCTCAAGGGTGGCCCTTTGACCAAATCCAAACTTCACGGAACAAATCCCTTTAATAAAAGTATTTTTTTCTGTAAAACTTGGAATAAGTCAAAAGGCTGTACCCAGAGACCTGGAAGGCCACATGTTGCCTGGAGGCTGCAGGTCTAGACCTTCCTGTATGCCATAAAGACCTAGAGTAATATCTGGTATGTAGTAAGCCCTTAATAAATACTTATTGATTGATCAATTGATTCCTATCCCATGTTCCATTCCCACAGGGATCATCTGGCATGTAGGTGGCAAACTCTGCTGGGAATTAGGAAGACCTGAGTTCAAATATGACCTCTGACATTTACTAGCTGTGTGAACCTAGGCAAGTCACTTAACTTCTGTCTCAGTTTCCTCATCTGAAAAATGGGGGTAATAATAGCTTCTACCTCTCCCAAGGTTGTTGTGAGTCTTGAATGAGGTAATAATTATAAAGAACTTAGCACAGTGCCTAATGCATAATGAGCACTATATAAATGTTGGCTATCATTATTATCTCTATGCTAGGTAACAGTTAATCCAATAGACTCGTGAGGGATATTGTGTCAGTAGGTGCTGAACATGAACCTCTCAACATCCTGCCTTTTTACTAGTTCTCTCCCATGCCAGAAATGCTCTCCCTTCTCATCTCCACATCCAAGCATCCTTGTTCAAGGCTCAGCTCAAATCCAAAAGCAGAAAAAGCATGTATATAATAGCAGCACTGTACAAACAATTTTGAAAGCTGTAAGGACTGAGATCACTGCAGTGGTCTACCATGATTCTAAGGGATTGGTAATGAAGTGTTCTACTTACATCTTGACAGAGCAGTAATGGATTCAGAATGAGACAAACATACTTTGAGTACAGCCAATGTGGGAATTCATTTTGCACATTTATGATTTGCACATTTGTTACAAGGGGTTTGCTTTTATTTTTTCAATGGTGTATATAGGGAGGTAGAAGGGAGAGAGAGCCAATTTTTGTTCATTGAAAAAAATAGTCTTAGAAAAGATAGTTTAGATCCCATCTTCTGCAAGAAGCCTTTGCCATAATCCCCCCTCCCTACTGCTAATGCCTTCCTTCTGAGATTATTTTCCATTTATATTGTGTGTGTACGTATATTTATTGTTACATGCATATTTATCTTGGATGTTCATATTAATTTTCATGTTGTCACCCAAATTAGAATGCAATCATCATGAAGGCAGGGACTGTCTCCCCACCCCCATCCTTTCTTTGTATCCCCAGTGCTAAGCACAGTGGTGATACATAGTAATCATCTCATAAATGCTCACTGGACAACTAGTATTGATAGAAAGGGAATTTAGTTTCTCTTTGCGCACATGAGAGCAAACTAATAATTTCTAAATGTGCCTAAATAGTAATTCTTTCCTTTAAAAATGGAAAGAACCAAAAAGTATTTTGGATCTGTCATTAACCATTGGAAATGATGGGAACCTAAAGGGAAAGTAATCACTCCATTTTAGAATTCGTGATAGAGGAGGAGAAGAAATCCAGGCAGAATCTAACATGCACTGTAGGATTTCGGAAATTTGATTTTAAAAGATTCAGAGAAAGAATAAAATTCTACAGGGGAAGTTAACTCAGGAGGAATGAAAAGCTCTCAAGAAAGGAATTTTGAGGATACAAAGAAAAACGTTTTTAGTGAGGAGGTAATAAAGGCGTTTTCTATAAGACATGAATGTGGATGCACAGGGAATTCGTCAGTCAAGTTAGTTTTTTTAAAAATGTATGGAAGGGAGAAGCAAAAGCAAGTGACAGAGGACAAATACACAAGCATAGCATGGTCCTGTAAGAATAGTGTCAGGATTGCTGAAGTCCAGAATGAACTGAAACTGACAAGTGAAACTAAAAGCGACTATCAAGCTATTTATGGTCGTTGTGGTTCTAAGTCATATGGAAAAAAGGAAGACCAAATAAGGAGTAGAACTGATGTTCCAGTAATATGGGAGGATATTAAAGGATGGTAATGACAATCCCGCTCCAAAGCTCTTAGTTTGCTTCTGTCTTTTTCTGTTTAGGAGAATGATCTGGGGATTTGGATAGACTAAACACACACGGTTAAACTGATGCCATAAATACATACGTGGGTATGTATAGCACCAACATATATGTGTGCATATGACATTAACACATATGTGTATGGCATGAACCTATATGTATGTGCATGGCACCAACATATATGTGTGGCATTAACGTATATGTATATGTGTAGGGTATGAACATATATGTAGGTGCATGGCATGTGAGAAAAATAATGGCCCAATAATTAGAGCAATCCAAAAGTGGAATGAATGGCCTGCCTCAGTGGGTTCTTCATCATTAGAAGTCCTTAAGTCAAGCCTGGATGTCCACATGTTGGGAACATTGTAGAGGGGATTCTAATTTGGATCAGCTATCCCCCTACCTCCAAGATTCAATAACTAATTCCCTCCAAAGTTGAGGATAGGATTTAGAGCCTTGATGTTCCAGGTGGTTCCGTGAGATGTTTCCTCCAGATGATCTGTGACTTCCTTGATCGAGGGAATAGTCTAGATCTCAGGTGTTTTAGGAGGGCAGCTGATGAACATCCTTTGTGTATCTCCTCTCCAAGTGCCTCATACCCCCCATTGGGATTGCGTAACCCCTTACAGAATGTGTGCTAGAACAATTGTGGAATAGTTGGGGTTTGTCAGAACTTCAGACTGCCCTGTTTCGCTGCCTTCTTGACCCCTTCACTCCCTTCATAACTTCTCCTACCCATCTGGTATTCAAATTTCAATTCCATTCCCCAAGTATTTATTGAACCCTTACTCTATATATTATGCCATATTGTGCTCTACACTTCAAAGTCCCTCTCTAATAAACTCATTTTCTCAGCGGTATGAGTGATTTGTTTTATTTTCTTTCTAGGTATACTGGCATTTCAACAGAGATAAAGTCATAAGTCAAAGAACTGAAGCTCTAATATTTGAATTCCAGGCATCAATAGAGCCCATGGAGGTAGAATTTATTTGGGGGGGGGGTGAGGCAGTAAAGTGATATCAGACTTTCACTTTGCCTACTCTGCCTGTTATGAGGTCTGCTTCTTTGCATTTAGAGGTGTAGTGGGGGAGAACAGAAGGGAAGAGAAAGGGAAAGAAAAACAAGGCGAGGGAAAGAGAGAAAAGGAGAGGGTGGGAGGTGAAAACAGGAGGGATGCTTCTGAATGGGTTGCACCTGTTCAGAAGTGTAGGCGAGAGATTAAACTGCCAAAAGCAGAAGCTCAAAGCTTCTCCCCCTCACTCATGGGAAATTCATCTGAAGATTAGAGAGATCAGGGAGAGACCTCGAGAGATTATTCAGTCCCAGGTTCTCCTTATTTACAGATGAGGAAACTGAGGCACTGAGAGGTGGAGGGATTCTTCCGGTCACACAGGGTAACGAAGCATCTAGAAAGCACATCTGTTCTGGTGCACTCTCTCCTACTGAGTCCTCTGATTCTCCGTTTCTAGCCTCTTACACCTTACTTCCCAAGGAATAGGTTTGCCGTTTATGGATAGAAGAAAGACTGTTTTGATAAAGAATCGGTGGACATGATGGAAAGGCAGTGCCCCATCATGGGTTGGAAATAAGCCAAGGAAGGCTCTTTGTAGCCATAAAGTGTTATTGTGCTGGTGAATAGCGTAGTGCCGACCTCTTTGGAGCTGACTAATAACAAGGAACAGAGCAGCCTCCTGTTCCACCTCCCACCCTCTGCTCTGTCATCCTGCAACTCCTCCCCCAGCACACACACACATCTCTGCTTCTACACAGTCCCCTCCGCAGTGTTAGTCAGAGTCTTGTGATGTTTGTTTAAATAAACAAATCTGTCATGAATGTGATATTAAATTGGACACATGGATGTACATACAGACTAATGAGGAACAGGCGTAAGAAATCTTCTCTTGTATCATTGGGAAGGAAAAAAAAAACCCTGAAAATACTCCGTTTTCCCTTAAAAACAAACATCGCACTTCCTCAAAGTGGGTGAGTCAGATTTTTCTATCCTCCTTCATGCCTGCTACTACTAATAAAAGAACCTGCCTGTGGGACTTCTGAAGCTTTAACATAGGAGGGCAGGAGTACCCAGGTTCAAGGGCTGGATGACCCAGGAGCAGTCCAGGACAGGTACATTGATGGGTCTTGGTGGTCCTCTCAGAGGTCGGAGCATTCCTGTCTTCTCTCTCCTTTTCTAACATCCTTTTGGATAAAGAAGGGGAGAGAAACTGCTGATTGACAATTTTCAGTTTCATTTGTGAAGCACATCCTTTGAGATTTGGACATTTTCTATTTAGGGTGTTTTTAGCCCAATAATAAAATTCTTCTCTCTCCTCCACCTACTCCAAGTCTCACTCTGATGTCTCATCTTGACAAGGGGGTGAAAGAAGGAAGGAAATATGGTACTGTGCTAAGTGCTTTAGAAATATTATTCCATTTTTCTTCACAACAACTCTGTGAAGTAGGTGATATTATAATTCCCCCTTTACATGTGAGGAGAGTGAGGCAGACAATGGTTAAGCGACTTGCCCTGGGTCACACAGTTACTAAGTGTCTGAGGTTGGATTTGAACTCAGGTCTTCCTGACTCCAGGCCCAGTGCTCTATCTACTATGTCACTTACCTGGTTAGGCTGTTTACACATAGTTGAACATCCTACAACACTGGAATGGCTTTGAGGATAGACCAACCTCAGTAAACATAGAGAGAGGCTCATTTCCATTTGGGAAAGGGCAGGTACCAGGTGATGACAGGTTTTGGCCACAGCGACTCATTAAACCATCTGCTGAGGTCTAGAAGGGTTGTAATCTGTGGGCCAGAGGTGGGAGGATCTTCACTCATGAGATCACAGCCCCTTTGAAGAACCGAAACCATAAAATGCTCAGAAAAGTTTGAAAACAAGCATCTTAAGCTCTGTGTGACTAGTAACAGGGAGAAAATAATATGCCCCTTTTCATTTCTTTTTAAATTACAGGGTTTCTTTTGCTCATCAGAATAGCCTAGAGATGGCCAAGCCAAATACCTTCAGGTATTTGGTAGATGAAGAGCTGAAAGGGGTCTTAGAGAATGTCTAGCCTGACCCTTTCATTTATAGGTAAGGAATCTGAGGCCAAGGGTGGCTATAGGATTATAGAGTTAGAGCTTAAAGGGACCATAGAGGCCACTTACTTTGCTATCATCCTTTCTTCAAATATAGAAACTAAAGCCTCAAAAGCTAACTTGACTTTTCCCAGGTTACCCAGGTAGTAAGTTGCAGAATTTGTGATTCAAACTCTGACTAAAAGCCCATCATTTTACTTCCTAGAAAAGAGGTTCTAAATCTTTTTTGGGGGAGTGGAGTCATGGATCCCTTAAGGTCAGGTAGTTGGTGCAGTAGATAGAGTACTGGGCTTGGAACCAGAAAGATTCATCTTCATGACTTTATGATCCTCAGACACTGGCCGTGTGACCCTGGGCACTTAACCCTATTTGCCTTTGTTTCCTCATCTGTAAAATGATTTGGAGAAGGAAATGACAAATCACTCCAGGATCTCTGCCAAGAAATCTCCAAATGGGGTCACAGCGAGTCAGACATGACTGAAAAAAATAATAAAATGAACCCTTAGCACAGTCTGATGAAGTCTAGGAACCCCTTCTCGAATTATGCTTCAAATGCATAAACTAAATACATAGGATTCCAAGGGAAGTCAATTATATTGAAATAAAGACATATCTTCCCCCACTCATGTTCATTTACAGACTGGGGGATTTATAGATCCCCAGGGTAAGAATCCCTGTGGGATTCTTAAGAAAGGGTGAAGTACAAATAGAAAGGTTTATTTATTAAAGCCTCAATTTAAAGGTGATTCATGTTTCAACAGATTTAAATAATCTACAGCACATCATAGAATTATTTAGGGTTGGAAGAAACCTCTGGGATCATCTGGCTTGGCTCCCTCATTTTACATATAAAGAAACTGAGGTCTCAATAGATTAAGTGACTTGCCCAATGTCACATAGGTCGGGTTTATCCCTATGCAAAAATTCTACTCTTATGCCAAATAAATGAGGAAGCTGGATGGCAATGTAGATATAAAGCTGGACTTGTAGTCAGGAAAGGCCTGAGTTCAAATCTTACCCCAGATACTTTCTCACTATGTGAGATCTGGGCAGTCTTTTAACCTCTCTAAACCTCAGTTTCTTCATCTATAAAATGGGGATGATAATAACACCTACCTTCCAGGGTTATTGTGAGGACCAAAAAATATCATATGCACTTCATGCTGGATATTATAAATGACTGAATTACAGGATGGATGCAAGTGGGAAGGAACTACTTTTTTTTAAAGAGATAACTTAAAAAATTTATTTTATTTTAGCTCACTTTCAAAGCAAAAATCCGTAGGGATTCCCAGGAGACATGTAAACAAAGTGGCATGCTGTCTGCCAGTTTCCCCCCAAACTCTTGATGCCTTTTGGGAGACAACAGTTTCTCAGTGAGACTGATTCCCATCTGCCAGAGTAATTCAGTCATCTGTCACTCATTCCTGCTGAAGGGATTCTTCCCCACCCAGCTCTGAGAATGGCTAACTTTTGTGTGATGTCAGGGATAGCCTAGCAAAATGCCATCTTTACTTGGCTGGTTGGTTCTCTGCCCCACATCAACAGGGTACAGTCTGGCTTGAGCTCCCATGACTCGCAGGTGGGGTTGCTCTTCATGTTCATGCCTATCATGCTGGAGGCAGAGCTGAGGCTGCCTGCCATGGCTTACTTCACCACTGCCTCTCCTCTAAATGATGACAGATGTGGCAGAGGAAGGAGTCACCCACCCATTGAAACTGGCTGCTCGTAAGAGTCATGGGGGTGGAAGTGGAGGAGGGACAGAATGCAGGGCAAGGCTAAGTCTTTCCCTCCTCCAGGGGAATGGAAATAACTCTACAGAGGCTGACAAGCAGCTTTCCTGTTGTGTTCTGAAAAATAAGACAGAGAAGCCTGAATTGAAAGTATTCAATCCATTCGATTTAGTTAGATTCAGCAAGCATTTCTTGAGTACCTGCCGTGTACCACTGTGTCCAAGGTCATCTCCAGTCATCCTGATCTATATCTAGTCACTGGATCCAAATGGGTCCAGAGAAGGAAGTGAGACTGGTGACTTTGCACAGCCCTGGCTCACTAAAATCCAATCCACTTGCAAGTCATGGTATCATCTCCCTGATGTCATTGAGAATGAAGGACAAACATCAGCAACAGCCATGTGCTAAGCACTCTATTAGATATTGGGGTATAGATATAAAAGGCATAACACTTGTCTTCAAGGGGCTTAAATTCTACTGAAGAAATAACTGCCCCATTACTGTTAAAGGTACGATCCTCCTAGTCAACCAGGCTCCCAACCTAGGGGTCAATCTCTTTCTCATGCCAACATCCATCCCCTATCCAAACTAGAACCAAGTCTTATTGATCTTACCTTTGCATGATCTCTTGTAAATGCCCTATTTTCTCTGCTGACACTGCCAACCCAGCCCTTTCCCCTCACCCTGTGCAGACCCTCATCACCTCATGCCTGTATAAGAACCTGTTGGTTGGTATCCCTGCCTCACTCCCCACTCACTTCATCCTTCATCCTTCTCTTAGCTCAAAATGAGCTTCCTAAAATGCAGGTCTGACTATGTCACTGCCCTATTCCATCATCTCCAGTGGATCCCTATTGCTGCCATGATCAAATATAAAATCCTCTGAGTTTTAGAGACTTTTATAACCTGGCCTCCTTCTATCTTTCCAGTCTTCTTACATTTTATTTTCCTCCACATACTTTTTCGTTTTTCTTGTTCCATTGGGTCTGACACTCTGTGACCCCATCATTGGGGGTTTTCTTGGAAAAGATGCTGGAGTGGTTTACTGTTCCTTCTCCAGCTCATGAGGAACAGAGGGCAACATGGTGAAGTGACTTGCCCAGGGTCACACACCTAGTAAGTGTCTGAGGCCTGATTTGAACTCATGATGATGAGTCTTCAGTGTGCCACCTATCTGCCCCTTCCATATACTCTATAGCAACTGATTTCATTGGCTGTCCTCTTCCCCTCACCTAATTCCTAGAATGCTTTCACTCCTCATCTCTGCCTCCTGGTTGCCCTGACTTCCTTCAGATTTTGACTAAAATCCCTCCTTTTAGAGGCCTATTCACTGAACGCGCGTTACCTCACCCTAAGTGAGTTCCTGAATAGACCTTGGCCTAAAGGGACCAAGGTGTCCTGTTACATCCTGGGTCATCTCCAGTCATCCTGAGGAATATCTGGTCACTGGATTCAGATGGCTCTGGAGGAGAAGTGAGGCTGGTGACCTGCGCAGCCCTCCCTCACTCAAAACAAAGTCAAGTGTAAGCCGTGGCATCATTTCCCTGATGGCGTGGTCTTCTTTGGCAACAAAGGATGAGAGCAACAACCACAAAGTCCATCCTTCTGCAATAAGCCTTTATTGGTCCTTTGAAGTCTTCCCTCTTTGATCACCTCCAAGTTACCCTACATATTCTTATTGGTATGTATTTGTTTGTCATAGTGTCATTAGTTTGTGCACTTCTCAAGGATAGGGACCTGTTTTATCTTTTTCTTTTTTTTTTTTTTGCATCTCTAGCTTTACTTTTTTTGTAATTTGAGGTGCTTTATAAATGCTTACTGATTTGGCTTAACATCTACAGAACAGAGTTCTACCCTGAATATATATTGCCTTTCTACCAACTCCAAGAGACCCATTACTCTCATCCACCATTTCAGAACAAGGGAGGTACCATATCGCCAGAAGGTATGTTGACTTGCTTTGGCTTTGCTGATGTGATTATGGATCTAATGATCCAGCTATATTTTCTCCCATAGTCCCTCTTCTGAGGCAGCGCATACATTAGTAAGGCAATTGGCCGGGGTTAGAAGAGTAGTCTGCCCACAGTGGAAAATAAAGAAACCCTAACTGACCCCTTCAGGGACTGAAGTGATGGGTTTAGCCTCATTAGCATAGTGTTCTAAGAACCTGAGCTAACTCACTGCTGACAAATGTTCTCTTTCTGTCTTAACCTAACTCCAGAGGCACTATAATCCATAGTAGCCTATTTCCTTTTTTTAGAATGGAGAGAAGAGGACTTCATAATTCTCTATACCAAGCTTCAGATCTGTATCCCTGAGCACTGAGAAACAATTCAGGAGGAGGAGGAGGAGGGGGAGGAAGAAGGGGAGGAAGAAGGGGAAGAGGGGGAAGAGGGGAAGGAGGAAGGAAAAGAGGAGGAGGAGGGAGAAGAAGAGAAGAGAAGAGAAAGGTAAAGAGAGAAATGGAAAAAGAGAAAGGGAAAGAGAGAGAGAAAAGGGAAGAGACAGAGAAAAGGAAGAAGAGAAAGGAGAAAAAAGACAAAGGATGACAGAGGGAAAGAGAAACAGAGACACAGAGAAACAGAAAGACAAAGGTGTGTGAGTATTGAGGATGATCCCTAGGTTGAGAGCCTGGCTCACTGGTAGTGTCTTTGATTATAATTGGGAAATGAGGAAGAAATGATAAATTTGGGAAAAAAATATTATGAGTTCATTTTTGGTTATGTTGAGTTTAAGTTATTGACAGATCTTGACTTCTGAGGGCTCTTCTAGCCTTAAAGCCTAAGTAAAGACAGTTATAAAATGTAATTTCAAGAAGGAAAGAGCAAACACTAATAGGTGTGGGGGGCACAACAAAGGACTTGTGGAGAAACTATCACCAGTAATTGGGATTCTATAAGGTGGAGCTTTGGAGGAAGAGTTCTCCAGACACAGACCGCCAATGCCAAGGCAAAAAGTAAGGTGACTGGATGTTCCACACTGGGAACAGGTAGTAAACCATGCCTTGGACTGAGTGGCAATATGAGTGTGGAGCAAAGCGTCTTGTTTCTTTTGCATATTGAAAATGCCAGGACTATGGCAGAGACCTTGCCCTATTTCCTCCGAACCTTTTCTCTGCCTATCCATTAAACATGGTCTTATAGGAGCTGGACACAGAGCCAGACTTGCAGTTAGGAAGTCTCGAGTTCAAATTTAGCTTCAAGATGCTTACTAATTCTGTAACTCTGGGCAAGTCACTTAACCCTGTCTGCCTCAGCTTACTCATCTGTAAAATGAGCTGGAGAAAGAAATGGCAATCTACTCCAGTATCTTTGCCCAGAAAACCTCAAATGGAGTGACGAAGAGTTAGTTAGACATGACTGAAAAGACTGAGCAACAGTAACATGGGAGAAACTTAGAGTGTAAAACCTAGACCTCAGAGCTGTTTGGTAATTATTAGGCAAGTAATCATTGTCTGATGATGAAGAAATGAAAATCTGGAAACTGGATTGGGCAGGTGACATAAGCTAGGGTATGTCTCTGAACTAAAGATCAAGCCCTGTACCAGGATGAATTCTTGGTGGGAAAGAAGCCTAAACCTAAGGGAATTAGCTTGTTTCAAAGAACTTGGCCCTGAGGCTAAGAACCGACTCCTCTGGACATGGGAGGCCTTAGTCAAGAGGCTTCTGGTCCAAGAGTAAGGATGTCCATTTTTTCCCCCTAAAAGAACTGCTTAAAGCATAAGTTCCCTAGCTGAAGATATTAGCTGTGAGAGTCCAGCAGAGAAGCTGCTAGTGAAGCCATATCAGGAAGGAGATTATGTGACCAAAAACATCAGGGGAAGCACAAAAAGGCATGAGTGGTGCCCCTCCTCCCAGGTGCTTTGGTCACACTTCCAAAGTCAAATTCTCCTTCTCAATTCCCCCACCCATTTTCACCCTTCCCCAACTTGGAGGGGAAAGGGGCTTAGAAGAGTGTAGGAAATAGATGGAGTACTTCTACTAAAGAGAAAATAGAAGAGCTACCTGAATAGACTGGTGTGGATACTTAAGGTATATTGAGAAACTCACATTTTAAAAAGACATGTACAGTTCTCCCTTCCACATTGCAATTCTCCCCATCACAATCTCTATATATTGAAGGCTGGCCTAAGAAATTAAGTGGGGATTTTGGGGGAGTTTTATGGAAACCACAGAAGATACACAAAGAAAGTCCAGCAAACAACACAGAAAAAGTTTTTAAAAACTCAGAAAGGCATAAAATACATGTATGGAATTGTATAATATTGCCTGTGACCAAATAATGTTTAACCCAAATTTTACAATAAGGTACTGTAAACATCCCCCCATCACAGAAACAAAATTCATACTTCTGCTCTGGTACAAAGGGAGGGCCAAAAAATTTTATGCGGGTTTTCCAGATTGCTGGGGGACACCGTGACTCTAGCCCTTGCCATATAGAAGGGATAACTGTATAGAGCAAGGGCAATACAAAAGAAGAGTGTTAAAATTTTGTCTGAAGCATTAAAGCCCAGAATAAATAAGTTGGTGGGGATCGTGGTGACGATAACAAGAACCTGGGTTTAGGTCTGCCGTGTTGGGAACAAGAAGCAGAAAAGGGGTAGGACTGGTTTGTGGAGTAGATGGGATGCTGATATTAGATAACAGGGAGAAGGCTGAACTACTCAGCTATTTTGCATCCATTTTATCTTCTAAGGAGAATGACCTTTGACCGGGAAAAGAGAGAACAAAAATGATTAGCAGGGAGTGAAAGTCTAGCATAAACGATGAGACAACCAGGCAGCATTTAGCTGCTCTCCTAGAGTATAGGAAGGTCTAGCAGATGTTACTGACGAGCTAGTGTCAGTGATAGTTGACATATCTTGGAGAACTGGAAAGATGCTGTAGGACTGTGGGAGGGCAAATGTGCTTATTTTTGAAAAGGGGGGTAGTTTAAAAATTTGAGTCCAGGGTATTTGACTTTCCCTTTCATTCCTGTAAAAATTCTGCACTACGTTATTCAGGTGGCAGTTTTGTAAGACCAGCCTGGCTTCATTACGAACAGGTCAGGTCATAGGAATCTCATTACCTTTTTAGTCAGGGCAGCAAGAGAGCTACATGATAAGACTGTTGCTAGGAATAGTCTATTTAGATTTCAGCAAAATATCTGACAAAATCCTTCTATGCTTGTAGATAAGCTGGAGAGATATGGGTTAGGTCAGCAGTTCTCAAACTATTGTTGGAACACCTCTGGGGGGGTCTGTGAGATATTTTCGGGGCTCTACAATGTCAACACTATTTTCATAACAATGATGACAGGATTTGCTTATTTGAATACTTTTCTCTTTTCCAAATACATATCTATGTGAAGCCAGATTTTTTTTCATGCACTTCAATCAAAACAATATATCACCGTAGATTGAATGTAAAAGCAAATAGGAGAACCCAGCTGTTTTCCCTGACTCCAGATATTAAAGAGATTTGCAAATATATGTAAAATAATGTCCCTTTTCTCGCTAATTTATTTTTGTTTTGGAAAATGTAGTTTAAAAAAGAATAAAATGTGTTGTTGGTATGTAAGGGTTTATTACTACTTTTAGATGAATTAATAAACAATTTAAGCTTGGTCAGTTTTAATTTCAAATGCAATAAATATTAATAGGTATAAACAACAGAAGTAAAAGCTCTTTGTGGTTCTTAATAATTTTTAAGAATGTAATGGTGTCCTGAGACCAGAATGTTTGTGAATCACTAGTTAATCATACAGTTAGGTGGGTATGAAACTGGTTAAAAGATTGAAGCAGAAAAATAATTATTGATTTTCAATGTCAACTTAGAGGCAAGTCTATATAGTGAGAAGCCCAAGGTATCTGTCCTTGTATGATCCAAAATTTTTATCAATGGCTTGCATGTAGCTAGGTGGTATAATAGACAAAATGCTAGAATTGTAATCAGGGAAATATGAGTTCAGATACTAGCTATGTGTCTCTGGGCAAGTCATTAACTTCTCAGCTTCAGTTTCCCCATCTGCAAAATGGGAGCACTGATAGCACCTACCTCTTCTCCCGTGAGAATCAAACAAGACAATATGTAAAATGCTTTATAAGCCTTTAAGTGCTTTATAAAAATGCTAGTAATGATTATGATGGTGATGATAAATCATATATGGCATGTTTATCAAATTTTCAGGTGACCCAAAACTTGAAGAGATAGTGATTATATTAGATAACAGAACCTGAATCCCAGAAAATCCTAACAGACTAAAACAATGAGCAGGGAGGCAGTTAAGCTCAATTAAAGGGGGGAAAAATCCTTCCAAACAAACAGAGCTATTCAGAAGTTGAATAGGCTGATTCAGGAGGTAGTGGGTTCCTCTTCATAGGCAACCTTTAAGCAGAGACTGAAATGATGTCAAGGATGTTGTAGGAGGGATGGCTTCTGAGGTCTCTTCCATATTTATAGACTTAGATTGGGATTCTGTGAAACTGCCATGGAAATTTACACATATTTTCTTTCCATTATGCCAAGTTCTTGGAAGGAAATGTGTTGACCATGTTATCCTCTTATTTAATAAACTTCAGTGGTTCCTTTTCACCTCCAAGATCAAATATAAAATTCTCTTTGTCATTCAAAGAAGACTTCTCACAAAATGTAGAGAGTATTAACAAAAATGCAAAATAGATAATTTTGATTATATAAAATTAAAAAGTTTCTACATAAACAAAACCAGTGCAATCAAAATTACAAAAAGAGCAAAAAACTGGGGAAAATTTTGCAACAAGTATCTCTGATATGGAGAACTGAGTCAAATTTATAAAAATACAAATCATTCCCCAATTAATAAAAGGTCAAAGGATATGAACAGGCAGTTTTCAGACAAAAAAATCAAAACTTTCTATAGTTACATGAAAAAATACTCTAAATCAATGTTGAATAGAGAATTGCAAATTAAAACAACTCTCAGGTACCACCTCACACCTATCAGATCAGCTAATATGACCAAAAAAGAAATGTTTGATGTTGAAACAGATGTGGGAAAACTGGGACATATGCATTGTTGGTGGAGTTGTGAATTGATCCAGTTGTTCTGGAGAGCAATTTGGAACTATGCTGAGAGGGCTATAAAACTGCCTATTTTTGATCCAGCAATACCAGGTCTATATCCCGAAGACAGCCATAAAAAGGTGGGGGGAGGACCTATTGTACAAAAATATTTATAGCTATTCTTTTTGTGGTGGCTAAGAATTGGACATCAAAGGGATGCCCATCATTTGGGGAATGGCTAAGCAAGCTGTGGTTTATTATTGTGATATATGAAATGACAAGCAGGATGATCTCAGAAAAACCTGAAAAGACTTACATGAACTGATGAAGTGAACAAAACCAGGAGAAGTTGTACCCAGTAATACAATATTGTTTGATGAAGAGCTGTGATTGACTTAGCTATTCTCAGCAGTGCAATGATCCAAGACACTCCCAAAAGACTAATGATAAAACAAATACTATCTACCTACAAAGAAAGTACTGATACTGTTTAAATACTGACTGAAGTGTGCTATTTTTCACTTTCTCTTTCACCTTTTTTTGTTTGAGTCTTCTTGTACGAAATGACTAATATAGAAATGCTTTATATATTTACACATGTATAACCTGTATCTGATTGTTTACCATCTCAGGTTGGGGTTAGGGGAGGAAAGGAGGAAAAAATAGAATTTGAAACTCAAAAGTGTTTAAAAATTTTTTAAAAATAAAATATTTGTGTTTTGAACTTAAAAAAAGAATAAGCCTTCTCACACTGGAATATCCCTCTGCCAGGCTGGTCCACTTCTTTCAACAGTTAGTTCCAGGAAGAAACTTCATCCCTTCCATCCTCCTTTCTAGAATATAAACTCCTTGAAGTCAGGGACCCATCTTTCTTTTTGCTTGTACATTACTATAATGCTAGCTTTACAAAGATGAATTTGTTTCAATCTGAGTGCTATATTAGGGAATAAAAGGTATAACGCTAATTTATCAGATACTCAT
Organism: Bettongia penicillata ogilbyi; assembly: GCA_023548195.1. Taxonomy (NCBI): domain Eukaryota; kingdom Metazoa; phylum Chordata; class Mammalia; order Diprotodontia; family Potoroidae; genus Bettongia; species Bettongia penicillata. The sequence goes on from JAJHZJ010000629.1 coordinate 3,614,137, forward strand.
GCATGATTTTGTCCATGAAAAACTGTAAATAGCACTCAGCTGAACTTAGCATGAAACTCATATAAGCATTCACTTCAAATGTCTGTCACTTCAAACACTGTGTGTTACTCGGCAAGATTGGGTAATACCACTTCACAATAACTCACAAGTTGCAAGTCTTTCTTCTCTTACTTCTATAAGCAAATTTAAGGTCTTTCTCAAGGTAAAAGTGGCATTTTTTATTGTATATCTTCTAGTACAGTAGTAATTGGGGGGAGGAAAGCTGAACTGCCCAACCCCCACCTTCCTCCCTGGCCCACTTCTAGAGTTGCTACCTATCAAGGCTAACCTCTCATCCACTGTCATCAACGTCATCTGCCTGGGGTCCCATGGAAGAGTAAAAACTGAGCAGCAGACTGAGGCCACTGACATAGACACTATTTATTGTAGTACTTAAATATTTCTTAACCATTTGACATGTATAAAACTGTGCTACCATTTTTATTAGGTTCCTATCTCTTTTTTATGTGTCGCTGATGAAGCTTTTGAGTATTGTGTCCGCAATCCCATTTCTCCCATAATTCCTGTGGGCTTTTGTGTGTGCAATTTTGCATAACATGGTGATTTTTAGAAATGCATGTCTTATTATAGCAGTATAGTGACAATCAGGGGTTCAGAATCACTCGGACCAGAGAATATGAGGCAGGGGATAGAATATGCTAACCACTGAGCAATACATTCAGGCAGAATATCTGTGTTTGCAGAAGATCTGTTGAGGGAGGAGGTCATTGAGTCAAGAATTTATTTAGCACTTACTGTGTGCAAACCAACCTGTGCTAAACTGTGAGGATAAAAAGAAAAGCAAAAAGGGGAGGCTAGAGGGAAAAAGTGAAGCAAACTGTCATCACATTTGACTCAAGGAGGGAATAACATGCACACTCAATTTGGTATGAAAATCTATCTTACACTACAGGGAAGTAAGGGAGAAGGGGTTAAGTGGGGTATGGGGGGGATGATAGAAGGGAGGGCAAATGGGAGGAGGGAGTAATAAGAAGTAAACACTTTTGGGGAGGGACAAGGTCAAAAGAGAGAATAGAATAAATGGAGGGCAGAATAGGATGGAAGGAAATATTGTTAGTCTTTCACAACATGACTATTATGGAAGTCTTTTGCATAACTACACATATATAGCCTATATTGAATGGCTTACCTTCTCAGTGGGGTTGGGTGGGGAGAGAAGAAGGGAGAGAAGTTGGAACTCAAAGTTTTAGGAACAAATGTGCAACTGGGAAATAAGAAATACAGGTAATGGGGTATAGAAATTGATCTTGTCTATAAGAAAAGAGAGAAAATGGGGATAAGGGAAGGGAGGGGTATGATAGAAGGGAGAGCAGATTGGGGAAGGGGTAATCAGGATGCATGATGTCTTGGAGTGGGGGGAAGGGAGAGATGGGGAGAAAATTTGGAACTCAAAATCTTGTGGAAATGAATGTTGAAAACTAAAAAGAAAGAAAGAAAAAGAAAAAAGGCAAAAACATGTTTCCTGCTCTCAAGAAACTCACATTCTGACTGGGGAAACAGCATTACAAAAAAAAGACACCTTTTCTCATTCCTGTTTTGGTATGATCTGGATAAATGGGTTTTTTCTCTATTCACTATATGTGTTCATTGTGCAATCAGTATTTGGTGGCAAAAGGGTCAAGCTTGGGCCTTGCCCCGCAAATGACAAAGAATCAGAAATTAGACCTTGACTGTATCCCTTAGATGAACAATATTTAAGGGAACATATAGATAGCGGAGAGCCCAGTGGTCCAACCTCTGGCTTCATTCACCTCCTGGAAAGAATGAAAGTCTGATGCAGAAATGATGCAGAAAAAGAGACTAGAGATGTTTATTCTGCCTACCTTTGAGCTTCACATAATGACATGCACACACAGCTGGGCTTCTCTACATGTGGGGCCTACTCTCTATACCTTTGGGATTTTTCCTTACATTTGGCACCCTCTTTTCTTGCCATGCATGTGAGGTTCACTCTTCTCCCCCCCTCCAATACAAATAGATTGCTGTTGTATGGTCTGTCTGTTCTCAAAGAAGATCATGACATCATGGAGATGATATGACTTGCAAACAAATTGGATTTGAATGAGGGAGGGCTGTGCAAAGTCACCAGCCTCATTCCTCCAGGGCCATCTGAGTCCAGTGGTCAGATATGGGTCAGGATGACTGGGGATGTCCCAAGATGCAGTGGGAGATCTTGACCTTTTTAAACTAAGGTTTTTTCAGGTTCTCCCTTTGAGTGAGGCAACACCCATTCAGTGAACAGGTCTCTTTAAGAAGTGAATCAAGGGATAGGGAGGGGAAGATAGATAGATAGATAGATAGATAGATAGATAGATAGATAGATAGATAGATAGATAGATGATAGACAGTGTAAGTACAGAGTCATTTCAGAGGGAATATCCTAGCAGTAGGGAGGGAGGAAAGGAGAGCAAGGGTTACTCAAGAAGGTGAACATTGAATTAAGTCTTGAAGGAAGCCAGGAAAGCCAGGAGGAGAACATGAGAAGAGGGAGTATTCCAGGCATTAGGGGACTTCAAGATTGATGTGGGCTTGGAGATTGGGAGAATTAAACTGCTTTAGAAGAGGGAGTGCTGTGGAAGGGTTGCTTAATTCTGGAAAAGAGAGATTAAGGAAGCTGGAAATTGGGAGGCAAGCCCGAACCGACAGGAATACCGAGCTGTCAGAATTTCGTTAATGGAGAAGCTTGTAACATCTTCCCCAAAAGCAGGTGGACAACAAAATAAAACAAAATTTAAAAATCCTTCATTTCCGAGACACCACTTCCAGCAGGTTGAGGAGACATGGCCTAAAGTGCCAAGTTCAGAGGCTAACATTCTCTCTCCCCTTCTCTGTCGCTTCCCCGCCTCCCCCCAAGCACTCACCTATCCCTCTGCTTATCCTCCGTTAGTCTACTTAACCAAAGTACCAACAGTCTATAAACAGCTGCAGGCAATGACTTTGCCCAGGAATCCTGCCTCTGGGCTCCTCTGCAAAAGACCCTAGATCCCTCCTGAAGCTCTATTTATATTCCAGGCAGGAATGAAATTTATGCTATGGAAAATAAAGATTCTATGTATTTGTACATATCTAGCTGTGTGTGTGCCTATAAATAAAATTTATATTCACCTTTGGGGGGGTCCAATCCCACCAACGTGTCAGTCCGCCTGCCGTTACTGCGGTGGTTATTAACGGTGTCTGCGAACAAACTGCAGACCCCTTTGAAATATAATCCTTCTCAGTCAAAGGCCTTTAGAGCAGGGTGCTATCTCTTTACTGTGGAATTATGGCATTCATATTAGCATGCCTGCTAAGAAATTCATATGCAGGAAATGTGCCGCTACCGAAATCTTTCAGGGAAATGAGATTGCAAGAGGACAAAATAGCATAGTGCCCTGCGCCTGCGGAAGGCGGAGATACCTCTTTGTTACTCATTTGCCCCGTAATTAATTTCTTCTCCTGCACAATTTGAAGGAAAAGATTGTGTTCATTAATTTACCGTCCACCTGTTCCTGAGGATTATTTTGATGGCTTTTTAACAGGAGAATTCCTTTCCTGCAGGGAGATTTAATATCCCAAGCTCTGGCTTCTGGGAGCACTGAACCATGTCACTTCGAGTAATTTTCACCAAACAAAAACAAGTGGGCTCAGAGGTGACTTTCACAACAAGGTCCTTGGTGACTAGCTCCTTTCTCCTGGAGATCGCACGTTGTATTTATGGTATGTCCATCTGGAAGTTTACACTCCCTCCAATTGCCTTCAGTGAGTTTATGAAAATAATTCTTGGTCTTCAGTCCCATGGGCCCAAATTCATTAAGATTCTGATCTCTTACTATTTTGGTCCCCTTCCTGCCTCCCCAACCCCGATCCTTTTGTAAGTGTAGCCTCAGTCTCCAGGATTGCTCTAAAGATATGCCCAAATTAAGCACAAGTCAAATGCTCACATACCTTCAGTGGTTAATCTAATTATCTGTAGAAAATGTTGAGAGTTCCAAACCACTAAGGAAAATTTCACCCTTCTTGCTTTCACCTGTTCCTTATTTTTTATTTAGATGCAGAGAATTATAGCCTGCTGACATTCCGAAAATTATATTTCACCCTTATTTAGTCGCACTCCAAAGCAACTTCAGTGAAATGTAGAGACCTTATTAGATTTAAGAAGAGAAAAGGAGTTCAACTTGAAAAAATATTAAAAATAGTTGGTGTTTTCTTCTGTATCCAAGAATGGATGAACACTGGTGGTGTTTTCTGAGGATTCCTAAGGGAATCTTCACCAGTTGAACTTTTCATAGCCTCTTTCAAGTCTAGAATCATAGTGCCATTTGAACAAGTCTCCATTTTTCAATTTTTTTCCTTTTTAAAATGAAAATGAACTGTCCCTCTACTTTTGAAAGCTACTCTTTTATATCTAGAAAGAAAATTCTCATGTAATTTTTAAAAAAAGTAAATGCTATTTTAATATATATTATGAAATATTCCTATTCAAATACATAAACAAGAGCATAAGGAAAGGAGAATGAGATGAAAAACATTTTTAAAAACCTTTCAGGAGATTGTTATATGTGTCTATGAATGATTTTTCAGAGACAAACCCACTCTCAAAAGATGTGTATTTTTAGATTACAGGATGATTAATCAGGGGAGCATCTGATCAGTTTGATGAATCCTTAACCAACTTATTGGGCATGGACCTTTGTCAGAAGGGCATCTTTTCTGGAGGTGAACCGGAGAATGAAATAAGGAGTTCCTCTGATTGGTCCCCAGCAAATGAGCTTAGCTGTTCGTCCTTTGGCCTTGAAGAGGACCAAAATGGCATCATGATGTTGGGGTCAATGTAAAGTATGGCTGGCTGTGGCTGATCAAACCAATAGGAACTCAGAAGGCTTTATCACAGCTTGGGCATAAATAGTCCATATGACCATTTGGGAGGGAGATGTCTCTAAATTTGTGCATCTCACATTTCTTTTGAATTACTGCAGTTCTGCTTTGCTCAAAGAGTGTACAGTTATCTCTTCCATATCATGTTGGGGGGGAGGTGAAGGGGCCAGATGACCCCATGATCTAGAAACTCTGCATAAAATTTTTTGGCCCTTCCTTCATACCAGAGAAGCCTGGATTATTATGGTAGAGAAAGATAGAATATGTTGATATTATACATTACTATACATATTTTTATGCAAGTTTCTAAACATTTTCTGTGTCATCTCTTGGCCTCCATGTGTCACATACAGCTTCTGCAAAACTTCCCCCAAATTCCCATTTAATGTCTTATGCCAACCTATGATATATCAAAATTGTGATGGGAAAAGTTGTGAAATGGAAGAGATAACTGTAATACCTTCTTTGATGTGGGCATGCCATGCTGGACAATCCTGTGCCAGTGACTCCTATGTCTCACAACTGATACCAAAGCTCTTCAGAGAGTCTTTGAGAATTCCTTGTATCACTTGTTCTGACCATCTTATGAGCACTTGCCTTGTGTGAGTTCTCAGGAAAAAAATAGTCTTGTAGGCAATTGTATATTTGGCATTTGAATAACCAGCCAGACCATTGGAGCTGTGCTCTCTGAAACAGAGTTTGAATGCTTGGCAGTGCAGCTCAGGAAAGGACACCAGTGTCTGGTACCTTATCCTGCCAGGTGATCTTCAGAATCTTCCTAAGACAATTCAAATGCAAGTGGTTCAATTTCCTGGTATGGCACTGGTAGACTGCCCAGATTTCACAGCTATACAACAATGAAGCCAGCACAAAAGCTCTGTAGACCTGTTCGGTTTGGTAGGTAGCCTCAAAGCAACAATTTCATTTAGGGTAGCTAGGTGGCACAGTGGGTAGAGTGCTGGACCTGGAGTCAGGAAGTTTTCAGTTCAAATCAAACCTCAGATACTTATTAGCTTTGTGACCCAAAGAAAGTCACTCATTTGCCTCAGTTTCTTTCCCTGTAGAATGAGCTGGAGAAGGAAATGACAAACATTCTAGAATGCATTTTGGCCAAGAAAACTCCAAATGGACTCACAAAGAGTGGGGCATGAAATGATTGAAGAACTAATGTCTTTTCTCCCTAGCAATGAATGGTGACTGGGCTCCAAAAGGATGGACTCTTGTAAGAGGAGCTATATCCTGCATGATATATAAATAGGAATTGTGAAATGACTCTCCCCTGTGCACTATCCAAACCAAAGCCATATTAAAGGGAGCAAAAGATCAAGACTTTCCCAATATTGCTAATTGTGAGTCACAGAAATATATAAAGTATATAAGGAAGTGGATGAGGCTCAGTGGCTGGCTTCTTAATGTTTCTAAAGTCATTCATAGACGCTTGTGAGTCACTGGTATCCTATACATTTGTTTGTGATGGGTAAAATCGAAACTACTCCAAATCTAGTACCCATATGGTACATTGAGTACCTGCACAGGAATTGGGGATCCTATTACTGTACATATATTTTGGGAAAATTAGATCAAGCTAGATTAAGATGATTTAGATCTCACCAGAATCTTATTTTAAGGTGAGATGATGAGCCAAAGGGAAAAATGGAGCTCTTAGGAATTCCACCTCCAGACCTGTACCCAGATCTTTGTGAGCCCAAAGTCTTTGGAAAGACTCCGGGGCTATGGATGACCAAAATATAGTAGAAACACATCCTTGCTTTGTGACTCTTTGGGAACATTTTTTGGTCTTTATGTAACAGACATTTGTTGGCCATCCATATTGTCCTTAGCCACATCACTGGAGTCAATGTTTGGTTCAGCCTTCTCTTTCTGCTTTATAAGCTTCAATTAATTGTGTAGTGCAGTTTGATTGTGTTTTTTAAACTTGAGCTTGTTTTTTTTTTTTATCACAGATAATGTATATTCTTTGCACATGGAAGGGAAAAGCTCCTGTGTCCCTCTTCAATTCTCTCTGATGCACATGGGAGAACATAAATGACAGGGTCACAGATTGAGAGCATGGAGGGACCTTAGAGGACATCTAATTCAACTCCCTCATTTTCCAGTTGAGGACACAGATTCCCTAGGAGTTGAAGTAAGTTAGCCAGGGTTAAACAGGCAGTAACAGAGATGGGACTTGAATTTAAGTACTCAGACTCCAAATCCAACACTTCTTTGTCAATCCAATCTGCTTAGATCAGACGCTTCCACTCAGAGTAGGGGGACACGCTGATAAGAGAGCTAGAGTGGCTGATGAATGCCAAAATTCCAAATAGATTCCAAAAGAAGTCTACCAACCCTTTGTGGTGTTGCCTTATCTGACCTCTAATGATGATTGGCATGTTCAAAGGCACTTGAAATTTGATCAGATTGAAGCATCCATCTCCCTTTTCTATCTCTGTAGAAACTCTCATACCTCCGAAGACCTGCAGACCTGCACACCAGGTACAGATGTTGGGTGATGCCATATTCATTGTCTGGGTAAATTTAATCTTCTAAGTTCATCTCCCCAGACTAGACCAAGATAGGGGACCCAGTGATGCAGTCACTCAACAAACATTTATTAAATACTTACCGTGTGCTAAGAACTGTGCTAAGCCTTAAGAAAGAAAAAAAAGCAAATATGGTCACTGTTCTCAAGGAACTCAATGGGGGAGACCATGAAAAAAACAGTGTATATGTAAGAAACATATAGTATAAATGACAGCTAATAATAGAAGTAAGGCACTACCAGTGAGGGCAGGAGGACATAGAGGGACTGGGAAAGGGCTCCTCCAGAATATGGGCACTGAGCTAAGTCTTGAAGGAGGCCAGTGAAATCAGGAGATAAAATAGTGATGAGAGAGAGCCTTCTGAGCATGAGGAATGACCAGTGAAAAGGTTTGGAGTCAGGAGATGGAATGTTATGTTCAAGGAATAGCAAATGCATATAGATCACTGAGTAGGTGGAGGGGAGTAAAGTATAAAAAAATTAGAAAAGTCAGTTGGAGCCAGATGGTGAAGGGCTTTAAATGCCAAAGAGAATATCTCTATGCAGATATTCAACTGCAGAAATATTATAACTAAATCCATGGGACCTAACGAGGTCACCAAGAGAGAAAGAGAGAAGAAAGTCCAAGACAGACTCTTGAGAGATACCCACAGTTAAAGGGTGTGAACTGAATGAAAATTCAGCAAAAAGACTTAAAGGAAGTGGTTAGACAGGTAGGAGGAGACCTGATAAGAGCAGTGTCACAAAAACTTAGAGAAGATATAGCACCCAGAAAGGGAGGGTGATCAACCATTTCTAAAATGAAGCGAGGTCAAAAAAGATGCAGACTGAGAAAAGATCATTATGTCTGATAACTAAGAGATCATTAGTATCTTTGGAAAAATCAGTTGCATATGAATATTAAGATTGCAAATCAAATTGCAGAGGATTTAGAAGAGAGTGAGAGAAGAAGAGGAGGCACAAGAATAGACAGCTTTCTTAAGATGAGAAAAAGAGACAAGATAAATAAGATGGCAGCCAGCATCAGTGGTTGGATCAAGTAAAGTCTTTTTAAGGATGGAGGAGTTATGGGTCTGTTTATAGGTATCAGGGAAGGAAGTAACAGATAGGGAAAGATTTAATTAAAGATCAGAGAGAGAGAATGAGGATAACAAGGGAGAAGCAATCTGCCAAAGAAGAAGGGAGGGGATGGGATCAAGGAAGTATATTGAAAGGTTTGCCTTGGCAAAGAGTAGGGCCACCTCTAAAGGTGAGGCAGATGTGAAGAGAGAGATAATGGGAAAAGATACGTGTGATGTGAAATAAGGAGGAAGGGAGAAGAGAGAGATCTTGGCAAATGGTTTTTTAGTGAAATAGAAACAAAGTAAGAGGGGAAGGGTTTTTTTGAAGGGAGGGGTTAGTTAAGGAGAGATGATAATAAGTGCAATAGCTGATGTGGAGAGTGGGATAGTGAATCAGTGAGGGAGGAGTAAAAGAAGTGCCTTGCTGTGGTGAGGTCCCAGCTGATATTCCAAAACATGTATTTGTAGTGGACCTTTCAGAATGGTTTCTTGATTTCCTCCTGCTCCACTCAGCAGCATGTGGATAGAATCAAAGTAGGGGGATGGTGGGACTAATCCATAGTGGAGGGAAGCCAGTGTAAGTCAATGCAGGAGTAATGGCCCGATTAAGAATTGTGGGGTGGAGGTATTGGAGGTCATGATGAAGAGGAAAAACAGTGTAAAGGGTGATAAGGCCGACGGGAAAGATGGAATGATAGACTTGCAGGTAGGGCTAAAAGGAAGTCAAGGAAGCCAGTAACAAAAGCTGAGGAAAGAGAATATTCCAGCATGAGGAAAATCAGAGAATATCTCAGGGCCAAGAGAAGGAGCAACACATTTGTGGGGCAGTAAAGAGGACAATGTCACTGATTCGAAGAGCACATGGTAGGGAGTAAGATATAAGAAGACTGGAAGTCCCCAAACAGCTGTGAAACCACTAAGGCAAAAGGTACAACCTTCTGGAGACTGGTTTCATTGAAAGCTCAAGGTAAGGTAGTCAAGCAGACATGGTTCCAGATGCACATTACTGGAATAGCCTTAGAACTCTGTAAGATCTCATCAGCCTTGGTGTTCTTTCTATCACTAGTCTGCCTCTTTATTAGATGATGGGGGCCATGAACTCCAGACCTCTGTTAAATAAGATACCTCAGCTCAGAAACATCTCGTTTCTCACTGGCTATGCTAGGGGGTAAGGACCTCTCTGACTGATTTCACCATGGCACCTTTCCTTCCACACTTTTCAGCTTTCTCTTGTGCATTATCTTCTCCCATTAGACTGTAAGGTAATTAAGGGCAGGGAGTGATTTTTTATTTATTGTATCCAAGGTGCTTAGGATGGTGCCTGGCACATAGTAGGTGCTTAATAAATGTTTATTAACTATTATTGAATGATCAAAGATTGTGATCAAATAAAAGGATTTTGAAATTCATGAACATGAATACTTGTGAGTAAGGGCAAGATCTGAGATAGTATAACCATCTCTGTGTATGGCTGAGGTAGAGTGAAGGATAGATCATAGGAACTGAGGAGATTGAGTAACTGCAAAGTTAAGGTATTTTAAAAAGCATTAACATGTGTGCTGAAGTCTCCCAGTATTAGGGCAGGAGTAGAGGTGGAGAGGACTGTGAGCCATGTCCTAAATTCATTGATAAGGGAAAGAGAGTTATAGAGGTTGATATGTAATAGCTAACAGGATTTGCATTAAAAGATAAGTTTGAATAATGTGGACCTCAAAGGAAGGTTGATGACTGAGTGATGATGGAAGAAAAAAAATCTAAAAGTAGTGATGGCAGCAAAGAGTATTCTAATTCCCCCTGATGTGACCAGTGAGTAAGGAGAGATCAGGGAAAGTGTATCTGGCATTGTGAAGTGTGGTCAGTGTTGTCAGGAAGGCGACATCTCCGGGACTGCCACAGCATCAAGGGAGTAAGAAAGGAAGAAGTTTATGATGAAAGCAGGTTTGTTAATTGTGGAACAGGCATTCAAAGGAGCACAGTGAAATGAATGGGTAGAACTGGAGAGGGCTGTTGGTTAGATTGTACTTTAGGGGCATGAGGTAAAGGAGAGGACAGTTAAATTTGTATATTGACAGCCAGGGGTTCTGAATCATGTAGGTGGGCAGAATAGAAGAGAGTCGAGGCATTCTGGGCTGGAGAGAGGTCTGTCAAGGAGGCAGGTGATTAGATAGCTCAGGGTCTTCCCTCAATATCCAGCATCATGGCAGGTAGTAAATTGTATTTTGTGAAGCCTAGGAGCCTCATCTCATATGTCTTTTTTGTCTCCTTGCATGCCTACTAAATTAGGGTGTATATTAGCAATAAATCCTCTGTTTAGATCAATTTGCCTATTTTCCTTTAAATTCTGAAGCTGGTTAAGCAGTCATAACCTTGGACAAAGGGGAGAAAGAGGTAGCATCCCATGGTGCATGTGTGGAAGCTGAAACCTTCTGCTCATGCTTGTGTGTATGTACATGTGTTTACATGTGTGTGCACATACACATGGACACACAACCCCATGTGTGCACATGTGTTTAGGGATGAATTGAAGTAGGCACATCCAACATCCCTGTATGAAAGATTGAATTGAATGTGTCTCAAAGCATGTTACAATAAAGGGTTTCCATTCCTTGGAGGCACAAATTTCACAAGGAGGTATAGCTGTGAGCAGACTTGCAGTAGTAAGAAGGAGAATGTGTGTTTCTGTGGGATTTTAGGGAGAAGGACAAGGGATGCATGGGGACACACTTTCTCCATTTCTCTGACATGTAAAGAAGTGTTCATTTACATTAGCCTTTGATCATTTATACCCACTTACCCTCAAATCTGCATATCCAGGAGCAAGTATTTAATACTTAATTCTGTGCTGGCAAATGTTCTCCGATTTATTTCTCGTGGATAATTGTGAGTCAGATTATAAGCCTTTTGAAAGCAGAGATCCTGATATATTATCTACAATGCCTAACATGGCAATAGGCAGTTATATAGTGTAATGGATAGTGTTATGGTTGAGTCAGGAAGACCTGAAATTTGAATCCCGAGACATTTACAAGCTGTGTGATGCTAAGCAAGTCACTTATCCTCTCATCCTCAGTTTCCTCATCTGTCGAAAAAGAATAATGATGCCTCCTTAGCAGGATGCTTTAAGGTTCAAATGATACAACATATGTAAAGTGATTTATAGCCTTTAAAGTATTATATAAACATTAATTATCGTTCCATATTTATTTGGTTGAAAGATTACTTAGTTGGGAGTTGGGAGAATTGGATTCTGCTTCTGATTGCTTCTAATGGTTGTGTAATTTTTGACTTTAGGAAAGTCACTTGACCTCTCTGGATCTCAGTTTCATCATCTGTAAAATGAGTGGATTGGATCAAATTATTTCAAGAGTCCTGACCAGTACTACATTTCTAAGAGTCCACAAAATAATTTCAATCATAAAGCAGAAAAAAATAAATAAGTAAAAGGCAAGAAAGTGAATATGAAATAATTTGAATATCCCCAAAGATTTTTATCACTAACCAAATCTCTTCTTTATCCCTGTGGTAGAATAAATCCTGAGAAGCAATTTGTTATAATAGAAGAACTCCTAATAGTGAGGGCTGAGGCACACAGAAAAGGTTTCCAGCTGCTGAAGCTCTCTGCCATCCAAAGAAACCAGAGAAGACAGCTGTGAGTAGGGGGAGGGGGTAGACATACACCGATTTAGTATTTTAATTTAACTTATTCATGAAATTGCTCTGCAGAGTCCTTGTTCATTACTTGCTCTAGCTACATCTGCCTTGAGACGAAAACCCTGAGAATACTGATAAATGGGATAGGCTTCTGAGTGAACACAAAGGGAAAGGAAGCAGAGTAGATATTGTCGCAGTCAATCTGTCAACAAATACTTATTAACAACCTACTATGTGTAAGGCTGGGTGTGGGAATACAAAGTGGTATAAGCCAATGTCTTACATCCTTTAGTCTAAGGAGTAACAACAGCCCATGCTTGTTTGTATTACTATTACTTCCAAAGGTTCTTATTTTTAAAAAATTCATAAATTTAAAACAATTCTTCTCCTTTTTTTCCTCCTTTTATACATTCTCCTGCTCAGGCTTTCCTCTTTCTTCCCTACTCCTGATTTTTCAAAAGCCATGATGTTGAGGCTTCAAAGGAAAGAGCAGACTGTAGTAGGGAATTTAAATATTTTCCCTATCCACAGGGGTTCTTTTTAATACCAACATTCACCCCTTGATGCTATACGGCTATGAACCTTGGGACAACACAATTATCTGAAGAAGCAAATTTAGATAAACCAAGGGGCAATGGGTATATGTAGGCCATGACTGTAAAAGAAAGCTGTCATATTTGGTTTTAGACATTGAATTTGAGGTGAGAATAGGATATCCATGTGGAAATGCCCAACTCTTAGAGATATGACAATAAAGTTGCTGTTTCAGCTGTGTCTAACTCTTTGTGACTGTATTTGGGGTTTTCTTGGCAAAGATATTGGAGTGGTTTGCCATTTCCTTCTCCAGCTGATTTTGCAGATGAAGAAAGTGAGATAAACAGGGTTAAGTGACTTTCCCAGGGTCACACAGCTAATAAATATCTTAGGTCAGATTTGAACTCATGAAGATGAATCTTCCTAATTCCAGGCCCAGCATTCTACCACTGTACTACCTAGCTGGCCTTAGCACTAGAGATTAAGAGTTAAATATGCGCACTTGGTAGTCATCAACATAATTTTGGTAGTGGATGTCACTGAGAATGAATGATCTATTTCAGTATATGTAGAAAAGAAAGACTGAATATCTCCATTTTTAGCAGGGGGCCAAAATCGATCTAGAGAATGCGATAAAGAACTAGATGAACCAGGATAGTGTAATTTCAAGAAAAGGAAGACTCAGTTTTAAAGAGTAATGCAGAATGATGGCTAGATGGTGCAATGAGCAGAGCATTGGACTTGGAGTCAGAAAGACCTGAGTTCCAAGTTAGTCTTCAGATAGTTACTAGTCGTATGACCCCGGCAAAGTCATGTAACCTCAGTTTCCTCATCTGTAAAATGAGAATAAATAGCATCTACCTCCTAAAGTTAATATGAGGAAAGAATAAGATATTTGTAAATTGCTAGGAGTTCTATATAAATGCTAGCTATTACTATAATTTTTTAAAAGTTGGTACATTGGATATGTCTACTAGGGGACTGTTGACTTTAGGAAGAATAGTTTAAATAGTAAGATAAGGATGAATAATATATTAGGCATTGGTCAGTCCCATGTTCCTGAAGAAAATTAAAAGAAATCAAGGAACAGCTGAACATCAGCTTTTACATGTTATTTACAGAAGGCTTTTGATGAAAGTGGATACTTGAAATTTTGAAAATGAGCTGTCACATACGATTCAACTAATTGATCTGTTTGACTCAGTCTCCTTCCTCCATTACACTGACTTTAGAATGTTAGGGGTATTCCTCAACCCTCCCCTAATGTTTCCATCAATAGTTCACTTATTGTTTACTAACCATAATTATGAATCCATTTCCCATATAAATATTCCAGACTCTAATTTTTCATTTTCTTCTTTAGTGAATGCAAGTTAAGTTTAATGGGTCAAAAATTTGGTTCAGATAGGTATGCAATTATTTATCAAGGGGATAAAGGGGATTTGTCTCAAATTTTTAAAGACCTGAAACATTTGTAGGCCAATCTCTCAAGCTTCCTTGGCAGGAGTCTGTGAGTCCAAGTCCACCTGTACCTACTCTGAGGCTTCTGGGGAGCTGAAATTAAAAGCACTGTCCAGGGTGCATTTTTCAGCTATAAAGAAAGGGAAATACACAGATCTGGGAGAGAAAGTCAAGTTGATTTGTTGCCATATCACCCTTTCTTATTTAATATGTCCGATATAATTACTTTTCAGTTCATTTAGAAAAAACAGAAAAGCTGCCTGTGGGAGCCGAGTCTAAAGATTTTACTTCAGGAGATGAAATTGAGTACCAGAATCCTGGAGTCCTATTCCCAGTTTATTGTGACCTTGAACATGATATTTTAGCTCTCTGAGGATAATAATATTTCCCTTTTTAAGTTCCCAGAAGGGAAGATTTCCTGAATTTGGACTCAGAAAAAGTTAGCTTTCTATTATATACAAGTGAATTATTCAGTCCTCTCTACACTGCAGCCCAGCCAGGTCTTAAATGGATAAGAATATCACAGAATTGAGACAAAGTCTGACATAACAGGAGTGAGAGTAACTTATTCTCTGTGTGTTTCTATATTTGTGTGTGTTTGTATGCTTGTATGTGTGTTCTGTGTGACTAAGTGTATCCCCTGAACATATTCTGGAAACTTAATGGATAAATGATTAAAGAATACAAACAGAATTTTCAAAAGAAATGCAATTTTTGGAATGTTTGCTATTTTAAATTATGTACTCACTTCTATCATTGATCCAGTTAATACAATGAAGAATTGGTCAAACAGATTACTAAGGGTGGTTTAGAAGTCTCTTTTGCTGGATTTAGGAGCAGCTAGGTGGCACAGTGGATAGAGAAGAAGGCCTGTAGCCAGGAAGGCCTGAGACCAAATCTGACCTCAGACACTTCCTAGCTATGTGACCCTGGGCAAGTCACTTAACCCTGTTTTCCTCAGTTTCTTCATCTGTAAAACAAACTGGAGAAAGAAATGGGAAACCACTTGGCCAAATGGGGTCAGCAAGAGTTGGTCAGGACTGAATCTATTGAACAAAATAGTGTTTCTATGCCCTGGGGAAAGGGAGGGGTTATTAATTACTAATTGTTGTGTTTGTTCTTTGTTCTCAAAGAGGACCATGACATCAAGATGATGACATGACTTGCAGTTGACTTTGATTTGAGTGAGGGAGGGTTGTGCAAGATCACCAACCTCACCTTCTCCTCCTGAGCCATCCGGGTCCAGTGGCCTGATATTCATCAGGATGACTGGAGATGGCCCTGGATGCAATGGGAGACCCTCCTCCTTTCAAGCTAAAGTCTTATCACATTCTCACTTTGAATGATATACACCCATTCAATGAATAGGCTTCTTTAAATAGTACTCAAGGGATGGCCCCTTTGATAAAAAAACAAAACAAAACTGGGAGGGGAAGATCCTCAGGGTTTCTGGGTAAAAGAGAAACAATTACTATTTAGTATTTATTAATTAGGCCTAGAGGGATAGACCACCCTCTGTGGTAGGGATTCACGAAAGAAGAAAGCATAGTCCCAGTTAAGAAAAAGGGTGTAAATAGAAAGCTCGACTGACATTAAATCCAGGCGTTTGTAAAGGCAACTTGGAGAGGAGGCTTGAAAAGATGGAGAGGGAAGTGCTGAATGAAAAGATGAGAAAAACATAATTAAGGTAGAGGAGTGGGAAGAACTAGAAACCTCTGACAGAGTATTTCTTTTACTTCAGGAATCTGCCCAAAAGAAGATGTTGTATGGTGGGAGCATGTTAGCCCACATAACTTGCTTAGCTACATTGATGAGATACGGAACCAGGCTCTTCGAGGCAGCCTGGC
Source organism: Bettongia penicillata ogilbyi (assembly GCA_023548195.1). Lineage (NCBI taxonomy): Eukaryota > Metazoa > Chordata > Mammalia > Diprotodontia > Potoroidae > Bettongia > Bettongia penicillata. Next base: position 3,630,147 of record JAJHZJ010000629.1, read on the forward strand.
TTACACAAATACAATTATACTGGACAAACATCGGGAAGTCATATGCTTTGAGTTCTTTTTCCATCAGAGGTAAAGGACTCGCAGGAGTGATTTCTTCACAGATTTTCTAGACGTGTTATTGTGGCTAATGTAGTATCAAGCACAAGTCTATGAAATGAATGGATTGATGAGGGAACCATCATCAACTTAATGAGATTACAAGGCATGGACTTTTGTTCATGTGAACTTGGTTTCCTTGATTCTTCCATTTGCCATTCTTGTTATGATTCTAATTATCAGGGCTTGATTAAATCTAGGGCAGTTGTCTCATGGAACCCACCCTTTTTATCCTCTTCTCCTTTTACCCCCTCCTGCCCATCATGTGATGCAGTCCTTTATAGCAAATATTCATTCAAAATGCAATAAAAATCAATTTATCTTTATTTAGAGGCACAAACCACTGTAAACCTACATGATTTTAAGACAGCAGGCAATACCAGTTTTCTGGACAAAAGTGGGGATAGGGGGAAGTGGTTGAAATGGAAAGTGAATAAATTCAACAGGTCGCACTAGTAATGAGGCATGTAGTCAGTCTTCCTCCACTGGACTGTAAAACTCCTTGAGGGCAGGGCTCTTCTTTTGCTGTGTGTGTGTGTGTGTGTGTGTGTGTGTGTGTGTGTGTATCCCCAGTGCTTAGCAAAGTGCCTAGCGCAGAGTAGACAATGTTTTTTTAATTGATGATGGTGACATAGTCAGGGAAACAGAATTCTGTCTAGGCATATCACTCCTTAAACAGATCAGTGAGCCAAACAATGTTACAGCTATTCATGACTATGTTAATTTTGGTGCATAAGCACTGTTCACTTGTAATCAGTGTGGTGCTGGGATGGGTTTGTATCCCTAGCCTCATTCCCTCTCCATGGAGCTCAAAGGTTCCTAAGCTTTCCTATCTCACTTGGTTTGCCTCCCTTGATCCTTCAGTTACTCTTCCAGTTTTTTGGGAAAAAAACTATACTTCCCATCAGCCCTTTTGCTAATATGGATTATATGGGTGAAATCTTGCTTGTATTTCAAAGTTCTGGTCAAATGCCACATCTTCTACAAAATCTTTCTTGATCCTTGGTCCTTTTTCTGACCTTTTAGAGCACCTTGTACCTTTCTTATGTGCACTTATTCCATTTACTTTAGGATTATAGGTGGTATTTAACTAGGTTTTAAGCTTTGTAAGGGGAAGGAACTTATTTCTCTTTCAAAACTGTATAGTGCATAGAAGGGTATTGTGCTCTGAGTAGGACTTTACTAATATTAGTTAGATGGAATTTGAATGTTGAATCAACAAGAAATCCAAGTTTTCCAAACAGGAAATGGCTTAGGCTACTTACAATTACCTTAAAGAGAGCTCTGGTAATGATTTGGAAATAAGTGATAGGCAATAAGGGATGAGGACTAGATGTGTGTGTGTGTGTATATAGACACATGTACATACATTTACACATATACATGAACATATACATTGTCCCCTGTATACATATATATGGATGTTCATGTGCTTATATTATACATACATATACACATGTACACATGCATCCATACATATGTATAGAGAGGAAGCAATGTGTTTATTGGGCAGCTAGATGATGCAGTGAAAAGCGTGCCAGCCCTGAAGTCAAGAGAATCTCAGTTGAAAACCAGTCCCAGACACTTACTAGATGTGTGACCCTGTGCAAGTCACTTAATCCTTTCTGCCTCAATTTCCTCATCTGTAAAATGAACTGGAGGAAGGAAATGGCGAACTGCTTCAGTATCTTTGCCAAGAAAACCCAAAATTGGGTCCCAAGAAGTCCAACACAACTGAAATAATTGAACAACAACAAAAATGTGTATATTGCATATATGTGTGTGTACATATAAACACATGTATATATTATATGTATTGTGTACAGCACATGTATGTGTGTATGTATATATACATATATGTGTATGTATATAATCAACTGGGTTGCTTTCAAGAGAGAGTTATTCATAGGTTGCCATAGGTTGCCGTGATTAAGATGTAATTTGAAAAACATAGAAGGTTTTCTCCTTTCTATTAAATCCAACTACAAATATTTTCTCTACTGAATCTGCAGGATGCCAAATCACTCCTTCTTTTGTCCAAGGCAATAAGAATTGCTGCTAAAATGCAGATCTGCTATCTGGAAAGGTTCATACATTAACCCTAGATCAACCATTACCACCTTATCAGGAATTAGTCATCAGATTAGTTCCAAACACCTGGCAGAGAAGTGAAGGTCTAAATGGAGAGTGAAAGTTGAAACTTAGTGAAAACATAGGTCTGATTAGGAAAATGTCTGATCCTGAGCATCTGGGTGGCAGGATGTGCGGGCACTGGGCACCTGTGGGGAGGAGGTGCTCAGAGGGAGTAGGAGGATGCCAAAGCGGTGCTAGAAATAACCCCTGACTGTTTTCACAGCTTTGTTTGCCAAGGCAGGCCCTGGTGTCACTTAGCCAGCCTCAATCTGTGAGTGCTGAGTGTGCGGCTCAGTCAGTAAGTCATTCTGCCTGCTCTGATTAGAATCACTGAATGTTAAAGCTGGAAGGGATCTTAGGGATCATCTTGACTTCACTGTTTATTTCTGTGGTAATACTATTCACCTTGTCTGCTATATTTTTAATGCTGAGTTTATCTTTGGCTCTTCCTTCTTTACCTCTCAAACCCAGTTACTCCTGGTCGTTCTCTCCTTGCAAAATCTCTGGAATTTGCTACTTGTTCTATTGTAATAGCCAGCTAACAGGTCTGATAGATGTGAGGTGGTACCTCAGAGTTATTTTAATTTGCATTTCTCCAATCAATAGTGATTCAGAGCACTTTTTCACAAAACTATGGATAGCTGTGTTGATAATGCATTTTTGCTTATTGTTAATATAATTTTGCTTCTCAATGGGAAGATCTTTACCATCCATTAGTAAGCCCATGTGACCTCCTTAAGTCACATGGAAGCCTGAGTCACATGAGTCAAGTCACATGGAACAGGAAGGGGTAGAACAGGAAGAGGTGGAACTGGAGCAGAGCTGAGAGGAAGGACTCAGAGCTGGGAAAGGCAGGAACTAGCCTGAGTGGGGGAACTTTGTGATTGCTTAAGGAGATGGTTTGTGGGAAGCCTAACAGAGGAAAGGCTTGGGAGTGGGGTTGCCCTCTGCATTGCTACTGTGTATGTATTTCTTTGTTACTATGATGGATTTGGCTTTATGGTATTGGGATTCGACTTTCTGGTGTTTGAATAAATGTTTTGGTTCTGTCTTCCATGTGGAGAGTCTTTGTATTTCCCAATTCAGAATTGTACCAGCATATTCAGGTGCTATGAATATTGCATTGGTGCTACAATAGCTTTGATTTTTTTCTTCTGAAAACTGCCTGTTTATATTCTTTGACTGTTTAGCAATTGGGGATGACTCATAAGCTGATAAATTTGACTCAGTTATCTATATATTTGAGACTTTATGTGAGAAACTTGCTGTAAAACTTCCCCTCTCCCCTAGTTTCCTGCTTTCCTTCTAATCTCGACTACATTGGTTTTGTTTGGGCAAAAACTTTTTAACTTGGTTTCACTGACATAATCTATTTTAAATCCCATAATGGTCTGTCTCTTGTTTGGTCATAAATTCTTTCCTTTTCTGTAAATCTGACAGGTAAAATATTCCATGCTTCCCTAATTTGCTTATGGTAGCGCTTCATGTCTAAATAATGTACCCATTTTGCTCTTATCTTGGTATGGTGTGAGATGTTGGTTTCTCTCTACCTAGTTTCTCCCAAACTGCTTTCCAGTTCCCCCCACCTCCCCAATTTTGTCAAATAGTGATTTCTTGGTCCCAAAATCTTGGATATTTGTGTTTTCAAACACAGGTTACTGTGGTCATTTATTACTGTGTATTGTATACCTAATCTATTCTACTGATCCACCACTATTTCTTAGCCAGTATTAAATTGTTTTGATGATTGCTGCTTGGTAATACAGTTTATGATCTGGTTCTGCTAAACCACCTTCCTTCACTACTTTTTTTATTGTTTCCCTTGATTAAGCTTTTGTTCTTCAGATGAATTTTGATATTATTTTTTCTAGTTCTCCATAGTTTTTTTAATAATTTGATTGGCATAGCACTGAATATGTAAGCCAATTTATGTAAAATTGTCATTTTTGTTATATTGACTCGCCTAACCCATGAATAATTAATATTTCTGAAATTGTTTAGGTCTGACTTTACTTGTGTGAAAAGTGTTTTGTAATTGTGTTCATACAGTTCCTGAATTTGTTTTGGCAGGTAGACTCCCAGATATTTTATATTGCCTGCAATTTTTTTAAATTGAGTTTCTTTTTCTATCTCTTCCTGCTGGATTTTGTTGGCAATATATAGAAATGCTGGTGATCTATGTAGGCCTATTTTATATCCTGCAACTTTGCTGAAATTGTTAATTATTCCAACTAGTTTTTAGTTGATTTTCTCGGAGTCTCTTTGTGTCTATTTTACTAGTTGGCCTATTCTGTTTTTTAAGATGTTATTTTCTTCAATATTATTTTATGCCTCCTTTATCAAGTTGCTAACTCTTTATAAAAATGATTTTCTTGCATCACTCTCATTTCCTTTCTCAGTTTTTCCTCTACCTCTCTTATTTGATTTTTAAAATCTTTTTTAAGCATCTCCAGGAATTCTTTGCAGGCCTGAGACCAAATCATTTTTTTTGTGGGGGGAGGAAGGTCTTGCCTGTGGCTGCTTTGGCATGTTGCCTTCTTCTCGGTTTGCATCTTGATCTTCCCTTTCACTGTAGTACTTGTTATGATCAGGTTCTTTTTTTGTTGTTCGATCATTTTTATAGCCTATTTCTTGACTTAATTTTATGTTAAAGTTGGATTCTGAAACTAGAGTGGAAGGAGTATTGTCTGAGGCTTCAGGTGTTTCTTGCTACTGTTTTCAGAGCTAGTTCTGGGGGTCTGTAGGGTTTTAATGCTTCCCAGGTGGTATGATCTAAGGAGAGCTATGATCTATAGTCACTCTTCTCCTGGCCTGTGCTCTTGTCTTAACCCAGGAAGGGACCTTGTTCCCCTGTAGCCAACAGTCCTAATGGTCCCCCTCACCCTGGGACTGTGACTAGATCCCCTATTCTCTTGCAGCCATAATTCCTAGGGCTCTCCTCTGTCTTGGAATTGGGACCAGAATCCCTATTCCCCCTTCAGTGACCATAAACAACCCTCTCCATCCTGGAGACACAACTAAGTCCTCGGTTCACCTATGTCTGCAAGTGCTATTGCTCCTTTTGGTCCTTGGATTATGATCTGGAACCTTCCATGGGCAATGCAACAGGGTCCTAAACCAAGTGCAAGCAAAGGATCCCCTGCAATCTCCTTCCAACCAGTTTTACAACTCCCTGACCATCCTTAAACTGAGAGTTCCAGAAGCTGCCAATGAGTTCAAGTAGCTGCTTGCAAGGCTTGCTGCCTGCAGTGAGCAATCTGTGTTGCACTTCAGGCTTGACCACCACCTTGGTGAGACAGATTTTTCCTACCAACTTCTTATGATCTATTGGACTGGAAAATTGTTTACCCGATCTTTGATTGGTTCTTCCACTCCAGAATTCAATTTGAGGTATTATTTAGAGTTATTTGCAGGGGAATTTGGGAGAACTCATCTGAGTGCTTGTCTCCTGTGCCATCTTGGCTCCATCTCTCTGTTTTACTGGAAACAAAACTTATATTTCCCTAAAACTTCCATTCATTGCTCCTAGTTCTGTTCTTTGGGGGCCAAACAGAGCAAGTGTAATTCCTTTTCTGCATGACAAGCCTCCAAGTATTAGAAGGCACCTTCCAACTTCAACATGTAGAGTTCCTCTTACTGACCTCTATAAGTCATGGTTGAGTCCTCTCGCTATATTGATAGCCCTCTTTTGTCCCATACAATAGCTGGAAAGTTACCTTTGGAAGTTCCTGGACCAACATTAGACAAAGCATACTATTTTTGTCCTATCTTTCACAATTTCAAGATCATTTTCATTGGTAGAAAAAACAGCAACAAAATAGTCCTTTCTCTTTTCTTAGGAAGCTAGACAGAGCAGTACTCTTGGAGTAAGGAAGACCTGAGTTCAAATCCTGCCTCAGATTTAAACTGTGTGATATTAGGCCAGTCATTAAACCTTTCTTAGCTTCAGTTTCCTCATTTGTAAAGTGGAGATAATAGTACCTACCTCACAGGGTTATTGTGAGGATCAAATGAAATAATATTGATAAAGCTTTATAAACCTTAAAGTGCTATGTAAGTACTAGCTATTACTACCTTTCTATCCTTACCAAGCAGGAATTATGTCTTTTTATTCATCATCCTTTTGTCTTCACTGTTTTTTAAAATAGTTATTATCCTAAACATTTATTGCAAATCTTGATTCTTTATAGTCTTTAGCCTTTCTGACACTATTTTAGCAGAATCTTACCATTCTTTTGTATTTGTGCTTGTTTTTATCTCTTATGTAAGTCCTTTTATAGTTTGAATTTTTGTCAATGAGTTCCCTGGGCAGCCACATCTGTCCCTTTAGGCACCTCCCCCTAGTCTTCTGGGAATCATATTTGCATTTCAGCATTCTGTTCACGAGTCTCCCATTCCTCTTGAGCCCGCTATTGCTGAGAAAGCATTCTAATCATGTTTAGTATGATTAGAACATATGTTTTATAGCCAGCTTCATTAATTCTCACAAATTTCTTATATTAAATCATAAAATGGTGCATAATACTATTAAAACAATAAAAATAAATGTTACTTGTAAAATTTTGGTCCAGACAGCATTCAATTTCTATACTTTATATTCACAATGAATTAATAACATCCTCAACCACAAAAATACAGGTTTGCATTTGGAATTCACAAGACTAATTCTGCAAAGGGAATACTTTCTAACCTCTCATCCTCAAAAGCATCCTTGCCTTTTCCAGGGGACTATTTATATAAGGAATATCCAGGAGACTCCATTTCACTAACCCATTGCCTCCCAGATAGACTTGGGAAATAAGCATGTGTCACGTATCTCTTAGTATAAGCCAATGAAAGACAAAAATTGCTAGCATAAGTATCATAAGAATTCAGTTAAAAAGACAGCACATCTTCATTTTTTATAGAAGAAGCAAATGAACCTGGTAGGTTAAAGGATTAACTGTGAGCTAGTTAACAGAGCCCAGTAGAGAATTTGGGTTTCCTAACTTTTTGTAGGTTCTTACCTGGTAAGCCACACTGCCTTTCTTAATGAGACTGTAGAAAGAAGGCTGGAGTTCTGAGTCAAGGAATCTGGATTCAGATACTGACTTTGCTATTTATTATCTATGTGCCCTTCAGCAAATTACTTCATCTCTCCAGACTCCAGAATGTGGAAGTTGGACAACTTTAGTAATCCCGTTAGCTCTAAATCTATGATTCCACGGTCTTTTCTTTTTCCCCCTTCTTAACACACACACACACACACACACACACACACACACACACACACTTTTGTTGATATATTTATGGAACTAGGAAGAGTGTGTAATGTTATATTAAATTTAATATAAAGACTTTAAGATAAAGAAAATTAGATCCCTCAGTTCTTCACAGCCAATCAGTAAAAGCCCAAGCAACTGTAGAGATTTTGATATTTTGAACCTACCTGACAGATTAATTTCCATTTAAAACCATCTTTTTGTTGTTTTGTAGATAAAACCTGAGAATTCTTATTGGGCTGGGGAGGGGGAGAGAAGAGGCAAATTTGAAATGCCTTTCACAGTTCTATTTTTAATGTGATTTCCAAGAACCAGAGTGGGTGGCCAGCCAGGCTAGAATCTTACTTGCTCTGTAACGTACCAGGCAAGCCAATGAGAAGTACTGGTTTCTCAGTTTATTCTAGCCCCACAGTAAATAAATGTCTGATGAAGACTTCAAATAATACTCTGGCAGCAATATCTGCTGATTTATGAGACAGGTTTCCCAAAGCTGAGCAGGAAAGATGCTTTACCTGAATCATTTCCTGGAACCCTACAGTCCCTATAGTTAGTGGACGAGATAGGCCACAATGGGTTGCCTGTAAATTGGTAGAGGTTTTTTTGGAAAGATTTTAGAATCAGAGGCCTTTGGGTTCAAATCCCATCTCTGTTGCTCACAACCTGTATGATCTGGAATAAATCACTTAGTCTCCTTGGGACTCAGTTTCCTCTTATGTAAAAGAAGGGGGTTGGAGTAGATTGCCCTAAGATTGCCATAGATCTATCTTATAGATCTATGATTAGTGTACATAGAATTATCAGTGAGACAATTTGGAGTCATTAAACAGAAGTATAGGAGACTTGGGGACTTTCCCCCTTTTCACTTCTCCTTACTTTGCTTCGGGTGCAAGTATATCAAATGGTAACCTCCTGAAGGAACATAATGGAGACATGTGGAGATGGTAACTGTTGTAGAACATAGGACAAAATGAAGGAAAGGGAAGCACTGAGAAGGAGAGCAGGGGCAATGGAGCAGAAAGTCTTAGAAAGACTTTTCCTTATAGAGGGAAGGATTTAAAAGATGTGAATTTTTAAATCTCTAAAAAGATTTAAAAGACTACCTGAAAAATAGGCCACTCTTTGGAAATAAGAGCATCCATGTGGAATGATGGGAAATTAGACAAAGAGAAAGGAAAAAAATGGCATTCTTTTTTTTTAAAAAAAATTTAGTATTCTATTTTTACCCAGCTACATGTAAAAACAGTTTTTAACATTTGTTTTTAAAACTTTGAGTTCCAAATTCTCTCTCTTCCCCCACCTCCATTGAGAAGGCAAGCAATTCAATATAGGTTATACATGTGTAGTCATGCAAAACATTTCCATAATAGTCATGTTGTGAAAGAAAACTTGGATCAAAAAAAACCTTCAAGAAAAATAAAGAAAGTAAAAAAGCATGCTTCAATCTGTATTAAGACACTGTCAATTCTTTCTCTGGGAATGGAAAACATTTTTCACCATAAGTCTCGGATCATTGTATTGCTGGGAATAGCTAAGTCATTCACAGCTGATCATTTTACAATATTGCTGCTACTTTATGCATGGTACATTTCACTTTGCATCAGCTCATGCAAGTCCCTCCAGGCTTTTCCAAGAGCATCCCACTCATCATTTCCCATAGGACAATAGTATTCCATCACAATCAGATACCACAACTTATTCAGCCATTACTCAATTGATAGACATCCCTCAATTTCTAATTCTTTGCCCCCAGAAAAGAGCTACATAAATATTTTTGGACACATAGATCCTTTCCCCCTTTTTAAAAAATCTCATTTGGATATAGACCTACCTAGTGGTGGTATTGCTAGATCAAAGGGTATGCATGGTTTTATGGTTCTTTGGGCAGATTTCCAAATTGTTCTAATGAATGGTTGACTTAGTTCACAACTCCACCAATGGTACATTAATGCCCCATTTCCCCATGTCCCCTCCACCATTTGTCATTTTCTTTTTGTATTTTATTAGTCAGTCTAATAGGCATAAAGTAATACCTCAAAATTGTTTTAATTTGCATTTCTTGGATCAATAATGAGCTGGAGAATTTTTTCATATGACTGTAGATAGATTTGGTTACTTCATTTGGAAACTGTTCATATATTTTGATCATTTATCAACTGGGTAATGAGTTATTTATATAAATTTGACTCAGTTCTCTATATGTTTAAGAAACAAGGCTTTTATCAGAGAAACTTGCCTCATTTTTTTCACAGTTACTTTCACTAACTGTATTTCCCTCCATCCTACTTCCCCTCACCCTATTTATTCTATTCTCTCTCCCCTTTCACCCTGTCCCTCCTCAAAAGTATTTTGCTTCTGACTACCCTTTCCCTCAATCTGTTCTCCCTTCTGTCACTCCCCCACACTTCTCTATCTCTTTCCTCTTTTACTTTTCTGAAGGGCAAAGTAGGTTTCAATACCCAATTGAGTGTGTATGTTATGACCTCTTTGAGCCAATACTGATGAGAGTGAAGTTCATTCACTCCCTCTAACTTCACCCCTATTCCCCTCCACTGTAAAAGCTTTTTCTTGCCTCTTTTATGTGAGCTAATTTACCCATTCTACCCCTCCCTTTCCCTTTCTCCCAGTACATTCCTCTCTCATGCCTTAGTTTTATTTTTTTAGATAGTATCTCTTCTTATTCTATTTACATATGCACCCTCTGTCTATATATACTCCTTCTATCTGCCTTAATAATGAGAAAGTTCTTATGAGTTACGAGTATCATCTTTCCATGTAGAAATGTAAACAGTTTAGTCTTATTAAGTCCCTTAGGATTTCCCTTTCCTATACATTTTTATACTTCTCTTGAGTTTTGTATTTGAAAGTCAAATGTTCTATTCAGCTCTGGTCTTTTCATCAGGAATGCTTGAAAGTCCTCTATTTCATTGAATATCCATTTGTTTTCTCCTGAAGGATCATACTCAGTTTTGCCGAGTAAGTGATTCTTGGTGATTCTAGCTCCTTTGCCCTTTGGAATATCATATTCCAAACCCTCTGATCCTTTAATGTAGAAGCTACATTAGTTATCCTAACTATGTTATGACATAGTTAGTTATCCTAACTATGGCTCCATGATACTTGAATTACTTCTTTCTGGCTGCTTGCAATATTTTCTCCTTGACCTGGAAACTGGAATTTGACTCTAATATTCCTGGCAGTTTTCATTTTGGGATCTGTTTCAGGAGATGACTAGTATATTCTTTCAATTTATATTTTACCTTCTGGTTATAAAATATTAGGACAGTTTGATAGTTTCTTGAAAGATGCCTAGGCTCCTTTTCTGATCATAGCTTTTAGGTAGTCCAGTAATTTTTAAATTATCTCTCCCAGCTATATTTTCCAGGTCAGTAGTTTTTTCAGTGAGATATTTCACATTGTCTTCTTTTTTTTTTCATTCTTTGGCTTTTGTTTTACTGTTTCTTGATTGCTAATAAAGTCATTAGCTTCCATTTTCTCGATTCTAATTGTTAGGGAATTATTTTCTTCAGTGAGATTTTGAACCTCTTTTTTCATTTGGCCAACTCCACTTTTTAAGGTGTTTTTTCTTCAGCAAATTTTTGTGTCTCATTTACCACTTAGCCTAGTCTGTTTTTTAAGGTGTTATTTTCTTCAGCATTTTTTGTGTTTCTTTTACCAAGCTATTGAGTTGTTTTTCATGATTTTATTTCATCAATTTCATTTCTCTTCCCAATTTTTCCTCTACTTCTCTTATCTGATTTTCAAAATCCCTTTTCAACTCTTCCTTGGTCTGAGACCAATTCATATTTTTCTTGGAGGCTTTGGATTTGGAGCTTTGACTTATCTTCTTTTGCATATGTGTTTTGATCTTCCTTGTCACCATAGTAACTTTCTATGGTCTGAGATTTTTTTTCTGCTGTTTTCTCATTTTCCCAGTCTATTACTTAACTTTTAACGCTTTGTTAAAATAGGGCTCTGCTTCCAGGGTGGAGGGCACAATGTCTCAAGCTTCAGGGGTTTCTTGCAACTGTTTTCAGAGATACTTCTAGAGACCTGTAAGCTTTTAGTTCTTCCAGGTGGTGTGATCTATGGCGAAGTGTTTATTACTCTCCTGGACTGTGATCTGGTCTTTGAGTGACCAAAAGCACTCTTTTCTGCCATTGAAATATGAGGAAGATCCCCCACTCCACTATGGCCATAAGCTCTAGTGTGCTAGTGGTCCTCCTCGCCCTGGACCTTCCACCCAGGACTGTGACCTGGATCTGAATATGGGCAAAGCAGCAGAGTCTTGCTTCAGTGCTAATAAGGAAACCCCTATAATCTCCTTCTGACCAATTATTTGATACCCCTTACCATAACAGACCTTTCCTGTCAAACTTCTTTTCTTAGTCTGGAAAATTGTTTCCCTCCATCTTTTGTGTGTTCTGCCACTCTAGAATTTGTTTAGAGTCATTATTCAAAGTTATTTGGGAAAGTCTGGAGAAAAGCTCAGGTAAGTCCCTGCCTTTACTCTGCCATCTTGGTTCTGCCTCAAAAAAATGGCATTCTCACTGTTCTTTGTAACTGGTACAGAGCAGCAGGCTAGAATGAATTTGATGACAAGTCATGGTTCAATAGGTAGAAGGCTTGAAGACTTGGGTCCAAATACTGTCACTGACACAGGTAAGTGACTTAACCATGGAACCATGTGCAAATCTCTTATGTTTTCTCCTCAATGGTTAAATGGGAATAATAATAAAATAGGAGTAACGAGACATGTAGTATCTATTTCACAAGGTTGTGGTGAAGCTCAAATGAAAACAGAAACAACAATAATAGCTAGTGCTTTAAGGTTTGCAAAGCACTTTACAAATAGGTGCTATCGTATCCCCATTTTATAGATGAGGAAACTAAGGCAGACAAAGCTTATGTGACTTGCTCAGGATTACACAGTAAGTGTCTGGGATCAGATTTGAACTTGGATCTTCTTGGCTTCCACTACAATATTCTTTCCTCCATACCCCTTAGCTGTCTTATAAATATAAAGAGCTTTGTAAACCTTAGGGTGTATTATAAATGTCAGTGATTATGTTTCGCTCTTCTCATTTTGTTTGATGGGGTTCAGATTGAAATAGTCTAGGGACAAGATGCTATCCACCATTATTCTTGTCTATTTAATGTACTGTAGACCATTGCTCAGGTGGATAAAAGAATGGTTTTTAGGAGTTGACTAAAAGTGTTAGAATGTCGGTTCATCTCACTTATGTCTTTAGTACACCTCCAGGATGTAACAGGATGATGAGGATAATATGTATTTCATTCTAGTCCTACTTGATTTTGACTTCTTTTGCTAGTTCTCTGACACATACTCTGTCATCCAATGATTCTGGCTTCCTTGCTATTTCTCAAGCAAGACACTCCATTCCTGATGATGGGCATTTTCACTGTCTACATCCAGTGCCTGGAATGCCTTCCCTCCTTATCTCCACTTCCTGGTTTCCCTGGCTTCTTTCAAATTGCCGCTAAAATCTCATCTTCTACTTCCCAATCCCCAAATGTGAGTACTTTCCCTCTATTGTTTATTTCCAATGTCTTGTATATAGCTTGTTTATACATAGTTATTTACATGTTGTCTTCACTCATTGGACTTGAGAGCAAGGATTGTTTTCTACCTTCCTTTGCATCCCTGGCACTTAGCGCAGGACCTGGCACATAGTAAACACCTAATATATGATTATTGATTGATCTCAAAATTTTGAAAGCTTTTCATTTCATGTAATTTAGAGACTACAAGAATTTGGTGTGGTGATAACTCTCAAAAGCATTCTTAAGTTTTTATAGGTCAGGTTATTTCCTGGGTGATTGTGGGCAATAGTTCAGACCAAGATAATGTGTTTTGATTGTGTGTATTTTATTGGTTGACTTTTCAAAGACGTTTCAAGATTTGATTTTTAGTATAGGGATCTGTCTCCTGTAAGTCTAGGAAAGATACCAAGCTTCTGATGTACAATTCTAGCTACCAGGTCATAGTTTTCTAGGCATGAGGTTTTTGTTATTGTTCAGTCACTTTTCCATTGTATTCAATTCTTCATGATTCCATTTGGGGTTTTCTTGGTAAAGATACTAAAGGGGTTTGTCATTTTCTTCTCCAGTTCATTTCACAGATGAAGAAACTGAAGCACACAAGGTCAATTGACTTGCCCAAGGTCACACAGTTAGTAAACGTCTGAGACCAGATTTGAACTCAGGAAGGTGAGTCTTCCTGACTTCTGGCTCTTCACTGTATCCATTACATCTACCAACTACCCTAGGCATGAGGTGGGTGCTAATTTTTGCAGCCTTCATTGAAGTTGTGTTGCAATTTCTTTTGTTTCCTTGCAAAACCTGAATCAATTTAAAAGTTTGGGCTACTTAAGGAAAATCATTTTGTAATTTCTGATGGTGATGACTAATTCCTGAATTACTATCACAACAATTTCCATTAACAAATGTGAACACAGTGCAAGTCATTTGTTCAATACTTCTTTGTCTATGTACTGGTGACTAAGTTTATGTGGACATTGCCTATGGAAAGCCTTTTGATTTTTTCTTGGATCTTAACTGTTTCATAAACTCTTTTTTTTTTAATTTTATTTATTTATTTTTTTAATTAATTTATTTATTTAAATTTTTTACATTCATTTTCACAAATTTTTGGGTTCCAAATTTTTCTCCCCTTTTATCCCCTCCCCCCACCCCAGTACCCCAAGCAATCTAATTTTCCCTATCTCCAATCTGCCCTCTCTTCTGTCATCTCTCCCTTCTCTTGTCTCCATCTTCTCTTTTCTCCTGTAGGGCCAGATGACTTTCTATTCCTCCTTAACTGTATGTCTTCTTTCCTAGTTGCAACAACAATACTAAACAGTTGTTCCTAAAACTTTGAGTTCCAAATTCTCCTCATCCCTCCCTCCCCACCCATTCCCTTTGGGACAGCAGGCAATTCAATATAGGCCATATCTGTGTAGTTTTGCCAATGACCTCCCTGATAGTCGTGTTGTGTAAGACTAACTGGATTACCATCCCTCCTAACCTGCCCCTCATTGTTTCTCCTCTGTCTTTTGATTCTGTCCCTCCCCAAGTGTTGACTTCAAATTGCTCCCTCCTCCCTTTGCCCTCCCTTCCATCATCCCCCCCCTTGCAATATCTCTTTCTCCCCCACTTTCTTATACTGTAAGATAGGTTTTCATACCAAAATGAGTGTGCATTTCACTCCTTCGTTAAGCAAATGTGATGAGGGTAAACTTCTTGGTTTTTTTTTTTTTTTCTCAGCTCTCCTCTTTTTCCCTCCACTAAGAAAAACTCCTACCTGCCTCTTAAATGACATATAGTTACCCCCTTCCCTTTCCCTCCCCCTACATTTCTCTCTCACCATTTACCCTAGTTTCTTTTAAGGTATGGTCCCATCCTATTCAGTTCAATCTGTGCTCTCTATCTCTGTATGTGTGTGCATGTGTGTATGTGTGTGCATGTGTGTACATGTGTATGTGTGGTCCCACCAACTACCCAGATACTGAAAAGTTTTAAGAGTTACAAATATTGTCTTTCCATGTAGGAATGTAAACAGTTCACTCATGGTAAGTCCCTTAAGACTTCTCTTTGCTGTTTACTTTTTCATGCTTCTTCTCATTCTTGTGTTTGAAAGTCAAATTTTCTTTTCAGCTCTGGTTTTTTCATCAAGAATGATTGAAAGTCCTCTGTTTCATTGAAAGACCATATTTTCCCTTGAAGTATTATACTCAGTTTAGCTGGGTAGGTGATTCTTGGTTTGAGTCCTAGTTCCTTTGCCTTCTGGAATATCCTATTCCACACCCTTCGATCCCTTAATGTAGAAGCTGCTAGATCTTGGGTTATCCTGATTGTATTTCCACAGTACTGGAATTGTTTCTTTCTAGCTGCTTGTAAGATTTTTTCCTTGAGCTGGGAGTTCTGGAATTTGGCCACAATGTTCCAAGGAGTTTCTCTTTTTGGATCTCTTTCAGGTGGTGATCGATGGATTCTTTCAATACTTATTTTGCCCTCTGGTTGTAGAATGTCAGGGCAGTTTTCCTTGATAATTTCATGGAAGAGGATGTCTAGGCTCTTTTTTTGATCATGACTTTCAGGTAGTCCCATAATTTTTAAATTGTCTCTCCTGGATCTATTTTCCAGGTCAGTTGTTTTTCCCATGAGATATTTCACATTCTCTTCCATTTTTTCGTTCTTTTGGTTTTGTTTGGTGATTTCTTGGTTTCTCGTAAAGTCATTAGACTCCATCTGCTCCATTCTAATTTTGAGAGAGCTATTAAGTTCAGTGAGCTTTTGAGCCTCTTTTTCCATTTGGCTCATTCTGCTTTTGAAAGCATTCTTCTCCTCATTGGCTTTTTGAACCTCCTTTGCCAATTGGGTGAGCCTATTTTTCAAGGTGTTAATTTCCTCAGCATTTTTTTGGGTCTCCTTTACCAAGGTATTGACCTGTTTTTCATACTTTTGTTGCATCTCTGACATTTCCCAGTTTTTCCTCCACCTGTCTAATTTGCTTTTCAAAATCCTTTTTGAGCTCTTCCAGGGCCTGAGCCCACCCACCACCCCCCTGGGGTGTCTGGGGTACTGAGGCCCCGCCCTCCACGTCTTTCCCTGATGGCAAGAATACGTCCTCATCTTTGTCAGATCCGAAGGTCGGGATCATTTGCATTTGTTGGAAAAAACTCTCTAAAGTCTTATTTTTCTTCCCTTTTCTAGGCATTTTCCCAGCCAGTTACTTGACTTCTGAGATTCCTTTCCACCCCCGCCTGGATCCGCCCAGCTAGTGCTTGGCCTCTGAGATTTAAATGGGCTTTCCTCCTGCTGGCTGTCAATCAGTGAGCTTTAGTTCAGGTGCTGGGGTGGGGCCAGGGCTGCCTCCGAGACTGATCCCTCGGGGGGGGGCTTTATGCAGAGACTTTCAGGAATGGAGCAGGTGGGGGTGGGGTGGGGGGCCCGCCTCCCAATCTCAGCTCCCCTGGGGGTCCCGAGCAGAAGCCTTCAGCAACAGAGCGGGGTGGGGGCAGGGCCGTCTCCCAGGCTCAGCTCCGTCAGGTTTTATGCGGGAATCTTCCGTAATGAAGATCCTGCCTGCTGTTGGGGGATTCCTGGGTCCCGGTCCGCTGCCGCCTCAGCCGCTGCCCACACCTCTGCCTCCGCCGCTTCCTGCCCCCGTCCCTGCCACCGCCGCTTCCTCCCGAGGGGGCCCGAGTCACGGAGACACCCCGCTTCCCCTCTCCTTCAGCCCGGCTTTCTTTCTCACTGACCTGTAGCTTCTGTGGGTGGAGGGACTTTCCCGGCTGCTGGAGCTTCCGTCTCTGAAGCCTGCTTGGATCAGCTTGTCTGGGGCCTCGGCCTGGGCAGCGCTGGGGGTCGGGTTTACTTTCCGGGGCACGCCGGACCCTGGGGACGGGTTTTCAGGGCTCCCTGGAATGGAAATCTCTTCCACTCTGCTTCTGCACACCTTGTATTCACCCAGAAGCTATGGGGGACTCTTTTTACATTAATTCTATGGTCTTTGGTTTCGGAGCTTGTAAACGTGTGTCCTTCTACTCCGCCATCTTGGCTCCGCCTCCCCTGTTTCATAAACTCTTAACTGAAGACAAACCACTTTAGACTATAGCTGATAAAGACAATGGAGGGTCCTTGTTGACATTTGTTCTAAGAATTTCTATTAATTCTCTTCTGCTTCTTTGGTGAGGAAAGTAAATGTTTCTATATCTGTCACAGTATAAGGTGTGTGTGTATGTGTGTGTGTGTGTGTGTGTGTGAGAGAGAGAGAGAGAGAGAGAGAGAGAGACAGACAGACAGACAGACAGAGAGAGAGAATGAGTGTGTTTTGGGATGGGAGGATGGGATAGGTTTTCTAGGGTACATGTAAGCTACTTATTCAATGGCCAACAAAAGAATATGTTTCTGGAAGAGCATAAACATATTAATCTTGGCATTTTTACTTGTAAATTAAACCAGAAGAAAGAAATAAGTCCTAGCTAAATCAAAGGAGTGGATTATAGGTATTCTTTCAAAAATTAAAGAAAGAAGTTAGTCAAGTGGCTTTTATCATATACCTAGAAAAACACATTATTTCATGGGATATTTGGTCATTATGTATTCTAGTACTAATGCTAAGTAATTTCTACCAGGAAATTAATTATAGACTAGGTACCAGTATTAATTGCTAAGAATGAAGAAGTAGTGAAATTCTATGAAGAACTTGATAAGAACTTCTAAATTAAATATATGTATATATATGTATATATGTGTATATATACATATATGTATGTATACTTGCATATACACATATGTGGTGTGTGTTTGTGTGTGTGTGCATATTCTGATATGGGGTTACTTCAATGCAAAGGTGGGAATATGTGAGGATGGAATGAAATAAATGAGAAAGCATGGTCCAGGAAGAAGGAATAAGAGAAGCTTAAGACTTATATAATATTCAGAAACATTATCCTTTTGTATCATTAACACTTTCTTTTAGAGAACTTCTAGGAGCAAACACCAAATAGCATCATAAGAACAAAATAGATGATATTTTAACAGACAGAAAAAGACTTGTTACTGAAATGGGAGTTACTCCTGAATATCTGTGTTGTCAGTCAGACCATTAACATATCTGACCTAAAATCAGAATTAATTTTTTAAAAAAGAATAATGAGGACAAGGTATAGTGAACAATTGGAATAACTGATCTTGAGCTATCTAAACAAATAATTGATAATTAAAAACAGTGAAGTGACAACAGAAATGATATTGATACCCATTATAATAATTTCATGCAATGTAACAATTACCAAAGGGAGACCAAAACAACCCCCCAAATGATTTAGTCAGCAAACAGTCGACATACTTGCCAAAGGAAGGGATCAACACTTTAGAATACAAATTCATTAATCTGATGAAGGATGCTGAACTATTATGGGCAACATCATAAAACAGTTTGAATTAAGTGAAGATTTTCAGTGACCTTAGTATTTTACTTTTCCTTCCTCAGGTTTTACTAACTTTCTGGTTTAATTCTTTTAATTAATTAATTAATTTTATTTAATTAATGCATACTTAGAAATGATATTATTTCTTAAAATGGTGAGGCACTGTTTGGCAACATATTGTCCTATGACTTGGATCTTAGGGTATGGTTGACAAAAAGCAGTGTGAAGCCCTTACTTATGTGACTGGCAATATTTATTTCTAGGGTTTTTTATGGCTTAGTACTAGCACATAAAAATATATTCACATCTTCAGTTCATTTCATGCACACTTATGGTTTGCCCATTTTGGGTAGTCAGTACCATTATTATATCTTGCTCTCTTTTTTGATGTTTTTGTTAAGTTTCCAAGAGGGGAGACGTCACATTGAATTTGACTATGAATTTACCTACGCTTTTGAAACTAATGCTTGCTCATTCAAGGATTTCTCATTTATTTTCTTCCTTTTTAATAAAGACTTTTTCTATTCCTCTGAACTGTATGCTTTCAAGTAGGCAGTTGGCCTCTGTATCCTGGAAGTCACCCAATATTCGTTTTTTTCAGTTTTTCTCAGACATATCTAATTTCCAAAGAAGGTCATGGTGTCAGTGCAAAGGTGAACACCTGGAGTTTCTGCCTGGATTTGGATAAACTCCAGCCTCTTCAAAGTATTTACTGAGTACTATATCCAGTCAGCAGGAACCCATTACCGGAACACTCAGTCCATCTATGATTCTTTTATTGAAACTTAAGAGAGGATAGAAAAGCTGTGTCGTCAGGAACACACAGTGAGAGGTTCCCTATAACCCAGCACTTAAAGACTGCCCCTGGAGTTATTAGTATTATAGTTGGATAATAATAGCTGATGGTTACATTGTGCTTTAAGGTTTACAAAATATTACACTTAAATTATCTCATTTTATCTTAAAAGGTTTGTTTTTTAAGACTCCCCAGGATCTAAAGAAAGGGAAAGGAACTCAAAAAGTCTGAATATTTTCCTGCATAAGAGCAGAATATTTTTCCTACAAAAATGGGATGAAGGTTGTACAGCAGGCACTATGAGCCCTGTTAATCTTCAGGATTCCTGACCATTCCGATTTGCAACTGCTCCTCTCAAAGATTTGCCATCTCTAAGATAGAGAACCGAAGGAAGCGCTGGAAGTTCATGACTGTCAATAACATTATTATTTAGTCTTGTAATTCTAATGAATTGTCCATATTATGGTCCAACAGAAGAATGAGAAATTTAGAATCAATATGTACTATAGGGCTGAATCCTGAATCAATAAAGATGGACCAGATATCATGTTGTAAGATCAGAATGTTTGAGATTGTCTGAGAGAGAAGTAAATAATAGGGTCAAATATTTAAAGATGGAAGGGACTTGAAGTGTTGCTGAGTAACAGAGATATAAAGTGGCTTGTCCAGAATGAGACAACTTGTTAATATCTGAGGTTGTTTTTGAACACAGGACTTCCTGACTCCAGTTCCAGTGCTTTATCTAGCCATTATTACCGCACTGCTGCTCTACATTGCAGAGAAAGATAAGGGGCATGTGATATAATATGAGAAGGTATAGTTAAAGGGTATTAGCCTGAAGGTAAATTAGAGAAATAGACCAAAAGAACTCACAGTTTGTTCAACACTCATCATGTAAATTCTATTGTTGCTGTGCTTTCAACATTAAAACTTGATCAATGGGGAAAATGCCCCTCAGGCATTTTCTATGATTTCTGGGTTTTATTCCTCATCCCTTTTCCCCTTACCTCCAACCTGTTTGCGCATGAGTTCACTCAGTTGTAAGATGAAATAAAGCTATTTCCCAAGCATAGCATGAACTGTGTCAGTAAATGACTTAAAAGCAATGCTTCAAAGGTGTTGCCAAAGTTTCCAGAAGGATAATCAGCACTCAGTTTCACAGTGGCCCAGTATAGTCCAGTGGTCCCTGGCTTATCTGACACTTAACCTTGACACCTGACTTATCTAGAGCTGTCTGTATCTTTAGAATGAGGCCAACCAGAGTCCACAATAGTAATTCCAGCTCATGATCACCCAAGAGAAACTATTAGCTTAGATTCAACAGCCTACATGTCATAGTATCACCTAAGCATCCTTTCTGGTATCACATTCTGTTACTTTGCTGTAAGGTCATGTTGATAGCTTTCTAATGCCATTGGGCATTGGAGGATTTAGGTGTGTTTACATGCACATATACATGTAATCTATATACACATACACACACACACACACACACACACATATATATATATATGTATGTATATACACACACACATACATAATTTTTAAAGTCCCTAATAAAGGAATTTGACAAATGTAATTTTGACAAATGAGCATTTCTGAAATATATTGACACATAGTATCTAAATAGGGAATGAGTACCATTGCTAAGAAGATAGGACTTGCTTCTGGGCACATATCCAAAGAATTGTAATGAGCTGAAGACATCTCTAGGTTTCAGTGACTACTCTAAGCCAAGGTTACTATTCACTGCCGCATCTCTTTTCTTGGCAAGCATTTGGTGACAGAAATGATTTCTGGACTCTTGACCTCCTTGTCATGTTAACTGCTTTACATCAATTAAACTACTATAATGGTGATAATGAACCATGGTTTTCACCTTTATCCATTTCCTATTTTTTCAACACCAACAATTTCAGTCAGTCAATAAACATTTACTAAGTGCCTATTATGCACAGGCACTGTGTTAAGTAGTAAGGATACAAAAAGAGTAAAAGACAGTCCCTGCCCCAAGGAGTTTACAATCTAATGGAGTAGATAGCAAGCAAACAAATATTTGCAAACAAGCTATAAACAGGATAAATAGGAATTAAATAAGAGAGGAAAGGTATGAGAATTAGGATGAATTGGGGAAAGCTTCCTATAGAAGATGAGATTTTAGTTGGGATTTAAAGGAATCCAATAGGTTAGAGATGAGAAGGGAGAACATTCCAGGTATAGGAGATAGGCCAGAGAAAATGCCTAGAGCCAAGAGAGGAAATATCTTATTTATGGAACAAGGAAACCCGTGTCACTGACTCAAAGAGTTTATGGCAGGGAGTAAAATATAAGATGACTGGAAAGATAGGAGGAGGCTAGTTTATCAAGGACTTCAGATGCCAAGTAAAGGATTTTGTATTTCTAGAGACAAGAGAGAGCCACTGGAGTTTATTGAGGAGAGGAGTGAGACCTGTATTTTATGTTACACCTGCACTTTAGGAAAATCATTTTGGTGGCTGAATGAAGGATGGGTTAATGTAGGGAAAGTCAGGTTGAGCTATCAGTGGATTATTACAAGAGTGAGGTGATATGTGCCTACATCAGAGGGATGATAATGTTAGAAGTAAAAAGGGGCATGTTTGAGAGATGTTACAAAGGTAAAATCAACAGGCTTTGGCAATAGATAGGATGTGGTGAGAGACACTGAGGACTCAGTATGACTCCTAGGTTGCAAGTCTAAGGGACTGGGAGGATGACATTGCCCTCTGCAGTAACAAGGAAGGTAGGAGGAGGAGAGAATTTAAGGAGAAAGGTAATGAAATAAGTTTTGGATATGTTGAGTTTAAGATCTCTACTAGCCATCCAGTTTGAGATATCTGAAAGGCAATTGGAGAAGTGAGATAGGAGGTCAGCAGAGAGGGTGCGGTAGGATAGGTAGATTTGAGATTCATCAGCAAAGAGATGACAGTTAAATCCAATTTGGTTGCATAGTTCATATTGGAGATGTTGCGCTTTCACTGAATCGTTGGATCATTGAGTCCAACCCTTTCTTTTTAAAGTTGAAGAAACTGAGGCTCAGAGTTGTGCTCTGGTCAGATAGCCAGTAAACATCTGAGGCAAGATTTGAACTCAGGTCTTCAAGTCTAGCCTTCTATTCACTATTTCACTTTCTGAGTCTTCTCATCTTTATCATTCCTTTTAATTTGGTGCTGGTTTTTAACTTTGTCTTAATTATTTAATGATCTGATTGCATACTGAATGCAGATTGAGAAAGGATTACCACTTCAAAGCTAGTTGTTTCCTTCTTATTTAGATATTTTCAATTTCATTTTCTTGTGAGATTCAATGCTTACCGTGTATAGTGCCTTCCCAACCATGCACTATGGAACTTCTGAATTGTCTACTAGGGCTAGGAAGGGAGTCTTCTTTCACTTCTCAATCTAAAATCATATTTTCCACTATATTTTTTCCTGTCCTTCTCTGTATCTACTTTCATATTGAAGTCACTAAATATCAGTTAGGGGCAGCTAGGTGCAGTGGATAGAGCACCAGTGCAGGAGTCAGGAGGACCTGAGTTCAAATCTCACCTCAGACACTTGATACTCACTAGCTGTGTGACCCCAATTATCTCATCCTGGGTCATCTCCAGTCATCCTGATGAATATCTGGTCACTGGATCCAGATGGCTCTGGAGGACAAGTGAGGCTGGTGACATGCACAGCCCTCCCTCACTCAAAACAAAGTCAAGTGCAAATCATGCCATCATTTCTGTGATGGCATGGTCTTCTTTGGAAACAAAAGACGAACACTCGCACGCTAAATATCAATGTAGATGCTGACTTGGATGGTAAGTTTTTGTCCTGTTCTTTACAGACTTTCTATATCTCTTCATCCTTTTAAAACAAATATTGGAATATAAATTACAGTTCTATTCATGGTGGGTTTTTGTTTTTTATTTATTTGTTTTTCTGCTTTGCTCAGTTGTTTCAGTCATATCTGCCTCTTTGTGATTCCCATTTGAGGTTTTCTTGTAAAAAATACTGGAGTGGTTTGCCATTTCCTTCTCCAAAACATTTTACAGATGAAGAAACTGAGGCAAATAGGGTTAAGTGACTTGCCCAGAGTCACACAGTTAGTATCTGAAGCTGAGTTCTAATTCCAGGACTGGTACTCTATCCACTGGACCATTTAGATGCTTGTGTATATTATAAGTAATTGCAAAACAGAGAAGATCTAAAATCCCGTGAAATGATGCTTCTTTGTACCTTTGAGTCCATGAGAAACTAACTTTGCCAACATGTTTATCTCTAGAAGGAGAACCTGTGAGTCATCCTTCCATCTAGCTGCCTCTTTCTTGGAATTTGGGTTTAATTTATAGCAAGATTAATAATCATAGATAACATTTAGATGGTGCCTGGCTTGAGTGAGGTCTTCCTGCCTTTAGGTCAATTCTCTATCACCTATACAGACCACACAGAAAAGAAGAATGCTAAAAATATGGAAAAAGGAAAGGTGTCTTGTAGAAGGTGACATCATATACGACAACAATCCACCTAAAATTGGATGTACAGTCGAATAGTGACAATAAAGGCAAGCAATGCTATAGTAACATATTATACATGTACATATGGGCCTGACCACAGTATGCCTCTAGAAATAGGCCCCATTTAAATAAAACTTTTCTTCTGTAGTATTGGGAAATTGTGTGTTTAGAATATCATAAAGATGTTTATTTTTTCCCCCAGATTTTCCGAGTGGGGGCTATGAGTCAAGGGATTGACAAAAACCCACATAGTCTCTGTGCCACCCATGTGTGTGACCCAGGGATTATGCAAGGAACTAGGGTCGGGCTAGGAAACAAGGATCAGTGATCTATTGAGTAGACAATTCGGAGCCATTAGTCTCATAAACAAATTAGATAAATACAAAAGAAAAGAGTAGTAGGTCAAGTAATAGTTGATCTAGCAGTGCTGAACCCCCAAATCATGGGCTTAGAGTCAAGACTTGGCAGAGGCTTTCAAACATGATTGCCCATTCTGGTTTGTACTTTGTAAGGTGCCCTGTGCCTTTTGGTAGATGTGTGCATACACCAAGAACCTTCACAGAGGTCATCTAGTCCAACTCAAATTTCTCTCTTCTATCTCCAACAAATAGTTAGCTAGTACCTGTTTAAACATTTTTAGTGATGGTGTGTGTGTGTGTGTGTGTGTGTGTGTGTGTGTGTGTGATTCACGACATCACTTAACAATCTGTTCCATTTTTGAAGGAGGAAGGAAACAAACATTTATTAAATGCCTACTATGTCCCAGGAAACTAGGGCAACTAGGTGGCTCTATGACTAAAGCACCAGGATTATAGAAGGGAAGACCTGAGTTCAAATCCCAATCTCAGACACTTACTAATTGTGATCCTGGGCAAGTCACTTAACCCTGTTTGCCTCAATTTCCTCATCTGTAAAATGAATTAGAAAAGGAAATGACAAACCACTCCGGTATCTTTGCCAAGAAAACCCCAAATGGGGTCATGAAGAGTCAGAAACAACTGATCAACAAATGTGCCAGGCACTGGGCTGAGTGCTTTACAGTATTATTTGATTTGAGACTCACAACAACCTTAGGAGGTAGGTGCTATTATTGCACCTATTTTATTGATGAGGAAACTGAAGGAGGCAAAAGTTAAGTGAATTATCCTAGGTCTCATAGTATGCATCTGAGGCTGTATTTGAACTTAGATCTTCCTGACTCTATGGCCAACATTCTATCCACTCTAATGATGTGAACTGCTCTAATGATTGAGGAGTTCATACTTACAATTAGCTGAAATCTGTTTTTCTGTACATTTCATGCTTTGGTTGTTACTAGGAATAGCAGGGGGAAGAAGAGGGGAGTAGAGTCTACCCTTTCCTCCGTGTGATAAATCTTCAAATATTTGTAGAAAGCAATCACATTCTTTACATCTTCTCCAAGCTAAACATCCCCAGTAATTCCAGATGATCTTCACAGGATGTGGTTTCTAGATATCTCTCACCATTCTGATGACCCTCCTTTGTATGGATTGAGGTTTATCCCTAAAACATAATAGCCAGAATTGACTGTAACACTCCAGGTATGATCTGCCCAGCATTGAGTCCAACAGTACTATTACCACCCTATTCTTGTTGACTGTACTTCTGGCAATACAACCTGAGATCACATCATCCATTTTGGTTATTTCATACAGTTGACTCATGTTTAGATTGCAGTCCACAAAAACTCCCAGATTTTTTTTACATTAACTGCAGCTAACCTCTTTCTTTTCCATTCTGAATCTGCATAAGATGATTTTCTTTTTAATCTAAGTGCAAATCTTTACTTTTATCCTCATAAAATGCTAGATCCAGCCTATTGCTCCAGTGTGTCAAAATCATTTTGGAGCATGATCCTTTACTGGATCCTCATTCAGAACTAGATGAGGCATAGACATTGCAGAAGAAGATCCTAGATTAGCCAGAGGAACAGAGATGATCTAACCAATTGTTTTCTAAGTCTGATATGTATGATTCACAAGGATTTTCATCTCTCCCACATTAATTCCCGCAACATGTTGTCCTATTTGCTTCTCAGTTCTATAAATATTTACCAATGGCATAGAAATTATGTATACGCGCATGTATTTCCTTTTCATTTTTTGCAGTGACTATGCTTTATGTGGGCATTTTAAGTACGGAACATGGTAGTTGGGGTGCCTAGTCAAAGCGTATGTGTATTAATGCTCAGTTGTTCAAGCAAGAGCTCTGTTGTATAATGTATGTGTAGCTAAGCAATGACCAGCAAAGCCATTTATCTGTTCACCTGAATGATTGGATAGTTTCTTCTAAGTGGCCTGTGAGTCTCTTCTTGATGCCTCAATTCTTGGCCCATCTCCAGATAACAAATGTGCAATGCAGTGTAATGAAAACACACGACCTTGAGGGAACTGCTTTTTTATGCCTGCCATATGCAACCCCCAAACAACTCCTGTGTGCCCCGCTGAAGTGTGGAAGCAGCAGCTCCACCGTGAGGGGCAAAGGGGAGGGGGGTGAGAAATGTCTCTTTCTTTGGAAGGACTTCAAGCAATGTAGGAGATATATTACCTCCTGGGAAATAAGAACAGGACAGGACCCAAGCAAACTACAAAGTGAGTGAATTGCCTTTTGTGCCTCCAGCCTCTCCTTCTTCGTCTTTCTTTTCCCTGTAGCATCTCCTGTCTTTATGTAAGGTCCCCAGGTCTTCCATGCTCTATGATCTGAACTTTTCCCTATCAGAGACAGCTTTGAAGATAGAGAAACTAAAAAATTCACAGGCATTGACACAAATGAACTTAGAGTGTTATCCTTGAGAGGGATCCAACTGCCCTGATAGAGGAATCAAGGATAAAATAAGAGATTGTAGCTCTGACTTGAGCTTGCCACTAGAATTGGTACTGGGGGACAAACAGACCTTTCCAGGACCCTTGCAAGTCATACTACACCAGTCACTAAATTAGGAGAGCGACTGACCTGTGATACCACTGAAAGAGTAAATTCCTGAAAATGGTAACTCCCCCTACCAAAGTATGTCGTTATCAGTGTCTTTGAAAAGTAAAAAAAACCAAAAAGTATTGACAGGAACACCAACTGAGAAGTTAAGGGCTTTGTTCAGGGTTACATTGTTGGGGTTCATCCTTCATTTTTGAGGAGGAGCAATGACTTCAGGGAGGTGATATCTTGATTTGCAAGTGAATTGAATTTAAATGAGACAGAACTGTACAAAGTCAGCAGCCTTACTCTCTCCTCCAGAGTCATGGGAGTCTAACGGCAAGACACAGGTCAGGATGACGAGATGGCTCTGGATTCAGTGGGGAACCTTGGTCTTTTTAAGCTAAGATCTTTCCCAGGTCTTGGATTGTCTGAGACAACATCCATTCAGTGATTAAAGGACAGGTAAGAATTGAGGCAAAGAATGACCTAGTTTGCCTTCACACACACACAAAAATCAGTCTGGGAGGGGAAGACCCTTTGAGTTTCTGACCAGAATAGAAGCAATTGCTATTTATACTCACTCTGAGCCTCAAAACCCAAACAAGGAACCAGTGAGGCTTGGGGGTGCGACCTGTGATTGGCCAATCAGTGAAAGCAAGAGTGATTTGAATTTAAAGGCATAGTCAAGTAGTGCCATTTGAATTCCAATGGTCTTTATCACAGGCTGGTTTTCCAGAGCTATATTTCAAACAAATCATAAGTGAAAACTACATGAGACAAAAGAGTTACTTGCCCCAGTTTTGAGTTGAAGGTAGGGGAAACAAGATAGATAAATAAGTAGAGAAGGAAAAAATCGACCCCAAATCCCACAATACCTTATGAAGTATAAACAATCAAAATTTATATTCCTTTGGACAGAACACCCACACATAAGGGTATGATACCCCATATGGACAGAGGGAGAAGAAGAAGAGCTTATGGTCACGTAGTATTATGTGTCAGAGTCAGGATTTGAGCCCAGGTCTTGTAGGCTATGAGGCTGCTCTCTGTGCTGACTTGGAGGTTATCTAATGACCCAAATGAAATTAGGTGCCATAATATTTATTTGCTCTCCCATATTATATGTGTTCTTATATAGACTTCATGCTTGCTTTTTCCTTTAGGTGGTAAATCCCTCAAAGGCAGATATCATGTCTACTCTTTCCTTTACCCACCTCAATCTAAGAAAGTGTTACAGCAGTGCTGTTGATTAACTATCTTTGTTTTGAGTTCTGAAATCTTTGGGCTTTGATATTTTGTTCCAAAGGGACAATTAATGCAATTTGCCTTCAGTTTCTCCTATCTCTGCAGAGCTACCAAGTGGATATTCCTAGAACATAGATTTGATGTCATTCCCTTTACCCCTCAAGAATCTTCACTGTTTTCTTTTTACCTGTTTTGCCTATTAGGTAAAATAATAATCAAAAAAACTTCCCCAAGGTATTTAAAGTCCTCCTTTTTTTTCCTATAGTACTTCCTCACTTTCCATATTAGTTAAGCTGGCTTGCTAACTCTTCCCCAAACGTAACATTCTTCTCTACTGCTTCCATACATTTGTACAAATAGGAACCTTGTCTGGAGCACAAAGCTCTCTGTCTCAGAATCCCTGGCTTTGTTCAAACCAGAGCTCAGGTACCATTTCCTACATGAGTCACAGCATAACTTCTACATGTTACATCCTTTCCTGCTCCGCCTGTTCCATCCCCCCACTCAGTGAATAGCATTCATTTTATCTCCAGATTGTTTCGTGCATGCTTTTTTCTTATTTACTTATACGCATGTTGTATTCCAAAGAGTAGATTGTAAACTCCTTGAGGTCAGGAACTAATTACGTTTTTGATTTTTTATACCTAGTGCTTAGCAGAATACCTTGGCCGCAGTAGGCTCTTAATGTTGACTCATGCTCCATGAAGGAATCCTTAAGGTTAGTCAGGAGAAGCCACAGCATTTAAGCAGGCATTTAGAATGGGTGGAGTAGATAGTGGGTTCTGTGTTAACCCTCCTCTCCCAATCCCTGCTGTAGGAAGTCATTTTGTAGATGGGCAACAACAGATTTGGTGGCATCTGGTATTGTGTTCCTTATGGCTCAAAGCCACATTAGTCATAAATCTTGTCTTCTTCCTACCTCCTTTTTCTTTCAATCTTGCAGTAAATGTTCCCAAAGAAACACCCAGAGCCTTAGTATTTTAAGATGCTTTTTATGTAGTTATTTATCAATGCAATTTAAGGCCATAACCCTATAGATCTTGATCTATTACTTTGGAGAGACCAGAAAAATATTCCCATTGTACAGGTGGTAATTGGAGATGCAGAAAGACCTTCCCAAAGCTCAGTTTCTTGCTGCTTTACTAACATCACTCAAGAATTCAGGGTTATATTGACTTAAATTTGTTTTAATAAGAATAGTTCAATGAGGATGCTTTGCATCTCTTGTTTTCCACAGCTGTTTTCTTCTTCTTTCCAGTCCTCTCCACAGCAGTCCTCATTGCTAGGAAGCCTTTGATTAACCTTGTATCACATTTTATTTCCCAGATGCGGTGATGAGGAAGATACGATTGCACCATTTTTACGGCATTGCTCTCCATCTGGCTTGCTCCTTGGTTTGTGTGCATCATGAGGCTCTGGCAAATGGGATCAAAGACGAGATTCCCTTTTCGAGTTGGCTGCTTCAGGAATAAGTTATAGCAAACCGCCTTTCACATCTCACTCATTTTAGACACATTCTAATTAACTCTGACTGAAAAATAATTGCCTTAGATCAGGTTTGATCTGATTGAAGATCTAAATAACCTCGCTTGAGTGGTATTTATATTTCAGCAACTGGTCTTGGATGAAGATAGTATGTGGCGTGAATGCTAATTGCAGACTAAGTAGATACTGAAGGAATGCTAAAGTTCATCAAATGATTAAAAAACTTCAACAACTTGCATTTAATTTCCTTAAAAATATGTGTTCAGACAGTCCCCAAGTTAGGAACAAATTCTGAAATTTAATTGTAAGTTGGCTGTTTAGAATTTCATTTCCCCATAAAAACAATATTACACATGGTGGTTGATTCCCAAGGCAGCCTATTTAAATTATAATGTAGCTATATAATAAATGCCGACATATTAGTGGCTTGATTTTAGAGTCTTGAAAATAGAGGTGCAAGTGGTACAGAAGGGGGAAGACAGTGAAAGGAGGAGGTGAAAGAAAAGGAAGAGTGGAGAAATTTGGGGCAATCTTAAGTCTATGATGTCCAATCTGTTAAGAATTCTATCTATTTTACCTCTATAACATCTTTCATGTTGTTCTATCTTTTCTATTTCCATCACTCTACTCCAGTACATCCTTATTGACGCCCAGTTGGACCACTGCATTAGTCTTCTAGCAGACCTTTCTGTCTCCACTCTTTTCTTCATCCAATCCATCCTTGATACTACTTACTCGTTCTTGCTCATGCATAAATTTGGGCATAACACTTCTTTATTTTTTTAAAATTTTAATATCTTATTTTTTCATAATTACATATAAAGATAATTTTAACCTTCATTTTTAACAAGTTTGAGTCCCAGATTCACTTTCACTCTCCCTCTGCTGTCCCCTCCTTTAGAAGGCAAGCAATTTGATATAGATTATATGTGTACAGTCAGGCAAACACATTTCCATATTAGCTATGTTGCAAAAGAAAATGCAGACAAAAAATAAGAAAAAGACAATAAAGAAAAAAATATGCTTCCATCTGCATTCAGATTCCATCATCTTTTTCATCATAAGTTCTTCAGAGTTGTCTTGGATCTTTGTATTGCTGAGAATAGCTAAGTCATTCACAGCTGATCATTGTACAATATTGCTGTTACTATACACAATATTCTCTTGGTTTTGTTCATGTTCTGTTGTGTCAGTTCATGGAAATCTTTTTAGATTTTTCTGAAAGCAGTCTGCTCATTGTTTCTTATAGTATAATTGTGTATTCCATCACAATCATATACCACAACTTGTTCAGTCGTTCCCCAATTGTTAGGCATCCCCTCAATTTTCAACATAATTCCCCTTTAAAAGGGAGGGGGGTCTTCTTCCTCCTCTTGGTGGAAGACATCAACTTTGAAAGATATCAGAACTCTAATACAACTATGATTCCACAGGATGGATATAAATCATGATACATACTTCCCGATAGATATATCTCTATCTATACACACACACACACACGCACGCACGCACGCACGCATGCATGCACATATTTGGACTTGACAAATACATAAATATGTTTTGCTTAACTGTATTACAAAGATCGTGCTTTTTTTTTTTTAATTTGGGGATTAGGAATTCAGTGAGGGGGGAGTGGAGAAAGGAGCTGTCCATAGAGTTGCCTAAAAAAAAGAGAGAGAAAAGGAAGAAATGAGAATCACAGGAGCATTAAAAAAAAAAAAACTACAGAAAAGAATCAGAGTAAGTTTAAGAGGAAACAAAGGCAGACAGTTTAACGACTGAAAAATTTACATGTTGAATTTATTATATAGTTTTGAAAAAAGCAAGCTGTATGTACTGAGATTCATGTTTTCCTATATAAACCTTTTTCTGTTCTCTTTTGTATATGAAAAATGTTTTTCCCCTCTGGTGTTTGTTAAATTCATATTTTTTAAAAATCAAAAGAAACAAAAAAATCTTTAGTAACTTACTGAATAAAGTTCAAATTCTTTTCTGTGATGTTCATGGCTCTACAATCTGGCACAACCCAACTATATTTCATAGTGCTTCTATCCCTTCACTGCACTTCAATCATACTGGTAGAGTCTGCTCCCATTACAAAATCTACAGTCTGTCTTCCTTCATGTTCTTCATGCTGTTGCTTTTTCCTGGAGTGTCCTCCCTCCCCATTTTCACTCATTGGACTTCTGCCTCTCTCGCAATCCATCTCAAATTGCTACCTCCTCCAAGAATCTTCTCTGACCATCTTCCCTTTACTCCCCTCTACTCCTGAACTTGTGAGTATCAAGCTTGCCCCTCAGATCCCACACAGTACTTAGTTTTATAATTCTCTAATATGCTTTCCATGTATGATTATATATTGTGTGTCCATCCTTTGTTTTTGAAGACCATGACATCAGAGAAATGACGACATGACTTGCACTTGATATTATGGCTGTCTGGATTGATATCTCAGTCCCCTCCTACACTGTAAGTTCCATGAGTGCCAGAATACTGCCTTATGTGAACTTCAATTCTTTTCAACACCTAACATAGTGCTCTACAGAAGATAGGTGTCTAATAAATGTTTGATGTATGGATGAAAAAAGAGATTAAGTTGCTTCCTTTCTAGGACAGGTTCCAGGCAAAATTTTTAAATAGCTTGTTTTTCTTTCTGGTGTTCTCCCACCTTCCTTTTCTTCCCTTCTTTCAAATATCTTTTTTCCTCCCTTACCAGGAAGCCAGAGGCTTAGTACCTTTATATATTCCTGACACCTACAGTGGAGCATCTCACATAGACTAACCATGTCATTTCCTCCTATCCTAAAGTATACTATATTCCAAGATTCCTTTCCCAAACCCTATCAAATCCCATCCCCTCACTGCAGAGGTATTAGAAAGAAACCCAACCAGATTCACAGGTATAGTCATATCCTTTAATCCCTGTTTTTTTTAAAAAAAGATGGTTAAAATTCATATTTAATTGGTAAAAATTTATAAATTGTAAGAAATGAATATTTGAGTCATGATATGAAAGGGAGAAAATGGAGGGGGAGGGGAGAACAGGGAGCATACCTACCCCACAGTAGGCAGAATCCCTATGAGGGATTTTGATTCTGTGGTCAAAAGACCCAAGTCTCTCTGGAGTTTGCCAGTACAACCCACTCATCTTGAAGGTAAGGAAACTGACCCACAGATGAGAGGTAATTTGTTCAAGGTCACACCCCAGTTAGTAATTAAATCAGGACTTAAGCCCAAGTCTCCTAGCTCCTAGGCCTGAGGTCTTTCCACTACCCCCTATTGCCATTTAATAAAGCTTCATCCTTTCTATTTCTGAAAACACACATTCTCAAAAAGCCTTGAGGTTTATTTTTTTATTTTCCCCAAATATTCATAACAGCAGGAGAAGGCTCCAGAGGATATAGAGACAGAGGGTGTGTGTGTGTGTGTGTGTATGCATGTGTGCATGTGTGGGTGTTTGTGTGTATTGGGGGGAGTCATCAGAACAAAGGGAATTATTAATCTGTCTGGATTGTTTGTATATTGGAGACTGCCTACGGAGTTCAGCTTAAAAGGCTTCCGATCTCTGATCTCGCTTACCTACTTAGAAGAATTAGATGCAGGCCTCGAGGACATTAATAGTTTTGAAGCTTCTAAAGATAGTAATAGCTCTACGCAGGATGTTGTTGATTTGACTGAACTCACCTTCTTTGATGGATATACCCTTTCATCCATGTAGATATTTCTTCTATCTAGGATGAATACAAGCCCTCTAGGTCTTGTCATCCTGTTTGATCCTTTCACAGACTATTTATCTAGCACCCTGAAGATCTTCCCCTTATTGTTTTTGTAGCCCGTAGGTGACCCTAAGATGGGAACTGAAGCTTCTTTCTCTCTGGGTTGGTTCACTCATGCCAACCTGTTCTCACACTGGCAAGTCTGGGATGTTTTCCCAGAGTGAAGGTCAGTCATAGTCATGTGGTTACTACTCAGATTCTCCTTTGGGGTTGTAGGCATAAACCCTGGTTTAGATGGGAGATGCATTCTTATTTCTCATGATTTTAATATCTGAGAATCAGTTTGCTTCCCATTTACATGACTCTTAAACATGAAACACTTATTAAACTGTAAGGAAAACCAACAATAATCATAGCATTTATTCAGAAGGAAAGAGCAGGAAAAATCAAAATATAGCAATAATTGTAATTATCAGAATATATTATAATCAAAATATAACACTACTCTAATGCGCACAGTGTCTGTGGGGGGGACACAGGAGTGCACTTAGAGAAATCTAGCAGAAAATCCTAGCACAACTAGGAAAGTCCATGTTTCCAATTCAACTCATGAGTCAGGATGGTAGACATTTATGTCTTGGGTTTCTTCAGAGAGTAGTTTGTCCCAGCGTCACCTGCTAGGCAAAACTGTTTCTCTGGTATTCACTTCCCTTCTGGTCCTCACAATTATCATGCTAGGTGAAACCACTAATTCATTATTCTCCAGTCACTGATGCTGTGAACAACTCTTTCAGCACACAGCTATCCTTGACAGGGTGCTGAGCAAGTGTTATGCTCTTTCAATGACAAGTGGTTCCCTTAAGCTAGAGAACTGCCAATCTCTCTCAGATTTTTCTGGAATTTTGAGGATAGATTCTTGAGGTGAAAATAGTAATAGGGTTATGCAGTTTTTGTCCAACCAGCTCTTTAAATAAAAAAGGGATTTTTCTTTGTCCAATAAGCTCTTAGCCAAGACATTCTTCCTCTCATAGCAAAGTAGATACAAAGTATCTTTGATGCAGTACCCTGGAGTCAGGAAGGTCTGAGTTTGGCCTCTGACACTTACTAGCTGTGTGATCTTGGGAAAATCACTTAATCTATGTTTGCTTTAGTTTCCTCATCTGTAAAAAGGGCATAGTAATAGTGCTTATCTCTCAGGGTTGATGTGAAGATCAGAAGAGTTAATAATTATAAAAGCACTTAGCAGGGTGTCTGGCACATAGTAAGCACTATGTGTGTGTGTGTGTGTGTGCGTGTGCGTGTGTGTGTGTGTGTGCGTGTGCGTGTGTGTGTGTGTGTGCGTGTGCGTGTGCATGTGTGTGTGTGTGTGTGTGTTGTTATTCTCACAGCAAAGTAGATACAAAGTCCATTTTGCACAGTGACCTGGAAATAGGAGGGTCTGCCTTCAAATCTGACCTCAGACATATACTATGTGACCCTGAACAAGTCATTTAACTTCTATTTGCCTCAGTTTCCTCAATTATAAAATGGGGATCACAATTGCCCCTGTCTCACAAGGTGTCACAAAGATCAAATGAGATAATATTTGCAAAAAAACCCCACAATTAGCATATGCTTGACATATATAGTAGGTGTCCTATAGGTGTTTATTCTCTTCCACTTCCTTTCTCCTTTCTCTCTTCCTCCCTCCCTCTTGAAACAGAGAGGGCAGTAAAGGACAATATAGGCAAACCCTGGAAGGATTTCCATGTTCGGGCTTTAGATGGTGATAAAGGGCAGAGCTCCTGTTTCTAGCCAATCTTATCTCAGCAGAATCCTGGCTCTCTTCCAATCCTCATGGCTCCCAGCAGAACAGTGGAGCTATCTCCTAATACCTCACATAAGGGTCTTCTACTCACATAATGTCTTAGTTCCCCAACAGTTATTTACTTTATTACTTATCAGCCATAGCTTTTAAAATTCTGAAAATAGTCATCGGCAAATGCGTCAAAGGACCACAATGACCTATATCTATGTCAATATTCTATTCTTACTCAGGTTCTTTTCTTGACATCTATCTGAGTAGCAGTTCTCTCTCAGGTCTTCTGAACAGTCCATTCTCACCTCCACATTTTATCTGAGAGACTGTATATCTTTGCAAAATGATTTTTACCTGGACTTTTTACTCAAATTGTATCCACTAGATTGTGATCTCCCTGAGGGCAAGGACTATCTTTTGCTTCTTTTTGTGTCCCTTGAGCTTAGCACATGGCCTGGCACATAGTAGGTGCTTTATAAATGTTTATTGATTGATCGATTGGCAAGTAATCTTTTCCTGTCCCTTTTAGAAATAAAAATGTCCACATATAAAAGAAGCCCCTGATATTTTAGTATTTCCAGGTACAATGTACCACTGTCTCTTATTCTCCATATGTGATAGATCCATCTTTTTTTAGGGTGTTACATATCCTTTATAATGACTTTTATTTCTACTTTCAAACCCAAGTCATCATGTTTAACACATTGCAGCCTACTTACACCCACCATGCTCCTTGCCCTTTGGGCTTTTTGCAATCTCAACTCTTCCAAGTCTGTGATATTCCATGATTCACAACCATTATAGTATGAGTAGGAGAGTGCTGGCGTTAAAGACAGAAGCTTTTGCAGCAATGAACAATTTGGAAAAATTGCGAGGACTGAATAATTTCCCCAATACAATTCAGCACCATCTCCTCCTTAGACTCAATTTTGGACCTAGCTCCCTGTCCATCTGCAGCATCTGTCCAACATAAATATGCTGAATAGACTGACTGACAGGCTTCCACCCAGCTAAACAGAAAACAGACAAGCTTTTACGATTTTCTACAGCATATCTTTATATTTATAGTAGTGCCTGAGAGGTACCGAGAATGTAAAATATACAATGGCTTTCATTTGTTGCTTTGTATAAAGTCATTTAACTCTCTAAAACAAAATTCAACCTTGAATTTTCTCCTCAAGTAAGGCATCTTGTTCATTCATTTATTCAACAAACATTTATTAAATTTCTACTGTCTTTCATGTTGGAGGAGATAAAAAGCTTAGGCTATACCTGCCCTCATGGAGTTTACAGTATCCTCAGGGAAATAAGACATTAATAGACATATTAATGTCAAATATTATATGCTAAGTTCATTAGAAAATTGCTAAACAAAATACTGTATGAAATCAATATGGGAAGGGC
The DNA here is from genome assembly GCA_023548195.1 of Bettongia penicillata ogilbyi. Lineage (NCBI taxonomy): Eukaryota > Metazoa > Chordata > Mammalia > Diprotodontia > Potoroidae > Bettongia > Bettongia penicillata. The sequence goes on from JAJHZJ010000629.1 coordinate 3,666,492, forward strand.
ATTATCTCCAAAGGCAGTTGAGGAATCAGGGAAGGTCTTGGGAAAGAGGTGGACTTTAAGTTAGAATTTAAAAGATGAGTAGGAATTTCTCTAGTATAGAAGGAAGAGCATACAGACATTAAAATTATGACAGATGTGACTACAGGGATAACTTTCCAACATGCAGTAAAATGTAAAGCAGTGAGACATATGCTCACAAAAGAGGTTCACCCATGTCATGGCAGATGTTCTGTAAAGAGGCCAAATCAAATCAGGATTTCCTTTAATACTCTAATGAATCTATGATTTCATTGATATATGTTCTTATCCAGATGGGGAGATTGCAATCTACCCAGAACTTTTGCTGCTGTGTGGCTCATATCCATGTCCTTCCATAAATACTCCACCAGGGTCTTCCTGATATGATGAGGGTATTCTTCCACATCTCTTGGTATCACCAGTGCAACATTATATGTTATCTATCGATTGGTTATTCTTTGATCTTACCATTTCACTTGACCAATCCATTTCCCATTTCTGATTGTAATTATTTATAACTTCTCCTGCAAAATGGTTTGCTGGTAATGCATTCCAGTCTACTCAGGATCACCATAGGCCTTTCTGTGGTCCTTTTAGGGACCTGCAACTTTTCTTCTTTGGAGACACTGATAATCTGTGTTTTGAGCCAGGACTGAATCTATCTCATTGTCTTTGTTGTCCAAATCACAATTTCTTCCCTCTCTCCAACATGAATAATTTAAAAGGCCTTAGTAAATACTTTGCCAAAGATAAGGCACACTGTACCTATGTAAACTGCACATTATTCCCTTGAACAAACAGTTTAGTAATCCTATCAAAAAAAGGAATGAGGTTAAGTCTGGCATGACCTGTTCTTTGTCACAGAGCACGGTCTCTTTGTGCTGGTCAGTTCTTTGTCTGGATTTCCAATAACCATTCTTTTAATATAGAGTGTTTCAAAAGTCTTAGTGCGGCTTAGTTTAGGCTATTAAAGCTTTAGGACACCCTGTAATTTGTTTGAGAATTTTGCTAGAAATCATGTTACACTTTGAAGACTTCATTCTGTCCATATACGTGACAATTGGGATAAATTTGACTCTTTCCCTAGGATTTTTCTCTACTACCCTATGGATTTTCAAAGATCATTGACAGGGATTCAGTTAGCACACCTGTCCTTCCTTTCAGTACTCTAGGATACAGCTTTTCTGTGCCTACTGGCTTGAATCCATCAAGGTTAGCTAGAAATTCCTTTAACACTCTTGGGTATCAAATGCCTATGCCATTTTTTGTTCTGTTTCTTCCAGTCACTATCTTGGCAGAGTAAATAGAAGAAAAATAACCAACAAAGAGTTGTACAAGAGAAGTACCATTAAGGATATCAGCAGAAAGATGCTTTTGACAGCAAGGTGGTGCAGTGGATAGAGCACTGAACTGAGAGTTCAGAGGACCTAAGTTCAAATATGGCCTTAGGGATTAGACACTTACTAACCAGTGATTCTGGGTAAGTCACTTAATCTCTATCTGTCTCAGTTTCTTCATCTGTAAAAATGAAGGTAATAATAGTGAGGATAAAAGGGGATAATTTATATTAAGTGATTTGCAAACTTTAAAATCATGTATATGTATTCTATCTCTGTCTCACTCTTTCTATGAGTTTGTGTGTGTGTGTGTGTGTGCTATTATTACGTAAGATCATAAAAGAAGGTTGACTCATATTGTGAGTGAGGGGAAAAGCCAAAAAATGGACAGTCCATGGACTCCATTTATATGTGCACAATATCAAGAGATCTAGAAGCATATTAGGTGGACCTGCTGTAGAGAATATATGGGAAGATTTGTACAAGAGTCTCACAGGGATAAGAAAACATGAATGACTTATGTTCTGCACCACTTTTTCATTTGCTATCAGTTGCTTTCCTTGCTTTTGATTTCACCATCATCTCTATGCTTCCCCTAGGATAAGCTCATTTCCAGAAACTCATCATCGGGACATTGCTTCGGTTTTGGTACTCATATCGCTTTAATACCCTAAATTGCTTTTGCCCTATTTCTTGGTTTTAACTCTACCATCATCATCATCATCCCCATCATCATCATCTTCCTTTGGTAGGTAATCTCTGGAACTCCCTCTGCTTTACATCTTTCTTTTGAATATTATTTTCTCCCATTAAATAATAAGCTCCCTGAGGGCAGGGACTGTCTGGGCTGGGCTGGGTTGGGGGGTTGTCTTCTTTTCCTTATTGGTATTCCTAGCACTTAACATAGTCCCTGACCCATAACAGGAACTTAATAAACTTATTCTGTGTTTTATTATATTGTATTGTATCATATGATATTGTACTGTATTGCACCATTGATGGTGGTACCCACAGCAAGGTCATCACAGATCCATTGAAGTTTGGAAAAAATGGAGGAGAGGGGAAAGATTGGAAGCTGGAATATTAACTAGGGGAATGTGGCAATAGTTGAGTTAAGAGATGAAACAAAGTAGTGGTCAGGATAATGCTGAAAAGAGCATGTGAATGAGAAAGATGTTGTTTAGAAGTAAAATAGGCAGGACTTGGGAAATAATAGATGTGGGAGGAGAGGGAGAACAAACAACTCTGAAACAAATCCAGGGTGGTAATACATTCAACACAAAGCAGAATTTTTGAAAGCAACAACTTTAAGGGGAAAAGATAATGAGTTTTGCTTTGGAAATGATGAATTTAAGATTTAAGTTTAAGACAGTTTTACAAGTTTAAATTTAAAATACAATCAATTGTATATGAGTTTAAGATATGATGAGTTTAAGATTTAAGTTTCAGATACAATCAATTGAATATGCAGATACAAGTATCTGGCAGGCAGGTGGTAATGAAGGCCCAGATATCAGCAGAGAGCTTATGTCCAGATCTATGAATTTAGGAGTCATCTACATAGAAGTTATCATTGAACCTATGGATGCATAAGAAATCACTTAGAGGAAGATAAAAAAAGAATAGGGGCCAGGTCAGAGCCAAAAAAATAAACCCTTCCTTGTAACAAATGCACAAAATCAAGAAAAAAATAAATCCCTACATTGACCATGTTTAAAAACATGTCTCATCTTGTGTCACTCATCCATAATCTCTTTATTAAGAGGTAGAACATATGGTAACTCTTGAGTCATGAATTTTTTGATTAGGCTTCTTAAGCCTTTCAATGTTATTTTTCTTGGTAATGTTGCAATTATCATATAAATTGGCCACCTGTTCCTGTTCATTTCATTCTGAATCAATTCATGTAAGTCTTCCCAAGTTTCTCTAAATCCATCCCTTTGGTCATACCCTATGAGGTAATAATACTCCATTTCATTCATATACTATTATTTTCTCAGCCACTCCCCCACTGATGAGCACTGCCCCTCTTAATTTCCATTTCTTTCCCACAACAAAAAGTACTGCAATGACTATTTTTGTCCATATGGGTTCACTCTCTCTTCCTTTGATCTCTTTGGAATGGATGCCAAGGAGTGGTAACACTGAGTCAAAGGGTATGCATAGTTTAGTCAACTTTTTGGGTATACTTACAGGTTGCTTTCCAGAATGGCTGGACAGCTCCACCAATAGTGTATTAATGTTCCTCTTCCACCATAGTCTCCAACAACTGTCCCCCAAGCTCAGGAGCTCATTATCTCTTGCTTAGTTTATAGTACTAGCCCTCTAATTGGTTTTCCTGCCTCTAATCTCTCCTTCTTTCCAAATCATCTTCCATAAAGTTCCAAATTAATATTCGTGTAGCACAAGTTTGGCCTCTTCTCAAGAAGGTTCAGTGACTCCCCATTGCCTTTAGGATAAAACACAAACTCCTCAATTTGGCAATTAAAACCCTTTGCAGCCTGGCTCCAATCTATCTTTCCAATCTGATTTCCCATTTCTCCCTCTCACACTCTATATTCCAGCCAGACTGGCCCACTTGCTGTTCCCCAGACACATCAATCCATCTGTTGCCTCTGTGTCTTTTCACAGATGGTTCCCCCATACTTGGACTGTGCTCTCTCCTCACCTCTCTCTTTCAGAATCCTTATCTTCCCTCCAGCTCAGCTCAGGAGTCACCTCTTCAGTAACATCTTGCCTAATCCTCCTGACTCATCATGGCCCTCCCATCCTCAAATGAGTTTGCCTTTACTTATCATTTTCCATGTCATATTCCCTGGCAGAATGTATTTGTCTTTTCGTCCCTAGCACCTGGCACAATGCCCTGCAGTGAATAAATGCTTGTTGGATTCAATCTGGATTGTTGTTAATTGAAGGGACAGGAAAACAAGAGAGTCCCATGGAAATGGAACTGCCTGTGGAACTACCCAGCCCTGACCTCCCCCAGTAGGACTTGACCAAATATATTTATTTGCCGGAAGATCGTACACTCCGAATTTGGACTTCATTAAACTTTGGGACCTCAGAAACATTACAAACCACAACTTGCTTCAGGAAGGAACAAGGGTGGTATGTTGGGGGGAAGAAATTAGATATAAAGTCAGGGGACTGGGTTTGATTCCAAACTCTGCCTCCTAATGCCTTTGTGACTTTTGGCTAGTCTCTTCTCCTCCCTGGGACTCAATTTTCTTAGCTATGAAATGAGAAAATTGGATTAGATGGTCACTGAGGTCCCTTTTAATTTTAAAATCCTATGATCTTCCATCCCTATATAACCCACCATCAGCACAATAATCATAGGGAAACAAATCTACCATGGGCCCAGTCAAGGACAAAAAGGTCTATATGAAACCTTTCCCACCAATACTACCAACTTCTTATGAGTGAATCATTCTCAGGTTCTATCTTCTGAACCTCCATGACCTTCCATAGCCTGATGTTTGAAGCACATACTATTTTACTTCTGTCACTGTTTCCCAAAATGTTGCTGATTGTGGCATGCACATATTAACCCCATATCATAAACCCTGTCATTCCCAGCACATACTATGAGTACCTAATGGTATTTTAGTGCTATTGAAACCAGTGCTGTACCTCCCTGAAATACCAACAATTATACACTTAATCTACTTCCAGGAGCCTTCACGGGAGGCAACTTTTCTCTTTCAAGATTGGAGTTTCCTTCAAAACTCAGATCAAGAACCATGTTCAATGAGAAAGAAGCATTTTTCAATTCTCTCATTTAATAATATCTAATCTTTTCAACCCCTCTTAAGAATTATATTGTATTTACTTTGTATGTGTATTACATGTACACACACACACACATACACACACAGTAGATACTTGTTGAATTAAGTTGAACGTTTTTAATCGAAGGTGCAAAGGAAAGAAGAAAGAAAAGAGAGTCCCATGGAAATGAGATTACCTGTGGAACCACCCAGCCCCTGGCTTCCCCCAATAAGACTTGCTTCAATGTATTAATTTGCTTTTGTGTCTAGAACTGTCCAATGATTGTGTTGAAAGGAAAATTCTTCATTTGGGCTTTATCCCTGATTAACAAGGCAAAGAGAATTAAAAGAATTTTATTATGTTACATTGAGGTAGCAACATATTGACAGGCTGATCACTGATGATCAGAAATGGAGTCAAAGTGGGGCCAGATCTTATAGGAAACTTCAAGACAACTCAGATAGGTTTACCTCAATAGAAGAGTGGAACCCATGCATCTCAGTCCCCAAGGTAGCAAGAATATGACAAAGAGCACATAATATAAAAAATTGCAGACATGGTGTCTTCTTTCCCAACAGAACCTCCCCAACTCTGGTTGATAAACAAGGTAGGGAGCAATGGGTCACTGAGTCAATGTAACTTTCAACAGTTGTACACTCATACACAATACATACGTACAAGAAATACACACACATATGTACACACATGTATGTTTATGTGTACACATATATATGTGTGCACATGTCATCTTCCTGATAGAATTATAACTCCTTGAGGGCAAGGATCTTTTTCATTTTTGTCTCCTCGTATCTAGATCGGTGCCTGACACCTAGGTGTCATCAGGTTCTTGATAAATACTTACCGATCGATAGAGTGACAATAATGCCAAATGGGTATTTGTGTGGTTGTGTGATTGTTGTCTTCCAATATTCTGTTCTTGACTGGTGCCTAGGTTATCACCTCTCTTAAGCAGCCACCAAGCAGGCTCCATATACTGTTGATTGATGTCCTCAGTGCTTAGGAAGTGTGGTTGAGGGGGAGGCAGAGAAGTGGTGGGTGGGTTACAGCTAGGAACTTCTTATACCTGACTCATCATTCACAGAGGATCATATCAATGATATTTGCAGAAGCAGCTCAGTGGCATCATGGATAGCACTTTGGATCTGGAATGAGGAAGACCTGAGTTCAAATCAGACACTGGCTATAAGATCCACAGCAAATTACTTAACCTTTTGGTACTTTAGTTTCTTCATCTATAAAGTGGGGGTAATAATAGTATCCAGATTTGCTATGAAGATAAAATATGAGGAGATTTGTCAACACTTTGCAAACCTTATAGCACTGAGTTTAGAGAGATATGAAGATATACAAATGGGTGAAGTGGAAGAATCTACTCCTCTCTCCTAGGCTCTAATGGTACAGTCATAGAAAACTAGGGACAAATGATGGAGGTAAAGAGGTATGCATAAGGTAATAGAGTGTAAAGATAAGTTGTCCTTCCACAAAGGGTGGAAAAAAGTCCTTGACTAAATAGGGAAGAGAACTTGCCATTGGATGGATGAAGATTGGTCACAGACTTTAAAAAGCTATACTCACCAGCTCTGGAATTAGTTGAGTGGTCAAAGAGTTTGAGGGTAGAAACCAGCTTTATAGCATGTGACCTTTGAACCTCTGGATTAGAGACTTGAGCAGGCCTACCCAAGAAATCTAGGTAGTAGGTCACAGTGACCATCAGGGCAAATACAGTTAGCTATGCAAATAGGCACTCTGAGCATGGTGGGAGAGAGCCAGGTATCCCACTGGGATCCCCTGATAGACCTATTAGAAAGTTACCTGATAGTAAAGGGTAAGATAGTCTGATAAGAGTGGCTGGTATTCAGCATCCATTTACATCTGGCAAAGGTTTTAGGGGTCACCTTAGGTTTGAACTTTAAAAAGGAACAGAGAGAGGAAACCCTCTCAATGAAGGAACTTTGCGTGAAACATGAGGTTGGTTAGAAGATTAAAGGTGACACTCTGGGGACACCAGTAAAACTGTGCCACTACAGGCAAACATTGGAGTAGTCAGGGCCCTTCAACCTCATCCAGATCTAAGGCATTCCCTAAATATCACACCTCCCTTGAATACAAGGACCTGTTGGACACCAGAAGCCTGGGAATTTGCAATGAGTCTATCAGGGAACCTCAGTTTCCATAAATTTCTGGAGTCAGAGCACTAAAGGAAGAGAGATTTTTGGAGACAATGAAAAGAGTGGAACAGGAAACCTTGGGTGTCAATACCTGTATGACCATAACTTTAATGACAGTTATTGTGAGAAGGGTCAAATGGAATCCCCTAGAGTTGCCAGAGCCATGCCATGACATTAACACCAAATGATAACAGTTTCTGAGAGGTATGAAAGCTATGTACTCCCCAGTGTTGCAGAGACAAAGACTGGAGCATTTGGATAAGCCAGTCCCTTGCAATAACTTTATGTCTTCTATGAGGAAGGCAGGTGGTCCCTGGTAGCTTCAGTGGGTTACAGGAAGCTGAACAAAGTTGTCTTGTCAATTGCTCAAGCCATTTTTGACCTTGTCAATGTGGTGGACTAGGTAGTCCAGGGCCCAGGTCACAGGTATGACCTTATTGACCTTTATTGTTTTTTTCTCTATTCCTTTGGCTGAAAATAGTAAAGAATAGTTCTCTTTCACCTGGGAAAGTAGCTACCTTTCATATCCTTCTCCAGGACTACATGAACTCTCTTTCTTACCATCACACTCCGGCAGTCAGAAAACTGAAAGAGGCCTCACTTCCTAGAGTCATTGTTTCCATAACTATATTGATGGTATAATATTAACTGGACCAGTCAACACTATGGTGGTAGAGGCACTAGGTTGAAAAGTTCCTTTGAGGGACAAGGGGTAGAAGATAAAACATAAGGAAATCTAGGGTCAAGTTTTGGGGAATGCATTACATGGGAAGGTGACAGATGATTTCAGATACAGTCTAAAATAAGTTACTGATGCCCAACAGAGTAGCAGGCAATGATGGTGGGCAACAGTAGAAGCACAGGCCTCAGCAGAGTGGGCAGTGGTAGAGGCCCCAGCAGAGTAGGCTGAGTCACAGTCACTGGCAAGAGTAGCAGCAGGATAGATCCAGGCAGAGTGGTTAGTAGTATCCTGGGCACTGGCAGTAGGTAGGTTTGCTGGAAATGTTCATGAAGCGATGGAACTCAGTCAGAAGTTGAGGCTCCTAGTCCCAGTCCCAATGCCTTCGAACTTTTGCTAGCCCAGTGAGCTCCTGCTCATGAGAAACAAGCTCCTGAGGATTATTGTTTTGCATTTTGTTCTTTTTGAGGACTCTGTCTGCTTTGAGGTCATGTGCAATGGGACCTTCTCTGCAGTTATCTTGTAAAAGTGGTTACTCTGTGGGAATGTAGATCCTGTAAAGATCTTTCGGTGAGTTGAGCCAAAAGCTCCATAACTATTGTGTGATAGCCTGGAGGGAGAGAGGGCATGAGACCTTAATCTACATGCATTCCTTAGAGAGGTAACCAGGGATCTGGAGCCTGGAAGCAATAGAATTGAACAATTAAAATTTCTCACCTTTGGGTTAGAACCAATGGAAGTTTTTTCCTAATGTCTCTTCATATGTAGTTATCTATGGGGCCTATCAATACTCATCACAGAGGTCATAACCCTCTGCTGAGCTAAACAGCCAGAGTGACATCCTTACAAGAATTGCAGAATTAAAATGTTAGAGATAAAAATTGCCTTAAGACATCACCCACATCCATCACCTGCATTTTACCTTTGGAGAAAAATTGAGACCCAGAGAAGTTAAGTGATTTGAAGGGTATAGTGTCTGGTTTGGAATTGTAAAAGGGTTAACTAGGGAGAAAAATGTGGGGAAAGGGAACTACTTGTATCCCTGAGTATTGTGTACTCAGTGACTCATGTCCTAACAGGACATTTATTAGCATGCATGTGCTTTAGCCAGAAGCTAATCATAAGAGTCACTGAATTGGTAAACAAACCAGGCCAAATCCATCAGGAATTCCAAAGCTTGGGAATGAACAGATCCAATAGTATTTTCAAAATCCAAGACTGGAACATTCACAGTCAAAGAAAGAACTGATGAAAAGACCAAGCAGAGAAGCATGATTATTTTTCACAAGTGACCCTTAAAGAACCTGGCAAACCTTTAAGAACCAGAGGAAGATCAGGCAGTGCATGAGCACAGAAATGTGATGCATCAAAATGACAATTTATTTTGCTCAAGGATCAGCTGCAGGAGGCAATTCAATATGGCAGCCAGCCTGCTTGTTACATTCCCTAGTCCAATGATGAGGATGTAGCTTTGGGCTTGGACACTTAAATGTAGATTCTCAAAAAATGGAGTCAGAAATACTATCAGATACTGTTAATTCATGGAGGTTGAAGCCAGTTTTTGTCATTACCTCATAGCTTTAGTAATGTGACTGGGTCTCCCAGGTTCCTTGGCCCTTAGACATTTTTTACTATAAATGAAAACAGTCTGATGATAGCACAATGTCTTCCACTCCCAGACAAGACAGTATTCCCTTCAAACAGACCTAGAAATATACATGAAACTCACACAGATGGAAAAGAAATTCCTACGCTTCTATTGGTGGAGGAAAAAACCCAGCTGTATAGCACTGGGTATAAATGTCAATCTGCCAGTGCATAATACCCATTTGCAATGCTTGCAATAACTTTCTTACATGATAGAGTTGTTTGAGTATACTAAAGACCATATGAACAGAAAAAGGAATTAGATAAGGAGTTATGGAAATAGATCATAGGACTGGAAATGAGGCATAATATGGAACCTGGAGTCAACAGGACTGAACAATTAAAGTTTCTCTAGAAAGTTTCTCTGGTTCTTTAAAGAACTAAAGTTCTTTGGGTCAGAACCAATGGAAGTGCTTCCTCATGTGTTCAGTTATTTATGGGGCATGTTCCTATGCTGAACTAAACAACCAGAATGACATTCTTACAAGAATGGCAGAATCAAAAATTGCCTTAAGACATCACCCAATCCATCGCCCATATAGTGATCAGCTAGATCAGCTTTTTAAGAGTCAGCTAGGTAGTGTGGTATATAGAATGCTGGGCCCTAGAGTCAAGAGGAGCTGAGTTCAAATTCAACCTCAGATATTTAGTAGCTGTGTGACTTACAAAGTCACTTGATCTCTGTTTACCATGGTTTCTTCAACTGTAAAATGGGAATAATTATGGCACCTATTTTATGGGGTTATTGTAAAGCTCAAATGAGATACTAATTGTGAAAAGTGCTTTGCACAGTGCTGGACATTTTGTAGATGCTACATAAATGCTGGTTTTCTTATTTCCTTGTAATGGTCACTGGGGGTGATTAATTCTCCCTTCTCCTCTCTCTCCCCGCAGCTAGTGCTGAACTCCCTTTCTGATATAAAGGTCATCTGAGTCTTCTGAAGACACCTATACAGAAAGAAGAGCTAGATCATGAATTCAGAAAATAAGCTGGCATTGAAGGATAATATGGTAATTTAATTATTCAGGCTAGAGTCCTCTCTTTGCCAAATAGAAAAGCAGCTAATAATTTCACACATTAAAAATAATTTCATCCTTCAAAAGGCTGAGAAAATAACAACTGGAAATTCTATCCTGGATCAGATTTTTACTAACAGGGGAAGTGGTAGCTGGAAGTAGAAATAATGGGAACCTTGTGGGGAAATGACTATTCTTGGAGTATGTAGTAGAGGAGAGTAAAGTTGGTCTTGGTTTGATGAGCACCATAGATTTTTGAAGAGAGAATTTCAAAAAGCTCAGAAGCAGTATAGAAAGGTCCTCATGAATTATAAATCTACTGGGTAAGTAAGGCAGCCTGGGAGAGATGGGAAACTTTCAAAAGTTAGAATCTGAAAATACTAAGGGAGACACTTTCAATGAGAACAGATGGGAATTGTTTGAAAAGGCCAATATGTATGCATGGGAAGCTCAGCATCCAACTTAGACTTTTAAAAAAGATATGACACAAGATGGAAGCCAGGACAGGTAGTATAGGAAACCAAAAAAAAAAGTATCAGAAGACCATAAGAATAATATCATAAGTGTCAAAACTTAGAATAAGCTAAAACTGTTGAGAAAAATCTAACAATAGCAAAAAAGGTTGTTGTTTTAAATCTACATTGTGGAGGAGAAGAGGCTGGAAAAGTGATTTGGACAATTGCTTGGGGGTGAATGGGATGATGGTGACCAACAACAGAGAGGGCAGAGCTGTTCAAATTGTGATTTGGTTTCTCTACCAAGGAAAATAACCTTTACACTGGACAGAAAAAAATGGCTAATAATCAGGGGATGCTGTAGATGAGAGGTATCAGACACATAGTCCTTGGTAGTCTCGATAAGGAAGTAGATAATAAGAGAGGACTTGGGTGCCTTTAATGAATTCCAGTCTCCTGGCACATGTGTAATGCATCCTCAGGTACTGAAAGAACTGGCTGATGTGATTATTGCATGGCTCTAGGGAAAGCTTGAAAGACTAGGTAGAATGAGAAGCCAGAGAAAGGCAGACATCCCCATTGTCAAAAAAAAAAAAAAAAAGATGGTGGTGAGGAAAAAATAGAATTTGCAAATGATAGGTCAGTGAGTTTTGCTTTAATTCCTGGGGAGAATCTAGTAAAGAACGACAAAGAGCATTTAGAAAAGAAAGCCATGATCACAAAAAGCCACACTAACGTTATTCCCTTTTATGTGAGGGTGACTAAACTGATTGGCCCAGAAGGTGGCCCATCAGATACAGTGCAAGCCCTGGAGTCAGAAGGAAATGAGTTCAAATCCAGCTTCAGACACTTACTGAGATTCTGGGCAAGTACTTCACCCTGTTTGCTTCAATTTCTTCATCTGTAAAATGAGCTGGAAAAGGCAAACCAGTTCAGTATATTTGCCAAGAAGATCTCGAATGGGGTCACAAAGAGTCACACATGACTGAATACAACTGAGTAATAGTAACAACAAAAACTAAAGGTCAGGGGATCCTATAGATGAGAGGTATCAGACACATAGTCCATGGGAATCATGTTCAAATGGAATTGGGAACTATCTAACAAAATGAATAAAATTTAATAGAACATAGACAATGTGAATATGTGGTTTTCTAAATCAATATGCCACAGGCAGGGATCCTTATGTGTGGTTTCATGGCCCCCCATTTCTACTTGCTAGTTCGATATTCTTACTGCCCCACCTCCACCCTCACATCAAATCTATAGTGAAGGCTTATTTCACCTTTGCAAAGTCTCCTAATTATGGCCCCTTCTCTCCTCTGACACTGCCACCACTCTGGTACAGGTTCTCATCACCTAACACCTGGACTGTTGTAATAGCCAGCTGGTGCCTGAAGTCTCTCCCCCACTCCAATCCATCCTCCATTCAGCCATGATTTTCCTGAAGGTGCAGGTACGACCACATCACTTTCACTATCCCCACTCAATAAGCTACAGTGGCTTTCTATTGTCTCCAGGATCAAATACAAAAACCTCTGCTTAGCGTTCAAAGTTCTTTATAACCTAGCTTCCTCCTACCTTTCCAATTTTCTTACACCTTGCTCAACATGTACTCTTTGACTCAGTGACGTTCCTGGCTGTGCCACAAACAAGGTGTTTCCTCTCTTGGCTCTGGACATTTTCTCTGGCTATCCCGCCATCCCTGGAATGCTCTCCCTCATCATTTCTGCCTCCTTGCTTCTCTGACTTTCTTTCAGTCTCAGCTGAAGAACCAGAACATTGTACACAGTAACAGCAATATTATACAAGAATCAACTATGAATGACTTAGCTATTTTCAGCAATATAATGATCCAAGACAATTCCAAAAGACTCACAATGACAAATGCTATCCACCTCCAGAGAAAGAACTGAGGAGTCTAAATGCAGATCATAGCACTCTATTTTTTGCTTTATTTGTGTGTGTCTTTTTTTTGCTCTGTGTCTTCTTTCACAATATGACAAATGTGGAAATAAGTTTTGTATGATGGCACATGTATAACCTATATCAAATTTCTTATTGTCTCCAAGATGGAAAGAATTTGAAACTCAAATTTCTTTTCTAAATGAATGCTAAGAATTCTCTTTACATGTAACTGGGGAAAAAACGAAATATTATTTTTAAAAAGTCTCAGCTAAAATCCCACTTCTATTGGAAGCTTTTTCTAACATCCCTTAATTCTAGCACTTTCCCTCTGTTAATTATTCCCTATTTACCTTGTTAATAGCTTGTTTGTTTATATTTGTTTATTTCTCCTATTGGATTGTAAGTTTCTAGAAGGCCAGAACTATCTTTTGCCTCTTTTTTGTACACCCAGCCCTTAGCACAGTGCCTAGAACATGGTAGATGTGTAATACATTTTTATTGAGTGATTGACACCAATGCTGTAGATAATAGTTTGCCTAGATCTTAGCAAGGCATTTAACAAAGTATATCATATTATTTTAATTGAAAGATAGAGAAATGTGGGCTAGACAATTGTACAACATGAATTTGGAATTGGTTAAATGACTGGACTCATTAATGTTTTTGTGTCAATTTGGAAGGAGATATCCCAAGGATCTTTTCTTGGTTCCCTGAAGTTGACTTTTAAAAAAAAATCAATGACATGAATGAAGGCATAGCTTGCATTTTTATCAAATTTGCATAAAACAGAAAAGTAGGAAAGATACTGAATGACTATGAGGGCACAAAAACAAGCTTCACAGGTCAGAACATTACTTTAAATTTAATAAGATGAGATTTAATAGGCATAAATGTGACATCTTCGTGGTTGTTGAGTTTTTTCAGTCATGTCCAACTCTCTGTGACTCCATTTAGGGTTTTCTTGGCAAAGATACTGGTGTGGTTTGCCATTTTCTTCTCCAGCTCATTTTACAGTTGAAGAACTGAGGCACACAGGATTAAGTAATTGGCCCAGGGTTAAATACCTGTGAGGTGTCTGAGGTCAAAGTTGAACTCAGGTCCTCCTAACTGACCAGTGCTTTATCCACTTTGCCACCTAGCTGCCTGGGTGACATTTTATGCTTATGTTAAAAAAATGTATTTTACAAATGCAAGATGGGGGATGGTAGTACATATGAAAAAGATCTGAGGGTTTTAGTGACCTACAAGCTCAATATGAGTCAACAGTGTAATATGGCAACAAAAAAAGCTAATGAGATCTGATCCTGTACTCACAGGGTTTGTAAAACTTAAGAGAATAAGATGATTTGAACCCCTGACTTCTGCCCCAGTCAGATCCCATCTCAAGTATAATGTTTAATTCTAGGAATCACAGCTTGAAAATGATATTCAAAAAAACTGAGAACCATTCAGAAGAGCCACCTGGGACAATGAGGGATCTTGAGTTCATACTCTTAGGATCGGTTGAAAGAACTGGGGATGATTGACCTGGGGAAGAAAATGGAGGCATGATGGCTATGTCCAAGTATTTGAAATCTTGTCATAAAGATTTGTTTTGCTTGGCCCCAGAGAGCAAAGCCAAGGACAATGTTGTGATGTGTGTGAATAGTTAGGGGCAGATTTAGGTTTGAAGTCAGGAAAAAAGGGCACAGCATCCATTGCTTTATCCAAAAATTAGAGGTATACATAAGGGGAATGGTTTGTCTCAGGGTATAGTGAGTTCTACCTCACTGGAGGGAAGAGGGAGAGAATAAGCATTTATTAAGTACCTCCTATGTGCCAGGCACTGCGCTAATTACTTTGTAAATATTATCTTACATGAGCCTCAGATCAACTCTGGGAGGTAGGTGCTATTATAATCTCCATTTTATAGATGAGAAAACTAAGGCAGAAGAAACTTGCCAAGGATTAAGAATCTGAGTCAAGATTTGAACTTCCTGACTCTAGCCCCATGACTCTATCCCCTGTGCCACCTCACTGTTACCTAGCTAGGGTCTTCCACCACAGGCTAGACAACCACTTGTTAGGTACGTTATAGTGGCTATTTGCTTTTCATATACAGATTATATTGTTCAGCCATTTCAGTCTTGACTCCATTTGAGGTTTTTGTAAAGATACTGTCGTGGTTTGCCATTTGCTTCTCTAGTACATTTTACAGATGAAGAAACTGAGGCAAATAGGGTGAAGTGACTTGCCCAGGGTCACACAGCTAGTAAGTGTCTGAAGCTGGATGTGAACTTGGAAAGACTCCAGGCCCAGTGCTCTGTCCACTCTAGGTCACCTAGCTGCTCACTATTTAATACATTATTATTGTATTAATGGTAGCTGAGGTCCCTTCTGCCTCTAAAGTTCTGTGAGTTATGATTCTATAGTCAGACATATCCATCAGCAACAGATCATGAGAGGAATGTTTCCTCTTTCACTGGCTTTCATGCCCTGACTGGTAACTGGTTGCACAGGAGAAAACTAGTAAATGAAAAGAGCCCATGTTGGGCTGCCTGGGGGCAGCCTGAGGTGGCCTCTTCTGCCTCTTCCTCTTTCCTTCTTTTTCTGATAACTTGGTCTGGATTATTCAGTGGACACTTGTTCCCCGTGGCTTTTGTTTCTCTTTCTCCAGGCAAGAGTATTGATCTTGTCCCCAGGTAAGATAGGGGGGATGTTTTGTTCAGGTGAATCTGATCTCCCAGGTACTTTGAAATATTTTTAGAAGATAACCTCCCAGAGCCCAAGGGGTTAATTAAGACCCTTCTCTGATATTTCTGAATATCTACATTTTCTGTCAGAAGGTAAGTCACTCTAGGAATTACGGTAGAGTGGAAGGATTCAGTATCAGTGGCCTGGATTTGAATCTCAGCTTTCCTCTTGGATACCTAAATCACTCAACCTCTCTGGGCCTCTGTTTCCTCATCTGTAAAATGAAGAGAGTTTGACTGGATGATCTTCCAGCTTTAGGTCCTATGATCCTGGTATTTCTGGGAAGGAAGCTAAAGAACTTGGGGGAGGGGACTAGTAGTGTCTTCATCTCTGCCAAGACTTGAAGGCAAATGATGCAGGAGAGAAAAGTAATTTAGGAAATAATTAGTTAAGAATATAGCTACAAAGAAAATATAGTTTGGATTTCTGCTTGCTGTTACTGTGGTTCCACCATGTCCAGCTCTTTATGACCCCTTTTGGGGGGGTTTTCTTGGCAAAGATACTGGAGCGATTTGTCACTTTCTTCTCTAGATCATTTTACAGATGAGGAAATTGAGGCAAACAGGGGTAAGTGACTTGCCCAGGGTCCCATAACTAGGAAGTATCTGAGGTCACATTTGAACTCAGGTCTTCCTGACTCAGGCCTGGTGCTCTATCCAGGCTTCACTACTTTGAATTTCTGGACCAGGGGCTTAAGATACAGGACTAGCAATCTCTTAAGCTTAGTTAAACTATAGCTCCTAAGGGTAAAGAAGAAATGGTCTGTTCAAGATGGTTATAAATTAAAAGGGGATTAAGGGTGAGGCAGAGAATAGAATGAAGAAAACTACAGAAGAGAAGTCTTGCAATACAGGAAAAGGGGCAAGGATACTTACTGCTTATGACCTAGACATTTGTTTATATACAAATGCACAGAATTTGGGTAATAAAGTTAACTAGAAATCTCAGTTCAAGAAGGTAAATTCCCTTTCATAGGTTCTGCTTCAATTTATTGGACTCTGACTCTTGACATGAAAAGAAAAATAACTTACTCCATAGGAAAAGTTTACATCAAAAAAGTGGTAGGAGAGGAGGCCTTTGCCATAGCATCTCCAAATGTGGTAGGGCCAAGAGGAGGCCCAGGGCACACTTAGGTATGTGCCTGAAGTAAGGTAAGGGCTGAGCCCTCACCTTGTTGGAAGGACAGTATTTCAAGGAGGAATAGCATTTGGTACTGACTTCCCTGGTTAAAACCTCCACTCTGGCCCTAAACATCCAGCTTCCATTCCAGTGCCTTGGACATTAGCATTTCTGATAAACTCTGATTTCCTTTCCTATCCTGCCCTACTTATGCTCTCTTGGAAAGACAGACTCAGAGCCTACCTACTTTTTCCTATCAAAGGAAATGGAGGTGGGAGAAGCTGAAAGGGTCTTTCTAAGGCACAGTCATTAGGCTAATTACCAAAGTAATTATAATTATATAATATAGATACAATTATAAATATTTTAATATATAATTATTTATAACATAATTATACATAATTATGTTATTATCTATACAATAACATATCAATATAATTACCAATATAGCTAAATACCAATAAATACCAACACCAATGACTACTCAAATTGAATTGCCAGTGCTCCATGTATTGCAGGTAAAAAAAAATAAATCAATGGTTTTGGTGACCTCTATAAACATTTTGCATCCAATTCTTGCCACAGAAATGTTAGGCTACCCCAGGAGATAAAACAGTAGACAAGTTCTCATTTTAGTTTGGATCCAGAAAGCCAAACTTTATGTGTGTAATACTTGGATTGAATATAATCCACTCCCCTTCTCTTTGGTTGGATAGCATTCACTTCATAGTGCAGTCATTGTATAGAATATGGAGAAGGTTTCCTTCTGTTTCCAGAACTGCCAGAAACATTTCCTGGAATAAGTGCGTGCCCCATTCAACAATAACAGCCAGACACACCTTGACCTAGAACTTCTTTCCCTGTATCATGTTTGCTGATCAGTTATTTCAATTGTGACTGACTCTTTGTGACCCCATTTGGGGTTTTCTTTTCTAAGATACTGGAGTGATTTGTCACTTTCTTCTCTAGCTCATTTTGCAGAAGAGAAAATTGACGCAAACAGGGTTAAGTGACTTGACTAGGGTCATACAGCTAGTAAGTGTCTGAGGCTGCATTTGAACTCAGGTCTTCCTGACTTCAGTCTTAGTGCTCTATCCATGGTGCCACCTAGGTGCCGATATTACCATTATCAGGATGTATACAGAAGAGAGAAGGCAGAGAAGCGGACCTCAAATAAATCATATGATTGTGAAATTAACTTAGACCCAGAAGGTCCGATTCTGGACAGCTAGATTTTATTGTTAACCAAACCTAAAATGATGGCTTTATGATGGTTTTTGAAAAATAATTCAAAGGAATTAATAGCATTTTCTTCACCTGTGCTCTGATGCTATTTCTGTGTAGGGGCATAAGGGTCAGAAAATTATGGCTCTGTGATAATTATAGAGCCTTGAACATCATCACCATCCATAGCCACTACCCCTTCTTGATTTGATAAACCAAATTCACAAGGGAGGTAATAGTCACCAAACTGGACTTGTGCAAGCCATATAAGGTAGTTCTGACAGAATAAAAGTTGATCTTGCAGGTCCAGAATAACTTCCCCAGCTAAAAACACCTTCTACAGAGACTCTTTCTTGGTCTCTCCCAGATGCTAGTGCCTTTGCCTCTGAGATCACCTTCCACATCTTTTGAGATTACCTTCATCTGAACTATATAAACCTAGCTCTTCACAAATTGTCTTCACCATTATAAGGTGAACTCCCTCACAGCAGGGACTGCTTTTGCTTTTCTTCACATGGTCAGTCAGGCACAGTGACTGACACATAGTAGATACTTAATCAATGCTAATAACCACAATTGACTGACTGTTCTATAGTGTTATCTCCCCCAAATATAGTGCGAGTTTTTTGATAATAGGGACTCTCTTGCTTTTCTATTTGTATTTTCAGCCCTTAGTAGAGTTTGGTACACAGTAAGCAAACACTTAATAAATGCTTCTTCATTTTATATCCTCCAATCATCGTCACTCCAGTGCGCACACAGAGCATGAACCAAAACCTGGTTCTACAGCTTCTGCCATCAGAAGGACTTGGCCAATCTACTGCCTACTGTGCAATCTTGTTGTAATTGTTTGGTTCTCTTATCTACCCACAGAGCATCCTTATATGCAAACTATTGTTTTTTAACTGAGTTTTGAACTCCGTACAGTTTTAACCCTGTCCCACAAACTGGAGTCTGGAGGAAACTAGAGGAAGGGAAAAGGGAAAGGATTAGAGTGTGCCCAGACTTATTTGGAGCATACCCTCCAGGCAACCAAAACAATATACAGATGGGAGGCTGACCAACATTACCCCCTCCTCTTCCTTCCCTCTGCCCAAAACCTTTAGGAAGAAGAGACCAGTTCTGGTTAACCTCCTGGAACCCTGTTGTTCTACAGTCTCCTGGATGAGTTATCATTCTTCCTTCTCTGCCAGTAGACAGATGAGTTATTCAAAATGTGAGTGAGCTGTCAGAGCAAGGAAAATGGGACAGATCCATAGATGGTGGATCCCAGAACTTATTACCTAACGGATGGAGAATGGATTTCCCATTGCTACCATAACTTAGTGGACTAGTAGAGAATAGGCCAGGGGATAAGATGCCACGTTGAGTAGGCATCTGCTATCTGCCAGGCACTATGCTAGACAGTAGGGAGACAAAGGAAAAAGACCAAAGTCTCTGCCCTAAAGGAGTTAATATTCTATTGCAGGACTTTCAACATGAACTCAGATAAGTAAATACAAAAGAATTTCCAGGGAAAGACAACTCATAACTTAGGGGAATCAGAAAAAGCTTCATGTAGGAGATGAGGCAACTAGGATGGCACAGTGGGTAGAGGACTAGACCTGAAGTCAGGAAGATCTGGATTCACATCTAATCTCAGACAGTTACCAGCTGTGGACAAATCCCTTAACTTCTGCCTGCCTCAGTTTCCTCAACTTTAAATGAGGCTAATAATAGCACTTACCTCCCAAGATTGGTGCGAGGCTCAAATGAGGTAATATTTGTAAAGTGCTTAGCACAGTGACTGGCACATAGTAGCTGCTTAATAAATACTTATTCCCTTTGGAGATACAGGCGGTATCTCTTAGCCTTAGTTAAACTTGAGTCAAGCCTTGAAGGAAGCTAGGAATCCTAAGAGGTTCAGGTGAGGGAGTATGGCAGCTTTGCAACATTTTTCTAATTGTTCACAAGCAGTCTCTTGAAGAATTTTGCCAGAAACCAAAGCCAAGTTCACTGGCCTGGGATCCGAGAGATCTGCCTTCTTCCTTTTTTGAGAATAGGGACCAGATCTGCCTTTTTGCCAAGTCTGAAGAATCTCATTCTCCGCAGGATTTCAAAGATCACAAGTACTTGTTTGGCCATAAGGACTCAGCTCAAATCTTAGCTTCTACAGGCGGTCTTCCCCAATTTCTCAGCTGCCAGTGTTTTCTCTTTTGAAATTACCTCTTATCTACTCTGTACCTATCTTGTCTATATCTACTTATTTACGTGCTGTCTTGTCCACCAAAATATAATTTCCCCAAGAGTAGAGGCCGAAATTTTGCCCTTTTCTGTATCCCATGTTTAGCAAAGTGCCTGGCCCATTTGTTGTTGTTCAGTTTGTGACCCCACTAAGGGTGGATTGATTTGCCTTTCTTTCTCCAGGTCATTTTACAGATGAGGAAACTGAGGCAAACTTGGTTAAGTGACTTGCACAGGATCTCATAGCTAGTAAATATCTGAGACCAGATTTGAACTCAGGAAGATGAATCTTCTTGATTTCAGGCTGGTGCTCAATCTACTCTGTCACCATAGTAAGGCACTTAATAAATGCATATTTGTTTTTGATTAACTGACATCTGAAAATTCTTCCAGTAGAATGGGATAAGGTTCCTCTGGGTCTGTTGACCTGTGTAATGGAGCTCAAATGAGATAATGAATATAAAGTACTCTGTAAACCTGAAAGTTCTATTTCAATGGCTGTTGGTGTGGTGGTGGTGGCCTCCAGTCTGGTGATGGCTTTATTCCCTCAAGCCTTCTTCTATTCACACTTCTGCTGAGCTCACACAGTATTTATGGAGCAATGCAGAAGTGTGCTGGGAAATGTTTAACAACTGGACTCTCAAGGGGAAAAACATATGAATGCACACACTTTTAAATTTAATTTGCGTTATTAACATGTTTCTTAAGTCTGAACAGTCAACAAATCAGTAAACCAAGTCCTGCTTTGTAGGATTGCTTATTTCTGAGGCATGAACGCTCATATGAAAATGTGATAGTTAGCTCTCTGGAGAGAGCTGGTTCTAGCACACCTGAAAGCACCAAAGGCAGCTGGATGCTCTCCTACAGCTCTCTTCTCGTAGGTGTCAATTTCTTTTTAACCACTTTTGTTCACACTCCTTGGAACAGAAAACTGAAATCAAGTTGAGTATTTCTCCTTCATCAGCTATCCTCCCAGACACTCTAAACTGAGGTCCTATTCCTTTTTTGGTCTTCTTTTGCCCCTCACATTGTATAAAAAGTCCCTTTGTTACCCTCAGCACTCATCACATCAGCCTCAACTTGTACGGGCCTTTTCCTATTCTTGACATTCATCATGTAGGACTCTGCTTCTCTTGTGTATTCATTGCTAGTCCCCTTATCTTGCTTCTGTTTTCTATACATGTCTTATTTTAGTCTCTAAATTGGTCTATGTGTTCCCTTCACATCCACAAGTCTCCCTTTTCTTTCTTATCAGAACAATTTGTATTCATGTATCATTAGAATTTTGTTCATGAGAGCACTGCATCCCTCTTGGGATGACTTCTATGGAGACTCTACTAGACCATAAGATCCTCCATATATATATATATATATATATATATATATATATATATATATATATATATATATACACGTTTCTTTTTCTGAATTCTTTGAAAACTGATTTTCTCAAACCTGGAGTGAATATAACAATGCCTATTGTCCCCCTCCTTATCTATTAGGAGCTTAGACTGGATAATCTCAATGACTCCTTTGAAGCTCTAAATCTATGATAATACAGAGAGAGGTCTTTAGTGGAGGGCCACAGCATTTGGTCTTTATCCTTGCTTAGATACACATTTTTATAAATTTTTGAAATAAAGACATAGATAGCATGCTTTTTGGGTTTGTAATTGACACAAAACAAAGAAGGATAATCAATATACAAACTGATTGAACTGGGATCTATAAGGATCTCAATAGTTTAGAATGATGGGATGAATCCAGCAATATGAAATTGATTAAGGATAAATGTGCAAATCCTACACTAGGGTAAATGTGCAAATCCTACCAAAAAACCCTTCAACTGCACAAGTACAGGATTAGGAAGACATTGGTAGACATCATTTTGTTGGAAAAGATAGAGCTAGTATAGTGCAGGCTCATTAAGAATCAACATTATGGTGTATTTAGTTTGGCACACTGTCCTACTTTCATCTCCAAAGTGGTCTATGCATCCCCTGCATATCCACAATGGTCTCTTAAACAATTTTCCCTTTTCTTCCCCTATGGGATAGTTTGTGTTTGTATTATGATAACTCATGAGAACAAGTAATTTTAGACTGCATGATACTGCCCTCTGATTTAGACAATGTCTTAAGTATTGTATTCAGTTCTGGGAGTCATATTTTAGGAAGGGCATTTGTTAAGCTAGGGTTGTTTTCAGAGGAAGGTGATTAGGATGGTGAAGTTTGCTCTATGAGAACTGATTAAAAGTCTTAGGACTTTTAATTTATAGGAGAGAAAACTTATGAAGGCACAATGGCTTTTTCAAAATTTGAAGCCCTATATTCTAGTTAGGTGATGAATTAGAGCTCTAGGCCTGGAGCCAGAAAGACCTGAGTTCAAATATGGCCTCAGATACTTATTGCTTGTGTGACCCTGGGCAAGTCACTCAACCCTATTTGCCTCTGTTTCCTCATATGTAAATGAGTTGGAGAAGGAATTGGCAAATTACTCTAGGATGTTTGCCAAGAAAACCCCCAAAACAGGGTCATAAAGAGTCAGAAAGAACTGAACAACAAAAACTCCTTTAGGGTAGCTACATGGTACAGTAGATAGAGTGCACTCAGGAAGACCCATCTTCATGAGTTTGAATCTAACCCCAGACACTTGCTAGCTGTGTGACTCTGGGCAAGTTACTCAACCCTGTTTGCTTCATCTGTAAATTGAACTGGAGAAGGAAATGGCAAACCACTCCAATATCTTTGCCAAGAAAACCCTAAATGTGATCATGAAGAGACAGACATGACTAAACACCAATGACAACCATAGGTCAGGCACTGTGCTAAGCTTTTTACAAATATGATTCAGTTTGATCCTCACAGTAGTCCTGAATTCTATTATTATCAATATTTTATAGTTGAGAAAACTGAGGTAAACAGAGGTTAAGTGACTTGCCCAGGGTCACTAAGTCAATAAGTATCAGAAGCTGGATTTGAATTCAGGTCTTTCTGCAGGCCCAGCACTCTAACCACTGAATCACCTAAC
The DNA here is from genome assembly GCA_023548195.1 of Bettongia penicillata ogilbyi. Taxonomy (NCBI): domain Eukaryota; kingdom Metazoa; phylum Chordata; class Mammalia; order Diprotodontia; family Potoroidae; genus Bettongia; species Bettongia penicillata. The sequence goes on from JAJHZJ010000629.1 coordinate 3,689,842, forward strand.
TTCTACGACTGTAATTAAAAGATGGTACATATGAACCACTTTGAAAGTCTTAAGGACTTTCAAAACTTTCTAACAATTAAATTTGTCAAAAAAAGTATATTAAACTCCTTTTGAAAGTAGTGAGGTCCCCATCATTGGATATCTCCAACAGAAGCCTAGATGACCACTTGACAGGGGTATGTGTAGAGAGGATTCCAGTTGAGACAGAAGTTAGATTCCTTTTAAGGTCCTTTCTGAGGTTGAGATTCTATAATTCAGTTCCAAGTTAGAGATGCCTTAAATTTTCTACACATGAGTTTCTGAAGTGTTGGACCTGAGGTGAGGTCATTAGTTTACTGTTTCTGCTGCTGGAAAGAGAACTCATCATCATTCTATTTGGTATCATACATTCTAGTCACTTGTTGGCTACAGATCATAAATAAAAACAAACACTGTATTTATTATATGAGATATTTTTTAAAAATCTTGTGTTGCTAAATTGCACACAGTTCAGATGAGCAAGGACATAAGGATGAGGTCTTGCATTCAGATTCTGATCCCTAATTGCACTTCCTCCCCAGAAATAGGGTTATCAGGCAGTTGTTTGGATTCTGTACTTTGCAAACCTTTCTTTTAAATTTGTGTGAGTTGGGGATGGGGTGGGAAAGAGCACAAACTCTAGAGTCGAGGACATTCAAATCCTACTTCTAATGCTCACTGTGTGACCTTGAGCCATCACTCATAACCTCTTGGAGCCTTGGGTTCCTCTATGGTTGAAGTCAGGACTAAATCATATTTTGGGTCCTGTGCAGCAATAAAATGCCGATCCTTTGAGGAAGGTACATAAACTGCTGTGGATTTACCAGCCTTCCTCTTCAGTTTGGGTCCTTTTGGACTTGTTGCCGATTGGCTATAGCCTCTTGTGTCTTTATTTCCCTCCACTCTGAAAAATCCATCTATTCCGCTAGAATACAAGATAATGTCACCAAATTTACGGTATCAGAGGAAAGGAAGGGGAAGGGACTCTTTATTAAGCACCTACTGAGCGTCAGGCACTATGTTAACCTCTTTTACAAATTCTCTCTTATTTAATCCACACAACAAACCCTGTGAGGGAGGTGCTATTGTGATCATAGTTTATAGTTGAGGAAACTGAAGCAGATAGAGGTTAAGACAAGGGTACAGATTTTGCAGCCTTGAGGCTGCATGTGGCCTTGGGTGTGGCCTTTTGATTGAGTCCAAGTTTTATAGAACAAATCCTTTTATGAAGGGGATTTGTTCTGTGAAGCTTGAATTCAGTCAAAGGGCCACCCTTGAAGACCTAGAGGGCCCATGTAACCTCAAGACCACAGGTTCCCCATCCCTACATTAAGAGACTTGCCCAGGGTCCCAGAGATAGTGTCTTGAGCTAGATTCGGACTTGGGTCTTCCTGACTCCAGGTCTCAGCGCTCCATTCACCATACCATCTACCTGTTGTAAGATTTAGAACATAACGCCATCACCTGTTCTTTGGTTCTTCAATAAGATGGTGTTGGTTCAGGAGGGTAGGACCTATATTTACTCAAGAACTTCACAGCTCGTGTTGTCATTGTCACCACATAGGTGACTTGGGAGAACCATCTCCTCCAAGTTGGGCAAGTTCCCTTGGTCCTATCCCTTTAATTGATAAATGTACATTGACATGGTGGTCAAGAGGCCTACATTCTAGGTTTAGCCCTGTCCCTAACTGTTATATTAGGCAAGTTCCTTCAGCTTTCTGGGCCTCAGTTTCCTCATCTGTAAAATATGTCAGATGGATGCTAAGCTTCCCTCCAGCTCTAATATTGTTGGGTTCTCTTCCCTCTGTAATGAAGATACATACGTCTCTTCCCCTCTGGTCTGTACATCACAATTTCACTCTTTCCTATTAATTCACAGAATTTCAAATTCTGTGAATGTGTTCATTTATTTTCAAATTGCAACTGAGGATAGAATTTGTGGGGGTAGATGTTACACTAAATAAAGTTATCTATAACATAAAAAGGTGTTTTGCCTTAGGATATGGCTTTTTCTCACTTCTAGTTAAAATGTGTCCCTACTTGCCTGTCTTGTTTATTTATTCTCCCCCTCTCTGAACTCCAATTAATTAAAAGAGAGAGAGTTTAATTCATTGTGAGTAGGTGTACATTTCATTCAGAAAAATGCTGAACATACCAAATGTGAGAAAAATGAATGCTTCTCTAACTCAGTGAAACTGGGTTTCTTTCTCTGAGCACCACTTGATTAAATTCTGATAGAGTTGGCCAGTGAAAGAGAGGGATTTGGTCTTCATGTGGTCAGGGCTAGGTTATGGGCTGTTTAGAGGTGTGGGGGTGAGGCATGAGGGAGGAGGGTGTGGAAAAGAAGACCTTTTGAATTTCTTTCAACTCAAGGGCTTAACAATGATAATGAAAAGTTGAAGAAAGAGAAGAAAAGAATAACGTATTTTTCTACTCCCTTATAATTTTTGTATAGTAATTTTCAATAGTGTCTAATTCTTCATTATCTCATTTGGAGTCTTCCTGGCAGAGACAGTGGAGTGGTTTGTCACTTCCTTCTCCAGCTCATTTTACAGGTGAGGAAATTGAGGCAAACAGGGTTAAGTAACTAGCCCAGGTTCACACAGCTGGTAAGTGTCTGAGGTCATATTTGAACTCAGAGTCTTCCTGACTCTAGCCTGGCACTCTGTTCATTGCATCGCCTGGCAATCAGTCCTTATAAAAACAAGGCGCTTTAAATACATTTCACCTAATTTGGTCAACACAATTATCCTGTAAAATAGGCAGGATAAAGATTATCACCCCCATTTAATAGGTAAGGAAGTTGAGGCTGAGAGGTGTTGCCCATGGTCACAGAGCTCATTAGTTCTAGATTTGGGATTAAATCCTAGATCTCCTGACTCTTCAACCAATGTGCATTTTGCTCTACAAAGGGGGTGAAACTCAAAGAAGGTACAGTGCTCTAGCCAGTAGCCTATAAAGAGAAGCTCTTTCTCCCACTCTCCTCAAAATACGATGATCACTTCAGTGGCTGCAGGGATTGAGAATTTCAGCAATGAATACTGATCCTGCTGTAAAATAACAGTAACAAACAAATGAAGAAAAGAATGAACAAGTAGGTAGGTAGAGAGATCAAAGTTATCTATGTATTTGGCTTTTGTATCACTTTAATGTCCAAATGTATCTCTTTCCTTTTCCTTCTTCCCCTCAGTCAGCCCTTAGAACAAAGATAAAAAAGAAACAGGAAAAAAAATTTAACAAATCTAACCAACATCTCAGTTGAGTCTAACAGTATATGAACTGTTCTATAGCCATAGTCTCCCACTTCTCTAAAGACAGAGGTAAATATTATCTCTTCTTCACTATCAGAATCACTCATTATAATTATTACATAGCTTTCAGTGTAATTTTTTTTTGTTCTCTCCCTTTAGATCATTTCAGTCACTTTGTATTTAGTTTTTCTGGTTTCTTTATTACATTTTGTATCCATTCATATGAGTCTTACCATGTTTCTTCGAATTATCTATATTACATGTTTCTTAGGACACAGTAGTACTCTATTACATTCATGCTTCATAATTTATTTAGTCTCCAATTTTAAATGAATCATAGAAATGCAAATTTGAAAGAACCTTAGGGGCAGTATACTGGAGCCAGCTTCTACTAGCTTGTGAAAATTGATAGTTAAAATTTCAGTGTGAGATTTACACCTTGAAATTGTCAAATACTACAAATTTGTACTTGACTTATTGTTCTACAGGTTGTCTAGACCTAAGAAAGTGTTGAATGCAACTGATTATGGGCTGAATACTTCTGATCTTGTTCCTGGTCCCAGACCTATGAATTGCATGAGGCTGACCAGATGTTACCTTTTCCCTACCCCCCCTCACCTCACTACCTCTTGTTATTTAGTAAAAAAAAAAATTTAGCTCTCCCCTCCCCAGATAACCAAATTTTCTCTATGGATTTCTGGATGTTATGAAAAATAATTTACTTTGTAAACCAGTGGAATATCCCAATGCTCCTTGAACCTGTAGCTTTCAATAACTGTACGCCTCTCCCTCCACCCTAATATTATATAACCATGCCCATGGTTATATGGCCCGTGCCCAGACCCCCTCCTTGGGTACTCCTGCACTTGATGCTGAGTGACACCCAAGTTGCAACTCCCTTTACTTCAATTAAAGATCATTTTTCGCTGTATTGGCAGTCTTCTGTTTAATTCAGGTTGACAAAAGTCATGGCAAAAATGTTAATAATGCAGATTGAATATAGCAATATGTCTTGGGCACATTATTATTTTTATTGTTTGTTGGCAGCTAGGTGATTCAGTGATTAGAGCGATGGGTCTGGAATCAGGAGACCTGTATTCAAATCTGACCCCAGACACTTACTAGCTGTGTGACCCTGGGCAAGTCACTTAACCCAGTTTTCCGTAATCCACTGGAGAAGGAAATGGCAAATCACTCCAGTCTTTATGTCAAGAAAACCTCCGCAGACAGTATTGATATGATATGGGGTCATGAAGAGTCTTACAAAACCAAGGAACAGCAGCAATACTTTTTGGAGAGCAGACTGTTAAACATCTCCCAGTAGTCCACTGCTTAGAGACAATTAAGTCCAACTTACACCTGAGAAGGAATCCACTCTTCAACATCTCTGAAAAGTAGATCATCTAGTTTTTACTTAAAGACTTCTAGCAAAAGGAAAAATCCTCCATCCTTAGGATGTTTATTTCACTTTTTTACAGCTCTACTTGTAAAGCCTAAATCTGCCTCTCTGGAGCTTGCAAACATTCCTTCGAATTCTCTGATACCAAGCAGAACAAGCTCTTTGAGCACGCGATACCTCTGTTGTTCCACTCTTTACTTCCTCCCCCGACCCCATCCCCAGCCTTCCCTTTTCTAGATTAAATGTAGTCAGATCTATGTAATCACATGATCTCCATCCAGTCCCACCCCACCATTCTGGCTGTCTCATGTAAGATATGCTTCTTCTTGTCAACATCTTTCCTAAACTATCGTTCAACTAAATGTAGCACTCTAGATGTATCCTGTTCAAGGCAACACACAGTGGGGCTTATCATCTCCCTTGTTCTGGATTGTAACCTAGGGCAGCGCTAGGTTTTTTTGACTACCATGTCTTACTGTTGACACAAATAGAATTTGTAGCTGATTAATCAGTTAACAATTATCTATTAAACATTGACTATGTAACCGGCATTATTAGTATTAAGTGTTGGTATCGGTCAGTTGTGCCTGACTCCTTGTGACCCCTTTTTGGGGCTTTCTTGGTAAAGAAACTGAAGTGGTTTACCATTTCCTTCTCCAGCTCATTTTATAAATGAGGAAACTGAAGCAAACAGGGTTGTGTGACTTGCCCAGGGTCACACAGCTAGTAAGTTTGAGACCAGATTTGAACTGGGAAAGATGAGTCTTCCTGAGCCTTCCAAGTCCAGTGCTCTATCCCAGCACTTCTTAAACTATGGGTTGCAACCCCAAATAGGGTCATGTAGTGGAATGGGGCGGGGTTTGAAAAATTTGGCAACAGTAAAAGGTTTCTGAACGCACAATGACCAAAAAAGAATTCAAAATCAAATGTGTAATGAATACGAGGTGTTTCTGGCAGTGTTTTCCTGTGTTGCATTGTGCAAATTCACTGCAATCTTGGTTCTGAACACAAAGCCTGTGTACTTTGCACTTAGAATGCTATCATGCCATGCAGTGCCAGCAAACGCTGCCAGACATACTTCAGCTCAGATTCAAGACTATTATATGTTATGAATTGCAGTGTTTTTACTGTACATACAAAATTTTCTGCTCTTACAGAAACATGATTGTTTAATTACAGAAAAGAAAGGCTTCTAATTATTTTCCTACCTTCATTCCTCAGCATATATTAAATTAGTATATCTTGGGATTGTATTGTGTTAGAATGTTCAAAATTGCTGTCATCTCCTTCTTTTATAGACACATAAGTGTTTAATTGCAGGAAGTAAAGACAAAAGCCCTTTACTAATATTTCTCCACCATCGCCACTGCACGTGTATGTGAACATCCATTTTTTAAATTAAGCATAAACAATGTAATTTTACAAACTAAAGATAGCATTTATCTGAGGAAATTATTAGCAATATTTATTTATATGTTAGGACAAAAATTTTTTTTTGGTTATGGCTAAGTGGCTAAATTTAGATAGAAGAGAAAAATACCGATGATAATGTGGTAGAGTCTTCACTACCAGGTTGTAGTACACCTAATTGATAAGAAAAAGAAATTGGATGAATCATGTGGCTGTCAAGAGGGCAAAGTTTAGACACATTATTGAAACTGAATGCTGAAGTTATATTTTTGACTAAGTAGAGGTACAATTTTGTTAGTTTTTTCATAGCAACGTATGGCTTTCAAAACTATTGGATATTTTTAAAAAACTCAATGATTTAAACATGTTGCTTCAGGAAAAAATGTAACATTTATGTTAAAAGATAAAATTGAAAGTTTCACTAAAAAAGTTAACATATGGAAGAACAGGGTGGAAAATGGTTCTTTAGAAATGTATACAGCTACAGATGATTTTGTAATTGAAAATAACTTTCCTTAATTGCAAGAGTTATAATTGATCATCTGAAGTGCCTGGAGACACAGTTTCAGAAATACTTCCCTTCAGATTTTGATTCTAAAAAAACTAAGTTGAGTTCATAAACCATACTCAATTGAAATTTAAAAAACATCAATCATCTGCCATTAAAAGTTCAAGAAGAATTTGCTGAGTATTCAAGTGACACAGGTTCAAAACTTGAGTTTCCTAGAAAACGATTAAATGAATTTGGGCTTGGGATTAGGACAGAATGTCCAATAATTTCTGAAATGGCCCTAAACATACTTCTACATTTTGCACTATATACATATATATGTATATATATATATATATATATATATATATATATTAATGCAAAGCAGCATTCTCAGCATTGATGGTTATAAAATCAAAATATCAATCAACTCTGAAAAATGCTTTATGTTTTGCAGTATCAAATATTCTGTCAAGGTTTAATTCTTTATGTAAAAATAAACAAGCACATTCATCTCATTAGTAAGCAAATTTACTTTCATCTTTAATAAATGATACAATAACGTGTATACCAAAGATTTGTTTTGAAATAAATTTCTTTATGATTATTATCAGTAAATGTTTGATTTGTATAGCTAGTTTATATACCTATATACTGAGATCACATAAAAATTTCTCAGGCAAAAAGGGCTCTCAAGTGGGAAAAGCACCGGTCTATCCACTGTGCCACCTAAATAATAAAATTTGGTACGTAAAAACCTATCATGTCCTGACTTTGGGTGAGATATTTTTCATGATTTTATGACACTTCATTTTAGAGCTCTCTCTTGGATCCTGATAGTTTAAATAGTGATCAAATGTTTTGGTTTTTTCCATCTTGGTTTCCCTGTCTCATTTGCCTCAGCAACTATTTAAGAACTTCTCTCTCTTTAATCCTGCAACTTTTCTCCCCCAGTCACTGCTCCAGTCTGTCTCCTCTGGAGTGCTAGTGGGGTAGGGAAGAGGAAGGAGAGGTTATCTCCCTGGGGCTCTACTCTAGGCACCCAGGAAACTGCTCTTATCGCTGCTACTTGCCTGTTTCCCCCCTGGCTATTCCTGCTCCTGGGGCTTCATAGAACCATAGCCACCACAACTGGGAAACAATGAACAATTATCCCAGCCTCCATACTTCCCTTTCAGTTTGCAGATCCTGGTGACTATACCATATGTGACACGTGCAGGATGGCCTACTAGCACAGGTTCTTAGATCTGCTTTACTGAAAGGAAAGACATTTCTAAGGGGTCAACAATCTACTTTAATTACATTCACCAAGAGAGAAAATAAAAGCAGAGAAATAAAGACCAAGAGACAGAACTTCTAACTACCTGAGCATAAGCAATACATACATCACAGATCAACAGACAAATCCAACTGTCTGACCATTGCATGCAAACATAGTTACCAGAGACAGAAGCACCAATACATGGGTTTTCAAAGCAGGAGGGTGTAGCTACCCAGAGTCTCATCTGGCACATAACCTTCTTCCAAAGAGTAAGCCCCCAAAGTAAAACCTCACCTCAGAGTATATATACACTTTTCAGAGCCAGAAGGCATCACAACCTTCATGATCCAGTGCCTCATTAAAAATTAACAGAAGGTGTGGGCCTTCTTACAAAACAAGCCTTCCCTAGTCAAGCTTCCCTTAATGGACTTCACCTGAGGCCTATTAATGGGGGAAAGATTTTTACATTACACCCCCATGCTTCTTAGCCTCATAAAAGGCACCATGCCCTGGCTACTTCTTAAACAGTCCTATTCAATGAATGGGAGTTGCCTCACCCTAAATGAGTACCTGCAAAGACCTTGGCCTAAAGGTGCCAAGGTCTCCCAGCACATCTTGGGTCATCTCCAGTCATCCTGATGAATATCTGGTCACTGGATTCAGATGGCTCTGGAGGAGAAGTGAGGCTGGTGACCTGCACAGCCCTCCCCTCACTCAAAACAAAGTCAAGTCATGTCATCATTTCTCTGATGGCATGGTCTTCTTCAGCAATGAAGGATGAACACCATCACACCTACAGCAGGTGAAGTAAATTTCCTCCTCCCTCAGAACACTAAGTCTGTGTAATGTAAACACATTGCATTTTCCTTCTCTCCTCAAAAAAGCTTTGCAGAATTATCATCCATTCTTTCCTCCTTTTCTATCATAGCTATATGATAGCTAATAGATAGAATATTTATTGAAAACCTATTACCTCCCAGGCAGCATGCTAAGGCCTCAGAATACAAATATAAAAGCAGAAAACAGAAAAAAAAATACTCTCTGTGAATACAGATATAAGCAAAAACAGACAAACAAAAATCCTGCAAACCCTGAGAATACAGATATAATAATTATTTTAAAAGATAGCTTTTATCCTCAAGTAGCTTACACTGTAGTGGAGGGAAGACCACATATAAAATACAGATGTAAGGAACTATAATCCAACTCCTCCCAATATTTACAACAACCCTTTGGGATTGGCTGTACAAGAATTATTATTGTTATCTCAAAGTATTATTTATTTCATCCTGACCTTAAAAATAAAACAGAAAAGTAAAGTAAAAGTAAAGTAAAAAAGAAAAGTAAAAAAAGATGACTGCATATGAAACTGCAAATCTATTATGGACAACTTGCTATTCCTTCTAAATGGATGATAAAGTTATCATGTAACCTTTTTCGTCTTTTTCCTCTTTTCCTCCTCCTCCCCACATTATTACTGTCTTACAGAAGGGAAAAAGGAGTCTTGAAAAGGTTAAAATAGAATCACAGCTATAGAACTGAAAGATCCCTTAGCAGTTATGAGTCTTCATTATACAAATGAAGAAACTGAGGACCATATAAATGAGTAATGTAGGCAGCAGGTGGCAGCGCCAGAATTGCCCACTCTCCGACTCTGTGTAGCACTTATCTTACTACACTGTGATGGCCACAAATATACAGCTAACAAGTATTAGAATTAGGACTGAAACTCAGATTGTCCAGCTCTGAATCAACTATGCCAAGCTGCCCCCATGGAACTAAACAGCCATAAAACTCCTTAAAGAGATGAAATGTAGGAAATATATTGTTAACCTTGACTATCTCCTTCAAAAGTCTCCAGAGAGCTCACTAATGTAGTTTGAGTCGTGGAGAGGAGGAAATCCTTCCTTTGAAGTCATTCTCGATATTTAACAAATAGTCACGGTTGCTTCCTCTGCTGCAGGAGGGGTTATAACAGCTTTTGTCTCAGGAGAAATCTGGGGCAAACTCCTGAGTCTGTGCTCTCTAACCATCTGTGTTTCAAAACTTCTTGGATGTAACACCCTGCCCACTGAGTGTGAGTCCACAAAGGAGCTTGGCAACTCATCATTCAAGTAGCCATGTTGGAAATGCAGAGGATCTTGGCTAATGGTGAGCAGTGATGAGTGACCTTCAAACTATTCTTTGAATTACCTATCCATTTGAATTCTCTCTAGTCTATACCCCTTCCTAGTATATTAATATCCAGGAATATGACTTAAATGATAATGACTATAATAAATTGAAAATGGGCTTAATGGAGAATAGCGATGGTGGGATGAATTGTTTTTAACAGACAATGTAGCTTCAATAAGCACATGGTTCAAGGTGGAAAGAGTTTAGGATACGTAGAAAGGAAACTTGAGTTCCAATCCTGTTTCCAGGACTTGTTAGTTATATTGCCCTTAGATATTTATGTAACCTCTTTGAATCTTATTTCTTAATTTGGAAAAAAGGGGTGGGGTAATAACACTGTGTTGTACCTGGGGACACCTCCAATTTTCATGTAGATCACTCTATTCTTATACCTACTCAAAACCATAGATTGCAAGCTTTCTCTTATCTTATCCCCTTTCCACTATCATGTGTTTTCTTTTGCTGGTAAACCAGAGGGCACAATTCAAAATAGAAACATTTAATAACATAGCATAGTAAAAAAAAAGCAACAATAATTAATCAATAAATATTTATTAAGCATTTACTATAAGCCACACACTATATAAGACACAGGAGATACAAATAAAAAAGTTATAGTCTTTGCCCTTAAAGAAAATTATATTCTAATTAAGAGATATAATACATTAGAGAAATAGAGGTTTGGGAAGAAATTTGGTCTAGATCAGTTTGTAGCCTTAAAATGACTAACGTAATTTGGAAATCCTTAACAAAATAAGTAAAAAAGTACAAATCAAGATAGATAATGTTAATTTGTGGTTTTCTAAGTCAATATGTGGTCCATAGAGGTCCATTTTTATCTGAGTTTGATACCATGGGAAGATAGTTGCAGGGATTATGAATGGAATGATTGAAAAATAGTTTGTCAAGCCCAGTCCAGTAACAATTATGGTATTGGTGTGATTATTATTTCCAGAGCAACAGGAAGGAAAGGAAAGACAGAACAGATTGTGGGTGGGAGGGGGAGCATACAGTGGATGACTGGATAGAATGCGAAGCACAGTCTAAGATTGGTTAGATATCAGATATTTACCCCCATAAACCAAGCATACACTTTCCTACAAATTCACATATTCTCATTTGGAAGAGTGAACAAACCTAAGAAATATGCATGGAGGGACACTCACGAAGGGAACATGTGTGGGGAGTATACCTAAAGTCTTTGATTTGGCAAGGCTGCTGTTGTCTTCAGGTGATGTCATCATATTGCTCCTGCTGGGATGGCTTCCTGCTGGTTTCACGGAGTTTTACCAGGCATGAAGGTGTGGAATTCAATCTCTGTCAGTCATTGTTCCTTGATGGTTTTATGTGGCTGCTGCTGCTTGACAGTGCTGTCATGGTCCCATGGTTGTGGCTGGGTAACTGCCAGGCCTATCTTCATTCGGCATGAGGTAGGGAACTTCCCATAGCCCCCAGTTTCTGAATTTATTTGGAGTCTTCAGATGACATGCCATTTCTTCCCCCAAGTGGAAGAGTGGGCTTACAGTCTCTCTTTAGCTTAAATACCACCCCAAGCAGCCCAGAGGCTTAACATAGAGCTCTTTTAGAAAGTTGGGGCCCTCATGGGGCAATCATTAAACAGCATGAGGAAGTTAGGGAGTAGGGAAAAGGTAGAATGTGGAATTTCTCCTTCATAAGGAGAGCCTGTTACATCAAAGAACCTTGACTATAATTGGAACTTCTCCAAAAGGAAAATCCTTTCCCCAGGAACCAAGCTCTTTGGAACACAGAATAGTTAGTGTTGACTTGAAAATTTGGTTAAAAAAGGCAAACAGGCTAAATGCTTATTTGTTAGGGGCCAAGCTCTGGACCGGCCTTGGGGAGCTGGCTCCACCCCCAGGGAGCTGGCTCTGCCCTCAGGGAGCTGACTCTGCCCTCAGGGAGGAACATGGGCGGGGCTCTGGCTGGGGATATAGGGAGCTGTCGGAGAGGGATCGGGGAGAGAGATGTAACCAAGAAAGAGATGTAGAAGGACGCCATCAATAAAGTGAAGTGCACTGACAACCTCGGGCGAGTGTGTAGTCATTGTTCCCTCCGTGGAGGAGGGGACAGCCCTGTCGCGCAGCTAGGCCATACGGTCGCACGGCAGGGACCGGAGACGTCCGAAGACCGGGGAACAGGTGAGCAAGCGAAGACCAGGCTGAGGGAGCCTGGTGGGGTCAGTTGGGGTTAGGAGATCGGGCTGAGGTAGCCTGGAGGGATCAGTTGGGGTTAAGAAGCCCAACTAGGCCGTGCCGGGGAATAGCCCCGTGCATGGAGATCGGGGAATCGCCCCGAACACTTATTGTTTATTCCCTTAAAGCTAGCTGTTACATGGCCATGGAGCCTGAAGGATACCTCTGACTGAATGTCATAGGAATGACCAGGCTTAAATCTGTTTTAGGACAATCCAAGGGTGTTTGTGTCTCTCAGATTTATGGTTTCTATGTGTGTTTAACTATTCCATGAGAAAGGAATTTTCTTAATTGAATAAAGTGTAAATACAATAAGAGAGTTGACAAAGTCAATTGAAATTACGACCCAGGATATCTGTGTTTTCTTTACCATTTACAAGACGTAACATAGTATATGTTCATAAAATATTGAGATATGGAAAAAGTCCCATTATTCAAGATAGTGCCTCAGATTAAGGGTCTCATAAAGTATGTGAAGTCAGCCTCATCTGGCCTTGTTGACATAAGAAGTATTTTCTCAGTTTATTCCAGAGAACAAAGAGACTGATAGGTTCAGGCTCTTCTTCTGATTGATTAATTCAAGCTCTGGCCCTTATTAAAGTCCAAACATGACATTAAATGTTATCATTAGTCACTAAATAAGGACAGTTGAAGCGAATAGAGTGAATAGAGTGCCAAGTTGGAGTCAGGAAGACTTATCTTCCTGGGTTCAAATTTAGCTTCAGGCATTTGCTAGCTTTGTGACCCTGGGTAGGTCACTTAACCTTGTCAGTCTTAGTCCCTTAATTTATAAAATGAACTAGAGAAGGAAATGGCAAACCACTTCAGCTTCTTTACCGAGAGAACTCCAAATAGGGTCATGAGAGTTGGGCACAAATGAACAACAACAACAACTAATGAGGGAACTATCTCTAACTGAAATTTCTTACTGATTCTGGGTTAGAAAATCCTTGAATCTTTTGCCTTAATGTCCAGTTGCCAAACCCCACTCATTCAGCCTCATTTTAGGGGTTGCCTTTCCAACAATCTGTCAAGCACTATCTGGGTCTGTGGAGCCCCAGAATTTTAACCCTGAGGTTCCCTTGATGTCTCTGATCAGCTAAGTCAGGAAGTAAGATTATTGTACTCTTTTTGTCTTGCCTCATTTTTGCCTTTATTACATACATATGACTGTATGTACAGTAGATATGTAGTACATCACTTGTACTACCTACCTCATGGAAAAATATGACACAAACACTCTGTAACATTCACTCGATGTCCAAATGTTAAATTATTATTATTACTATTTTCTCCAGTTAGGTTTTGTACTTCCTTTTCCACTTGTCCAATTCTCCTTTTAAATACTTCCGTGATTTCTTTTTTCATATTTTTAAAATCATTGGCCAGTTTTTCTTATATTTCTCTAATTTGACTTTTAAAATCCTTCTTGAGCTCTTCCAAGAATGCTCTTTGTTCTTCAAACGAGTTCATATTCCCTTTTAAAGTTTCAGATGGGAATATAGTCTCAATGCTAACCTCTTCGGTATTTGTGTTTTGGCCCTTGTCCCCATAGAAAGATTCTATAGTCTTTTCTGCTTTGCTTCTTACTCATGTTGATCACTCTTTTCCCGGCTTTTAAAGTAGAATGCTGCATCTGGGACACAGGGGGCTCTGTCCCACAGTTCTTGTGCCTAAAACTTGAGGCTTTGTGTGTTGTGGCCTTTGGTTCTTTCAGCTAGAAGCTAAAATGCTGCAGCTTACCTGGTGCTGAGCTGGCTGATGTTGGAAAGCAGAGGCTAGGTGAAGTCTTTTTGGGTTTCCCCAGAGTTATCCTGGAGCTAGGTGCATTAAGTGTGGGGGAAGGGTGGTCTGACCACAGGAGGTCTCCTCTGCTGAGCTAGAGCACAGGCAAGCTCATTGGTTGGTGATCACATCTGCCCTAGTGTCTTCCCAATTCCCCTGGGGTGCTGAGGCACGCTTGGGGTCCTGGTGTTGGAGGTTGCTGGCTTTTCCCCCCTGGGGCTCAGGATGTCCTCCTGGTTTGCTGAGGTGAGACTGTCTGGGACAACTCTGGTCCTGCACTGGTCCCCTTCAGCCAGAGCAGGAGGGACTCTCCTTAGAGATTTTCCTAGCCTCATGGGCTAAGAGACTGTTTGCACCTTCTGCTGCTCCTACTGTTCCAGGGTTTTTCCCAGAGAGATATTCTCTGGGCTCTTCAAGGTCAACAAGGGGAGGAAGATAGCAATTACTGATCACTCTGCCATCTTGACTCTGGAAGTCCTTCTTTATGATTACCATTTTCTAATGTATTGTAGAATTCCCATAGATTACTAGGTTTAACATAGAAGTCCTTTGGAAGATAAGTGTACCTCATTTGGCCTCAGCTCCCATTCCAGATATGGTAGTAAGATTCAAAATTACCTAAACTCAATCAAATCATTTTATTAATAGGGTAGAACAGAAGCATGCATTTTATTTTATTTATTTATTTTTATAAATTTATTTATTTAACTTTTTACATTCATTTTCACAAAATTTTGGGTTCCAAATTTTCTCCTCATTTGTCCCCTCCCCCCACCCCAATACCAAGCATTCTAATTTCCCCTATCACCAATCTGCCCTCTCTTCTATCATCCCTCCCTTCCCTTGTCCCCATCTTCTCTTTTACCCTGTAGGGCCAGATAACTTTCTATTCCTCATTACCTGTACTCCTTATTTCCTAGTAGCAAGAACAATACTCAACAGTTGTTCCTAAAACTTTGAGTTCCAACTTCTCCCCATCCCTCCCTCCCCATCCATTTCCCTTGGGAAGGCAGGCAATTCAATAGAGGCCCTATCGGTGTAGTTTTGCAAATGACTTCCATAATAGTCATGTTGTATAAGACTAACTATATTTCCCTCCATCCTATCCTGCCCCCCATTGCTTCTGTTCTCTCTTTTGATCCTGTCCCTCTCCAAGAGTGTTGATTTCAAATTGCTCCCTCCTCCCATTGCCCTCCCTTCCATCATCCCCCCACCCTGCTTATCCCCTTCTCCCCCACTTTCCTGTATTGTAAGATAGGTTTTCATACCAAAATGAGTGTGCATTTTATTCCTTCCTTTAGTCAAATGTGATGAGAGTAAACTTCATGTTTTTTTCTCAGCTGTCCTTTTTTCCCCTCCACTAAAAAGTCTCCTGCCTGCCTCTTCTATGAGAGATAATTTGCCCCATTCCATTTCTCCCTCTCTCCTCCCAATACATTTCTCTCACCACTTAATTTCATTTTTTTAAGGTATGATCCCATCCTATTCAATTCACTCTGTGCTCTCTGTCTCGGTGTGTGTGCACATGTGTGTGTGTGTGTAATCCCACCAACTATCCAGATACTGCAAAGTTTCAAGAGTTACAAATATTGTCTTTCCATGTAGAAATGTAAACAGTTCAACTTTAGTAAGTCCCTTATGACTTCTTTTTGCTGTTTACCTTTTCACACTTCTTTTCATTCTTGTGTTTGAAAGTCAAATTTTCTTTTCAGTTCTGGTCTTTTCATCAAGAATGCTTGAAAGTCCTCTATTTCACTGAAAGACCATTATTTCCCCTGAAGTATTATACTCAGTTTTGCTGGGTAGGTGATTCTTGGTTTGAGTCCTAGTTCCTTTGACTTCTGGAATATCCTATTCCACGCCCTTCGATCCCTTAATGTGGAAGCTGCTAGATCTTGTGTTATCCTAATTGTATTTCCACAATACTTGAATTGTTTCTTTCTAGCTGCTTGCAATATTTTCTTCTTGACCTGGGAATTCTGGAATTTGGCCACAATGTTCCTAGGAGTTTCTCTTTTTGGATCTCTTTCAGGCAGTGATCAGTGGATTTCTTGAATATTTATTTTGCCCTCTGGTTCTAGAATATCAGGGAAGTTTTCCTTGATAATTTCATGAAGGATGATGTCTAGGTTCTTTTTTTGATCATGGCTTTCAGGTAGTCCCATAATTTTTAAATTGTCTCTCCTGGATCTATTTTCCAGGTCAGTTGTTTTTCCAACGAGGTATTTCACATTGTGTTCCATTTTTTCATTCTTTTGGTTTTGTTTTGTGATTTCTTGGTTTCTCAGAAAGTCATTAGCCTCCATCTGTTCCATTCTAATTTTTAAAGAATTGTTTTCTTCAGTGAGCTTTTGAACCTCCTTTTCCATTTGGCTAATTCTGCTTTTGAAAGCATTCTTCTCCTCATTGGCTTTTTGAACCTCTTTTGCCAATTGAGTGAGCCTATTTTTCAAGGTGTTATTTTCTAATCTTTGAAACCAAGAAGATGCCTACAATGCAGGCATCTTTAGCATGGTGTTAACCTGCTTTTCATACTTTTCTTGCATCTGTCTCATTTCTCTTCCCAGTCTTTCCTCCACCTGTCTAACTTGATTTTCAAAACCCTTTTTGAGCTCTTCCATGGCCTGAGCCCATTGAATATTTATTTTGGATGTTTGGGATACAGAAGCCTTGACTTCTATGTCTTTCCCTGTTGGTAAGCATTATTCTTCCTCATCAGAAAGGAAGGGAGGAGATATCTGTTCACCAGGAAAGTAACCGTCTATGGTCTTATTTTTTTCCCCTTTTCTGGGCATTTTTCCACCCAGTTACTTGACTTCTGAGATTCCTTTCCACACCCCCCTCGCTTCCAGATCTGCCCTGCTGTGCTTGGGGTCTGAAATTCAAATATTGCTTCCCAGCCTCAGGGCTGTCAGCAGGGGCAGGGCTGCTATTCAGTGTGAGATTAAGTTCAGCTGCTCAGGTAGGGTCAGGGCCACCACCAGGCGCTCAGTTCCCTCAGAGGGTTTATGCGGAGATCTTCAATAATGGATCTGAGCTCTTGCCTGCTTTGGGAACCTCTGTCTGCTGCTGCCCCTGCTGCTGCCTTCTGAGAGGGCCTGAGTTATGGAGACACTTTGCTCTCCTCTTGGCCAGCCATAAAGATTCTCTCACTGACCTTTGGCACCTGTGGGTGGAGGGACCTGCTCAACCACTGGAGATTCTGTCCCTGAAGCCTGCTTGGATCTGCTCCTCTTGGTGCCATGCGGCCAAGGCAGGGCTGGGCTCTGCTCTGGGTCCGGTGTGTGACAGACCTTTGGTGTTAGTTGTTCAGGTCTCTCTGGAACAGAAATCTCCTCCACTCCATTGTTGTGTGGCTTCCACTGCTCCGGAATTTGTTGGGAGTTCTTCTTTACAGGTATTTTATGGGCTGTGGGTTCGGAGCTAGCATATGTGAATCTTTCTACTTTGCCATCTTGGCTCCTCCTGAAACATGCATTTTAAAAGTGAAGTATTTTATCAGGAGTCATTCAATTAGCAAATGAATAGAGAAAATCACCTCCTACACTTTCCCAAAGAACTGCAATGCAATCCTCACTAATATCCACTAATTCCCCAGAAAATTCAGCTGTGCAGAACCCAGGAAAATGATCCCAAGAAAGATTCCTTCACTGGAGTAAGGAGACCAATTCTTGATGAGATGGCAATCATTCTAAAACTCTCAGCTTGATTTTGGGAGCTTTACAGAAAGTCTGCATGAGAGCGGGAAACATTGTAGAATGAAATGATGCTAACAGACCTCATGTAGAGTTAAACACTTGAATTCCTTTCCATTCTAATCTTTGAAACCAAGAAGATGCCTACAATGCAGGCATCTTCCCTCGGGAGACCAAGTCCCATGACTTTGGGCTGTTCTAATAAGATTCCCTGCCCTTGGTTGTTAATGGAATATCTTATTCCCTGGGTCTGAGGAACATCAGGAATCCCCACCCCTTTTCCTTTTCTCCAACCCCCACCCCAGGCACATATGTCATAAGATGTCAATCCTGGGAATTTCCATCAAGCATGCTGGCAGTCCAATGGGAAATGAAATTTGACATGTAAGTGAAGAGCATGGCAATTACAACCCTTTGCATCTACTTGTTTGACAGCTTGAATCACCTAGTGAGGTTATCCTTGCATTTCTAATTCTGAATTAATTGTAACTCAAGTCCAGGACCTTGGTTGTTTGTTGTTTCATTCATCAATCTGAACACAATCCAAGCTGATGCCTCACTTCTGTCAAACAATCATAGAAACTAGAATTCTAGGATCCTAAAAGGTTCAAATAGCAATTCTTTACTCTGTTAATTGACAAGTAAGGAGCTCTTTATCAGAGAGCTATCTTTTGGTGTGCCCCTGGCAATGGAGAGGCTGCTTGGGTAGTATTTATGTCTTGCTATTTCAAAACCCATGTGCCAATGAGCCTAGCACAGTGTCGGATACATAGTAGGCATTTAAGAAATGTTAATTGAATTACACTGAATTGAATGTGGGAGGAGGAGAGCATCCTTTCTCACTCAAATCACCTTTGATCTGAAAACCTTCCACTGAGAATTGAGCGGAACCAAAATGTAAGGAAAGATAAAATTCTGAACTTTGACCCGCTGTGAACACTCCATCTGGTTTCTGATTGGACTGTTTCCAAAACTGAAGGCAAAGCCTGAAATTCTTACTTTCACTCTTACACTGGAATTTTCTTCTGCAGGAAGTATACTTTCGCCAGCACCTAGGGCTTGTTGTGCTTCAGGCCACATAGCAGGACTCCCAGAATATACTGCATTCCATAGTTCCACTTTTTCTTCCACTATTAAGTTCTGAGATTGGATCTCAGGTGTATCTTTCTCCCTACTATTACCATTCCTTTCTAGTCTGAGCTCCCGGCCATCCTAGTTTGGCCAAAAAGTGAAGACATAGGCCTTTTCCTTTATCCCTTGTTCTACCACCTGAAATCTGTTAACAATTCTCCCTTTAGGTATTTCTAACAGTTCTGGGGAGCTTTCCTCTATACAATGGGGGAAATGGGCATAGTTCCAGGGGTCCTATCTCTCTTGCCTGACTGAACCCCTTCTTTCAGATCTCATTCTCAGAATCATCTGACCTAATACTTTCTGGTCCAGATGCCCTCAAGCTTTAAGTTTCTAAGTAAAAACAAACATGTACATAGGACCCTAGAATCATAGACCTATATCTAGAAGTGGCCTAAGAGGTCTTGTAGTTCAACCGCTTCATTTTACAGTTGAGGAGATGGAGACTCAGGTAAGTTAAGTGACTTGTTCAGGGTCATAGAAGTAAAGTGTGAAGTGGTAGGTTTTGAACCTAGGTTCCTCTAATTCCATAATCAGTATTGTTAAAGACACAAACTAAAGTCAAATGTGTAATTATCATGACTGATCTTGACTCTAGAGGAGAGATAAGGATATATATTATTGTACTTTCATTGGAAAAGTAGTTGGGTTGTGGGTGCGGAATGTTACATATGCTGTTAGATGTAGTTACTGTGCTCATTGCTATTACCTGCCTTTTTAAACTATTGTTACAAGGGATTGATCAAAGTGAGGAGAGGAAGGGGAAGAGGTATACCTGGAAATATCTATTATGCAAAATTGTGCTGTCAAATTCAAATAGAAATGGATTCTGTGGTCACATATTAATTTAGAAGATCACAAATTAATATTATCTATGTTTTATTGTATTTTTAATTATTTTGTTAAACATTTTGCCAATAACATTTTAATCAGGTTCAGGCTTCACTTGGAAGTTTTGTGGCCCCTATATAACTGCAAGTTTGATAGCTCTGATGTAAAAGACACTTGAAGTTTAGAGTTACAGTGGATAGAGTGCTAGACCTGGAGTCAGGAAGACGAGTTCAAATCCTGCTTCAGACATTTCCTAGTTCTGAGATCTGGGACAAGTAACTTAATTTTTCTTGGCCTCAATTTCTTCATCTATAAAATGAGGGGGTCAGATTCAATGACCTCCAACTCTAAAAGTGTAATCCTATGAAAAATGAAAGGTATCAACAAAATAGCAAAATAAATCCACTACTTATTCCCTATCTTCTTTAGAAAAACGTTTAACCATCTGATCTTCCAAGTATTTTCCCTTAGGATTTAAGCTACAAGAATATTATGGTCAAGGGTATGCTGGTAAATGTTTGACAACTGATTCTCTGCAATAAAAATGGAGACCTGGCACACTTTCAAGTTTAATATGTATTGACATTTTTTCCATCACTTTTTTGGGTCTAGACAATCAACAAAGCAACAGATCAAGCCCTGATTTGTAGTATTTGTTGATATTCACACAGAAAATATAGCAATCAGTTGTTAAGCGCTGGTTCCAGCATAGCCCTGAATTATAGCGTTCTCTCTCTTCCCTCAGGCACTAACTCAGTGCCAGCTATTGTGCTAGGTAATAGAGATACAGATGAAAAGAGTGAAGCCATCCATACTCTAAAGAGCATACATTCTCTTAATGCTTTAGTCAATAAAACCTGTCTACTCTCCATTTGCCTCTGTTTCTATCTCTGTCTCTTTCTTAGTTTCACTCTCTCACACATACTCACACACACACATACACACATGCACACATGCATACACACACACACTTACCCATGATCTATTCTTTCTAGCCTTGTCTGCCTAAAGCAAATTCCATAGCCAGATTGCCCTTTGTTAGACCACCATCATTCCTTTCCATGACATCTGCCATCTTGCTCCTTGCATGAAGGTCTCTTCCCAGATTGGCTTTTTTTTCCTGCTCTTATAGTAAGTCCCCTGATGGACCTTCCCTGACTCACAATTATGGATCCACTGCTTGATATATCCATTTTGATCATCACTATATGGATTTCACATAAGTTAATCAGGTGACAGCTGAAAAAAATTCCAACAAATTTGGAGGGTGAGCACTTAGCACATTGCCTAGTGCAAAGTAGATGCTTAATGCATGCTTACTGACTGACTACTGGGGGAGGGGGGCTCAAATGTGTTCATGAGTTTATCAAACATGGAAGGTTGATTTCCTTCCTTTGTCTCACTCATCCTTTTGCTTTTTGCCCACTAGCTGGCAGACTTTAGGGAGTTGACTTCACTTGTCCCTTCATGGGCCTTTTAATGATTTGAATTAAAAGCAACTTTTTCTACCTCTTGGAATGCAACCTGCTCTGTTTGTCCATGTGTTTCTTGATATTGGTTGGTTCATACTATGTTTCTGGTCTCCATCTGCATAGGAATTTTTTGTTCATTCTCTTTTTCTGCTTCCCAAATAGGTCAAATGTCACCTCATCTATGAAAGAATGGGCATCAGCACTACTGATATCATTCAGTCTTGGCTCTTGGTGGGAGAATGAGGAACAAAGAGGCAGGAAATATATACATCTCTCCCCTTTTCCTACCATGCCCCCAGTTTGCTGAGAGTTATCCTGGGTGTTTGTGGAGAAAAGTAGAAACCAATATCTTGATAAACTTCAAGTTTTACATTAGGAAGAGAGCATT